>WQNJ02000045.1:1200000-1780000 GCA_016584745.2 Phylloscopus trochilus trochilus | reverse complement strand
CCTAACCCTAACCCTAACCCTAACCCTAACCCTAACCCTAACCCTAACCCTAACCCTAACCCTAACCCTAACCCTAACCCTAACCCTAACCCTAACCCTAACCCTAACCCTAACCCTAACCCTAACCCTAACCCTAACCCTAACCTAACCCTAACCCTAACCCTAACCCTAACCCTAACCCTAACCCTAACCCTAACCCTAACCCTAACCCTAACCCTAACCCTAACCCTAACCCTAACCCTAACCCTAACCCTAACCCTAACCCTAACCCTAACCCTAACCCTAACCCTAACCCTAACCCTAACCCTAACCCTAACCCTAACCCTAACCCTAACCCTAACCCTAACCCTAACCCTAACCCTAACCCTAACCCTAACCCTAACCCTAACCCTAACCCTAACCCTAACCCTAACCCTAACCCTAACCCTAACCCTACCCTAACCCTAACCCTAACCCTAACCCTAACCCTAACCCTAACCCTAACCCTAACCCTAACCCTAACCCTAACCCTAACCCTAACCCTAACCCTAACCCTAACCCTAACCCTAACCCTAACCCTAACCCTAACCCTAACCCTAACCCTAACCCCTAACCCTAACCCTAACCCTAACCCTAACCCTAACCCTAACCCTAACCCTAACCCTAACCCTAACCCTAACCCTAACCCTAACCCTAACCCTAACCCTAACCCTAACCCTAACCCTAACCCTAACCCTAACCCTAACCCTAACCCTAACCCTAACCCTAACCCTAACCCTAACCCTAACCCTAACCCTAACCCTAACCCTAACCCTAACCCTAACCCTAACCCTAACCCTAACCCTAACCCTAACCCTAACCCTAACCCTAACCCTAACCCTAACCCTAACCCTAACCCTAACCCTAACCCTAACCCTAACCCTAACCCTAACCCTAACCCTAACCCTAACCCTAACCCTAACCCTAACCCTAACCCTAACCCTAACCCTAACCCTAACCCTAACCCTAACCCTAACCCTAACCCTAACCCTAACCCTAACCCTAACCCTAACCCTAACCCTAACCCTAACCCTAACCCTAACCCTAACCCTAACCCTAACCCTAACCCTAACCCTAACCCTAACCCTAACCCTAACCCTAACCCTAACCCTAACCCTAACCCTAACCCTAACCCTAACCCTAACCCTAACCCTAACCCTAACCCTAACCCTAACCCTAACCCTAACCCTAACCCTAACCCTAACCCTAACCCTAACCCTAACCCTAACCCTAACCCTAACCCTAACCCTAACCCTAACCCTAACCCTAACCCTAACCCTAACCCTAACCCTAACCCTAACCCTAACCCTAACCCTAACCCTAACCCTAACCCTAACCCTAACCCTAACCCTAACCCTAACCCTAACCCTAACCCTAACCCTAACCCTAACCCTAACCCTAACCCTAACCCTAACCCTAACCCTAACCCTAACCCTAACCCTAACCCTAACCCTAACCCTAACCCTAACCCTAACCCTAACCCTAACCCTAACCCTAACCCTAACCCTAACCCTAACCCTAACCCTAACCCTAACCCTAACCCTAACCCTAACCCTAACCCTAACCCTAACCCTAACCCTAACCCTAACCCTAACCCTAACCCTAACCCTAACCCTAACCCTAACCCTAACCCTAACCCTAACCCTAACCCTAACCCTAACCCTAACCCTAACCCTAACCCTAACCCTAACCCTAACCCTAACCCTAACCCTAACCCTAACCCTAACCCTAACCCTAACCCTAACCCTAACCCTAACCCTAACCCTAACCCTAACCCTAACCCTAACCCTAACCCTAACCCTAACCCTAACCCTAACCCTAACCCTAACCCTAACCCTAACCCTAACCCTAACCCTAACCCTAACCCTAACCCTAACCCTAACCCTAACCCTAACCCTAACCCTAACCCTAACCCTAACCCTAACCCTAACCCTAACCCTAACCCTAACCCTAACCCTAACCCTAACCCTAACCCTAACCCTAACCCTAACCCTAACCCTAACCCTAACCCTAACCCTAACCCTAACCCTAACCCTAACCCTAACCCTAACCCTAACCCTAACCCTAACCCTAACCCTAACCCTAACCCTAACCCTAACCCTAACCCTAACCCTAACCCTAACCCTAACCCTAACCCTAACCCTAACCCTAACCCTAACCCTAACCCTAACCCTAACCCTAACCCTAACCCTAACCCTAACCCTAACCCTAACCCTAACCCTAACCCTAACCCTAACCCTAACCCTAACCCTAACCCTAACCCTAACCCTAACCCTAACCCTAACCCTAACCCTAACCCTAACCCTAACCCTAACCCTAACCCTAACCCTAACCCTAACCCTAACCCTAACCCTAACCCTAACCCTAACCCTAACCCTAACCCTAACCCTAACCCTAACCCTAACCCTAACCCTAACCCTAACCCTAACCCTAACCCTAACCCTAACCCTAACCCTAACCCTAACCCTAACCCTAACCCTAACCCTAACCCTAACCCTAACCCTAACCCTAACCCTAACCCTAACCCTAACCCTAACCCTAACCCTAACCCTAACCCTAACCCTAACCCTAACCCTAACCCTAACCCTAACCCTAACCCTAACCCTAACCCTAACCCTAACCCTAACCCTAACCCTAACCCTAACCCTAACCCTAACCCTAACCCTAACCCTAACCCTAACCCTAACCCTAACCCTAACCCTAACCCTAACCCTAACCCTAACCCTAACCCTAACCCTAACCCTAACCCTAACCCTAACCCTAACCCTAACCCTAACCCTAACCCTAACCCTAACCCTAACCCTAACCCTAACCCTAACCCTAACCCTAACCCTAACCCTAACCCTAACCCTAACCCTAACCCTAACCCTAACCCTAACCCTAACCCTAACCCTAACCCTAACCCTAACCCTAACCCTAACCCTAACCCTAACCCTAACCCTAACCCTAACCCTAACCCTAACCCTAACCCTAACCCTAACCCTAACCCTAACCCTAACCCTAACCCTAACCCTAACCCTAACCCTAACCCTAACCCTAACCCTAACCCTAACCCTAACCCTAACCCTAACCCTAACCCTAACCCTAACCCTAACCCTAACCCTAACCCTAACCCTAACCCTAACCCTAACCCTAACCCTAACCCTAACCCTAACCCTAACCCTAACCCTAACCCTAACCCTAACCCTAACCCTAACCCTAACCCTAACCCTAACCCTAACCCTAACCCTAACCCTAACCCTAACCCTAACCCTAACCCTAACCCTAACCCTAACCCTAACCCTAACCCTAACCCTAACCCTAACCCTAACCCTAACCCTAACCCTAACCCTAACCCTAACCCTAACCCTAACCCTAACCCTAACCCTAACCCTAACCCTAACCCTAACCCTAACCCTAACCCTAACCCTAACCCTAACCCTAACCCTAACCCTAACCCTAACCCTAACCCTAACCCTAACCCTAACCCTAACCCTAACCCTAACCCTAACCCTAACCCTAACCCTAACCCTAACCCTAACCCTAACCCTAACCCTAACCCTAACCCTAACCCTAACCCTAACCCTAACCCTAACCCTAACCCTAACCCTAACCCTAACCCTAACCCTAACCCTAACCCTAACCCTAACCCTAACCCTAACCCTAACCCTAACCCTAACCCTAACCCTAACCCTAACCCTAACCCTAACCCTAACCCTAACCCTAACCCTAACCCTAACCCTAACCCTAACCCTAACCCTAACCCTAACCCTAACCCTAACCCTAACCCTAACCCTAACCCTAACCCTAACCCTAACCCTAACCCTAACCCTAACCCTAACCCTAACCCTAACCCTAACCCTAACCCTAACCCTAACCCTAACCCTAACCCTAACCCTAACCCTAACCCTAACCCTAACCCTAACCCTAACCCTAACCCTAACCCTAACCCTAACCCTAACCCTAACCCTAACCCTAACCCTAACCCTAACCCTAACCCTAACCCTAACCCTAACCCTAACCCTAACCCTAACCCTAACCCTAACCCTAACCCTAACCCTAACCCTAACCCTAACCCTAACCCTAACCCTAACCCTAACCCTAACCCTAACCCTAACCCTAACCCTAACCCTAACCCTAACCCTAACCCTAACCCTAACCCTAACCCTAACCCTAACCCTAACCCTAACCCTAACCCTAACCCTAACCCTAACCCTAACCCTAACCCTAACCCTAACCCTAACCCTAACCCTAACCCTAACCCTAACCCTAACCCTAACCCTAACCCTAACCCTAACCCTAACCCTAACCCTAACCCTAACCCTAACCCTAACCCTAACCCTAACCCTAACCCTAACCCTAACCCTAACCCTAACCCTAACCCTAACCCTAACCCTAACCCTAACCCTAACCCTAACCCTAACCCTAACCCTAACCCTAACCCTAACCCTAACCCTAACCCTAACCCTAACCCTAACCCTAACCCTAACCCTAACCCTAACCCTAACCCTAACCCTAACCCTAACCCTAACCCTAACCCTAACCCTAACCCTAACCCTAACCCTAACCCTAACCCTAACCCTAACCCTAACCCTAACCCTAACCCTAACCCTAACCCTAACCCTAACCCTAACCCTAACCCTAACCCTAACCCTAACCCTAACCCTAACCCTAACCCTAACCCTAACCCTAACCCTAACCCTAACCCTAACCCTAACCCTAACCCTAACCCTAACCCTAACCCTAACCCTAACCCTAACCCTAACCCTAACCCTAACCCTAACCCTAACCCTAACCCTAACCCTAACCCTAACCCTAACCCTAACCCTAACCCTAACCCTAACCCTAACCCTAACCCTAACCCTAACCCTAACCCTAACCCTAACCCTAACCCTAACCCTAACCCTAACCCTAACCCTAACCCTAACCCTAACCCTAACCCTAACCCTAACCCTAACCCTAACCCTAACCCTAACCCTAACCCTAACCCTAACCCTAACCCTAACCCTAACCCTAACCCTAACCCTAACCCTAACCCTAACCCTAACCCTAACCCTAACCCTAACCCTAACCCTAACCCTAACCCTAACCCTAACCCTAACCCTAACCCTAACCCTAACCCTAACCCTAACCCTAACCCTAACCCTAACCCTAACCCTAACCCTAACCCTAACCCTAACCCTAACCCTAACCCTAACCCTAACCCTAACCCTAACCCTAACCCTAACCCTAACCCTAACCCTAACCCTAACCCTAACCCTAACCCTAACCCTAACCCTAACCCTAACCCTAACCCTAACCCTAACCCTAACCCTAACCCTAACCCTAACCCTAACCCTAACCCTAACCCTAACCCTAACCCTAACCCTAACCCTAACCCTAACCCTAACCCTAACCCTAACCCTAACCCTAACCCTAACCCTAACCCTAACCCTAACCCTAACCCTAACCCTAACCCTAACCCTAACCCTAACCCTAACCCTAACCCTAACCCTAACCCTAACCCTAACCCTAACCCTAACCCTAACCCTAACCCTAACCCTAACCCTAACCCTAACCCTAACCCTAACCCTAACCCTAACCCTAACCCTAACCCTAACCCTAACCCTAACCCTAACCCTAACCCTAACCCTAACCCTAACCCTAACCCTAACCCTAACCCTAACCCTAACCCTAACCCTAACCCTAACCCTAACCCTAACCCTAACCC
Organism: Phylloscopus trochilus trochilus; assembly: GCA_016584745.2. NCBI lineage: Eukaryota > Metazoa > Chordata > Aves > Passeriformes > Phylloscopidae > Phylloscopus > Phylloscopus trochilus. The sequence continues at coordinate 1,774,293 of WQNJ02000045.1, read as the reverse complement.
TAACCCTAACCCTAACCCTAACCCTAACCCTAACCCTAACCCTAACCCTAACCCTAACCCTAACCCTAACCCTAACCCTAACCCTAACCCTAACCCTAACCCTAACCCTAACCCTAACCCTAACCCTAACCCTAACCCTAACCCTAACCCTAACCCTAACCCTAACCCTAACCCTAACCCTAACCCTAACCCTAACCCTAACCCTAACCCTAACCCTAACCCTAACCCTAACCCTAACCCTAACCCTAACCCTAACCCTAACCCTAACCCTAACCCTAACCCTAACCCTAACCCTAACCCTAACCCTAACCCTAACCCTAACCCTAACCCTAACCCTAACCCTAACCCTAACCCTAACCCTAACCCTAACCCTAACCCTAACCCTAACCCTAACCCTAACCCTAACCCTAACCCTAACCCTAACCCTAACCCTAACCCTAACCCTAACCCTAACCCTAACCCTAACCCTAACCCTAACCCTAACCCTAACCCTAACCCTAACCCTAACCCTAACCCTAACCCTAACCCTAACCCTAACCCTAACCCTAACCCTAACCCTAACCCTAACCCTAACCCTAACCCTAACCCTAACCCTAACCCTAACCCTAACCCTAACCCTAACCCTAACCCTAACCCTAACCCTAACCCTAACCCTAACCCTAACCCTAACCCTAACCCTAACCCTAACCCTAACCCTAACCCTAACCCTAACCCTAACCCTAACCCTAACCCTAACCCTAACCCTAACCCTAACCCTAACCCTAACCCTAACCCTAACCCTAACCCTAACCCTAACCCTAACCCTAACCCTAACCCTAACCCTAACCCTAACCCTAACCCTAACCCTAACCCTAACCCTAACCCTAACCCTAACCCTAACCCTAACCCTAACCCTAACCCTAACCCTAACCCTAACCCTAACCCTAACCCTAACCCTAACCCTAACCCTAACCCTAACCCTAACCCTAACCCTAACCCTAACCCTAACCCTAACCCTAACCCTAACCCTAACCCTAACCCTAACCCTAACCCTAACCCTAACCCTAACCCTAACCCTAACCCTAACCCTAACCCTAACCCTAACCCTAACCCTAACCCTAACCCTAACCCTAACCCTAACCCTAACCCTAACCCTAACCCTAACCCTAACCCTAACCCTAACCCTAACCCTAACCCTAACCCTAACCCTAACCCTAACCCTAACCCTAACCCTAACCCTAACCCTAACCCTAACCCTAACCCTAACCCTAACCCTAACCCTAACCCTAACCCTAACCCTAACCCTAACCCTAACCCTAACCCTAACCCTAACCCTAACCCTAACCCTAACCCTAACCCTAACCCTAACCCTAACCCTAACCCTAACCCTAACCCTAACCCTAACCCTAACCCTAACCCTAACCCTAACCCTAACCCTAACCCTAACCCTAACCCTAACCCTAACCCTAACCCTAACCCTAACCCTAACCCTAACCCTAACCCTAACCCTAACCCTAACCCTAACCCTAACCCTAACCCTAACCCTAACCCTAACCCTAACCCTAACCCTAACCCTAACCCTAACCCTAACCCTAACCCTAACCCTAACCCTAACCCTAACCCTAACCCTAACCCTAACCCTAACCCTAACCCTAACCCTAACCCTAACCCTAACCCTAACCCTAACCCTAACCCTAACCCTAACCCTAACCCTAACCCTAACCCTAACCCTAACCCTAACCCTAACCCTAACCCTAACCCTAACCCTAACCCTAACCCTAACCCTAACCCTAACCCTAACCCTAACCCTAACCCTAACCCTAACCCTAACCCTAACCCTAACCCTAACCCTAACCCTAACCCTAACCCTAACCCTAACCCTAACCCTAACCCTAACCCTAACCCTAACCCTAACCCTAACCCTAACCCTAACCCTAACCCTAACCCTAACCCTAACCCTAACCCTAACCCTAACCCTAACCCTAACCCTAACCCTAACCCTAACCCTAACCCTAACCCTAACCCTAACCCTAACCCTAACCCTAACCCTAACCCTAACCCTAACCCTAACCCTAACCCTAACCCTAACCCTAACCCTAACCCTAACCCTAACCCTAACCCTAACCCTAACCCTAACCCTAACCCTAACCCTAACCCTAACCCTAACCCTAACCCTAACCCTAACCCTAACCCTAACCCTAACCCTAACCCTAACCCTAACCCTAACCCTAACCCTAACCCTAACCCTAACCCTAACCCTAACCCTAACCCTAACCCTAACCCTAACCCTAACCCTAACCCTAACCCTAACCCTAACCCTAACCCTAACCCTAACCCTAACCCTAACCCTAACCCTAACCCTAACCCTAACCCTAACCCTAACCCTAACCCTAACCCTAACCCTAACCCTAACCCTAACCCTAACCCTAACCCTAACCCTAACCCTAACCCTAACCCTAACCCTAACCCTAACCCTAACCCTAACCCTAACCCTAACCCTAACCCTAACCCTAACCCTAACCCTAACCCTAACCCTAACCCTAACCCTAACCCTAACCCTAACCCTAACCCTAACCCTAACCCTAACCCTAACCCTAACCCTAACCCTAACCCTAACCCTAACCCTAACCCTAACCCTAACCCTAACCCTAACCCTAACCCTAACCCTAACCCTAACCCTAACCCTAACCCTAACCCTAACCCTAACCCTAACCCTAACCCTAACCCTAACCCTAACCCTAACCCTAACCCTAACCCTAACCCTAACCCTAACCCTAACCCTAACCCTAACCCTAACCCTAACCCTAACCCTAACCCTAACCCTAACCCTAACCCTAACCCTAACCCTAACCCTAACCCTAACCCTAACCCTAACCCTAACCCTAACCCTAACCCTAACCCTAACCCTAACCCTAACCCTAACCCTAACCCTAACCCTAACCCTAACCCTAACCCTAACCCTAACCCTAACCCTAACCCTAACCCTAACCCTAACCCTAACCCTAACCCTAACCCTAACCCTAACCCTAACCCTAACCCTAACCCTAACCCTAACCCTAACCCTAACCCTAACCCTAACCCTAACCCTAACCCTAACCCTAACCCTAACCCTAACCCTAACCCTAACCCTAACCCTAACCCTAACCCTAACCCTAACCCTAACCCTAACCCTAACCCTAACCCTAACCCTAACCCTAACCCTAACCCTAACCCTAACCCTAACCCTAACCCTAACCCTAACCCTAACCCTAACCCTAACCCTAACCCTAACCCTAACCCTAACCCTAACCCTAACCCTAACCCTAACCCTAACCCTAACCCTAACCCTAACCCTAACCCTAACCCTAACCCTAACCCTAACCCTAACCCTAACCCTAACCCTAACCCTAACCCTAACCCTAACCCTAACCCTAACCCTAACCCTAACCCTAACCCTAACCCTAACCCTAACCCTAACCCTAACCCTAACCCTAACCCTAACCCTAACCCTAACCCTAACCCTAACCCTAACCCTAACCCTAACCCTAACCCTAACCCTAACCCTAACCCTAACCCTAACCCTAACCCTAACCCTAACCCTAACCCTAACCCTAACCCTAACCCTAACCCTAACCCTAACCCTAACCCTAACCCTAACCCTAACCCTAACCCTAACCCTAACCCTAACCCTAACCCTAACCCTAACCCTAACCCTAACCCTAACCCTAACCCTAACCCTAACCCTAACCCTAACCCTAACCCTAACCCTAACCCTAACCCTAACCCTAACCCTAACCCTAACCCTAACCCTAACCCTAACCCTAACCCTAACCCTAACCCTAACCCTAACCCTAACCCTAACCCTAACCCTAACCCTAACCCTAACCCTAACCCTAACCCTAACCCTAAAACCCTAACCCTAACCCTAACCCTAACCCTAACCCTAACCCTAACCCTAACCCTAACCCTAACCCTAACCCTAACCCTAACCCTAACCCTAACCCTAACCCTAACCCTAACCCTAACCCTAACCCTAACCCTAACCCTAACCCTAACCCCTAACCCTAACCCTAACCCTAACCCTAACCCCTAACCCTAACCCTAACCCTAACCCTAACCCCTAACCCTAACCCTAACCCCTAACCCTAACCCTAACCCTAACCCTAACCCTAACCCCTAACCCTAACCCTAACCCTAACCCTAACCCTAACCCTAACCCTAACCCTAACCCTAACCCTAACCCCTAACCCTAACCCTAACCCTAACCCTAACCCTAACCCCTAACCCTAACCCTAACCCTAACCCTAAGACCCTAACCCTAACCCTAACCCTAACCCTAACCCTAACCCCTAACCCTAACCCTAACCCGGAATGCTGCAGTACCGCGCTCTGTCCACACGATGGCAGCACTGCCCTTAAACTCAGCCAGAGTCTGTCACACACGTTGGGGACGGGCACGGGAGAGCGCTGCAGTACCGCTCTCTGTGCACCAGGTGGCAGCACTGCCCCAAGCTCGGCACTTGGGGAGGAGGAAAGGAAGGGGCGCAGCCGGCCGCCCGCCTGGGAGTGGTTCCGCCAGACTCCTCTTCAGCCACGCGGAGCAGGGAGCAGCGGCCGCATGGTGGGGATGGGGATGGGGGCCGGCGGCCTTCGGAGCCCGCCGCGGGCTCTGGGCGCCTCTTTTGCCGCAGCGGTTCCGCTTCTGCGGGGACTTGGGCTGCCCCGGCTGGATGCTGGCCGAGATCAAGCACAGAATCCCGTGTGCTCTCCCAGCTCGCCCACATCGGCAGCATCTTACCCCACGTCTTGGGGATTGTGTGAAGCAGGACCACCCCGTGAAGGCGAGCCACAGAGATTCGGTTGTTGGACCAGGTGAGGACCTATTTCCACGTAGTAATTGTTTTTGCTGGCTATAATGTCACAGCTGCAGTGTTCCTTCAGACGCTGTGCCCTGCAACACCAGTTACAGCTCCTGTGCTGGGCAGGGAACAGTTCTGGGCTAGGGCTTTGAGTCTCACCAGTGCTGGTTTCAATCAGTCATTTGTTTTATTTCCTTCAATCTCTCTGGTTTGCCATCCTGGGTCGCACAGAGCTGTGTAAAGGTTCCATCCCAGCCGTGTGAAGTCCTGCCAGTGTTTCCAGCAGCAGGTGCTGGGGACAGCACGAGCAATCGATCCAGGCTGGCCAATCGAGCGCAGAGCGATGGATTGGGGAGGGGCAATCGAGCGCAGAGCGATTGATTGGGGAGGGGCAATCGAGTGCAAAGTGATGGATTGGGATGGGGCGCTAAGGATGACAAAAAATGGGGGGGGTGGGGAGGGGATTTTTGGGGGGGGCGGGTGTCAGAGTTCTGAAATTTCCCCCGCCCAAAAAAAGGCGAAATCCCCCCAAAAATAACGAGGAAATTTTATTTATTTATTTGTTTATTTATTTATTGTACCGCGCTGCCCCTCCCCCCATTCCCCTCCCCCCCACCCCCCCAAAAAAGAGGGGAGAGGTCCGGGGTGGGGGAGGGGCTCAGAGGCAACGCTGGTGGTGGGGGAGGGACCCCAGGTGGATCCGGGGGGGGGTTGGGGGGTCCCAGGCTGGGATGGACCGGGACTGACCAGTTGGAACTGGTTTGAACTGGGATGGACTGGGACTGGCTGGGACCAACCAGTTTAAACTGGTTTGACCCAGTCTGAGCCGGGGGCTCTGAGGGGATCCAAGGCCACTCGTGGCATTTCTGGGTTTTTTTTGGTTTTTTTTTGTTCCAAAAGCTGCAAAAATCAGCTTGGGGAGTGGTGGGGGGGCGGGGCCAGAGCACCTGGGGGGGGACAGGTGAGACAGGTGTGCCCAGGTGTGACATGCATACACAAACAGGTGTGCCCAGGTGTGACACACGCGCACACACACGGGTGTGTCCAGATGAGCCCAGGTGTGTCCAGGTGTCCCCAGGCAGGACACGCACACACACAGGTGTGACACACACGCACAAAGGTGTGTCCAGGTGTGTCCAGGTGTGCCCAGGTGTGACACACATGCACGAAGGTGTGTCCAGGTGTGTCCAGGTGTGCCCAGATGTCCCTGGATGTCCCCAGGTGGGGCACACGCACACACAGGTGTGTCCAGGTGTGTCCAGGTGTCCCCAGGTGTGCCCAGGTGCGTCACTCCCGGATGCTGGCTGAGTAGGAGAACTGTGGGAAATGCGTCCGGTGGTCACGTTCCAGGGAGTCCAGGTGGTCACGTGGGGATGGACAGGTGGGACAGGTGAGGGGAGAGTTGAGGGACAGGTGAGGGCACAGGTGCACAGGTCAGCTCACATCTCTCAGGTGAAGTGATGGTGATGGACAGGTAAGGGGACAGGGGGCTCAGGTGAGGCTCAGGTAAGGGCACAGGTGTGCCAGGTGAGCTCACATCTCTCAGGTGGGGTGACGGTGATGCTCTGCGCCGTGAACTCCTTGTCGAAGTAGCGCGTGTCCACCTCCGACATCACCTGTGGCCGGAAGGGCGGCACCAGCTGGGAGGGAGGGGAGGGGACACTCACAGGTGCGTCCAGGTGGGGTCACCAGGTGAGCCCAGGTGTGACACACACACACACAGGTGTGCCCAGGTGTGACACACACGCACACACGGCCGGAGGGGGCGTGGCCGGGGGCGTGGCCAGCTCACCTTTCTCTGCACCATGTCCTGGCAGTCGATGCCGGCGAAGAAGCGATGCTGCATCCCCTGTCGGACGTCGCCGGGGCCGCCACCCAGCCCGCACAGGTGAGCACAGGTGAGCACACACAATGGGGACAGGTGGGCACAGGTGTGTCCCACTTGTGTCCGTGTGTGTCCAGGTGTGTGTGAGTATACCCTAACCCTAACCCACCCTAACCCTAACCCTAAGCCTAGGACTGTAACCCTGACCCTAACTCTAACCCTAAGACGCAAACCCTAACCGTAACCCTAACCATAACATAAAAGCTAACACTAACCCACCCTAACCCTAACGCAAAACATAACCCTAACCCTAATCATTACCCTAAACCTAACCCTAACCCTAACTCTAAACCTAACCTGAACCCTAACCCTAACCCTTGCCCTATCCCTAACCCGTAAGCCTAACCCTAACCTGTAACCCTAACCCTAACACTAACCCTAACCCCTAACCCTAAGCCTAACACTAACCCGTAACCCTAACCCTAACCGGTAACCCCAAGCCTAACCCATAACCCTAACCCTTACCCGAACACTAGCCCATAACCCTAACCCCTAACCCTAACCCTAAACGTAACCCTGACCCTAACCCTAACACCAACCCTAACCCGTAACCCTAACCCTAATCCTAACCAGTAAACCTAACCCTAACCCATAACACTAACCCTAACCCTTACCCTAACCTGCAACCCTAACCCGTAACCCTAACTCTAACCTGTAAACCTAACCCGTAACCCTAACCTTAACCCTAACCCGTAACCCTAACCCTTGCCAGTATCTCGAACCCATAACCCTAACCCTAACCCATAACCTAAACCCTAACCGGTAAACCTAACCCTAACCCAGAACCCAAAGCCTCACCCATAACCCTAACCCTAACCCTTACCCTAACCTAGAACCCTAACCCTTACCCGTAACCCTAACCCATAACTCTAACCCTAACCCGTAACCCTGCCCCGTATCCATCACCCGTAACCCTTACCCCTAACCCTAACCATAACGCGTAATCCTTACCAGTAACCCTAACATGTAACCCTAACCCGTAACCCTAACCCGTAACCCTAACCCTAACCCTATTCCTAACGCATACTAACCTTAACCGTAACCCTAACCCTAACCCTAACCCTAGCCATAACCCTAACCCTAGCCCTAACCCTAGCCCTAACCCTAAGACCGTAACCCTGACCCTAACCATAACTCTAAGACTTGAACCCCAACCGATACTCTCACCGTAACCCTAACGCATACTAACCCTAACCGTAACCCTAACCCTGACCCTAGACCCTAACCCTAACCCCTAACCCTAGACCCTAACCCTTATCCCTAAACCCTAACCCCTACCCCCTTAACCCTATAACCCTAACCCCATAGCCCTAACCCTAGACCCTAACCCTAAAACCCTAATCCCAACCCCATAAAAATATAAAGTCCATTGCAGCAATAGGGGTTTTTAGGCACAGAGGGAGATAGGTGGCCATGCTAGGGACAGAAGGGAGTGAGCTGGAAGAGTAGAAGAAAGAGAGTCGAAAAAGAGTTGAGACATTGAGTCTACAGACTAGCTGCTGCCATAAATAGACAAGCCCTAAGAGCTGTGTGGAGTTGCCCATAAAAAACTCCAAAGAAAAGACATGAGAGACTGCTAGATAACAAGGTGTTGATGCTTGGAATCCAATGAAGTTTTTAAAGAAGTGCTCAGAGTGCAGTGTCCATCTTAAGTTCCACATTTACCTCACTTTGAATCTTTTAAATGATTGGAAAAAAAGGGGATTTTCACATCAATGCAAATCTTCCAAAAGGAGGGACACCTGGGCTTCCCCCTGAAGTTAACCCTTAGGATGACGAAAAGGGGGAGTTATCCTTAATGCAAACCTGTAAAAGTGTACAGACGGTACCCCCGGGATGGAGGCACCAACAGCGGCGGGATTTAGTAGGGGTTCAGGGTTGTCTGCACGAGGACATACCGCCGTCGTTCTCCCGTGCGCGGTTACCGGCAGAGCCGCGGTTACCTGCGGCCGGAGCAGCACCGTGCCCAGAGTCCCACGCCGGCTGCAGCCGGAGCAGGAGCGGCAGCACCGGGCTCGGCCGCAGTGCCCGTCCCGGAGCGGCTCCTGCTGCCGATGGCGATCCTGATCCCGGCCCCGATCTCGCCGCGGTCCTGCGATCCCTACGTACCCTGGTGGCCAGGGGAGAGGCGGCTCAGAACCGCCAGCAGACACCGACAGGACCCGGCCGCGGCCCCTGGTCCTACCTCAGCGCCTCGAGCTCCGCGCAGCACCGGGAGCAGCCCCTGGCTTGGGATTCCACACGGAAGGTTTAACACCCCCCCCCCCCCCCCCCAGGACGGGGATTAGAGAAGAAAACGCAGCTGCTGGAGGACGAAACATCCCTCACTGCTCCTCTCCCACGCAGGACTTGCCTCCTCTCTGAGGAGCACAAGGCACCTGAGTGAGGGTCAGTCCAACGGCTGGGTGTGTTTTGGGCAGGGAGTGCTGAAAATCGGGATATCGAGGATTGGGATGGATCACAGTTGGATCAAAGCCAGAGAGATGGGACCAAGTGGGGTCTGTACCCAACCCTCGGAGATTCCCGTTCCCTGCGTGGCTCCCGGCTCTAAGGACGATGGATTTGGTTAAAATCGGAGGATGTCTCAAGGCCAAACTTTATTGCACGGCCGAGGGCTCCGTGTCCAAGCCCCACACTCCCCTCCCCACGAGTCCCAGCGCTCTTCTGTGGGGAGAGGAGCATTTTTGTGTGAAGCCGTGCCACGGGAGTCCAGAGCCGAGCGCCGGCGGGGCCGGCCCGTCATCGCCGCGGGTGCCGATTTCCACAGGTCCTTGCAGGGCGGGCTTTGCTCACGCAGGTGCTGTCCCGGGCGGGGTTCGCAGGATCCATCTGGCTCCTCGTGAGCACCGGCCCAGCTGCCCAGCTCCGGCTGCGGGCCGAGAGCGCCTCTCCCACCTCCCCGAGCCACATCCAATCTCCCAGAAAAGTCAATTTTGTCAGAAATCCGGGCGGGCGCTGCCGGCAGGGGGTGCCCGCTCAGCGCCGCAGCTCGTGGCTGAGCAGGCAGGCGCCCGATGCCAGGAGCAGAGCGAGCCCCAGCCCAGCGCGCTGCTCCCCGGGGGCTCTGCTGGGGGCTCCCTGCTTGCCCCCCAGGTCGGGCCAGCCCCCGGCGTGGAACCCTCCCGCGGGTGGCGGCTGTCGCGCCGCCGGGATGCCGTGACCCAGGCGGGACGGCCGCGGGCGACCCAGCAGCCCCATCCCGTAGCCCGCGGCGGCTCCGGCCGCGATGGCTCCGGCCACCTTGGAGCCGCGGCCCGGGGCACCCCCGCCGCGGGACACGGGGCGGAAGCCTCCGCGGAGCCCCCCGGTCCCGCCGCTCCTCCCGCCGGCCCCGCTCCTCCCGCCGGCCCCGCGGCGGCCGCCGGCAGCGTCGCTGAGGAGGGCGAGCAGCAGCAGCACCGCCCAGCACCGGGCGTGGTCCAGGGGCCGCATCCTGCCCCACCTGCGGAACAAGGAGGGATGAGGAGCGGTGAGAGCAGGGATCCCGGCCCGAGCCTGCCCTTAGCAGAGTTAGCGATTTGTGCGGCTCCTCATGTTCGAGTTCTGTGTTTTACCTAGCTGGGTTACATCCGAGTTGGAAGGGACCCGCAGGGCTCGAGTCCAGCTCTTCAGTGGTTTGGTTGATGGGAGGTGCTGGATCACAGGTTGGGCTTGATGACCTCAAAGGTCTTTTCCAACCTGGTTCATTCTGTGAGTCTGTGAGTGGCAGGGATCAAACCCCCAAACCTGGTGTTATTAGCCCCAAGCTAGACTCAGTGGCTTTTATCTCTCTATATTATCTCTATTTATCTCTATTTTTTATCTCTATTTATTTCCATATATTATGGCTATTTATCTCTCTATATCATCTCTATTTATATATTATCTCTATTTATCCCTCTATATTATCTCTATTTATCTCTCCATATTATCTCTATTTTATGATTTATTTATATTCATTTATTGTCAGGTCACTTTGTATTATATAATATGTAACAATATGTGATCAATAACCAATGGTTTCTAATAGATAATATTGAGATATAACAATAATAACGTTGTGTGTTAGATAGTGTTATACTATATAGTATTATTTTATTTTTATGTGTATACATCTATTTTTATACGTATGAATACATTCCGGTGGAAGGTGTCCCTGCCCATAACGAGGGGTTGGCCTGGATGATCCTCAACGTCCCTCCCCACCCACTCCATTCCAGGACTCTGTGAGTTATTGTATATTTTTACCGCGTTCCACACTTCCGGCAAGCAGGGTGGATGGGCACCACGGGGCAAGCAAACCCTCCCAGCTCCCCAAATCCCCCCAGAGCCTCCATCGGCCCCAGCCCGAGCTGCAGCTCAGGAGCACCGGGATGAGATTCCATCCCGTCCCCCACCCCGCAGCCCCTCGGGCCGGCGGCTGAACAAACAGACTCATTGTGCTGAAGCTGCTGAGCCATCGCAGGCCCAAAATCATCCCCGAAACAGCAACGGCCGTGTTGACAAAAGCCTTTTGACAAAGCAGAGCCACCCTGGCCGACAGCCCCGGCCCTGGCATCCCTGTGTCAGCGGTTCCCTCCCCGCTGGAAGGTGCCAGGCCTGGCCCTCACCCCCTTCCAAACCCTGCACTCCAAAAATGAAAATCGGCCTTGATTAATTTAATTTGCCTTGTTTTCCTGCCCCTCTCCTCCAAGCATTGGGGTTGTTTTAAAGAAAGCACAGAGAAGTATCCCCCTTCCAGCTGCTGGCAGCTGCACCACTGCTGGAAACACCCAAAATCCCACCAAAAATCCCAACACGAGGTTTTTCCCTTCCTCTTTTCCCCGCTCTCTCTACTTCCCCAAACTTCGGGTTCATCAGGTGGGGAAAATCCCAGCGCTGGAGCATCCCGGGGCTTCTCTCCCCATCCCAACCTCCAGCTCAGGTTTGTGCCAAGCCCGTTCCTTCTTGCCTCACTCTGCACACAATTCCTTCTCTTTTCACCCCACAAACCCAAGGGTGCTACTCTTACCCGTATGCCGGGGCCGGTGCTGGCTCTTCCCCTCTGTGCCCGCCAGGCTCGGCTCGCTTCGCACTTTTCCCGGTGGGATCAGCGGAAAGTCCTGCCCCTCCTGCACGGGGAGGGATAACGGGGTGGGCTGGCTGAGCTCCGGGGACGCAGTACAGCCAGGACACCCTGCGGGAAGCGGGAACTCAGCTTCCAGGAGGCCAAAACAATCCCAGTTTTACCTTCTGGGAGAGAAATATCCGGAGGATGGAGCCTGCCGACCACGGTGCTTGGGGATCAATAATCCCTAAGGGCTGGATAAACCCTAAACCAGCCCAATATTCCCCAAAAAATCTCCCAGAAATTTAGATGTGAGTCTGTAAATCTGGAAGGTGAGACCATTTCTCCTTGGGAAACTTCTCCACTGGGATTCAGGCAGGTTTTACTCTTTTCCCTCATCTCATTTTTTACTCATTTCCATGGCGCTTCTATCCACACAAAGTGCCTTATATTTGACAAGCCAGGCTCTGACTCGGGGTTTCATTCTGCATTAAGTTGCTACATATTTTATTTTATTTTATTTTATTTTATTTCCTTGTTAATCCACGCAGCAGTGCCACAATCATCCTTCAAACACATCAAAAGCTCCTCTCGCTGTACAACACTTTCCCAAATGTGAGTTAAAGGTGGAAAATGTACCATTAAAATTAAAAAAAAAAAAAAATTACAAAGATGCATTGCAAAAACTGAAAGGGAGAGGGAGAAAGTCAGAGGTTTAGTTTACATTGAGGTATAAAATGGATATTGCTGGTTTAGCCTGGGAAGAAAGAGGTTTTTTCCGGCTGGTGGTGGTGATGGAGCCAGTCTGGTCCTGGTTCCACCAGGATAATTTGCTGGCACTGCTGGAAAATGGATTTGGAGAATAAAATCCTCTTTCTTTCTGCCTCCCTCATCTCCTGCCTTCCCCCCTTTCCCATCCAGCATCCCTTGGGGATGCTCGAGGCCCTCAGCCATCCCTTCGAGTGCTATTTGGCATTTACAGCTACCAGAGAGGTTTGACATGTGGTTTTCTCAAAAATCCTTAAATATTAGTGCAAATTAGAGTGGGGGGTGAAGGGGGGCACGCCACCAGGGGCAGGTTTGGGGAAGGTGCTGGAAAAAATGGGATTTTTCTCCTGTGCTGGAAATCCACCTGTGAGCCCCTAGGTCAGGGTTAAACCCCGCCCAAAATCTCAGCCAACCCTTTGGGTTCATGAAATCCTCCCAACACCTGTGAATTATTGCAGTAGGAATGTGCTTTTCACTAAAAATAAATAAAAAAGAGGAATTATTTTGTGCTCTCAAGCAGCAGGTCCTGCACCGGGAGCCACGTTGGGCATTTCCAAAACTGAGCCCCCAAAATTCCAGCTCTGGAATGCTGGCAGCCCTTGGCCCAGCCCTATCCTCGCCTTTACGCTGCTCATAGATCTCCTCTTTTTTTTTTTTTTTTTTTTTTTTTCTCTCTCTCTGTTATTTTCCCCACGTTTTCCAGGGATTTGAGGCTTTGGCTGAAGCTGCCACCAGCCAGAACCTTCCTGGGAAGAGCGCCCCCCGAGGATTCTGCAGGGATGAAGGCATGGGAGGGAGGGTTGGCTTGCAGCTGGAGCCATCCAGGTGGACACCGGGGGTGTTCCAAGGTTGGTATTTGGTGCAGCACAACCCTCGGGCACTCACATCGCCGTCGGGCCCTCAGAAATCTCCTCCAGCCTCTGCTCGATCATCACCCGCAGCACGGAGTATCTGGGGAGGCACAGCACAGGGAAAAGGGGATTTTTCAGCGTCCAAGGAAAGCCTGAAATAATGCAAACCCCCCACCTTGGGGATGCAGGGCTGCACTACAAAATTCTTTTGGGACCAAAGCAGCCCCCCAGGAATGTCCCGTCCCCCCCCCCCAGCATCCACCCAACCCTACATACTTGTGCTTCAGCTTCTTCACCTCCCGATCCTCCTCTTCCTCCAGCTTCTGGATGAAGCTCCTGAGGATGGGCATCTCGAATTTGATGTACTGGGCGACCTGGGTGGGAGAGGAGCAGCAGGAAATGGTGAAGAGGGTGATGAACTGACCCCCCCCCTCGCCCCCCCCACCCCATCCTCTCCTTAGATTTAACCAAAGATTCCAAAATTTTGCAGCAAACCCTTAAAAATGATGTTTGTGGCCATCAGCTTGTGCAAGCAAACCGGAACTGGACAATTATTGGAAAATAGATGAGCCTAAGGTTTATTTATTTTAATTCACCCAGTGGCTGCGAGAGGTGACTCTGTCTGAGTGTGCTCAGAGTCTCAGAGCCATTTAAGCCCAAATTCACCCCAAAAGCGCCTGCTTTGAGCCGGGATTTCAGAGCACAGCCAGCCTGGAGAGCCGGCAGATGGCACAAGGGAGCCGCTCCCACTCGCCTGGAAAACCAGCAATTCAGCAGCCAAAGGCCGCGCTGAAATCGCTCTGCCGTGCTCAGATCAGGAATGGCACAATCGGGCTGGGGGTGTCTGCTCCGTCTGGGAGCTGGGAGCTGCTCTTGGAACACAGAACAAGGATTTCCCTGAAGGGTCGGGAGTTTCCATGGACAGAGAGGGGAGCAGAGCAGCTCCTGCAGCCCCAGCACGCCTCTGTTCATCGGGGATAAATTCTTCCTTGCGGGGATGGAGAGGGGCTGGGATGGAATTCCCAGAGCAGCTGTGACTGCCCCTGGATCCCTGGCAGTGCCCCAGGCCAGGCTGGACATTGGGGCTTGGAGCAGCCTGGGACAGTGGGAGGTGTCCCTGCCATCGCAGGGGTGGCACTGGATGGGCTTGAAGGTCCCTCCCAACCCAAACCACCCCACGATCCTATGATCCTTGGTTTTTCCAAGCCCACCCAAGGGTGACACTCACATCGTAGGTGACCTCTTCCACCTGGTCTTTCTCCATGAGGAACACCTTGGACACCTGCTCGCAGGGGCCCTGCAGGATGCGGGCAAGCAGGGGGAAGTCGCTGCCACGCAGCTTCTGCTTCTCTGCAAGGCCAGAACTGCGTGGTTGGCACCGGGGCCAGGGCTGGGGCAGCAGTGCTGCGGGGATTTGGGGCACTTCTGGCCAGGGGGTTTGGGGCACTCACATCCAGGGGCTGGGAGCACTCATGCTCAGGAATTTGGGGCACTCACATTCAGGGGGTTTGGGGCACTCATATCCAGGGGTTGGGGCACTCACATCCAGGGGCTGGGGGCACTCACATTCAAGGGCTGAGGGCACTCATGTCCAGAGGTTTGGGGGCACTCACATCCAGGGGTTTGGGGCGTTCACATCCAGAGATTTGGGGCACTGACATCCAGGGATTTGGGGTACTCACATCTGGGATGATTTGGGGTACTCACCTCCACTTGTGTGCACCATGTACAGAGCAAACTCCTCTGCAGAGTTCTCGATCTGGGGGGAGACACAAAGCTCTGCTAAAGGGACAGGTTCTGCCCTGGTACACTCCATAGATATATATAGGCTATAGATTTTATATATACCTATATACACACACACATATATATACATATACACATATATGTGTGTGTATGTATGCGTATATATATGTACGTATATATCATCTGAATGCAGATTTATACATATAATATAAAGAGTTTATGTATAATAGAAACATTTATATATAAAATTTACATATATAAAAATTCAGATATATACATATAACCTGAATGCAGATTATATACACAATATAAATATTTATATAAAATTCGTATATATAATCTGAATGCAAATTACATATATAGAATATAAAGATTCATATATATAAATGTGTATATATATAATTCGAATGCATATTTTACACATATATTCATAAATACAAATAAAATAGGTTTAATTTAAAAATTAATAAAATACATTTATTTGTTTTAAACACAACACCAGCTCTGCATTCCGAGCAGACCGGGATCGCTGAGCGCGGGGCGGTGCCCGTACCTTGAATTTGTTCAGCAGCAGTTTGAGCACCTGGGGCGTGGTCATGGTGCTGTTGATGCGCACGTTGGTGACAGAGCCGTAGGCGGGCGTGAACACCGAGGTCTGCGGGGCACAGGCACCGTTGAGAGCCCCGCCCTGATGCCCCCGGATCCCCTTGGATCCCCTCGGATGCTGGGAAGGGCCGGGCTCACCTTGTGGTTGTAGAAGTGGCCGTTGATGGAGAAGCGGTGCCGGCGCAGCCGCCGCTGCTCGCCGGGCGTGCGGGCGCTGCCGCGGGGCCGGACGCCGACGTCGCTACGGGTCCGCATCAGCTGCGGGGCCTCCTCCGCCGGCCTGGGGGCTGCAAAACACCCGTGGGACCTTGGGGATGGGGACTGAGGACAGCGGGAACCGCCCCGGTTCTCCTCTGGAGCTCCAGGAGCGTTTGGAGAACGCTCCCAGGGATGTGCAGGTTGAGACAAAGGGGAACTGCCTGGGGCTCTCCTCTGTAGCTCCAGGAGTTTTTGGGCAGCGCTCCCAGCACAGCATGTCCCAGGAGGTAGGTCAAAGTTCCTCGTGGTCCCTTCCCACTCAGGAGATTCTGTGATTCCAGAATCTTCCTGCTGCAAAAGATCCACCGGGAGTCCCTACTTGGAGGCAGAAATCCTCACCCCAAGAACAAACTTCTCATCCCTACAAACTTCCCGGGACATGTTTAAACCACAGCAACACAACCAACCCAAGCCCCCAGCTCCCGAGGAAGGTCATTAATTCAGAATTAACCCCCTAAATCCATGCTGCTACCTGGATAAAACCCCTTCTCCTGGGAGCTTGAGCATCTTCCCTCTCTTTTCCATAACTTAACTTTTTCTGTTCTGCTTCCCTTTAATGAGAGCAGAAAACGAGGGCAAGAGCCTCAGATCTCTGCATGAAAACTGGCCTGGATCCAGATTATTATAAACCAGCTTTTCATCCATTTTTAATGAACCTCTCATGCTCCAGCTCTGGGTGTTTTAATTCAAAGCATGTCTGCAGCAGGGAGAAATCTCCGGCAGGAGCTGCTCCAGCTGCACAAACTGTGACTGAGCACTCCAAGGAGCCGTGCATGCATGCCAGGCACTGATTTTTACTGGATTTCAGGGAAAAATGTAACAAAAAGCATTTTTTCTTATGTGCTGGCAGAGGATTGAGGCCATAAAGCTGAGGGGAATCGTGGTGGGGTGACATGGGGTAGGCAGTGCCTGGGAAAGATTTATTTGAGGGGGGAAAGTGTTGTGAGTGAGGAGAGCAAGAAGAAAAGGGAAAAAGTTGGAGGGTCACAGATGGGGGTTCATGGATCAAGTTTTGCAAGGGCTCAGCTGCTCTCAAAAGGATGAGCTCATCCTTCCTTACCCCTCAACCCCCAACAAAGCACCCCAAAGGCCAGAACATCTGCCAGAGCTGAAGGAGCAAAGTGCATCCAGCAGCTTTTCCCTGCGGGAATTCCGTGTGGGACAGCCCTTGCCCCAGCACAAGGGGTTATCGGAGCTGCGGCCAAGCTCTTCCCGCTCTGCAGAGGAGGAATCAGGGAGGGACAAACACTGAGGACAAACACTTCACAGCAGCAGGGACTTCCCCATGGTAACGCGCATCCCAATGCTCCCATTCTTCTTCCTGGAACACGGAGCCTCCGGGAAGGGGAAGCTCCAACATCCTTCTCCTTTTCCCTGCAATCCCTCGAGGGATCTCTGCTCCATCCCCCCTGTTCCTTTCCAAGCTCCACCACATCTCACTGCTGCCCCTTCCCTGAGAAAAAAAACTCTTGGGAGTCAGGGAATCATTGAGGTTGGAAAAGACCTTTGAGATTATGGTGTTTTGGGCCGTCCGGGGAAAGACCGAACAAAATAATTCCAGGTGCTTTGGGAGCGGCTGAGCTGGAGCAGGATGGGAAGCTGAGTCTGGAGTTAAGGACAAAGCCCAGTTCGTGTTTTCCCAAACAAAACCGGAGCTGAGGCAGCTGCTCCCGAGCGCCAGGACCCAT
Source organism: Phylloscopus trochilus trochilus (assembly GCA_016584745.2). Lineage (NCBI taxonomy): Eukaryota > Metazoa > Chordata > Aves > Passeriformes > Phylloscopidae > Phylloscopus > Phylloscopus trochilus. The sequence continues at coordinate 1,756,648 of WQNJ02000045.1, read as the reverse complement.
CCCGGTGGAGCCGAGCCTAGCTCACCTGCACTGTTCCCGGGATTCTCAGTGCTGGGTGCGGGGTCTGCATCCGTCACTGGGATGTCCGGCAGGGTGCTGGGCTTCAGCACGGACCTGGTGGGGACAGAGGGGTTGTGGGTGCCCGGTCCGTGGGTGCCCTGTCCATGGGCGTGGCCACAGAGGGAATGACAATCCAGGGAATCTCTGCCCCTCATCTCCCCTTGCTGCTGATTCCAGCTGGGACTAAAATCCTGGGGGGAGGCAGCTGGGGGTGCAACCAGCAAACCCTGACAGGCTGGGGTGGGGCTGGGGGGTGTTTTTGGCGGTGCCTGTGTGTTTTTGGGGCTGTGTGTTTTGGAGCTATCTGTGCATGGTTTAGGGTCACTCTGCCTGTTTTAGGGGCTGAATGTTCTTGGGTTGAGTGTGTTTTTGGGGCTGTCTGCCTGTTTTGGGCTCTGAGTGTGTTTTGGGTCACTCTGCCCATTTTGGGGGCTGAATGTTTTGGGGCTGTGTGTTTTTGGGGCTTTCTGCATTTTTGTGGCTGTCTGTGTGTGGTTTTGGGGCTCTCTGCCTGTTTTTGAGGCTGAATGTTTTGGAGCTGCCTGCCTGGTTTTGGGGCTGAGTGTGTTTTTGGGGCTGCCTGTGCCCCCCACTCACCCGTGGGTGCCCAGGTTGCAGCCCGAGTGCCAGGAGGAGGAGGAGGGCGGCGGGCGGATGCGTTGGTTGTCATCCTGCATCTGCAGGCGGATGGGGCGGCGCAGCCCCCACGAGATGTTCAGCAGCCCCTCCACGATCAGCTCCCCTTCCTCCTGTGGCACAGACAGGGATCAGCACCCAAAGAAGAGCTGGGAACGAGGGCTGGGGGCTGGGAGGTCTTCCCAAACCCAAATTTTCAGCAGTTCTGTGACTTTTTGGGCTGAGTCTGGCTCCTGTGGCTGGTAAGGGGCAGATCCTCCTGGGAGCTGTGCTGAGGCAAATCAGGACTGAGGACAGCCAGGGTGGCTTCACCGGGACAAATCATGGAAAACTGGGTGACCCTGCAGGATGGGGGAGCTGCCATCACCCACCTGGAGCTGGGCAGTGCCCCACAGGACAGGGAGCCGGGGGATGGAAGGTGCCTGGGAGACCAGTTCCAACTCCACTGAGAGGATCCATCAGATCCAGTCCCTCCAGTTCACAGAGCCCAAGGATGGGGCTTGAAGCACCCTGGGGGTGTGGGAGGTGTCCCCATCCACGGCAGGGGGTTGGAACAAGATCATCCTTAAGGTCCCCTCCAATCCAAACCCTTCCATTTTTAGATGGGAAATTGGGAAGGAATTCCTGGCTGGGAGGATGAGGAGGGACTTGGATAGAATTCCCAGAAGAGCTGTGGCTGCCCCTGGATCACTGGCAGTGCCTCAGGCCAGGCTGGACATTGGGGTTTGGAGCAGCCTGGGACAGTGGGAGGTGTCCCTGCCCATGGTGGCAGCAGATGGTCCTTTCCAACCCATATCAAACCAGGATTCCATGGGAAAGTTTGGATGGGATTTGGGGAAGGAATTCCTGGCTGGGAGGGTAGTGAGGGGCTGGGACGGAATTCCCAGAGGAGCTGAGGCTGTCCCTGGATCCCTGGCAGTGTCCAAGGCCAGGCTGGAGCAGCCTGGAACAGTGGGAGGTGTCCTTTCCCGTGGCAGGGGTGGGACAGGACTGATTGAAGGTCCCTTCCCACCCAAACCATTCTGTGATTCCATGATTCCCTCTCTCAGTTTCCTCAGTTTTCCCCTGCCCAGGCATTTCTCACCTCCCGGTGCCGCAGCTGCAAGTTTTGCCCCTCATAGTAGATGTTGTAGGTCTTCAGGTGCAGGAGCAGCTCATTCCTGGGGAAAAAAAATGGGAAAGAACGGTGCTGAGCTCGGGTTAGGGGAAGGGGGAGATGATGCAGGCAGCACCCTGTGACCCCTGAGCTGTCCACAGTGGATCCAGGGGAAAGTAGGAATTGCTTCCCTGGCTGAGGAACCCGCTGTGCAGCCAAAAATTGTTTTATTTGAGGCAGATTTGGGTCTTTTGCCTCCTCTAGACTTCCCTTATCGAAGGTTTCACTGGGGGTCCAACATTTTGCACGCACAATTAGGGGGAGAAGCTCTCCGTGACCTTGTGCTCTGTAAATATTCCAAAAAGGCACAAGAAACCCCATCACAGCTCGGGGCAGTCAGTCATGAGGCTGAAAAATAAATCAGTTTTCTGGGGGGTCACACTGGAGTCACAAGTGATCACAAGCGAGGTGGTCACGCCGGCCTTGAGCTCAGAACAAAGCTCTGAGCCCTGCTCTGGGGGTAAATCTGTGATAAAAATAAAAATAAAGACAAAAAAAGGGCAAAAATCAAGGCAAAAATACATTTTAAAAGGCCGAAATGAAGAAATATACAAAACCAAAAAGAAAATAAATAAACAGCAACAAAATATTGTTGAAAAATAAAAAAAAAATAAGCCTGGCCAGGCTGGCTGAGGCTAGCCCTGAATCACAGGACATGACGCCTCCAGCGTTGATTCGCAAAGCTGGGCTGGCTGAGGGAGGTGCAGGATGCTCAGCACCACCAGCTGAGAGAAACCAGCACAAACCATGGGGGTCTGGGGTGAGGAGAGGAGGAAAATATCACATTTCTGTTCCTTTTAAATCTCCCTTAAAACTTAGGAATCATTTTGCTCCTTTCCCAAAGAATAGAAGGACAATTATTAATCAGGACTTGTTCAGCAAAGCCCATTATTTATGGGAGTTTATTTGGCCACACTCCCAAGGAAAATTTCAAAATTCCACCAACAACCATTTTCTTGTTAAGGAAATTGCCTTTTTTCACCCAGAATGGCTTTTTCTTTCCAAACCTCTCTGAATTGAGTTAAAACCCAGGGTCACTCCCATCCTTCCAGCTCAAAGAAATATTGTGTGTTATAGGTCATGGAGAATGTGTTATATATTGTATTTATGTTGTTATAGATTGTGTTTATAGTGTTATATATTGTATTTATAATGCTATATACTGTTATATATTGCTATATACTGTTATATGTTATATATATTAAATATATATATTACGTATTTATCTCAAAGAAACATGGTGTGTTATAGGTCATGAATAATGTGTCATGTATTTATAATGTGATCTAATGTTATATACTGTTGTATATTGTATTATTATATATATTGTATTGTTATATATTGCTTCATATTGTTATATGTTATACTTTATATACTATATATATTAAATTAATATTATATATATTTTTTATCTCAAATATTGTGTGTTATAGGTAATGGATAATGTGTTTTATATTGTATTTATATTGTTATAGGTTGTGTTTGTAGTGTTATATATTGTATTTATGATGTTATGTACTGTTACATATTATGTCCCATTATATATTGTTATATATTGCTATATATTGTAATATGTTAGATATATTACATATATATATTATATATTTATCTCAAAGAAATACTGTGTGTTATAGGTCATATATCATATGTTATATATTGTATATAATGTTATATATTGTGTTTATAATGCTTTATATTGTGTTTATAATCTTTATATTGTTATATATTGATCTATATTGGAATATGTTGGTCTATGTTGTTATATATTGATATATGTTGGTACATATTGTGTATTTTAGGTTAGAGATAACACATCACACACCGCATTGCCCGTTTCAGGTCACAGATAACCCAGCCCACACTCCCTGTCCCCCTGGAACATCCCCGTGCCCCGCTCCCCACCCCCCCGCCCCGCTCTCCCGCGTTCCCGGGGCTTTACCTGGAAATGAATTTGTCCTTCCCGCAGGGCACCGCGTCCACTCCGCCGCCGAACTCCATCCCGGGGCAGCGCGGGCATGGGAGCCGAGCTGCGGGAGGGACCAGAGGGTCTTCAGGGGAGCCGCCCCACCCCCGCATCCCACCACCCTCCCCTGCAGAACCGGGAAATATAAAATAAAACACCCCCCGGGCGCTGGAAAAGGCTCTGGAGATGCGGGCGGAGCTCGGTGCGGCTCCTCCGAGGAGGCGGTGGGGAAGGAGGAAGATCAGATAAGGGCGGAGGCGCCACGAACTCACTGAAAATTTAATCCCCGCGGAGGTATCCTTACGCTAAATTTGCATTTGGAGCATCCGCGGGTGTCCCAGCGACGCGAGTGGGAGGGGGGTTTAAGTGGGAATTGTTCCTTTTCTCCGGTTATCTTACTCTTTTTTTATCCTACAAAACTTCAAACATCCGGGTCTGGGTCCAGCTGCTGCCTCCTTGGGCCCAGTGGTGGCACCGGGGATGATTTTCCAATCAGCAGAGATGCTGGGCTGATCCTTCAGCTTTTTTTACGATCCCAGCTGGATTTTTTGGGAACATGCAAATGCTTGGGAAATCCCCAAAATCCCAGTTTGGGACAGGCCCTGGCTTAGATCCCTGGCTACAGAACAGAGTTAAACTGGGGTTTGGGGTGGAGCCCTTAGGATGCTCATGGGCTCAGAACAGTTTGGAAATTGGGCGTTGAAGAGACCCCGGGATGTGGAACTGGGGTGGTTTAGAATGATGCAAAAAGGGCTTCTGGGGCCATGCTTTTCCTTGGATGAAATCCTAAACGGGATTTCATTTTCCAGGGTCTTTCCCCTTCCCTTCCCTTTTCCCAGGAGAGAAACTGAGGTAAGAAAAAGCATTTGCTCAGTAAGCTGCTGTTTCCTTCCACCTCCCACATCACCATGTGCTTCCTCCCAGCCCCCTGGGACAAAACCCCTCCTTTTCCTGAAATCCAGGTCAGGGCAGTAAAACCTGTGAGAGGATGAATCTAAACCCTAAAGTCTCTGCACAGCAGCAATCCCGGGGTTCCATCCCACATGTTGGGATAACTCCCGCCCCCAAAAAACTGATTTGCAACAGCAAAAATATTTTGTGGCAGGTTTGAAACGCCACACAGGGCCGTGCTGGACCTGGAGCAGGAGGGGAAGGGCAGGAAATCAGCCCAGCCCAGTCCGGGGGCTCTGGGTCTGCCCAGAGAAAAAAGCAGAAGAAAAAATTGGCACCAAAAAAAATCACGGAAGAGCTGACAAAGCCTTGAGTTTCCTGAGGAGCTGAGGAACTGCTTGAGTGTTTTGGCAAAACTGGGCAAAATCTGGCAAAATCCAGCACCAACCCCACTCCCGCAGCCAGCAGCTGCCTCTCCTGCATCCATTCATTCTCCCACAGGGAACAAACCCAGGAATAATCTTATTTATCCATCAAAAATGGTACCAGGAGGGGATTTTGCAGCTGGCTCACAAGTTTGGGATAAACCCACGGGGTTTTTGGGGGGCAGCAGCAGCGTGTGAGGCCCCAAATTTGGAGGATGCCAGCTGTGAGGTGCAGGAATGGCAGGAATGAGCATCCTGCTCGTGGGTGTCCCCTGGCAAGATTTGAAAAGCTCTGGGGATATTCCGGGAGGGTGAAAGGACACAGCTCTTGGCATGGGTGACAATGGTGCCAAAAATACCAAAGTGAGTGGGAAAAAACCTTCCTGAAGGAGCAAAATTACCAAAGCGAGTGAAAAAAACCCCTCCTAGAGCAGCCCAGGGTGAAGCCTTTGGTACCACACAAGCTTTGCTCCAGAGCATCCTGGTGATGCCAAGGGGTGAAGCCAAAGTCCCAACTGCCTCGAAGGAGGCACAGGGATGAAGTGCAGCCATAAAAAAGGCACAGTTTTGGGGTGGAAGGGGAGCTCCAAAGTGCAGGTTCATCCTCCCATGCTGAAGAGTCGTTTCCTGTTTACACCCTGGCTCTGCCACCTTCGCCTCCGTCATCACATCCCCTTCCTAGCGCTGAGGAAAGGGGCAAATTCTTCCTTTTTTGGGTTTGGAGAGATCCAGGCTGGGAGTGGAGGGGAGAGGCAGCTCCTGGAGATTCCCCAGCAGAGACCAGGCACTGACAGCCCCCAGCATCCTGCCACGGCTTAGGGAAAAGCCTGGAAATCACCCAAATCAAAGCGCTGGCAAAGTGGAAGCTGCTCCATTGCTCAACCGTGGCAGTTTGGGGCCATCTCCGTTCCCGGCACCCCCGTGCCTCAGTTTCCCCCTCAGAGCTGACGCGTTTCCGCCGTGCCCTGAGCCTTTCCCGGTGCTTTGCAAAGCGCTTTTAGCGCAGCTACAGATCAAGCCAACGCCCCGCGCCCGCGGGCAGGAAGGGTCCGGCTCTCTCTGCCTCCTCTCGGCTGCTCCCGCCGCTGCTTCCAGGCCTGACTGACCCCACGGAGCCCAGACGAATTCCCCGCCCTAAAAACAACTTCCCTAAAGCCCTTCCTGCATCCCTACAGCCCAGCCTGAGGAGCGCATTCCCAGCCCTTCACACCTTCTGCCCAGCTCCGGGTAGAGGCACAGCTCCAACACAAGAAAACAAGAAGAAAAGTGGCAAAACCCCCCAAACCCACGTTTTTGGCAGGAGAGAGATGTTCTTCCCTGCTCCTGCAAAGAAATCGGCGTTCTGGGGTGGTTTTGCTGCCTCGGACCTACCCCCCGCTCAGCGCACGGGAGCCTCGGCAGCATCTCCGGCATTCCCACTGTGGCGGGAGGTGCGGATTTGGCGCAGCCGAGGGATTGTGGGAATATCCCGCTCCCCGGGGAGGCCGCGATGCTCTCTCCTGTACCAGCGCGGCCGCTTCCCCGCAGCCCGGGGCGGCTTTTAACCGGCCCAAGGGCGTTTCCATCCCGCCGCAAAGCTCGGTAGCAAAGCATCACCCGGAGGCGATGGAGCCTCCAGCAGCCGCTGCGCTCAGCGGTGCCCGGGCACGATGGGAACGAGCGCCCACCGTGTCCCGCGGATCCTGCGCTGGAGCAGCCGCGCTGCTGCCGCCGGTGTCTCCGGTCCGACCGCTACTCCTGGGCTGGGATTCCTGCCCCGCGTCCGGCCCGCATCCCTACGCGGGGAGGTGCGGCGGCTCCATTGTTTTCCAGCGCCGCTATTGTTCTCCAACCCGATTGCTCCGTCCTGGAAGGGGAGAGGGGAAGGAGGGAGCGCTGAGCGGTGGCAGAGCCGCCGGAGATGCCGCGGGGGTGCCGGGTCACCTGGGGACGGGCGAGGGGACCCAGTGGCCGCTCTCAGGGTGAAACCCTCTGGGAGGAGCCGGTGTCCACCAGGGGCTCCTCGTGGGCCCCGGGACAGCGGCGGGCGGGTCCCACCCGGGCGCGACGGGACGGGAAGGTGCCGTGCCCGGGGTGGGAGCCACGGGCGCTGCGGCTGCTCCAGCCCAGCGCGGAGGGCGATGCCGAGGGCGCTCGGAGGACGCTGAGGTGACTCCCGGGGGTGCGGGCCGGATCCCCCCCGCTCCCGGCGCTGTGCGCGGTTTTCGCCTCCGCTCGCTGCGGCCGCGGCTGCGGGGTGGCCGCGGCTCAGCCCTGGGGCCGCTCCCCGCGCAGGGGACGGGGATGGGGATAGAGACCGGGATGGGGACGGGGATGAGGACGCGCCATCCCGCCCGCACTCACCCAGTGCCGGTGCCGCTCCGCTCGCAGCCGGTGCCCCCGTAGGGCCGCCCCTGGGCGGGGCGCGACGGGGAGGGGCGCGGGCGGGGCCGGGGGTGGCAGCGCGGGGGACACCCTCTCCCGCAGCCGGGGTCATCCCGGAAGCCGGATACCGAAGGACGTGGCGGCCCCGAGATCCCTTCCCGGGTGCCAGGACTGGGCTCTCAAAGGATGCTGCCTCAGGAAGCCGGGCTGTCCCCGCCCGGACATCCCGAAGGATGCTCCAGCAACAGCCCTGGAGCAGGTTCTGGGTTCCCAAAGGACTCCCTGGCTCCACCCGGGTTGCACCTCAGGACCAGGGTCTGAAAGAATTCTCCACCCCTGGTGCCAAGACCAGAGTCCCAACAGACGCTCCATCCCCATTGCCACAACCACGATCCCAAAAGATGCCCCAATCCTGCTGTCAGCAACAGGATCCCAAAAGATGCCCCATTGCTGATCTCAGGAACAGGATCCCAAGGGATTCTACAAGCCTGTTGCCAAGACCAGAATCCCAAAGGAATCCCCATCCCACGCAGCCAGGCTGGAAATGCTCTTAGAATCAGCTCCAGCTTTGTCCTGAACTCCCAGAGGGAGCTTTGTCAGCTGCACCACGCAGGCTGAAGCAGTTATTTCTGCCTTAAAAAGCCCCAGATCCCAGGATATCCAGAGCCAGAGCACACTTGGCTGATGTGTTGTTGGGACGGGGCCTGTGCTGGTTCCTAAGCTCAGCCTTGGGATCCCACCCGGATCCAAAACCGCCCCCGAGAAGGGATGGAGGTGGAAATAAAGATGCTGCCTGGAAGCAGCAGCTGCAGCTGGGGGGTCACAGTTGCCTTTGAGCCAGCACTCAGCACTCCCAGGACTGGGATCCCATCCTGCCCATCCAGTCCCAGTGCTGCCAGGAGAGTTTGGGGGAGTTCAGTATTCAGAGGAGCAGCAGCCCTGTCCCTCCTCCTTTGTGTGCTCCTGACCTTTCCCAGTGCTTTGCGCCTTCTCTGGGCTTTTCTTCTTTTTAAGGAATTTGCCTAGAAACAGCCCACACGAAAGGAAAAAAAAAACAAAACAAAACAACAAAACCCCAGAACAAAGAAATAATCAAAGCAGCTGCTTGAGCCGAACAGGCATTTCTGCAGGCACAGAGTGGAATGGGCCTTTCCCCCTTATTTTCCTGGATTTCTGTGTAAAATATGAGAAGTTCTGGAGGAGCCATCTGGCTCAGGGAAGCACTGACTCGGCAAAAGTGAGTGGGGCCGAGCCAGGATTGATATTCCAGCAGCATCTCGAGGGCTGTCGGGGATGAGAGGCCCTTTGTGGTGGGAAGAGAGGACAATGGAGCCAGCCCAAAACCCCAGGGATTCGGCCTCAAACACAGGGAAGAGCTTCCCCTGACCCTCAGCTTGTGGGGTGGATGCAAACAGAAAAATAAAAATCAATCTGGGGCTTGGGCTGGGCACCTGTGGGAGCACAGGGGTGTCTTGGCTGCAGAATTTGGGTTAAATCCTGATTTTTGCCATGTTCTGCTCACTGCTATCGGTGCACAGGCCATGGGGGGGAGGCTGGAGCCTGGATGGGTATTTCAGTTGTTCTGAAAATCCCCAAATTTTGAGATCCTGCCCAGGATCTTCCCACCTCGGGTCAATGCTGATTCAGGCAAGACACAAGGAGAAAACACAATTACTGCCTGAGCTGTGACCCCACAGCACAGGGGATTAGCCAGGATTAGGATCAGGTTTTCATCACAGACCCCAACCTGGAGTGCTCAGAAATCCCTGGCCCTGCTCACAGCTGCTCCTCTGGCTCTGATCCCACAGCTGCTCCCAGCCCCTGGCTGTGGATCTGGGGGAGATTTTTGCTCTTTAAATTCCTGTCCCACTCCACCACGGGCCACATCCAAGCTCGGGGAGGTGCTGGGGTGTCCCCAAAGCCAGGAGCAGCTCCCCTGGGGGCTGCAGACCCCTGAGGGTGCTGGGTACCCTCAGCCAGGTGTTCCCAGCTCCCAACCTCAAACCTGGAATTTGCCATGGGAGCTGCAGAGAAATGAGGTCAATAAAGGGTGAGGGGAGGTGGTGACCAGCCCAGGTGACACTGGGCTCCTTCATCCACACAGGGAGACCTGGGGGGGGCCTCAGCTGAGAGCAGGGACAGGCAGGAAATCACAGGAAGATGACAGCAACGGGGAGGAATCACGAGAATGGGCAGTAAGCTGTGCCTCCCCCCCATAAATCCAGGAATTCCAGGTGTCTGCGTGGAGGGAGCTGTGGGATGGGAGCTGGGAGGTCAGGAAGGCAGCTGGGGGCTGTGGTTTTGGGCAGCACCTGCTACACAGACTCTGGATTCTGAAATTATTTATCCTTTGGGAAGAAATCAATCCACTGGTGAGGAATTCCTGGCTGTGAGCACGGGGAGGAGCTGGGATGGAATTCCCAGAGCAGCTGTGGCTGCCCCTGGATCCCTGGCAGTGCCCAAGGCCAGGCTGGACAGGGCTTGGAGCACCTGGGACAGTGGGAGGTGTCCCTGCCCATGGCAGGGGGGGCACTGGGTGGGCTTTAAGGTCCTTCCCCACCCAAACCATTCCAGGATCCAATAATTCCATGATTCTCCACGAAAGGAGCAATGACACCACACAGCCACACTGCATCTATGCCCGCATTTATTTATACTGAACAGCTTTAAAAATACAGAATAAAATAGCTTTATCTACTATTATTCACAACATCTGGTCCAAATATTACATTTTTAAATATTTAATTGTTTAATGAAGCAATGTTAGAAAAAAAAAAAGGAATAATTAAAAAAACCCAATTCCATAAAAGAATTACACATCTTGAAACAAGAACAACAACAACAAAAAAAAAATCAAACACCCCCCCCCCCCCCCCCCAAATAAACTTCTGCTGTTGAACAAAAAAGTTTTACAGCCAAAGTCAGTCACGAAAAGTCATGGAAAAAACCAAAAATTTATCCCCACCACCTAAGAACAGTCAATAGTTTGTTATGCCAGAGGTTGTTCTAAACAGACAAATACAGGAATTGTTTGGACTGGCAGCACGAGGATGGCCCGGGAAGGGCAGAGGCCACCCGAGCTCTCCCTGCCACCCTGGATGTCCCTGCACAGCCACAGCCCAGCGGGAATTCCAGCCAGGAATGCTTGGGGTGGCTCCGACACCGAGCCCAACTCTCAGCCAGCCCTGGGATCTCGTGTCTCTCCAGGGCCCCAGCACAGCCCCAGCCCCGCGGGCTCCCCGAGAAACAGAGAAACTGCACCAAGTGGGACCTGGCTGCAAAGAACGAGTGAGCCCCCATTGCCCCCGCTTCAAAAAATGAAAAGGAAAAAGGAAAAAAAAAAACCCACAAAAAAACAAAACAAAAACAAAAAAAAACCCACAAAAACAAAAAAACCACAAACAAACAAACAAACAAACAAAAACAAAAACAAACCACCGCTTTTGGTTGAAGAAGGCCACAAAGAAGCAAGGTAAAGGTGGTGCTGGTCTCACACAGGCATTTCACACATCAACCCAGCGATTCTGGCAAGCACAGGCTGCTGAGGTGGGGTGGAGGGATCCAAGGGCTCAGCAGACACCAGGGGTCTGCCACCACGAGTGCCTGGAGTGCTGTTTGTACCCAAAATGCCAGGATTTCCACACTTTTTGGGTGTAAATGATGGGTTCACACTCACTGGTGTTCCTCAGGGAGCCACTGAGGGTTTTTCTCCAATTCTGCTCCAGGAGCCCTGAGGACTCAGCAGGGAGGAAACAACAAAACCCTCCAGTTTTGGGTAGGAACACAAACATGGGTAAATAAAGTATACACAACCACTATAGATTCGTCAATGAAGAAATTCTACCATCACATGACATTGTCATGACACTCATACCACTCCCTCCCAGGAAAAGCGCTGCCGTTATCCTGAGTGGAAATGTTATTTTCTTAATATATGGAAATAAAATACTGCAATATTCATGTACAAACCAAGTTGTCATATTTCAAGTCAGTATTAAAAGGCAATAAAAGCAAATTTGGGGTTGAAAAGGTTGAGCTTTCTGAGTGAGGTACGTGGTGAAGTCCCTCCAATATGACAATGTTAATCAGTCATAGCTGTCAGCTACGAAACCTAGATTTCTATAGGCAGAATTTGCAAGTATTTGCTTTAGAAAACGTGTTTCAACATGTCAGGAAGAACCCTTAATTTAACCTAAAAAAAAATACAAGAAAATATCAATTACAAAAATCCCAAGTTACTTTCTTTGTATACACTGATACCATTTCTGATATGACAAAATGAGATTTCTACCATGAATATTTGCCCTTCCCTCTCAAAATTTGGTTGAAACTTCTCATCACTTCTTCACTCAACTCTCAGCTGCCGCCTTCCCTGGCTGGTTGGAGTTTGGCTGTTGGAAAGGGAAGGAGAGAGGAAAATCCAGCATTGGCAGTCAGGTTACACCTGGACATCCCCAGCACACACAAAGCTCGTGTTTAATGCTCCCCCAACCTGCAGCTCCATCCTCTACCACCCCTGCCAGCAGCTTGGCACAGCCACCCAGCTCCCTGAAATTTCACAGCAGCCACTTGAGAAAGCGACCAGGAAGGACCAGGAAAAGGAAGGTGGGAGAAGGATTTAAGGTCCAAAATCCCCCCTGCACCTGCACAAACCCAGTGTGAAGGCCGGCACCAAGAAAAGCACTGCTCTCCTTCACCTGGGAGGGCTCCAGCAGCCCCAGGAAGGGACAGGGGAGCGCCTCTCCTGTGCCCACCTCAGCCCAGACCTCCCTGCACATCCAGATGTTCTTCCTGAGCCTGGAGCTCACCTGTAACCATTCACCCTGGGAACAGGTGGGGATTTGTCCCACTGACCAGCTGGGATCCAAACTGACCCTGATTCCAGCTGCCTCCCAGGGCCAGGGGCTGCCCTGCTCTCGGTCGGGGGAATGGGCAGAAATCACAAAAAGAATTAAATCCAACAGATAATTAATTGGATGTGCTCAGAGGGTGCTGCGAGGAAGGAGAGGTGTTCTGCTCCAGGGAGGAGAGAGAACTATCCTGGGATTTGCTGCCCTGGGACTTGGGAGTGTCTTGGGAATCATCACTGAGAATTCACCCGGATTTCCCTCAATAGGGTGAGAGACAAACTCTGCTCTCATGCCCTCCTCTCTCTGGAGTCAGCTGGAAATGAAAAGCTTTTTCCTCCCTTCCTCCACTTTTACAGGATAATCAACTCTGGCATTTGACATTTCCACAACCCCTCAGGTTGTACAGCCACCAGGGGTGGCTTTTGTTTTCCTTTTGGCTGGATATTTTTACCCCCCTCACGTCTGCCACACACCTTTGGCTGCTCAGAAAGCTGGGCAATTTGGAAGCTTCCTGCCACTGATCACAAGACCCCGCACCCAAACCGTGTGCAGGGGGGCGTGGGAATCCAACACCTCACTACCTGGAGAGGAAACACTGAAAAATGAGCAAAAATGACTTTGTTTCACAGGCAAACCAACCTCGTCTACTACACAACGACTCTTCCGACCAGCTCTCGAGTCCAACTGACACCAAGACTGCAAACTACTGAAAGTTCCCCGAAGGAAGCAGGAACAAAGGCATGCTTTGGACATGGGAAAAGCGGGATAAAACAGTTTCTGGAAACAGCCATGGCATGCTGAGAACGATATCCACGGAATCATTCCGACTCTACACTACTCAGTACTGATCCGTCAAGCTCTGTCCTTGCCCTCCCCACCCCAACCCGTCCATGCTTCAATAACCCAGAACAAATTCCCCTGGGAGCAGACTCAGAGAAAACAGAGCTCCTGTGCTCCTGTCCAGTAGTCAAACTTGGATAAATATACCAGGGGGTTACAGGAGCTACTGTTATGGTTTTCCAGGAATACAAAACGCAAGCACCGTAGAGCATTACTGGCCTTGAAATTACATTACACAACATTTCCCTGATGATCTCCACAGCTGAAAATGCTTTTGGGGCCACACTGAAGTCTAAAACTAACTTGCAATAGTAAGAACATTAAACAGGAATAAAACTGTTAATCATGAATGCATGATGAGCGTGAACACCCACATAAACAGCAGAGCTGAGACTATTACAGGAAAAAAAACAAAAAGAGATCTGAATGGTGCCCTGATTGGACCCAATACCCGTGAACCCACCCGGTGGGTGAGGCTGGCAGGTGCAGTGTCTCTGCTGTCCCAAAACCTTTCCCAGCAGGAATCAGTCTCTGGAGAAGTGCCACAAGAGAAGAAGAAAGAGCCTTGTGCAGCATCAGCAAAAAAAAAAAAAAAAAAAAGCAACCCTGCTGAGACCTAAGCCAGGAGTGCCGGCAGCATTTGGAGCACGTGGCTTTCCCTGCAGGGAACAACTGTTAATTGCTTGGAGCTGCTCAGCTAATTAGCATTTCTGGCCAGGAAACGTTGTGCCGGGCACAGGCACTGAACCGAAACGTTGCCTCCAGGCCCTGTCTGAGTTCAGGTTTCCCATCCCTGGAACACCCCAGCCTTGTGTGTCCCCGAAAGGAAACCCTGGGCACTGCGCTGAGCTGCGAGAATCCCAGCTGGGGAAAGGAAACGTTCAAAAAGGAGAAATGCTGTGAATAAAGTAAGTGCCTGCTACAAGCACTGTGCCACCCAAGCCTGTCACCGTTTTCAAGAGTAAAGTTATTCCAGAAACTTCCTGTCTGAGCATGGGATGTGTCACTGAAATCACAGATAATTCAGAATTAAACTCTCATGATTTGCAAGCATCAGCTGAGCCCGGTTTCCAGGATGCTGAGAATGTGGAATGTGCAAATCACTGACTAGCAGAACAGCATCTCTATGGGATTTGACATGATCAGAAGTAAATTTTTTTCCTTTTCTCTCTTTCCCCCCCACCCTCCAAGGTTCAGCTTTCCTGGAGTAACCAACATGGAGAGCTTCAATAAAATCACCTTAAAAACAAAAGGTTTGCAGCAGCACCTCCACCTAAACCCATTTAAAATCAACAGACCTAGGTGCACAGCTCTCTACAACTTCCCAAAATCAATGGGATTTGCCCCAGAGACACTGGACCTAGCTCCCATCACCCACAGCAGGAAAAGCTTTTTTTTTTTTTTTTTTTTTTTTTTAACTCTGTCTCAGCTCTGGTTCCAGAATTTAAATGCAGATATACAAAACATATATTTTAATGCTTCTTAATCAGCAAGAAACTGCAAATACATCTTTAACTACAACTAGATAATATAATTTCAGCTAAGGCTATACTGTAGCTTCTGAGTCTTCGTCTGAACTCCTGCAGGTACTGCTTTTCCTGAAGCCCTTCCACGTGTATCCCATGAAGGTGGGGCTGATGGGCAGGAAGCTGAAACACCTGTATTTTTTAATGAAGTTCATGCCAAAAGGCAGATCATAGGTTTCCATGCCATCCAGGGATTTGCTTCCCTTGCCAACCCCTTTCTTCCATTTCCATATTCCCCTTTCTTCAGGGCTTCCTAGAAATCAAAATAAAAGGAGAAGAATATACATATTCATGGATATCCTTGTATGAGCACACAGGCCTAAAGCAGAACCTGAAAGAACAAAAAAAGCATCAAGGTTGAGCCACCAAGTTCAGCAAAGCTCTGGAAAGATCTTCCAGACTCAAGCAGGGATCTCCTTCCTGCTGGGCTCTGCCCCAGCAAATGCTGCTGTCACCTAGGTGTCTTGGGTTATAGAAACAAAAATGTCTATTCTATTTCATCTGCTGAAAGCAGCTGGGGAGATGTTTTTTTTCTTTATCTCTTGTAACTCTGGGGGGAGGGGGGCAGATGCCTTCTGACAATGGGCCAGCTGTTGAAACCAGGTGGGGCAGTGTTCCTTATCTCTGTCACCACCCAGCCTCCCTCCAGGGGATCTCTGCTGCTGATGGGCCATGAAGGCTCAGCAGGGACAGGACACATTCCATCATCCCAGTGGGAGATGCTGCACCCAGTGGGAGGAGCCAACCATTCCCACCTGGATAAAAACTGAGACACAGGAACACCAGGGATCCTGTTTTCTACGGGATTCCCAGAGGAAGAGCAGACCCTTCTCACCATCACTGGACCCTTTTCTCTCAGGATCATCTCTGCTCCACCAGAACCACCTCTGCCACTCCAGGAGGACTCACTGTGGGCTGCTCCCAAGCCCCTGACCAACAGGGTGTCAGGTTGTAGCTCTGACTCTGTCAGGGTTTCTAGGACTGTTGTTTGTTTGGGGGTTTTTTGTACTACTACATTTGTATTGTTAATATTCCTAGTAAAGAACTGTTATTCCTATTCCCAAATCTTTGCCTGAAAGCCCTTAATTGCAAAATTGTAATTTGGAGGGGGTGAGGGGTTTACATTCTCCATTCCAAGGGAAAACTCCAGCTTTCCCTGGTGGATACCTGTCTTTCCAAAGCAAGACACCAGGGAATGGTGCTGTTTACCCAGGGAATGCTGCTGTGAGACACAAACTTCAAAGAACTAAGGATTTTAGAGAAGTTAAGATTTTAGTTAGAGATAAGCTTTGCTGGAATTAATATAGATAGATAGGCCTAGTTAAAGTTATAAGTTAATAATTAGTTGATGAATGATTGCTTGTCAGCTGTTTGTTTAGCTGTGCTTGAAATGAGAAACAGAGAATCTAATGAATTGATTTTAAGAACACAAGAGAATTAGAAACCTTCTGTATGTACCCAGAAACCCACTGAACAGTCAAGAAGGGAGGAAGCAGGAGGTCTGCCAAGGGTTCATTTATCACATTTGCACTGAAAAGGCAGAAAGGTCAGAATGAGGAAGACTTAGTTTACTTCCTCATTTCAGGACCCCTCCTCATAAAAATGAGACCGACTCATATCAAGGAACAAACTATGCATGCTTAATAGCTTTCTAGCTAATTACCATATTAATTGGAGAATGCGAGTTACCGGGGTTATGAATATGCATTTATGTTTTGGGGTACTCCATACTTGACTAAATAAAAGCACTCTGTGATTTTCTGGAAGGTGCAGTGTGTATTTGGGAGCTATCCCACACGCTACCTGACATCACAACAAACACACATTTTCTAACTTTAAACTGTTAGAGAGTGTTTGTCCGTTATAGCTGGGTATCAGCATTAGATCAATATCTGTATTTTTTTAACAAATCAGCTGTTTACCCAGGGAATGCTGCTGTTACCCAGGGAATGCTATTATTTGCCCAGGGAATGCTGCTGTTTGCCCAGGGAACGCTGCTGTTTGCCCAGGGAATGCTGCTGTTTGCCCAGGGAAAGGATAGCTCAGGGCTCACCTGGGATGGTGTTATCCAGGATGAAGGCAACGCAGCCCCCGACGAACATGGCTGTGGTGAGCAGGACGTTCAGCACCTGATCAATGCCTGCTATTCCTGTAGCAATAGAGAAAACCTGCTTGGGTTCTTTATCATCCATGTCCTGCTGATTTACACCCAGGCCAAGCAGGAACACTTGTTCCAAAGTTCAGTGAGGGATTGGCTCAAAAAGGGCTCTGGAAGCCACGTGGGGATTGATGCAGAAGAACCTTCCCCCAGCGCACCACCATGGGACCTTGTTCCCCAAAATGCAACCTCAGGAACTCTGAGTTGCTCACAAAAATGTCACAAAACACTATTTTAGTTCCTACTGCAGACACAACTAATCTGAACTAAGCAGAAAACCATGAAATAGAAAAGAGAAATGTTCAGACATAAAATTGTGGGGACTGAAATTATTGTTTTTCTAAATCTTTACTTTTTTAAAGGGGCAAGAATTCACAGCCCCAGTTATGGAAGAGCACTGCATTAACCACATAAAGCATGAAGGATCTGCTTTTCTAACCACTTACAGCAGGACAGATATGCCCTCAAATCCTGGTCTGAAGGCATAGTGGAAAGAAAAGTCAGTTAATATTTTGTTTTAAAAAAACCCTAACAAACCCAAAGCAGTGAAATATTTCCTTTGAATCCATCTCTGGTGTCACACACTGGCATGACCACTGCTGAGGGTAACATTAAAACAGAAAACCTTCCCAGTGAACTCCTCAAAGCTACAATTCAATTAAACAATCTGCAAAGGAATTCACTACAATCACACTCAGGACACATCTGAGTGACAAAAAGTTTCAACCCTCAAATAATTCCCCACCTTCCAAATTCTGCCTTGGTGTTTCCCCATGATCTTTTAACACCATTTACAGCTCACATTCATCCTTTCAGTTTTTCTTTCAGCCCAGCTGGTAACTGCCTCCTTCCATTGCTCTGCAATGCACCCAGAGAAAGCAGGAAAGCTTCAGCTGTGTCCCATGGAACATTCCTGCAAGTCCCAACCTCCGACTGAATTCTCCTCTGAACACACACAGCTTGTCTGGACTCACAGCCTTTACTGTCTGCATCATTTGGGTTTTTTACTCCATAATTTGGGTTTCCTCTTACTGACCCTCTGCACTACTCTGTACCTGGATGGATTTTCCCTGTGAGCACAAGGCACAAATGCTGATGTGATGGAGCAGGAAGGCATACCTGTGACCAGAGGGTTCTGTTTGAGATAGCTCGGGAGGACGAGCCCAAAGAAAATGGAAAATCCGAGAACGAAGAGATTCCGAGAAGAATTCAGATCGATGAACTGGAGGTTTGACAGACCCACGGCCGTGATCATCCCTAAACACATAAAAAAACCCAAGGACCAGCTTTTAGACAAGTCTTTTTCTTCAAAAACAAAAGAGAGCAAAATCCTTAGGAACAGCAAAGAGGAGCACAAAGCCCCCTTACCAAAGAGGGTGCAGAAGAGAGCCCCCAGCACGGGGTCGGGCAGCGAGGCGAAGAGAGCGCTGAATTTGCCCACCATGCCCAACAGCAGCATGAAGGCCGCTCCGTACTGGATCACCCTGCGGCTCCCAACCTGCAGGGAAAACAGGGCAGGACACTCTGGGTAAGCTCTGCATCAGCCCAGCCTCACACCTGGCCTGTTGTTTTGTTTCTCGGTTTTAATCTGAGCTGGCTCCCAGCTCCTGTTTCATGTTGGTGCTGGAGGGCTCAGCCGAGCCACAGCTGCTCTGCAGCCGAGCTCAGCTTCCCTCCCTTCCCCTCTCCCAGGCTGGGGAGCACCAGGCCAGCCCTAAAACTATCTGGATCACCAGGAAATGTGGTGAAACCCAGCCACGAGAGAGAAAACAAAGCAGGCAAACCACACCGAGTAGAGATGGCAAATGGAAAAAATAAAATAAATTCCATGTGTTGCTGCCCTTGGACACGGGAATTGAACAAACAGTTACCAGGTCATGGGAAGGAGGTACAGGATTTTTAGACTTCGATTAGTGTCTGGTGTTGTGACACCTCAGAGACCAAGGCTGAATGCAAACAAGGGCTGTGCTAGCACTGAAACCAAGGGCCTGCACTTCCTTCCCAGTTCTATTTTAGGCATTCAAAATTCAAGCAGTCAGTGGTTCTCTGTGGTACAGGGGTACTGGATAAACCTGAACAGTTGGTATTTTAACACTCTTCTACTGACAGAAGAGGTGCCCCGGGGACAACAAAAACTCTTTTAACATTAATATGGTTTCTAGAAAAGCCCTTTGCAGGTCCCCTGGTACAGAGCATCAGGGCTCAGAAAGGAAATATTCATTTGCTCATCATGTGTGACTGAGCTAAATGAGTGAAATGAGGAACAACAGATCCAACAGGCCTGAGGAGGGGAGAAGTCCTTCCCTCCCCCACATTCCTCACTGCTGAGCTCCAGGTCAGCTCCTTCCTCTGTGCAAACAGAAGCTACATCATCAAGTAGAACGACAACAGAATTCAGCTGGCACCTTCCTCTAATCTTTATAAAGATACTCATTTCTGCAGGGCCACTGAGATCTTGCCCTACAATTCTCTTCCTGCCAGAAACAGGCAAATTATTTGAAAACCTGCTTGATGGTGACATTTATTTATGCAAACAAATTAAGCTCCTCTAGAAAGCTACTGAAAACATCCAAGGCAGCGTTTAGCTCAGGCTCTGTATTTATTCCCAGCACACACACTCACAGTGATTACTTTGGAGTGCATCAAATTGTACCTGGTGCCTCCATTTCAGCATCACCACTATGGCAAGAGCTGCTTTAGCCCCAGCTAATCAGAGTTAATTGATCTTCCTCTCATCATGTACAACACACTCTGCTCACAGAGTTTGCAGCAGCTCCATCCAGCTGAATTTAAATTCTAAGTGTAATTACACACCCATTTCAAGGGAGGGAAATGCCCTGGGATCAGCAGGGTGATGAAGTACAAAAGATTTCCCCTCACAAATCAACAGCAGAGCATCTCTGTGCCAAAATTCTATCTGAAAATGAAAAACTCTTGAGTTTTGGAGCATGAATGTGCAGGCAGGGGAACAAGAGCAAAGCCTGCTGCAGAGCCACCCAGCTGTGCCACTCTGGGCAGCTCCACTCCCTGCCACAGCTGCCACTTCAACTTTCCACTGTTCCAGCATGAAATGCTCACTCATTTCTGTGGGCTGCTCATAAAAAAAAAGTGCTGTTATTCACCTCAACCCCCATGAAGTAACAACAGAAAGGGAGCAGAACAGAATAAATCTTTCTTTAAGGATTTTTTTCTGACCAAAACTTCTCCTGGGAGATTTGCATCGGCAGCTGAATGGTGACTGGTACAGACAGCAGGTGGTGCTGTTAGTGTTGAATTGCACCCTGAACCCAGCAGAATCATCCTTTGTGCAGCAGAAGGAATGGCTGAGGACAAATGTATCATTTATTTGGAACCAGGCCAGGGGGATGAGTTACTACAAGTGGAGGACAGACATTTTCTATCCTTGTATGAAGGATTTATGGTTCCCACGTTAAACACCCAACAAGATGGACCTATTTACAACATAAATCCCTCTTATCAGTGCTGCTGCTACTTCTTAGCAAGGTTAAATGAACAATATCAGGCAGATCTCTCTGCAGCCCAAGGCCTCCCAGCTCATCCAGGCACACAAATCCAGCCCCACATGTGAGCAAAGGAATTCCTCATGCACTCACACATTTTGTTGAGCAACAGCACAAGAAATATGTGAACCCCTAAGCCTTAAACCCAGACATTTAGGTGACACTTAGCTCTGACATGACCTTGACTGCAGCCCCTGTGCCAGTGCAGTGTCCCAGTATAGATGTAGATAAAGCCCAAGCACCTCACATTGCATTTTACTGTGTTTAAGTGAGGCACTAAAAAGTCACTTCCTACTGATGCTTTCAGAGCCAAGACAGACAAAAAGCACAGATTTCTACTGTTTACAGTGTTTATGCCGCAACTCAAACCACCCCAGAGCACTGGAATGCTGCCTGGGCTTTCCAGCAGACAGTTTATGCAGCAGCATCTGCTTTATGGGGATTCTGACTGCCTTTTACGCTGACTAAAAGGATTTTTGAGGTCTTGATGTACAATAATGCATTTCTCTCAGACAAGAGCTGGTACAGACAGTCAGGTACACTCAGAATGGTCTGGGAAGCTTTGTCTGCACAGGAATGGAGCAGAATGGTCTCCTGGAAGAGGATTATGAACATTAAGGAACATTCGAGCCTCTGAGGGCTCACAGCAAAGCACTTCACCTTTGTGATGCCCAGGACCCCAATGTTGGGGCTGGAAGAGGTGGATCCATTCCCTGTACCAAACACTCCATCCAGAACACAGGAGAGACCCTCGATGAAAATCCCCCTGTAAATCCCAAACAGAACACAAGAGTCACCTTGGCACAGGCACAGATTCACTGGGAGGATGTTTCATGGTTGAATGCCACAGCGGCATCTGCTCCATCATGGAATTACTGTAATTCATGCTTCAACCTCCAACACACTCGGAAAACATACTGGAGTTCTGTTTCCTGAGTCTTAGACCCCACATTCTTAAACAGAGGAAATGATGTAAAAAATCCAAGTAAAACTTCAGAGCTGCTCTTTGTTTCTAAACTGCATTCCAGGTGATTTTGACAACCTCCATTCCACAACCAGTTCAGAATTCTATCCCTATGGAAATTGTGCTATTAACTTCCACAGACTCCAGCAGGAACAGGACTGGGATTCAAATGCTCCATCTGTGATAAAATAACCCAAGATGACAGTTCCATCCTGGACTTCAGATCCTCGGCCCTTGCCTTTGACCAAGCTGTAACATTTCACCTCAGAGCACATTCCTGTCTTATCCCAAGGGGGAAAAGAAGTAAAAACCCAAACAGCCTGAGACACTGGAAGTATTTCTGGCTTGGACAAACCTGTTTATGGCATGGATGGGTGGAGGAGGAGCACAGGACAGCCTGGCACAGGCGTAGTAATCTCCGATGGACTCGATGATGCTGGCGACGACGGCACTCAGCATCCCGATCACCCCCGCGGCAGAGATGGTGGGCAGTCCCCACTGGACTGTGAAGAGAAGAAAACTGAAATCTCTCCTGCCCCAGGAAAGAGTCTGGGTATCAAAACAAACAGGAATCTGATGAAGTTGAGGAATTGTTTGGGTTTGGAAGGACTTCTAGGATCATCGAGTTCCCAGGTGTTCCCCGAGCACTGTCCCTGCCACTGCTGGCCACGTCCCCAAGTGCCACATCCACACTCCTGCTAATGCCCCCAAGGATGGGGTCACCTCCCCTGTGGAGGGTTGGACAGCCCTTCTGGGGAAGAAATATTCCCTAATAACCAACCTGAGCCTCCCCTAAAACAGCCTGAGGCCGTTCCCTCTCCTCCTGTCCCTGTTCCCTGGGATAAGATCCCAAATCCTGCCTGCCCCCCTGATGCCCCTTTTCTCCCTCTGAGCCCCTTTCCCGGCTCCCTCAGCTGCTCCTGGGGCTCCAGCTGCTTCCCCAGCTCTGTTTCCTTCCCTGGACACGCTCCAGTCCCTGCATGTCCTTGTCCTGAGGGGCCAGAACTGACCCTGGGATTGAGGTGGGACCTCCCCAGTGCCCAGCACTGCCCTGGGCACTGTTTACTTATCTTTGATGGGAACAACAAACGCCCTTCACTCTAATACAGTCTGGCAAGTTCAAGGAGATGAAAGGAGCAAAGGAAAAACTGCCAAACCAACTGCTTTGATCACACTTGGAAAAATCCCAGAGAACCATAAAACCCCACTAAAAAAAAATTTTCTCCTGTTCAGGGATCAGGAATTTGAGCCACAGCTTGTGAGAAAACAATTCTGGCCAGTGAGGAAAATGCCATTAAATTATTATTGCTCCAAAAACTCACTTTGGTCACAAAGTCTACCAAAGAGGATGGCAACAACCAGCTCTGATCACTGCACAAACACTTCCCAGCTCCAAATTTTTGTAGTAGAGAAAATAAGATTAATTTAAGCCTGCAGAAAAGACTGGCAGGTTTTCCACAGCAATTGCCTTGATGCTTTTATCTCTTTGAAATAGATGAGCCTCCTGACTCTTCAGTCACACAAGAGTGAATGAACCTCACAAACACAAAAGGGCTGATCAGGGTGGAGAAGTTTTCCTCCTCTTCTTTCCCAAAAGCTTCTATTCTTCATCTGCTGCTTTAGAAGTGGTTTCTTTTAAGAACCAAAGCATATGGAAAGCTGCCTCATTATAATGTGATGGTATAGCTGATAATTCCTATGATTCTATTCTAAAAGAATATTATTCCCTAGTTACCCCGTTAATTTCTGAAGGGTGAACCAGTTGTGCAACCTCATGCCATAAGCTCAGCCTTTAACAGCTTTAAACTCAGAGGCCAACATAAAAATACATCCAAGGCATGCAAAACATTGTGTAAGGTGTTTGGTGCTCTCCTGTAAATAATTTCATTGCCCTCTGATAAGCAGGGCCTGGCATTCTCTGACTTGCTGGTTCCAGCAGTGCCTTGGCAAGTCAGGGCATTCTTCTGCCAGGAACAGCTGTGCTTGTTCAGGAATGGGTGTGTTTGGGGCAGGGAGATGCAGCAAGCTGGGAAAAACTCCCCACAAAAGTGATTCTTTAGACAATGAGAGTCAGTGACTTCAGCAGAGCTGTAAAAACCTGTCCCTGCAATTGTATAACATTAACAGGATTGTCAAGGACAGATAAATCAGCCAGTCCTTGGATTTCCACGTTATAGGTACGGTCACGTGTTATCAGAGGAGTCATCCAGATAAATCCTGCAAACTGCAGTTTCAGACCCTCAGCCTTCCTTGCTGAGACCTTAAGGTACCAACTGAAGAGGAAAAAACAAGGAAAAACCATCGGCCCCACCCAGCAGGTAATGAGAGTGGTGTGTGTTCCAATTTGGAATGGTTGGGATTGGAAGGGACCCTCCAGAGTCCCATCCCTGCCATGAGCAGGGACCCCTCCCATTGCCCCAGGCTGCTCCAAGCCCCATCCAGCCTGGCCTGGGACACTCCCAGGGATGGACCGTGCACCATCCAAGGGTTATGGAATGCACCACTGAGAGAGAGCCAGCAGAGCTTCTGGAAGGAAAGGATTGGCCCTCCTGGTTTCCTGGGGAGCAGGCACACTTACAGGGGTAGGGGACCTTGAACCAGGGGGCCACCAGCAGCACGCCCCGGCGCGCGTCCGTGCGCGCGTAGAAGCCGTACTTGGAGCTGTCCGGGGGGAACACGTCTGTCACCGTGAAGATGAAGCACAGCAGCCACGACACCAGGATGGCCAGGATGATCTGGGAGAGGGGAGAGCAGAGGAGCTGATGAATGAACTCTGGATTGCCATTCGGGCTGTGCTGCACAGCTGTGAGTCTGACCAACCCCACAGCAAATGCACAGGGCGCTTCCCCCTCTGCACTGCAAGGAAGGTGTCCTACAAAATCCTGGGAATCAGAGCAAGTCCCTTCTCTCCTTAACAAATGGGAAAGTGTCCAAACGGGCACTTTTAACGATATGGGGAATTAGTCTCAGTTTTACCACAGGAATAAAGAGCAGCCTTTCACCAGGGGCAGGGGAATTGTTTAGGTAAAAGCAGAGGGTAATGATCTGATATCAGCAGCTCTGAGGGCTCTCCCTGTGTACAGAAACATCCCTTCTCCTCTGCCCTTCCCTCCCCTCCTGGATCTCCATCACTCCAACAGCTCCCCAGCAGAGGCAGACGCCAGAGTGGCCACAAAAATGTGGCCAACGGGCTGTTACATTTCCAATAAATCCATTTAAGCTTTTATCTCACCTTTGTGAGCATTCTATTGTTAAGAAAGATCAAAACCAAGAAAAAAAAATCCCAAAACAGAAATTATTATTTTTTTTTTTTTTGCCTAAGGAAGAACAAGTTCAACAACTTACAGGGAACATCTTGAAAAGCTGCAGCCTGTATGCTGTCCATCCTTTCTTGGATTTATAAATGGGCAAAGGAAATTTGACATTTCTGGCATACTGAGAAAACAACAATACTAGGAAAATAGTCCTGAGGAAAAAAGGAGGAGGAGGAGGAGGGTGGGACAAGAGAGAAATGTCATTAGCACCAATATATGATAAATTCTCAGCACAAACCTCTTCAGACCCTTTGGACACAGAACATAAATGCAGATTTTCAATTTAAGCAGAAGACAAAGCAGCAAAATGATTAAAATTCTTATTCCTCAAATGCCAAACCAGAATTTTGAATTCTAAAGTGCTGCAAAACTCAGCAGCTGCAAGCAGGTAAAATGAATCAGGAACAGGCCCAGACTGAAACAGGATTTTCAGTTAAAATTAAATTCCTGTGCTGCCCCTTCTTCCTCCCAAACTCCACCTGTCATCCAGGGTTGCTCTGGAAAACACAAAATTTGCTGCCAGCAGAAAACAGGAAAACTGAGGCCTGTATACAGTAATTTTTACATTTCAAAATTTGCATAAAACTCCAAAGCACTTAAAACATTTCTGTCAGGGAGATTTTTCTATTCTTCAGAATCCATTTTTTAAATATGAATCTTTCACTAAGTAAGTGCAAATGAAGCAGAATGCAGCCAGACTCCCAAGATTTGCTTCAAGTGCAGTTTATCAGTATTAGATGTCTCAATTATTATCCATTTCCCCCCCTCCAATGAAACTACCAAGCTCCTCTAGGCATTGAAAATTATTTTTTACAGCTAAAATAAGCCTCCACTGCACTGAAAAATCAGCAGCCAGGACACGTTGCTCAATTCTGAATGAGCCAACCCAGCTCTGCTCTGAAAGGGCCTCCCAAAGACTGGAGCTGTCTGAAGAAGCAAAGCTCTACTGAAATCTGAGATTATGTTTTTATCAGCTGACTTGAAAAATAAAAAGAGGATTTTCAGCCTCTCTCCCTCTTCTGCCCTGGATCAGACACAAACCAGTTTTCCTCCCCCTCAGGCTCCAGGAACAAGGGGGGGCATTTAGAGTCCTCAGTACTCCAGGAGAAAAGCCAAAGGCACATCTTCTCCATGCAGGAAACCCCAGAATCTCCCTCAAAATCCACCATGGGAAGATGGGCTCCACTCCCTCACACACCAGCCCCGAGGACAGGGAGCTTTACATTTTATTTAGTACAGAGTTGTAAAAAAATATAATATTCTATTATGGCAAGGAATTGTCTATTGGCTGCATGGCAGAGAAACAGCACCAAATCCTTGAATGCCCCAGGAAAATTTGGATAAATAGGCAAGGCCCAACTCATGAGTAACTGCCCTTTTTACAAATCACAATGCAAAGTATCTTATGGAATAAAGTACCCGTGGGACAAGTCAAGTCAGGCAACTGTTTGGGAAACTGGGGATCCTGTCCAACATGGACAAGTACTTGCAGGTCTCAGAGGGCCCCAGCTCTGCCACAGCTGATTCTGCAGGGTCAGAGAGAAATCCAGGACCTTGATCCCATCAGAACAGCCAAGACAATTCCAGGAGCCACATCTCCCAGAGCTGGAGTCACTTTTGAGTGGCTCCCCACAGCTATGGAGTTGTTTTCAACGATCCAGTGAACATTTTTGCATGGCAGAAGCCAGAAATACTTTATTGACTGGGTAATATTTAAATCCCGCTCCTGAATTGATTGATTTTTTTTTCCATCTCCAAAAATGTCAAGTTTAATTACATGTCTCCATGTCCAATTCAAAGATCTGCTTGATTCATTCAATGTTAGTCCCAGCTTGCACAGAATTTGTTTTACAGGCAAATAAAACGTTCCTTTGGATCAGCTGCTTAATATAATAGAATCACAAAAATACTCGTGATGCCAACATCCAAGTTAAATGAGAATTAAAGAGCCCTTTTAATCATAAGCTGCACTTACAGAATACTTTACATGTTCAAAGCACTGTGCAAACAGATTAGTGAGATCACAATCTGATCTCATCAAGGCATTCCTCCTGCTCCCAGAGCCAGCACAGTTGGGTGTTGCACATGGAACACAGCAACTGCTTCAGCCCCTAAAATGGGCTTTCCAGCCTTATTTGGCTCCTTACCCACATGGGGAGCCTTTGTCTTCTCTTCGTCTCATTTCCCTCACTTACTCCTTTTCATATTTTCATTTCCCTGGTCCCTACAGCTGATGGCACACATCCCGGGCCCTGAAATTCCCTCTAAAAGCCTTTTTGTCCCCTCGACAGGAATCTCTCTGCTCATGGCTCAGCCACTGATGGTGTTCATGGCAATACTTGTGCCCTCTGTCATCACACAACTGAATTTCTCTTGGGCACAGGTAAGCAAAGCAGTACCAAGGGCAGAGGGACCAGCACCACCAGTGGAATTTACCTGCTGCTGCAGGAGAGGAAACAGGCAATTCCAGCCCAGAAATACAAACTTTTCACTGTATTTCATCTCTCTGGTGTTCTGTTAAACCATCTTTTCTACAGCACTGAACTCCACCCAGCCAATGCTCCCAGATCAACTCCTGCTTTACAAAATTCTGCTCTCCACACCTCTGCTTTGGTCACTGTCCTTTCCTCTCTCCTCAAGCTCACATTATCATGGAATGGTTTGCATTGGAAGGAACCTTAAAGCCCATCCAGTTCCACAGAGGAGCCATGGGCAGGGACACCCTCACTGTCCCAGGCTGCTCCAAGCCCTGTCCAACCTGGCCTTGTGCACTTCCAGGGATCCAGGGCCAGCCACAGCTGCTCTGCAGCCTCCCCACCCTCCCAGGGAAGGATTTCTTCCCAGGGAAAAACTTCTTCAGGCAATTTCCCTGAGCTGCTGCTGTCCTTATTCCCACATTTGCACAGCTGATCTTATCCAGACTCATCCACGTTCCTGCCCAGGCTGTTTCGCTGGCAGCACCGAGGTGGCTGAGCTGCCTCCAGCTTTTCCCCAGCACCCTCAGCTCTGCCTCCCCAGCAGGATCCCAGGGGTACTCACAGCATGGCGATGCCCCAGTGCTTGCCAGCTCGCTCCCCAGCAGCCTGGAAGCCCGAGAGGCCGATGAGGGCCACGGTGGGGGTGATGGTCAGGGGGCCAATGTAGCGCAGCAGAGCCCCAGGCAGCCCCAGCAGCCCGATCACCACCTCGATCAGCGAGGACATGATGATGGCACCTTGGATCTGAACACACAACAGGGCAGAGAGGCAGCTCAGTCCCATCTGACAGGCAAAGCCAATTTGTTTTTCTGCTCTGGATTACAAACTGCAGTTAAAAGAATTCCGTGACACAGAAGAACTCAGCAAATTTTTTTTTTGTCATAAAACAGCTCATTATGTTTAAGTGACTTATTTGCTTTAAGCATAACACTTATGGTTTTCTCCACAAAACTATTACACAACAGACCAGTGGGCCAGTCTGGAAGCTGTGTGGAAAGCACATCACACTGTCAGACAGGAGACCTGGGGTCCAGGCTAACCTTTAAGCTCTCAGATCGAACGGCAAGGGTTGGTGCGCCACGAGGTGATGCTCCTAGCTCCTAGGGGCAGAGTGTGTGCTGCATTGGTCACAAGTGCTCCTTAGAAGCTGGATTAGAGCAGCGTTGTGGTCTCAGGAGACTGTCAGCCCTCTTGGCTGCAGGGCTCTTGGCAGGATGTAGCTATGGTTTGAACATGGGGAAGAGAGAGGGGTTGTTTTTAATTAAGAAAAAGTTGGCAGCCCAAAGCAACGGGATGGGAGATCAATTCCATGACACACGCCTCCATTTGGACTACTCTACCTGCCACTCTGGCGTGGCACAGCCCTCAGCCTACCCTGCTGGGCACCAAGACTTCACAATGCAGTGCTGTGAGTGGAGGAGGAGTTCCAGGTATCTCACAAGTCTCTTGGGAGAATCAACCTCTTATCAAAGAGTCTCCAACTTAAAGACACTTGGGAACAAACCAGATTTCCTAACTGTGTATTCACCTTCCAGGGGCCAGCCCCATTGCACAGGGACAGCAGACAAGAGGCCTGGCAGCAGCTTAACTGCTGCCAGTGAGCACAAATCAAAGTTACAAGAAGAGTTTTCATCTCACTTGAGCATTTCACTGCACATCTTTTGGAATGTGGTAACTAACTCCTGGTATTTGCTGTCCAGCAATGTATAGGTGGAAAAGATGGAAGACTTCCATGAAATGAGTAAAGGGATATATTCAAATGGAGATTGCAGTGAAACAAGAAATCACCAACTTAAAGACAAGAACACACAGATGATTAAGTGAGAAACTTAACTGGAACTGGGAGAGAGTGACAGCTAAAGGCAACTCCCACATTACCTCTCGTATCCGGGGGTACCAGATGTGCTCCGTGTGCAGCAGCTCTGCTGTTCCGTTTGTAACTGTTACATCTTGCAGAAAGGAGAAAAAACACAGGGATTTATTCCCCAGCCACTCTGCCACCGTTCCACACCAAACAAACCCCTCCTCAGACTGTGTCTGACAAATGAGCCCCGATTCACACAGAGAGCAAGGTCTGCTACAAATGAAGTGTCACGAGGCTCACCCACCCCGGGAGCCATCCCCTCACTTGACCCTCTGCTCCAAAGCGAGCAAACGCCCTGACTTCCAGACAGAAAGGTCAGTCAGGAATTCTCTCCCCACTCCAGTGGAGAATTACTCAGCTGCACCCCAGGAATCACAAACTCCAGTGCTTGCTGTTCCCCATCTGAGGTCCCTCACAGAGTGAGCTGACCCGTGGGGACAGCCCCAGCTGGCAGCTTTGGAAGGTGAAAAGGTTCCGGAGAAAGATGCAGCAAACCTCTTTTTGAAAATCTGGAGTTGTGGGGCAAATTGCTTTGCCACCCAGGGTCATCGGACAGTTTCTTTCAACAAGCTGGGTATTAATCACATTTTGAATGTGAGTTAACAGATGTATAAACACACAAATATGAGAAATTCCATTATTAGAGAGTCTAAAGGAGGCCTGGGAAGAGCTCCAGTCAGGAGTGAGCAGCCTGAGTCCCTGTGCTGCTGCTTCCCACTGTCCACAGCCTTGGTACTGAACAACCACCCCCCACAGAACAGAAAACTGCCAGAGTCATTTCCACCTTCCAATCCAATCCAATCCAATCCAAAGCAAATGCTCCCATCCCAACCAGAACCTTTTCCCTCTGAAGTTCAAACCTTACAGGATGATGACATCAGCACAGAAAGACTGAAAAAAACCATCCAAATCTTGTCAAAACCTGCCAGGTATGAAACAGGGGAAAACCCTGGTCTGGAGGTGATGCTGTACATTGCTCAAACTCCCTCCTACTCACAACTTCAAAGGATTCAGTTGGACTTGCTATTTCCAAATATTTGGAACAATACGGAAAGGAACATTAACGGAATGTAAATGGAACAGAAGAATTACTTTATGCCACATTGACATTTCTTTTGTCAATGTTTTTATATATATATATATATATATATATATATATATATATATATATATAAAAAAAAAATCCCAGAAACAGAACTCCACAAGGATGTTTTTAGGAATCTTCTTCTGTGGCACAGTACTTGAACACTGTAAAAAGAGTCTTTCCATATTCCCTGCTCATTAACTCCCAGTTTTTATATCAGAAGCTCTGGCAGCTGCACTCCATGTGACCCAGGCCATTTGTCACTTAAACCCGAACAAGGATAAACAACTATTACCTGTGTTATTGCACTTCCACTTCTCCAGAGAGAGAATTGCTCTGGCAGGTGCTAAGAAAGCAAAAGCACTGGCTTGGAACAGGGGCAGCCTGGTGGAAAGGGAGAGGAGAGACGGTGACATTGTGTGGGGGCACTACATTGTGGGTGGGCATTCAAACCACCCTTTACTGAGTTATAAGACTGGGAAATAGGAGGACTTCTCACAAAAAAAAACCCCAGTCAGAGAAATACAAAGACTTCACATGCCAAAGAGCTGACATCGCCTGCCTGAAGTTATCAGCCAAGTAATTCCAGGGGCCAAGAACCGATGGCAGGCTGTGACTCAGCAGCACAGGACACAGATGGACACTGAGGTGGGGGAACAGAGTGCTGAACATGCAGGTTTTACCATCCCAGCACAGGGAAGAGCTCTCTGAAGGTGCAGCCTGCAGGCTCCACCCCTTCCCTCTCCATGACTCCAAGTAGACTCATTTTTAAGTGCATGTGTCAATAACTGCTGGGTTGATGGGAGCAGATTAGATGTTCCAAGTGGTTGCCACCAATAAATACAAACACTACAAGAATTTCAAGATTACATTCTTAGCATTGATGTTTATACTTCCCAAAAGATTTAAAGATCTGAAGAGGATCTACCTGCACCAATTACAAATTTACTGAACTCACCGTACCTTGTGTAACAAATATCCCAATGTTACTTAACTACAGATGCACTTTGAACTATTCTACAAATACAGACATTAATGCACTGCCATGAGATTCTCTTAAATAGGAGATCCCAAGGTGTGACACTGGGAATTGCTATGGGGCTGTTTCACAGCACCTCGAGGGAGGGCAAACACCAGGGCAGGTAAAGATCAGAAAATGCTCCAAGGAGGAGAAGTGTGGGGAGGAAATGGTGTACACTGAGCACAGAAAAGAACAAACCAGAGGCATGTTATTAATGGTAGTTGTGAAGTTCACAGGCAGAAGCTGGAGTAGTTTGGGTCATGAGCAATTTCAAACTCACCAGATGTTGAAAACTCCATTAGAAACTCAAACTTCATAAACTCCAGGAGCCATCCAAGCATGGCTGGCTGGATGTAATTCCCACTGGGAGCTCCTTCAAGCACAAATCCCAGCTTTATCTCTGAGAAGTTGGGGCTGGTGGCTCAGGGAATGATTCACCCCAGGTTCATTAATCAAAGTTGGTGCCCATGGCAGGACTGCAATACCTGGAACAAGCTGCTACTGCTCCATCCCACCTACACAGCCCCACAGCCCCCTCAGAGGTTTGGTAAACACAGACTGCAAACACATTCTCCAGTGCTGAGGTCATTGCTGCCAGCTTAGGCTGTTCTGCATCCCGTTAAACACCAGCACATGGATGGAAAAACACATCTCAGCAGGTCCTGCTCAATTTTTAGGTGACACAGGTAACTGAGGGAGCTCCCAAAAAGCTCAAAATAATGCTTTTTTTTCCTTCCCTAAGCCAGGCAAAAAAAAAAAAAAAAAAAAAAAAAAAAAAAAAAAAAAAAAGTACTTCAATCTCTTAAATTTTTTTAACAAATTGCTCAAAATCAGTCAAACAAGATCTCTCTTTCTCAAGTGACAGCTGCAGTCTGGAACGTGACTTGGGGATTTTAAGGCAGCCACTCATTGCTAGCCAGCTAAAGCACCAAAAGCTTGAAGTACCAAAGCTCACGAGCAGGATAAAATTTAAATTTCATGTCTAAATCATCTAGTTGCTCCATTTTGGCACCAGCCCTTGTGAAGACAAGAGTTTTTCTGCAGTCAAAGGCATCTGGAAATGTCTCGTTACGTTCACATGTCTCACAGATGTGAGAAAGCTGAGCCAGTGCAGTGACGCTGCCACCCTGGTGTGGATTAAAGCTGAATTTGACGGTCTCAGTGCCACTAATTACCCACTAAGGAACCCCTGCCAGAGCTGGGGCTCACTACATAACCAAATGAATAGCTGGAATTCCCAGAATTCGTCTGGGTACCAAACTGACCACAACTCCGCCTCGTAATTGAGCTAAATCCATCTTTAAGGACCCTTAAACCATGGAATTTGACCTTTTGAAACCTTTATTTGCTGAAATACTTGGCAGTTGACAGACTTGCCAATGAATACTTGCAAATCTCATTGAGAGGCCTGTGCTGCTGTATCCCATTCCCAGCCTTACATAAACCCTCCATCACATGGGGAATAATTATAAAACATCCAAGTGTGGAAATTTCCTCCTTAAATACAAGCTATTTTAAGAACCAAACACAATTTGGCCTTCAGGGATATAAAAATGTAAGTACAGTGCAAGTGGAAGCCACTATAAAGGCAAAAATACCAGCAGGGTGGAGGGCAGGGGTGGGATTACACAGAAAGAAGAGAGAATTTCAAAATAATGGCACCATAATTTTGGGGCCCTCCTCTCTGAATGAGCCCCAAATCCCTCTCTTGGAAGTGATAAAAAACCAAGATTAGTTAGGGGAAAAAAAACCCAAACAAATATAACAAACTTCCAGACAAGGTACATGAGGATTTATGGTTGCAGCACAAAGAGCCAACCAGGCTGGAAATAAGATTATTAACTAATTCTAGGGAGTCTTTACTAAAAGAAAATACATTGGGAGAGAAAGTTTGCTTTTTCAACAGTTTTCACTCTGTTGTTTTGTCATCAGAGTGAACTTTTCATACAAGACAGAAGAGTAAGCTCCCAAGCCCAGTAAGACAAAAAAATATAGGGAAGGTTTTTCTTTTTCCAAAGGAGAAAGACCAGCAAGTGAACCAAAGCTAACTCAAATAGCAACCAAAGAATACGCTGAAAAATCTGGAATATCTGGAAATATTTTAGATGAAAAGTTGATCTACCACAGCTTTGCCTTTTGCACCCTACTGAGACACCTTTGCCACCTGAAGATTCTGGTTCTGAACTAAATCTTTAAAAATGTGGAGGGTGTACAGAATCTTCTAGTGGAAGGCAAGATTTCAGGTGACATTGTTCTGAAACTGAACTGAGTGACTCAAGAATCACCTCAGTGACTACCTGAGGGTTAAACATGCACTTTTCTTCTGGTTTGGGTTTATTCAAGAAGACGCAGAAATAACCCTGAAAGTTTTAGTTATTCCTGAAGTTTAGGTCAGCATGTTAAACATCTGTGCAGTGGTCATTGTGGAAAACAGGTTTTTAAAGATTTATCTTAATTAAACAACATCCTGCTCTTGCCAACACCAGATTTACACAAGGCTTTACCTTTGTGTGTGTTCCCAACTCCAGGAATGATCATTACCCACAACTCTGAGCAGCTAACAAATAAACCCAAATTATTTAATGGACTGGGAGGTAAAAGAGACTCAGTTTATAGAGTGACAAGTGTCCCTCATAATTTTCCCCTGCCTTTTTAACTTGCCAAGCCCTTCAGGAAACAAGAATGAAATCTGCTGTAGGACTGATCACAATCACTTAAATATTGCCAAGAATTTCATTCAAGAAATAAACAAAAATACCACAGTTAGCTCCTCTTTACCAAGGTGTATGAATTTTTCATATTCCAGGAACACTCCTGCCTTCTCTGTTCTGCTGGGTTTCCCTCCTCCTCCTCCCCTGTCCTTGCTGTATTTGTGTTATTTCAGATCCACCTTTTGTTGGGAGCAGTTTTCCAAAAGTCTTCCCTAACCCTCTGGAAACCCCCCCGCACTCCTGGATCCTGGCAAATCCCAAAGGTGCCAACAGCCAGCCCCAAGCCCCCATGTCTCACCTGCAGCCAAAGGTGGTCTGCAGCAGGGTGGTGATGCCCACGCAGAAGAAGATGGTCCCGATGAGCTGGCTGGTGGCCCACTGGTCAAAGCCCACGCACATGGCATCGGCCAGCAGGAATGGCACGGCGATGGTCCCGCTGAAACACGTCAGGTAGTGCTGGGGGCACAGGGGGGGTTAGTGCTGGAGCCAGCACTCAGCAGCAAATTCATTCATTCATTCATTCATTAGCAGCTTTTCTGGGGCATTGTCTTGGGTAATGGAACCAAAAATGTCTATTCTATTTCATCTGCTGAAAGCAGCTGGGGAGATGTTTTTTTTCTTTATCTCTTGTAACTCTGGGGGGAGGGGGGCAGATGCCTTCTGACAATGGGCCAGCTGCTCAAACCAGGTGGGGCAGTGTTCCTTATCTCTGTCACCACCCAGCCTCCCTCCAGGGGATCTCTGCTGCTGATGGGCCATGAAGGCTCAGCAGGGACAGGACACATTCCATCATCCCAGTGGGAGATGCTGCACCCAGTGGGAGGAGCCAACCATTCCCACCTGGATAAAAACTGAGACACAGGAACACCAGGGATCCTGTTTTCTACGGGATTCCCAGAGGAAGAGCAGACCCTTCTCACCATCACTGGACCCTTTTCTCTCAGGATCATCTCTGCTCCACCAGAACCACCTCTGCCACTCCAGGAGGACTCACTGTGGGCTGCTCCCAAGCCCCTGACCAACAGGGCGTCAGGTTGTAGCTCTGACTCTGTCAGGGTTTCTAGGACTGTTGTCTGTTTGCTTACTTGCTTGTTTGTTTTTACTCCTACATCTGTACGGTTAATATTCCTAGTAAAGAACTGTTATTCCTATTCCCAAATCTTTGCCTGAAAGCCCTTAATTGCAAAATTGTAATTTGGAGGGGGTGAGGGGTTTACATTCTCCATTCCACGGGAAAACTCCAGCTTTCCCTGCAAGATACCTGTCTTTCAAAACCAAGACAGGCATCAGCAGCTTTTCTTTCTGCTTCTGACTCCCCAGCAAAGCCACCTCTCCCCTGAGCTTTCCTTTCAGGATTTCTCTTGAGCTTCCCTTGTGATCCCCCAGGTGGGGGATTTCTGATTCCTGTGATTTCTGTGGGATCCACTGGGAACTGAAACATCTCCACAGCTGCTCTGCTGAGGAGGCATCCAGGTAACAGTGCTGAGAGCAGCCTCCAAGCCAGAAATAACTCCATTCACACCGGCTCACAGCCCCTGCCTCACAAATGAAGCTGGACCACGCACAAAGGAGCCCCCCAAGGACGAGCAGCTGGACACTCCTTAGCTCTTCCTCAACCCAAGCACACCAAAAGCAAAACAATTTTTCCCCATACTCCACATACAAGTAAAAACAATTCCTACGGAACTGCCTGGCCTTGAGGAGAAGGTAGAAATAAAAAGGATGTGCTGGAATGTATCTGCTTGGAGATCAAAATGTCCCTTACAGAGATTACCAAATTCTCTGCATTCTTGTGGGACAGATGTTATTACCACTGGAGAAGGGAAGGAGATGGAACTGGAGCTGCTCTGCTGCCCACAAGCAGTGCCTAAGCTGGAGGAGGGTCCTGCTGCCCTCTCCCTGCAGGAAGCACCTGCTCATGCTCCAAGGGGCCTCCCCAGCAAGCCAGCTCCAGGGTGATGCTCTCAGAATTGAAATAACTGCAGTAGCAGCTTTAATACTCAATATTTCAAGTCTAAACCATTCCCTCTCTCCATCTTTAACTCCCAGAGGTGGAGGTGCCCAATGTCCCTTGTGAAGGCCACCACTGAGCCTTTGCTCACTCATTTGCTAACAGTAGCTTATAACTCTAAATATTTTAAGTGAATCGCACAAATGCACGAGCTGAAAACTCAAATCATTCTCAGAACAATGATTTGAGTCTGATCAGCTTCAGAAGAAAACTCTTAACACCCTCCTCAAACATGTGAGAGTGGAGAAGGATAAAACACACACATACAAACACAATGAACTGGACACAAATTCCTCAACAAGTTTTGGAAGTTACTGAAGAAAAAACCCTCTCTGTTTTGGGATGTACCTGCAAGCCCAGAAATATGCAGAGGTACCAAGGAGGAACATCTTCAATGGTGTAAATCATGTCAGTCCTCTGGGCATCCAAACTGCCACTGCTGTCCAGGGTCTCTGCCAGGGAGCTCTGGAGGAACAAGGAACACCAGCAGGTTATTGCTGCACACAGTAAAGTGAATTTACACTCCCAGACACTCCAAGGCTTGTTCAGCACTCCCAAGCAACACTGATTTGTGACAATTTCAAAGCCTTTCACATCCACCTCCTGAATTTGTACCCAACACATTCCCTTCTGACAGCCATTCCCTGCTTATTTATTTATAATTGCTGATTTATGACAGAACTGATCTGGCAGCCAAAAGGTGTCCAAAAATGGATTAATCATGACAAGACTGTTAAAAAACGCCACCAAACCCCAAAACCACAAAAACAAACAAAGAAAGGAAATAAGGAAGAATTAGAACTAACAAGAAGACCCAACCCTGGCTGTTTCCAAAGCAGAAGAGCTCTGTCCTTGCATTAGAGACCAAAATCACTGGCAAAAATAAATCCTCATTATGATAATTGCTTTCCTGCTTTGCCTTTACCCAATTTCATCTTGGTTAACCACTTTTACCCAAAGAATTTATAATTTTCCTTCTGCTCCCCCTTTATGCTGATTATTATACCCAAATTAATCCCCAACCAATTTCCATCAGTCAAGCAGAATTCCTCCAGCAACTTAAATTCCCCCAGGAATTTAAGCAAGGCCACACTGTGCCCCACCACATGCCCAGAGAGCCAATGCACAACTGACCACAACTGACATTCCTACATCAACACCCCTGCAGATTTTCCATGAAAACAAGGGCCAGCTCTGTCATTTCTCCGTCACAAGTAAGTGGAATCCTTTTCCTCCAACCCTCTGGTTTGGAAATTCCTGAGAACAAACCCACAACGCCCCAAAGCCCCAGCACAACAACAAAAGCAGGAGGAAGTATCGGATTTTGTAATTTCAGATCAAGTAACTAAAAAAACCACCTTACACAATGACTGCTCTGCCCTAAGCCAGCCCAAGACACAGCAAGCCCACGTGAAGCTGCCTCACACAGAGCCTGGGAACTCTGCCAGACTCGTGACTGCCTCAAATGGTCTCTACCTCTCTCCAAAAATCCCAACACAGACAAGGATTATGCTGAGGTAATCTCCATTTGGTGTCACCTGCAAGGTCAGCGAGCCAACCTGATTCCTGGCACTGCCCTCTCACCCCAGCCTTCTGTTGGGAAAACAAATCCACTGGGATAATCCATACTCAGTGAGTGCAAGTGAGCACAGTGCTGTGGGGAGGTTGAGGGTGTTGCAGCAGAAAAGCAAAATGTAGAAACTCTCATTTCACAGAATTCTTTAAAGCACTTTGAACACTGAGCAATCCTCTCCCAGGGCTGCCCAGAGTCAGGAGGGGAACTGTGCCTGCCCAAGCCCTCCTGCAGCACCAGTGACAGTTTTTCACTGACTGAAAAAAGGAACAAATTCTCTCCTGACCCAATTCTCTAAAAAAAAAACAAACAAACCAAAACCAAACAAAACAAAAACAAACAAAAAACCGAACAGAAACAAACAAAAAAACCCACAACAAACAAACAAAAAGCCCCCCACAAAACAAAAAACACCACGTGGAAAAAAAATCAGGAATTTCAATCATGGAATTGCTAAGGTTGGAAAAGCCCTTTCAGATCATCAGGTCTGACCACCAACACAGCAGCACCACCATGGTCATCACCAAACCACATCTCCAAGTGCCACATCCACACACCTTCTGAACACCTCTGGGGATGGGGGCTCCATCACTGCCCTGGGATGCCTCTTCCAATCCCTCACTATCTTTTCCATAGAAAAATTCCTCCTGATGTCCAACCCAACCCTCCTCTGGCTGGGTTGCAAAGACCTTAAGGCCCAGTGCCACCCCTGCCACGGCAGGGACACCCTTCCACTGTCCCAGGTGCTCCAAGCCCCATCCAGCCTGGCCTTGGGCACTGCCAGGGATGCAGGGACAGCCACAGCTGCTCTGGGCACCCTGTGCCAGGGCCTCCCCAGCCTGTTCATTCACTGTGAGCCACGGCAAAGCTTTAACTCATGGAGATCTGTTTACTCAAAAGCTCATGGTCTCTTTTAGGTGAATTATTCTCCATCATCCACATTTGTGATCACTGGATCAACTGGGAGGGAGAAAGCACACGTTTGGTAAAACCAGGAACACTTTCATGTCTAGAGATCGCTTATCTCATTGCAAAATTCCACCCAAACACTTTTTGCTCAAGGCTTTTATCAGATTGTGCCTCTCCACTCCAGCCCCAGCATGCTCCAAAAACCAGCCATCAAAGACTTTCACAGGTCAACAAAAACCTGTCCACTAAATATGAGTGTGATGATGATGGCTGTGGGGATGTGAGCGAGACACCTGGGCAGACCGAGCTGGGAGTGCAGCAGGCCCAGCCTCCTCTGAAACCCAGCACTGACAGACCTCTGGCTGCTCAGGGGACGTTTGAAAGCTGAAATTCAGGAGTGAATTTTGGTGTCTGAGTGGGAAAACATTACTTGCATCCCTTGGTGTCATCCTTGCCCCAACAGAAACTATGGCCTTGAAGGAAGGAGCACCATGATGCCCTTGCTTGGAACCAGGAGTTTTGTTCTTGTTTCAATCAGGACATTTGAAAAACTTGAGTCAGGTTGAGGCTTTTCAGAGACAAGGCTTTACTACAAAACCAGTTTGACTGAACATTTCAGAAGTTCAGATTTACCACAATCCTCACCCTTACTTTAAACAAAAGCTCAGATTGACACCATCTCAGCTTGCAGGGTTACTACTGAACAGGCCTAGGGAATGAAGGAATGGAGAAAAAAAGCCGGAAAAATCACAACCAAGGGCAAGAACTGCTTCCACCATTTCCTGAGTCATGCTCCAAAATGCTGCAACCAAAGTGTGTGACCAGGAGTCATGAGGGCAGAACTCTCTGGGGTGATGGGAATCTGCAAATCAGCAGCTGTGAGACAGGAAACCTCACAGTGAGGGGAAGCTGCTGCAGGCAAATCACGAGCTGGGAGAGCAAGAGCGAGTTCCCACCTAGCAGGGAAGCCCCACGTACCTTCTCTGCTATGCCATTCTCTGTAGTGTAGATGGCCATCAGCTCTGTGTCCTCTGTGTCCTGGTCACCACTGGATGTGGCTCCACCATTTATCACAACCTTAAAAACATAACAGAAAGAGAAACATGAGGTCTTTTAAAACAAACATTTCCTCTGCAATCACACCTCATGTGTCACTCAGTTTTCTCCCCTGGTACTCGACATCTGCCTCTGACATTTTGTCAGAAAACAGGAGGAACATGGCAAGTCATCATTTCTGTAATGGGCTAGGGACAGAGAGAGACTTGACAGATATCACAGACAGCTCCTTAAAAACATCACAGGGAGCTCCTGAAAACCTGGGCAGTGTCAGCTTGGGGCAGGGGGAACCAGCAGCAGACTGACTGGAAGAGTTCTCAAGAGGCAATGTGTACAACAGAATGACTCAACTGAAAATGGGAGTAAGCAGAAGACAAGCAAATGTCTCCCTGCTGCTGCCTCTTACTCTCAGTTGAGCAGTTCAGGTGGTCAAAACAGGCTGGACATGAGCCCAGGTGGGCAACAAGGCTCTGCTAAGGCCCCTCACAGGCTGTGTTCAGATCTGGCCCCTCACAAGAGAGACATTGAGGGCCTGGAGCGTGTCCAGGGAAGGGAGTGGAGCTGGGAAGGGACTGGAGCGCCAGGATCAGCTGAGGGAGCTGGGAAAGGGGCTCAGAGGGAGAAAAGGAGGCTCAGGGGGGACCTTGTGGCTCTGCACAACTCCCTGACAGGAGGAGACAACCAGGCAGGATTTGGGATCTTATCCCAGGGAACAAGGACAGGAGGAGAGGGAACGGCCTCAGGCTGTGCCAGGGGAGGGACAGGTTGGATATTGGGAACATTCCTTCACTGAAAGGGTTGTTAAGCACTGGGACTGTTGCCCAGGGCTGTGATGGTGTCCCCATGCCCGGAGCTGTTCAGCACCAGAGCAGATGTGGCACTTCATGATTCAGTGGATGTGGTGGGGATCGGTCACGGATTGGACCTGTAGATCCTGAAGGTCTTTTCCAACTTCAGTGATTCCATGATTCCACCCCAGAGGTGGTGCCTGCTGCAGGAGGGCAGTTCAGTGCTCTGACCTGGCAGTGCCTGAGGTGATGCACGTCCTGGGAACACAGAATAACCACACACAGAAGGACTGGCCCTGTTTATACACAAATATTCAGGGGGGCACAGGTTTGTCACTGACTGCTGGTGGAAATGAAGGGTTTGTACAACACAACTGGAACATTATTCCCTGACTCACACTGAGCCTGACTGCAGGCCTGGGAATTACTCACAGGCAGGGTGAAGAACGTGGGGTGTTTGGACTCATCCTCGTATTTGCCCTCTGTGGAGCCTCCTGCCTCCACTGATTTGGAAGTGGTGTTCTTGCCAATCCCCATCGTTTCCAGCCCGTCCAGGACTTGCATGCAGCACCCAGCAGGTGCTTCTGGGACAGGCCAAGAACTAAGGATAGCTCCTTATTCCAACAGCAGCAGCAGCTCCAGGAATCACACAGGAGCTCAGTAATCCAGCTGGGACATCAGGGTGTCGTTTGCATAACAGCTCCTAGGAGTGAAGGGAGAAATTGGTCTTTTTTATTCCCTAAAATAGATGTGCAAAAGCACAAGCCCCACAGCCTGGGCTCCCTTTCGTGCCTGTGACTCACCAACTCTCATCATTCCTCCCTGATAATTATCAGTCAAGGTATTTGAAATTCTTTCATACTGGGAATACTCTGATTATTCTCACATTCTTATCCTGTGTTATTAGCAGCACATTGAAACCTTAGGTTTTTTCCAATCTCACAGCCTTCTCCACAGAACTTTTTGGGAACAAACTCCAGGCACAGAGCAGTGTAGAACAGCTGAACATCCACCACAAATGAGACTTAGGCTTCTCCAAGGAGGGTAAATTTGCAGAGCTGCTCCAGGGTTACCTCTGTATTGCCAAATCCCTTCTTGAAACAAACTCACTTTGAAATAAAAAGCATCTGGGAAGCTCAGACTGGATGGACAGTGAGGCACACCTGCCTTTCAGTGAGCCTGTTTCAGACAGAAACAGCCTTTTCTGCTGAACATCCTAACCCAAAATCATCCCCAAATTCTCAGCTGTATGAAGAACTTTTCAAGTAACCTGCCCAATGATGCTGAAGGAACTGTTTGAGGATAAACTCTGTATTTTAATGAGTTTCACTTCTCTTTTGGCACAGGAACAGGAAAGATCAGAGACCTTAGTGGGGCTCTTTTTGTTTTCCCAGATGGGTCACTACAGTACAGTTTCCCCACATTTGCTACTTAAATCAGACCAGCCAGTCCACTGTCATCCCACGTTTTCCATTTCCAAGACAAAAGAACAGAAATGAACATTTTTGAACCTGAATTTCCCACAGGACAGCACAGAAAATCCTGCAGCAAACCAAGTTTTGCAACCTGTGGTTACTGAGCTTTAAACAGAGAAGGCAGCTGCCAACACCTGCAGGTGAAACCAGGTCAGGTACAAGTGAAAGTACAGGAACTGGAAAATGGTCTCTTGAAAGCCACAGAAAGTGGAATTTCCTGCATCCCTCCAAGCAGCAGAACCCCTCACGCTGGTGTTACTTACCCTAAGGTGGAAACACAGCTCATGGACACTCACAAACATAGGTCTGGATGGGAAAAAAAAAGCAGCAGAATTTGGGTTTTTCCTGAAGTCTCCCTTCCAGATGCTGCCCAGGAAATGCCAGCAGGTCCTGTCTACTGTAATTGCAATAATAACTGAACTTGAGAAAGACTCTTTGCTGAGGGCAATTCAGGACTGTACTAATATACGAATACTAATATTTTAGAACCTCTTAATAGCTGTGAAGTGCCCATCTGCTGGAAAATTCTGGTTCCTTGGGGTGAAAGAAATATTAAATCTTTCAAAGCGATATAGGTATCTCTTGAAAAGTTACATTAAAAAGATGATTTGGGCAGTGAGATCCCTTGAAGCATTAATTAAATCAAGATGGAATGGAAGGCAGTGCCTGCAAATCAGGGTTAACGTTTATGAGAGTAAATATTAAGGTAGCATAATTAATTATTTCTAACTTGAAGACTGAAGAAGAAGACTGGTTACTCACTGTCTTGCTCTGGAAAAAACCTGTCATTCCCATTTTCACAAGTAACCACAGAGCTCCTCTTCAAAGTGCAGCTCAGGGCAGAGAGGAGACAGGTACTGGTTAAAAAGTAAAGATTTGGGGGCACTAGTGGGTCTGGGATTTTTGGAAGGTTTTTTTGTTTGCTTTCACTGTAGAGCAGTGAGAGGGGGTTTTTTGTTGTTGTTGTTGTTTTTTTTTTTTTTTTCCTAGCACACAAGAACAAAGAGAAAAGAATTTGCCTGTCATTGCAGACATATTTTATTCTCCAAGAAAATCAGACATGGAGACAGGCAAGGTTTAGTC
Source organism: Phylloscopus trochilus trochilus (assembly GCA_016584745.2). NCBI lineage: Eukaryota > Metazoa > Chordata > Aves > Passeriformes > Phylloscopidae > Phylloscopus > Phylloscopus trochilus. The sequence continues at coordinate 1,713,928 of WQNJ02000045.1, read as the reverse complement.
TGGCAGCTTTATCCCCTGGGATTGGGAAGGGAAAGGGCAGCAGAACACCTCCTCAAGCCAGGGCCAATAAATCTGGAGCCAGGGAAGCTGCCAGTCACAGGATCTGCTCTAAGGTGCTCTGGCACCCTAAGCTGCTTAGCTGGCATTAATCAGCATCTCCAGAGAGAAAAAACAAGACTCTGTAATCCTGCTCTGCTGCTGCTGTCTTCTCAAGGCCTGGATCACTCCTTGGGAATTGCTCTTGGGAATTCCAGCAGGACAGCAGCAAAGTTTCCCTTGGATCAACTCATTGCTGAGAGCTGACACATTATAGCTAAAATAACAATTCCCAAACTGGCAACTCCCAATTCATAGGCAAAAATCCCCTCATTACTGCTTTTCCTAATGAGAGGGAGCGTTTGTGTCAGGAGGGGTTGGTCCAAGAAAAAACAGAACTACCCAGCAATTAAAATTGCATTTAATGGCACAGATGATCATCAGAGATTTCTGGAATGCTTTGATTCTGCAATCAGGAGTGTCAAAGAGAAGCAGATAAACTCTGCTGCTTCCTAAAGCTACCTGGGAGAGATCATTCCTTATCAGCCCCAGTGTCCCACCACAGACTCAGGCATTTTTACAGCCCTCCAGAGCAAATCCAGCTCCTCAGGAGCTGAAAAGTCCTGGAGAAAGAGATAAAAGTCATTCAGCATCAGGGAGGTACACTCAGTACAACCCATCATCTGCAGGCTGGGATCAAATAGAAAGTCTGGAAGTGAAATTTCCATCAGGACTCTGATACAAAGTTCACCCTTCCACACCAAATTACCTCCAGTGTACACCTGTGTTTAACACAGAAGGCCAAGAGCTGCCAGGGATTTACAGTGCTGGAGATAAGATTAGGATTTAGACAAAGGGCAGGAGATAGCCCTGGTACAGGTTCAAGAGGAAAAGCCAGGGAAAGTCCACTCTGCACCTTCAACATCTTTTCTCCAGCAAAAAGCTCCTCCAGCCTTGGAACCATCAGGAGAAGACACAAAGAGGTGGCAGTGCCTGGTCTGACACATCACCACCTCACACTTCCAGGACCACCCACCACACTTTCCCCTTTGCCAAGGTTGCTGCTATTTCGTTTAAACAAATTAGGATGCATTCCAAAGTTCATGGAAAAAAGATAAAACTCATCAGAAGATACAGAGATCTACGATGCAAGACTGTGTTTAAATGCTCTTTTTCTTCCTGCAAGTCTCTGCTCTGGAATCTCCAGCACAAATAAAAACATCCACTGAAGCACAAAGGTTTTCCTACAGGAAAATCTGCCCCTGTGCCACCACAAGCTGCACAAAAGCTTCCACTTCACAAGGTACCCAACTGCCTGTGAGTCAGTAAAAAATCCTTTCAAAGCTCATCTCTTAAGTAGATCCAAGGGTTAACCTGGGCAGGACAGAAGGTGCAGATAGACATAAAGAGCTTATTGCCATGGGAGGGAAAACTGGCCATGAACCCACAAAGGAGCAGGCAATGGAACACAGACACCTCCCTTGAATGCAGTGTTTGCTTTAAAAGCACTGGATATAGATTTTGGCTGAACTGCACCAAAGATACTCTGTAGACCAGATTTGCTGCGATGGCAATTCCTCCCTGCAGTACTGAAGGCTCAGTGGAAGGGCCCTCAACATTAACATCTGAATCCAGAGCTTGGCAAAGCAAAGACTGGGGAACACAAAACCCACCTGACCTCCAGGGTGTGACATTCCTGAGGAATAGACAAGTTCGTGGGGCTCTTCTCTTAGTTTGGGTTGATTTGGGGTTTTTTGGGGGGATTTTTCTCTTAGAAGAGTCAACACTTAGCCAGGTGCTGTTGGTCTGGCAGCACCAGGACTGGGCAGGAAGTCATGCTCAGGACATGGCAATGCTGTAAAGCTCATTTGCAATAAGGAGACCTAGAGATTAACCCTCTGGAGGAAGCTCAGGCTCCCCCACGACTTCCAGCCCTGAAAATTACAGTTTTTCCAAAGTGAAAGGATCTCCAGCTCTGTGTATTCCCTCATTTGCTAAACTCAAACCAAAAACCTCCCAAAACCACGAAGGCTGAATTCCAACTGAGCTGAGCCCACCACCAAAGTACTTTAGACTTTCCCTGGCCTTTCAGACAACCCCTGCCCTGGTCCCCAGGCAGTTCCTGTGGGCCTCTCCTCCCCACCCTGTGGAAAATCAGGGACTGGCCTGAATTTGGTGGCCCTTCCCTGCTGCAGAAGGGAAATATTCCTAAAGGAAGCACAACGAGTGTGGTGATAAAAGCAGCTGGGGATGGAACATCCCACGCTCGTGTTTGTCCCACATCACAGATCCCTGAGGAAGGAGTGGTAGCACAGCCAACCAGAACCTTTCTGGCTGCCACAGACGGCTGGAGAGCCAAAAAAACCCTGTTGCACACACTAAGGAGATTAGAATCAAATTAAGGTCACTGCTTAATTACCATCATCAATTTATTATTTTAATTAGCTGTCAGGCTCATGTGAACAGACCAACTTTCTCCTGCAAGCAGAGATGATGCTCAGCCAGAAGTTGGCCCACTTGAGGTGCCTCTGGAATTTCACCACCTCCCATGGCACTTTCAAGTGTTTGGCACCTCTGAAACTCAGGCATGTGATGTGTTTTAACACACATCACAGCATCCTCTAGGTCTGAGATGGTATTTCAGGCAGCACACACGCAGCAGAGACATGGAAAGGGACTTGGACTCCCTGCATGCTATTTTCTTGTTATATGTTCCAAGTCTGAGCAGAAGATAAAACCGGTTTTAACCTCACTTGCTGTTGTTTAAGGCTGGAGAGCTCGCTGTGGGAAGGGCACACCAGGCGCTGAGGTTAAAGCAAAATTTCAGTTCCTGCAGTGTCACAGCTGTGAAAAACTGAAGCCAGTAACAAATGCAGCAGATTTACTTGGTTTGAGGTAAAAAAGTGTGTTTAGGCCAAGCAGCTGATCCTGCTCTGCAGGACAAGTCACAGAGAAATCAAACCACCCCCGTGGGACAGAGCTGCCATGGGCCAGCCAGAATTCCAAAGAGGAGACCCACAGAAGGGACAGACAGACACGGAGAAGGGACAGACAGACCCAGGCTGGGATTGGCACCGGAGTACCCAGGGAGCTGCACAAGGGACAGGATGGATGCCAAGAGATCAGGAAAGCTGTAAAAGGAATTCCTTGCCCAGAACCCTTCACCAAACTGATCAGGGACACAGGTGTGCTCCAGCCGTGTAGACAATTAGGGAACAGGAACGTTGTAGAGGCTCCAATTAGACAAAGTTTGCTTACAGAGCACAGCTGTGCCTGGCCAGACACACGATCCCACACAAAAGCAAGGCAATTCCCAGTTAACTAAGGAATAGCAGCTTCCTCCAGATCGCCACTGGCTCTAGCTATGCCCTCACAAAACTTCTGTACTGATTTTGTGCCATTAAGGTACTAAAACCCCAAATCTCCTATTTTTGTTATTAGCCAGACCTTGTCTGCTGTGCATCAGCTCCAGGCATGGGATTTATCCGTGTTCTCACTTTTCTGCTGTTTTTAATCCCAGAAAAAAACCTTAGAACATGGTTCCCCTTTTCCCTCTCCAGCCTGCACAGCTGTCCACGCCTATTTCACAGCTCAAATAAATAGACATTAGAGTTACGTGTTTCTGAGAACCTGTTAGAAATGAAATAGCACATTACCAAGGGGTTTTCAAATATTAAGGAACAAATTACAAGCCACCAAAAGAGCACCAACTTTGCTACTCAGAGGTGTCCAAAGGGTGCTGGATGTTTTCCTAGGAAAAATATTCTCCCCAGTTAAAATTTCCACGAATATCTCATTGCTGAGGTTTAAAAAGCCAAGTAAGTACTTAAAGGATGCAATCAGAGTCCTGTCTGCAGAACCACAACCACAAGTCCCAATGGCTTCACACTGTTACATCCCAGATCTGAGCCTAGATACAGCACCTGTGAGGACCCACCCACTGTCCACATATGCAGGGAGTGCCTAAAAGGCATTTTTGCTGCCTTCCAGATTTTCACCATCTGACAGATGTGAAGAAGGTGCCCAGAACCCACACTTCATTTTCTCTTGCTACTTGTAAAAACCATTCTCCTGCTTCAGTCTCAGAGCAAGTTTTTTCTTGGGCTGTTTGGAGTCTCTTTGGTCCCAGGAAACTCGTGATTTGTCTTTAGCAGGGGCCTCCCAAGTTCTTTCCCATGAACTGAAGCTGCACTGAAATGCCACCGCATCCTAAATGCTCCAGAGATTTCCCTCCTCCACTGAACCACATCCACAACCGCGGAAAAGCAGACTCCAAATCAACCTAACACCACACAGTTCATCTTTACCTGCACCAGAAACAAACAAAATGCTGCTAAATACCCGAATTTCCTAACATTTGAGTTTTAAAAAACTCAATTTAGGTTTTAAAGAGTTGATGGGCACTTTAAGAAGCTTCTCTCTTCACTTCAAAGTAGCTCCTCAAAGCATAAACATATTCTTTCTTTGGAGACTCTAATGAATTTGTAAGTAGTTGGTATTTTGACTGCCATCCAGAACGGTGCTTTAGTAACTGACCAACGTTATTAGGGCAAGTCTACACAAAGCTAAGCAGGAAAGTTATGCCCTTATGCCGAGCTCAAACCTTCTGTGTATTTAAAGCACATTAGCTAAACCTCATTAACTTCCTGTGTGAATGAACTCGTTGAGAAGGGACTTAAATGCAGCTGAATGAGATGTTTAACAAAAGATCTCACAGCTTTAAAAGGACAAGTTTGGTTAGTCAAGTTAATAACTGAGAGCTTAGTTAGGCTGTGATTCTAAACTAGAAGAGCTGAAATCCGAGTGTTTCCAGCATCAGTCACCCTGAAGAGTGTTTGATCAAAACACTGCTGTCCAAGCAGCTCCTACTCATCCTTCACCCCATTACTCCCATCTTCCTGTTCCAAAAGGCAGCAGTTTTGCCCAAATTCTGTGCAGTCCATTTGTCACCCTCCCACGAGAACCCACCAGCGGACAGGGATGAGAAAAGGACATGGGAGAAGCTGTGAGATTAAATTCCAAGGCAGTGCAAGCAGAAGGTGGGAGATGACAATTTACAGCTCGTTATCTGTACACAGAGTAGCACAGACACTGCTGGGAACTGACACCTGCAGAGCTCTCCAGACTCAGGGTAAATAAAAATTAAATCCTGTCTCACTGTTCCTTCACAGTCTGCCCTGGAGCTCAGCACACCTCACACAGTCTATGGCACACAGTAATTTGATTTATAATGCTATGGAGTCCTTACAGTCTCTCTGGGGAGAATTAATAATTTGGGCATTGTGATACCTCCCCGTTATTATGGATATTAATACACAGCTCGTTAAGCTCCTTCATGGCCCTCAAAGCAACCTGAGCTCACACTGGGTCCTTTCTCAGCCTGCTTTGTACTTGGACTTGGCACTTTGATGAAAGCTTCCTTCTTTCCAAGACTTTAATCACATTAAAACAAAGGTGGAGTTAGAGACTCATCTAGAAAAAATTCCATTTATTAAGTAAATCAAGGTAATGTGCCAATTTTTCAGCTCTGGATGTGAAGCTCCTTCCCAAAGGCGGAGGCATCTCTGTGGCTACTATGGAAAGGGAACAGCTTGAGCCCAGTAATCAATACAAACCTAGCAACTGATCCCATACTTGGAAAGTTTTACACTGAGTTATCTATCAGGCTTGCCTGGAAAGAAACACTTCACTTCCATTTAGAATAACTACCTAGGATTTGGAATTAATCAACTTTCAGAAACTAACCAGGATGCTGTACCCTTGTGCTCAAGCTTCCTTAAAAATCTTTTCTACTACATTAATATCATATAAATTTTTCCCATGTTAAAAATTAAAAGGGAAGCAAAGTTTACAGATAAACAGAAAAGAGCAAATACTTTTGAAATAGTAAATATCTCCTTACAGTGATAGCAATTTTAAAATGAGAAGTCCTCAAATCTTTAAGACATAGAAAGTTATTAACACCTGCAAATACAAGGTTTTAAGTTTCGTATTTCATAATGCTGACACCGAATCAGTTGAGTTTTTGTAACCATCCCCACCGCGCTGTGAATCCCCAGGCAAACCCGCACCAACCTCTCGGAGGCAGCTCCTGCAGTGCCTCTGCAGCCGGAGCCCGGGTCAGCAGCAGCCCGGAGAATGCAGAGATACTCACCCCCCAGGAGCACTTTTCGACTCTTTTTATACCTCCCCCCCGCCCCCCGATGTGTACCCGCGCCCAATCCCAGCGCAGGGTTACCAAGGGCGGGGCAGGAGGAGCCCTGGACACCCTGGTTTTCACCCTGGTTTTCGCCCTGGTTACGACACGCCTCCTCTGCCTCCTCCGGGCTTACTTCAAGCAGTCCGGCCCCGGGAGCTTTAGCTCGACCGCAAACTGCAGCTTCATGGGGAGAACACCCAGCCGGAGCCCTCCAAACACAAGTGGCACGAATATTTACATGCCTGGCTGCAGCAGCTGGAATCTGGATGGGGTTTTTCTCCGTGTGTTTTTCCATGAGCCTCCCTTGTATAACTTGCGCGGAAATATTTTTATCAGCAATTGGACAAATTTTTGAGAGGTCTCAGATCTCAAAGCTCTTTCCTAAGACAAGGGTCAGTGATCCTCAACCTCCCTGGGAACTGAAACACACCAGGAATTGTGCTGGGCTCATCTACTTCCCCAGTGGAAAACACCGAGTAACAATGCTGGGCACAGGAGAAAGTGAGATGGAAGGGGATTTAGGAGAAGTGAAAGACTTGAAACAACAACAAAACAAACAAGAAATAAATAAAGGGAACAGGCTGCCCAGGGAAGTGGGTGAGTCTCTGTCCCTGGAGATGTATAAAAGCCATGGAGATGTGGCATTCAGGGTATGGTTTAGTGGTGGACATGGCAATGTTGGTTTAATGGTTGGAGTTGATCTTAAAGGTCTTTTCCAACCTAAACAATTCTAGAATTGCTTCCCATGGATCTCCTCTTCTCCTTGCCTCATTCCCTTTCTGTGGGAGCATGGACCTGACTAAGGCTGCCCTCACAGTCCTGACCATCACTTTATAATTTGTCATATCACAGCCCCTGCCTCAAGCTGCCACCGAGTTACTCATCCTCATCCCTATCCCCACTTCCCTTTTCAAAGGATTAATGAGACACCATCACCCTTCAAGTGATACTGAAGCCATAACCAGAACAGGCCACCACAAAGCAGCACCCAGTGAGCAACTTCTGCCTGGATTTACCGACAGTGACTCCACCCCTTGCACCCAAGGGAGAGCATGCCAAGAGCATGGAGCTTGAGGGCACAGAGATGAGCTCACTGTACCTGAAATGCCCTTTTTGCACCACAGTGTGCAGAGGCACGGACAAGCTGCCAGTGCTGTCCAGCCCCCTTGGCTCCATCCAGTTCCGCAGGCTCCATCATCCAGCCCCCCAGGTCCATCCAGCCCCTCCAGGTTCATCCAGCACCCCTCATTCCATCCAGCACCCCTCATTCCATCCAGCTCTGCCGGGACCATCCCACCCCCCCTGCTCTGTCCAGCCCCCTCACGTCCATCCAGCTCCCCCTGGTCCGTCTAACCCCCGGCTCTGTCCAGCCCCGCCCTCCAGCTCTGTCCAGCCCTCCCGGGTTCATCCAGCGCCCCCCCCCCCGGTCCATCCAGGCCCCTCAGGTACATCCAGCCCCTCCAGGTGCATCCAGCCCCCTGGCTCCGGGAGCGCTGGCAGCCTCGCACAAGTCGGAATTCGCCGCCCGCTGCTCAGGGCTTGGCGTGTGCTCGGTCCCGCGTCAAAGAGCCAACGCCTGAGCAGGGCACGGTTAATTGAGAGCTGACGCCTGTCCTGTGCAACGCTCCTTATTCATCCCTCGCTCAGATCCATGGAAGCGATCCAAGGATCTCCACCGATTCCTTTGTGCAGTGTGTGCTCACACGAACCCAAAGGATATTCCAGCCTTTAATCCCCACTGCAAAGAGATGTTGAAAAGCTTCCCCCTCTGTTTGCTCCTTTTCCAATTATTAGATCCTTTCCGTTCCTCCTTCCTTCTGAATTCCAAATGTTTTCACAAACACAATATCTTAATTTCAACAGAAATTAATTTCTACAGAAATCTTAGAGCCCTTAACACACACATCACCAAACCTTAAGACCACAAAATCCCAACTTGCTGTACTCAGCCTGGCTGAAGATCACTGATCTACAGCACTTTTAAAGAGCGTGCTGGAAATTGCTTCAGATTCAATGCGTTTGATGTGCTCACAGGGAGCTGCAAGACTGAGTGATCAACCGCAAGAGGAAAACTTCAGCTTTTAAAAGAAGTAAGCCACTTGCTTTTTTTACTCCGATGTCCGATTGTTGTTTAATCCAACTATTTTTTTTTTTAATAGTTGTATTAAAACAATGCCAGGGACTCAAATACTTTTTGTCCTGAATAGGACAGTTCAAACTATAATTGAGTTCAGTGCAATTAGAATTCTTAGGTATGCAATCAAAGACTTGTCTCTTTACCTTGCAATTAAAACTAATCGCTCCAAAATTCATCACTGGTGAGTGGAGAATTTCAACATTTGAACAATTTATTTCTGATTACTCTGCATTTACACTCAATCCAAATAAACCACCTGCTAATCTGGGTACCTCCACTTCAATCCCAGCTGCCAGGACTGATGTCAGGACAGATCCAAGCATGGGCTGTTGGGTTACAATTCCCTGCAGTGAGCAGGGACTGGAATCACTGTCACACTCCAGGGGAATGCTAATTCAAAATGTAATTCCACTGGCTCAAGCACTGGAATATTTCACAGTGCAGCTTCAAGTCCCAAACTGGTGTGGAGGCCAGGTGGGAATGAACAGCTGAGAGGTGTGTATGGCTGCTTTACTGTGGGAAGGGAATCACAGCAGAGGATTTATCTCGCTCTGCTTCAGCCTAGGGAGCTTGGTCGTGATGCTCTGACATAGCCACTCATTTTTATTACCTGCTTAATATCCCAAATGCAAACTGGTGGAAGCATTTCTACTGCTTGGAAATGTTACTCCTAGGAGGAGTTAACCTTGATTATTACAAGAAAATCCATTTTTTTGCCTTCTTCTCAGACACTCAGTGTTCAGTCTGAGGATGAACCAACACTTCTGAGTACTCCAGCCAAATTCTGTTTGCTCTTGGACACACATCGATAAATGATTGGTAAACTACTGACAACGTTCTGAGTTGGAATATTTATTCTGAGGATTTATTCTCTGCAGTTTTGTAGCACTCAGGCAGGATGAAATCCTTCTCTGAAATCCCCTATTCACCCTGCAAAGGGTGGCACACTGTGGTCATGTCCCATCACCAAAATGACAACAAGGCAAGCCAGGCACTGCAAACACTTGGTAACCAAATCCCTCCTCTGGCACTTCAGTAAGAACAAGAAAAGCACCCAAAGCAAGCGTGCTGCAGTCACTCAGGGCCAGCAGTGCTCAGGGAGAGGCACAGCTTCCCTGCAAGAACATCCTGTTTCATCCAGAGGGTGAGGTGGAGGAGGCCTCATTTCTGACAGCTCAATGAGCCCCCTCACTACATTTTTGTAGCCATCTCCTAATTTAGGTATTCTTCCTCCCAAAGCCACAGCAAATATGTGATCTTTTACATCAGCTTATTTAATCAGCAGCCTCTCATGAACATCCTCCAGAACACACTTAACATAATACAGCAAACAAAATAGCATCACACACAAGCGCAATAAATAGATCCACTTCCACCCACAACTGGGAACAGCAAAAAGCCTCAGCTATTAAGTTTGATCTTAAAGTGATGTTTATAAATTCATTGAATTATGAATTCCTTAAAAAAGCACTTACCAGAAGATCTGCTCTAATATGAAAACATCTACTGCTCTTCCCTGGTGCTGACTCAAATCGACACCGAGAATTACTGGAATTGCTCTGAAAGCTTACCAGGTAATTCAGGGAGCAATGCCCAGTCCTGACTTCTACTGAGAGTGTTCCCCTTGTACTGGCTGAACCCACAAATCCTTCTCTCCCAGGGAAAGGACACCTTGGGGCAATCCGTGGCTAATGAATCCCACATTTCCAGCTGGGCAATGCAATGCTTTGTGGCCAATTTCTGTTCTTAAATCCCTAATTCATCTAAAACATGTATTATTAAGGCATTTATTAGAATTTTTAGAACTATTAGAACTTTTCCTGCAATGAGGTATTTTTAAGTACTTGTAAGAACAACTCAGGATTTGTTTCAGATGCACATCAAAGCAGAGACAGAGTTCTGTGTGAAAAGGAAATTCAAGATGGAAGTGCCTTTAAGAATACCTGTGCCTGAATTCTGGGCAAGAAATAAGGAATCATTGTCAAGAAAGAACAACAAAAGAATAGTGAAGCCAAAGCCCTACACTGCACAGGCACTGATCAAAGCACTTCCAAAATTACTGGAGAAGGAATGTGCTTTTTGGGACGTGTTATTGTAGTCACCCTGTCCATAAACTACGTCAGACTCCTTTCCTGGAGCTCCAGGTATTCCTATAATTAAAGGCAAAAACTCAAATCATTTGTCTTAGAAAAAGACAGAAGCAAAGCCTTGGCAACAGAGCAGGGTAAGAGGTAGTGAACCTTAACGCGTCATTACCTTCGAGTACTCCCAGATTACCCTTAACACATCATTACGTTTATGTATTCCCGGAATCCCCACCCCTGGAAGTGCCCAAGGCCAGGGCTTGGAGCACCCTCGCACCGTGGGAGATGTCCCTGCCCACAGCAGGGGGTGGCACTGGATGGGCTTTGAGGTCCCTCCCATTCCATGCCCAGGGAAACACGGCCAAATTTGACACACCAGTTACCAGTTTGCACACTCATATTTTAGCTTTCTCTCCTTATTTTTGTGACAGCAAATAGTTTCAATAGTTTCTAAATTCCTGTACAGAAAAATCCAGCAGGCTGTGCAAAGAACATGGAAAATCCCATTCTTTAGCTGAAGCTGCTGTTATTTTAATTTTCTGAAGGCAAAGCACTTCTATGCAAAATAATCTGTTTAGTTTTTCATTCAATACGTCATTTGCTTGGATGTCTAAAAATTGCCCTACATTACACAGTGAGCAGCCAGGCTGAAAACTCCAGCTGCAAGACTAAATTCATTTAAAAGTGTGGGGGGAAAGAGCAGATATGCATAGTTTTGGTCAGTGATCCTGGGATCTCGTTCACAGCTCCACAACCCAAGACAGCAGCTCAGTAATTCACAGCCCAAATGCTCCAGCAGCCACAACTCCTCCTCCCATCAATCCCAACCTCCTGCATCTGAAATGAAAAAAGCCCTTCTAATCTTCAAGGCATGGCCACAAGTCAATCTCAACTTAGCACACTTTTTAATTTTCTTTTTAATTATCCAGTTGGGAGAGTTATGCCTTTCTTGCTCAGTGACCTTTCGCTCCTTCGAGATTACTTCAAAATCTTTCCTGGGAATAATCAGCAAATTTACACCACTTACTGAGGAAACGTTCCAAGGCTCCTGAGGCTGAGGGGCAGAGCCAGTGTGACTCTTGTGCGCAGCAACCTCTGCTGTGCTCCCAGGACCCTCAGTGCTGCAGGACAGGATCCTCCGGCTTCAGGATTGCAAACCTGGCACGGCTGCTCCAACTCCTTCTCAGGGTGGGCTGGCACCACACCGGGGTTTGGAGGTCCTGACCTGGAGCCAAACCCAAAGCAGCAGGAGAAGCTTCCTGCTGGAGCAGGCACAAAGCAGGGCACAGGCTGAGCATCTCTTGGTGTCACAGAGCAAGAACAGATGCCATTATTCACTATATTAGCAACAGTAGATGCTGATATTCCCACCAAGAACTGGTGCCCAGCTGCTTGCCCTGGGAGCTTTGGTCACCAAGCACAGCTCGGTTTCCCACAGCCACTGGGGAAAAATTAAATCATTATTGCCATTAATGATATTTAAGCCAAACCAGCACTCCTTACTCCCTGCCCACACACCAAACAACTGTAAGCAGCCCTGCGTTCAATTCCCACACGTTAAGCCAACCAATTACTAATTTATTAATTTCACAACAAGCCTGGCAGCGTTTCTGTGTTCAGCCAGCCTTGCTGGGTGACTCCTGTTTCAGGCAGGCTCAGGTGAAAGCAGCTCCTGCCCAGCCACCAGCATCGACCTCCTCAGAAATGTGCATTTACTGATCCTTCCACCCTCTGAATCCATGGGGACAGGACCTGCTGGAGGCCAGCTGCCACCTCACCCCTGTATCACACACCATGTCACCAGGCAGAGGTGGGGAATGTAATTTAGTGCAGTGGCTTTGAAGATTTTCCTCCCCGTGCAAGCCGATAATTAAGAATGCATTAAATAGATATTAATGCATTAAATACCCCTGTGAGCAACAGAACTGGTAAAGGTTAAGTGGCTTCTCCAAGTGAAGGGACAGAAATGGAACAGCCCGTTTAACACCCAACCAGCTGCTCAAGGAAAGCACAAAGAATTATATTATTTTCATAGCTCACACTACATACAATAATATTTATACCAACTATACGTTATTGAAGGAAAACTTCTTGGTTTTCAAAAGACGTTTTAAAAAAGTACTTTGGCAAAATTTAGTAAAATAAACCTCTAGTTCACCTTTAGTAAGCCTCTTTTTGATTTCTGCCAGTAAACCAATCCTTTTTAAACCAGTATACTGTGGGTTTAATATTGTGCCTTAATTGCTGCTTCATCTTCAGGGCTCTTTGGCAGATGTGTTTCAGCACTGCTTTTAACAAAATAATTGCACTTATTCTTACTTAATTGGCATCAGATAAATGTAAGACTTCTTAGCTGCTGCTATTTGAAGGAACATCACTTCAGCACACATTTTGCCCTTTGAATAATTAGGAGAAAAGACCAATGCAGATGGAGTGTACCTAAGCAAGCTCCAAAACTTGGCTAATACTGATAACAAAATCTTTACCAATCCCCAACAGCCAAGGAGGGAAGCTCAGACAGTGCTGTGGGTTCAGGCTCATTTATACTGAGAAATTTAATAGAAGGTTTAATTGACAGCTTTGCTTGGTTCTATTGTGCCTTATTAGGCATCTCCACGAAAAGCATTAGCTGTGTTTGATCCCCTCCAAAGCAGAGCAGCTCATTAGCAGGGGATGTTTACAGGACCAGCAGCTCTTCCCCTGCTGCAGGAGGGGTTTTCAGATCGTGTTTTTATGAGGAGGATCACGACTCCAAAGGAGCTCAGTCTTTCATCCTTTGCCTTTCCTGGTATTTGCCAACAGAAAGGACAGATGGACAAAGAAAACATCTGACAGGACTACAACAAACCCCCAACACTTGGGTATTAAAAATCCCAAAATCCTCTCCCTCGTCTATCCTTTTTTTTTTACCTTTAAAAACATCTCTCAGTGAGCTGAAATAATTACAAGTAACAAGTGTCCAACAGGCTGAATAAACCAGACCAGAGCCCTGTGATATTATATTGGTAATAATGACTCTGCTCAGCACAACCTCCTGAAATGCCACACACAAAATTAAACGGCACCCATGCAAATACACCCAGTATCAGCAAATTACTGGTAATTGCTATTGTTCCCAGAGATGAAAGGACACAGAACAGTATGAGAATACAGCAATTATTTCCTGCACTCTGAGCCTATGAACAGGGACCTGCAGCTCCAATTTCTTTCTTGCAGTCTCAATCCAAATTACTCCTTAGGCTTGGTTTCAATACAACAAAATGTTCATCAGGAAACCATGATCTATCTGTTTTTATCAAAACCCCTGATCTGTTAAAATATGACCAAGCAAATGCTTAGCTACCTTTCAGAAACAATTAATTCTTCACAAAATATGAAAAAGAGAAGGGGAAAAAAAGCTGCTGTAACCTGTGAAGAGCTGGTGCTTTAGAGTCTGCAAAAACAAGGATATTTTTCCTTTGGTTGGGTACGGTGAGGGTCTGGATACAGGATTCTCCACACAAAGGACAAGTAATAAACAGTGCAAAATTAGTTTTTCCTGTCACAGGGATTCAAACCTTCCCACAGCAGAGTCCACTAAGTGCTACTAGCTCGGAGACAGCTTCATTTCAATCAGCACACTAAAGAAAGGGTTGCTAACTTTTCAGTGCAGCATTTTATCTCCCTTCCAAGCTCCTAAATAAAAAGTGAAAGTCATCATGACAGAGTCACGTGCCAGTTTTAGGAGATCCTCTCCTTGACCTTGAATGCTGCTAAGAACATTTACACACAATTCCCTTTAAAAAAGCACAACCTAGCAGCACCTGAGCTGAGCTTCCAGCTGAAATTCAAGACTCTCCAGGCAAGTGAGAGTAAGGTCAGAAGAACAGGAAACCCTTCAGATGGTGGCTTCTGGGCTAGAAAACAGGGTGCTCAGCCAAACTGGGCTTGGTGGTCAAAGACTTCCAGCATTTCCTTGCCATTGCTAGCAGCAGATCCATGGGACTTCCAGAGGGCTGGGAGCCTGGGATAAATTCACATTAACCACCCCAGCACATAAACATAGCCAAGTGCATTAGTGTTTAAGGCGCGTTCCTATTAAAGCTGCACTTTGTTCTGTTAACTTTTACAACCTCACAAGTGAGTAACAGCCAGCAAACCACTAAAATCGACATTATTGCCCTGGGCTGCCATTTCACGGCCATGCAAAACAGGAGTAAAGCCAATTAAAATGTGTCCGAACTGCTCAAAGCTCACACACCCGAGGTTAATGCCCAGGAATGTCAGAGCATGAGCCCCCTGAAATTGTTTTTCACTTACTTTCCCACTACCCTGCATTCCCAAAATGCTTCAGCCAACTGCTGGGATCCCACGAGCCCTGCAAGTTTGATTTAAATATAAATTCAGACAACCAACTAGGAAACATGGAGCCCTTCAAAATCTGTTTGGTGACTCACATTTCCAAACAGTCAAAACCAAAAACTGGTGAGTCAATCCCTCCTTCACCATCGTACTCATTTGAGGGCCATTCTTCAAGTAGTTTTACTCTAAAGGGAGCATAAAGTGGGTGACAAATATAAACAGTCCCTTTTATCAGGGAGGGCACATGCTGGTTTAACCTAAACACACAGAAACCAGGTCAGTTGTTTTCAGAGCACACAGAGCTTGGAAAGTTCAGATACTCCCAGGTACTGTGGGACAACTCAGTTCCTCCACCACAACAACCGGACTCCTCTGCTCCTAAAAATACAACTATCAGACAAAGCTTATTTTCTCAGGCACTTTGCTGACGCAAGTCCAAGATCAAAACATTCCTGGTTCAGAGGACAGAGATGTTTCAATCTCCAAAATATGCAGCTAAAATCCAGCCATGCCATCCCACCCAGGTGCCTGGGACACTCTTAGAAACACACATCGATTTATTACTGCTTAGTAACACTGGGGTTTTGGGTGAAGAATAAAATATTCTGATGCCTGAATGTGTGGAGAAGAACTGTAGAAATTCCCTTTCGGTGAAATAGGATAAAGTTTATTCTCTCTTGAAGCTGCTATTTAAAAGTAATATTAAAATGAAATAAGTAAAGACAGACACTTGGATGTTAGGGTACTCCCTGCCCCCATCCCTCTGCATCTTCTTGCCTGAGAACCAGCAGTAGCATCTTCTGGCCTGAGAACTGAGACATGGGGAGATTCAAATAATTGAATTTTTAATTATAAATTTATTTAAATTTATAATTAAAATACCAGTTTTACGGTTACCTCGAGCCCAGCCATTCCTTAGCAAACAATCAAACAGAGCTGTGGGATGGGAACACAGAGCATTTCAATCCAGTCCCACAACACAGGAGAGAGACACCCAAACCCGGTGCTTTGGGACTCCCTGGGCACAGCCTCGTGGCCAATTCATTCTTCCCAAAACCATCCCGCAGCTCTCAAAGCCGAACCCTGCCCCGGGGCCACGGCAGAGTCAAGGGCAGAGTCCACAGCTCCCAGGCGAGGGTGACTCACTACTGACGGGGCTGATGACAACACTGGGGACCACAAAATCAAAACGCAGCTCCTCATCCCTCTGGAGAACGCGTTGCAAACCCGGGAGCCGCGTAGGGCATCGTCGGGCACGTGGTGCTCCCAATGCCGCACGCGTTCCCAGTGTTCGGCAACAGAAACGGCCGAGATTAATGAGAGTGGAAGGGATGAAATTACAACAGAAGACTTCTGGGCTAGAAATTCAGTTCTGCCTCCTCCTCTCTTTCCCCAGCAAGTGCCAACGATGTCTCAACACCCCAACTGCCTCTCCAAGGAAGTAGCTCTGCTCCTTTTCTGGCCAAATTACCATGGCGAGAAATCCCCATGTAGATTCACCTCCAACAGAAAAACATTCAGAGAACAAACATTTCCTTCCCACAACCTGAAAACAGCCAAATATCATCAGATTTCTTCCTGCCATCAAAGAAACCCTGTCCTGAGACAGCTCATAACAACCAAAAACATTCGCCCATAAAGCAAATGCGCTCCCAAGTACTGACAGAAATATTCAGTGCACCCCTTGAAGCTGGCTGTGTCTGAAGAAAACCTCGCCCCCGGGAAGGCTGGAGAACACAGCAAGAACTTTCATTTGTAATGATTTATTTTACTCCTGCCTTCCCTACATCAGGATGCTAGTCTCTTATTCATCCTGCCTGTAAATATTGTCTTCCTGCAGCTTTTCGGTAAAATAACCCCCACTGTAACTGTTGTCAGGCCATGTCATGACCACTGAGACTTCATAAATAACACTTGATATAAATAGATTTTCCAGTAACATATAAACCATCAGCTCCAATGGAAGTAGAAGGGCTGTGTGCAGCCATCTGCATTTTCTCCTGTAAGGATAAACACATAAAGAAGTGTTCAAAAGCAAAATAAATCTATTGAAGAAATAGCCCTACAGAAACTTTCTAGGGCTTGAGATTTCTTACATGGTTCACACAAAGACATCGACAGGAACAGCTAGAGCAGAACAAGATCTTCTCAGGAAGAAATACTTCCCTGGGAGGGTGGTCAGGCTCTGGCACAGGCTGCCCAGAGCAGCTGCGGCTGCCCCTGAATCCCTGAAAGAGTCCAAAGCCAGGCTGGACGGGGCTTGGAGCAGCCTGGAAGAGCCGAAGGTGTCCCTGCCCATGGCAGAGGTGGCACTGGGTGGGCTTTGAGGTCCCTTTCCACACAAACCATTCCAGGATTCTAAAACCTTCCAAATGACACAGTTGGTGGTGGGAGCAGCTCCCAGGGGATGCCAGCTGCCTCCCCCTGCCCTCAGGAGAGGTTTAATCGCTGACACCAGTCACGAGAGCACCTTAGCAGCCACTTCTGGAGGAATCCATACGGACAATGCCTGAAGTTTCACCCATTTTCCTTTCAATGGTCTCCAATCAACTTCCACAACACAACAAAGACACGTCACAGCCCCTCGGGACACACCATCATGCAGAGGAAGTTGGCAGATTTGGCTACACCAGGAATAAACCCCCAAACAGACTGACAGAATCAAAGATACAAAACTCGGTTTAATTTAAAAAACACTTCAAATAGGGACTGCATACAAACGCAGCATTTTTTACAGGTTCTTCTAAACAAATATAGGGGAAATCCACAGTCGAAATTTTCTGGTAGGAAAAACCAATCTTCAAATACTGCCATTATCTTAAGCTTCCCCTGAAGAAGTTTCCAACTAAGTAATACAACAAAAATTATTTCTATTTCTCCACTGGAATTCAACTCTGTGTTAGACGACCTCGTGAGACACAAATTCTTATATTAGCAAGGTTTAAATACACCCACAGACCACCTAAAATGGACTTTGGGAGATACACTCAGGCCTGCCTGGACTCAGGGTGGGCAAAGAGCAGAAAAATTCCCCGAACACATCTGGCTGCCACAGAAACACGTGGCTTTGGTGGGCTAAGCCCTGACTGAACTGCCACCCCTCTGGGGGTGTCCCAGTGCCCAGGGCACAATGCCAGGGGGTGAGGAACGGGAGCTGCTTAAATTGCTCCTATCACCCAAGGAAACAACCATCAACCTGCAGCCCAAATCCTCCCACTCTTTCGAAAGCTGCTTTTCCTTCCGATTTGTTTCCAAGCTGAAAATGCTGAAGAAGCAACAGGCCCGTGCTCTGAGAGAACCTGATTCCCATACTGCTCCATCTGCCGAGAGCAGTGTGCTTCCAGAGAGTTCAGCAAAGCTAAGCCTGGCTCAACGCAGGGCTTACAGCCCAGTGCCACACTGGGATGGATCTTAAACCATTCGAGTTCGGCCTGTTAAGGCACAGCAGACCCACCCCTCAGAACCCCAGCACGACCTCCTCTTGTCCCCAGGGCTCCGACAAGACATTTTCAAGTCCTCTTTGCATCTTTTGCACCTTGACTAAGCCAAATGATTGTTTCAATCCATGATAAAAATCTCAGGGCTTGTTTAACCGCCTTGCTAGCCCAAGGTCGAATTTGTTTCAGTGCATCTCCATGTTAACACTGCTCTAATTTCAAGCTATCTGGATCATGACTGGGAGCTAGGAGTAGGGGTGCAAGAGCTCATCAACTAATCCAATTGTTCTACATATCTCAAGGATTACTTTCCACTTTGCTAACCTGAGCTACTTGTTGCAATAATCCTTTATCTACACTGAAATCACCTGGCAGACCAAGGTGTGAAGTTAAGCCTGACTCTGGCACTGTGCAGCCCATCGGCTACTCATCACTCCAGCATTTGTTCTGCTTCTCTACATCGTTTTAAAGCCTGCATCAAACTCGACCTGCCAGGAAAAACATTACCCAAACCAGCTCTTTTTTTAAGCTTAAACAGGGTAATTTAAAGCCTGCTCAAGCCTGGCAGCACTGTGCTGCAGTGAGGACACAGACATATTAAGCTCCCTGTAAATATAGAGCATTTGGTGTTACTGAAAATTAAAGCTCAGCAACAGGGAGCCTGGCATTTACCTGGCACTTAACTCACACCAAGAGTTAGCTGCATGTGGGAAATGACAAGGCAGAAAAATTTAACAGGCCAGGTCTTTACCTTGTTTTAAACTCTGGGGATTTCCCTTCCCTGCCAGAATCTTCCACCGGCTCTGCTGCTGCCTTTTGGTCACCCCAGCCCGCATTCACCTGGCCAGGAGAGCCCCAAACTGCCTCAAGGGCTGCTCTTCCCTGCACACAAAATGACAACGACGGCTCCAAAATGAAGGGATGGTAATAAAACTGTAAAGCCTCTGCCTCATTCCCAGCTTCTACGGAAAAAAGGCAAAAGCCCCTAATAACAAGAATGTATGGTAGTGATTAGTCCTTATTCTAGGAAACCTAATCGGTTTGCAACAAGCTTTGTTCGGGCATTTTTCTGTGTTACCTACATAATTTCTTTCTACCCAAAATGTACCTTAAAACAAAAGAAAACCATACAAGATATCGAATGGGGCTTGCAAATAAAACCAGAAAATTGAAATATTTACTGCCCCGTGTGCACTGAAAAAGAAAAGAAAAGAAGAAAAAAAAAAAAAAAAAAAAAGGCCAATAAATAATTTTAAAAGGGGGGAAGTGGGGGGGGGGGGGGGGGGGGAGCTTTAAAGCGTAGATACGAGAACGGGATCAGGGAAGAGCGAGGCCACCCCTTCAGGACCAGGGGAGAATTAACCTGCATTTCTCCATCCCATCTGCAAGCTTACGGCTCTGCCACCCATTTTGTTTCAGATTAAAGGGAAAAAAAAAATTAATAAAAAAAAATTACCTCAGCGGCACCGAGAGAAGACCCCACCCCGGGGATCGATGCCCGCGCGGTCCTGCTCGACGGGCAGGTGACCCCGCCGCAGGTGCTACCCTAGACATACCCCGCGCTCCTTCCTCAACCCCTGGAGACGATGCCGAGCCAGAAAACGGCGGCGCGGAGCCCAGGGAAGGATTTATTTAACCCACATATGTGAAATAAAAGGGACAGGAGGAGCGGAGAGGTGCGGACGGCGCGGGAGCCGCGCGGCCAAGGTGAACCGCGGCCGGCTAACATGGTGGAGCCTGCGGGCAGCCGCGACCCTCCGGCCCGCGGCAG
Organism: Phylloscopus trochilus trochilus; assembly: GCA_016584745.2. Taxonomy (NCBI): domain Eukaryota; kingdom Metazoa; phylum Chordata; class Aves; order Passeriformes; family Phylloscopidae; genus Phylloscopus; species Phylloscopus trochilus. Next base: position 1,693,923 of record WQNJ02000045.1, on the reverse strand, counting down.
CGAGGGACGAGCCGCGGGGATGCGGGGCCGGCATGGAGGTGACAGCGGGCGGGAGGCTGAGGGGCGAGCGCCGAGGGGAAAGCGCTGAAAGGAGAGCGCGGCGGAGAGAACGCTGAGGGGAGAGCGCGGCGGGGAAGCGCCACGGGGCTGCTCCCTCAGGGCGGGCGGCGGCGGGAGCAGGAGCGGGAGGACGGGCTCACCTGCCATGGCGGGCTGAGGGTGGCAATGGCGCTGGGGGCTGCGGCTCCGCTCCCCTCGGTCTCCGCGGCGAGTGCGGCGGGGCCGGGCGGCCCCGGCAGGCAGAGCATGGGGCGGGACGGGTCCCGCTCCGCCCCCGACAAGATGGCGCGGTCTCGGCCCCGCTCCCTCAGGGTTCGGCCGCCATGGCGGCCCAGGCGGGGGAAACAGCCTGATGTTCCCTGAGGGAGAATCCTCCAGCTGCAGGGACGTGTTAAGGGTTTATGCATGAAAGACACAAATCGCAGAGTCACGGGTTGGGGCAGGTTGAAGGGACCGCAGTGGGGCATCTAGTCCAACCTCCCTGCTCAAGCAGGGTCATCCCAGAGCACATGGCACAGGATTGTGTCGAGACGGGTTTGGAATATCCCCGGTGAGAGACACTCCACAGCCTCTCTGGGCAATGGAGCACTGAACAGGCTCCCCAGGGAATGGTCATGGCCTCAGGGATGGCAGAGCTCCAGGAGTGTTGGGTCAAGGCTTTCAGGAACATGGTGGGATTGTTGGGATGTCCTGTGCGAGGCTGACAGTGGGATCAGTGGTCCTGATAGGTCCCTTCTATGTCATGAGATTGTGTTATTCTGTTATTCTGGTTCTAGGAATCAGTACTTGGTAACCTACACAGGAAAGTTCTTCCTCATGTTCAGGTGGAACTTTGCAGGCATCAGTTTCTGCCCATTACCTCTTGTCCCATTACTGGTGTCGCACACAACACAAAGAAATAACACCCACACGTTGCGATGTCCAAGGCAGAAAAGAGGAGGTTTATTTACAACTTAAACATTTATTGAATGCCAGCAGTGACCATGGCAATCCACTCCATGGATTGGAGCAAGAAAATCTTCTTCTTCAACCACACTGGGCAACCCAACAGTCTATCAACAGTCTCCTCCTTATGAGAAGAATATGAACATTGTTAGATGGTTACAATAACAAAAGGTTGTTTATGTAAAATTGTATTTGACTCCATTGCAAAAGGTAAACACAGAAGGCTAAAAATGAAACTTTAGAAAACTCCTTAAAGAGACAGAGGAGAACAGCAAAAACCCAGACAACAGCTGGGCCCCAGGGAGCAGAGCCTGCTCCATCTCTGACACCTTCCTGCACGTATTGATGGCTATTGATGGGTATTGATGGGTATTGATGGATACTGATGGATGCTGATGGCTATTGATGGGTACTGATGGATATTAATTGATACTGATATTGATTAAGGCCCTAAACAAAGCCCCTTGGCCCCCATCTGGGGGGGGGTCCCTCTGCAGCCCCTAGGAAAATGTGCTTGCCTGGTGCCTCCAGCCCTGGCCCTCTTGGGGCTTTGCTTTGGGGTTTCTTTTTGGATTATTATTTTTTTTAATTATTATCTTTTAGGAAAAATCCAACTTTTACAATAGGAGAGTAAATTTAGGGAGGAATAAAAGAATCCCCAAATCATTTAAGTGGGAAAAGACCTCTGAGGTCAAGCCCAGCCTGTGCCCAATCACCACCATCCCAAGCAGACCGGAGCACTGAGTGCCACATCCAGTCAATCACTTAAACGTTTCCAGGGTTGGTAAGTCCACCACCTCCCTGGGCAGCCCATTCCTATGTCTAATCACCCTTTCTGTGAAGAAATTCCTCCTGATGGCCAACCTAAACCACCACTGTTGTACCAGAGAAAGCTAAGCTGAGTCCCTCAAAAGATGACACCTCCACCACATCCACAGCCCTCATCTGAAAACACAGTTTTTCTGAGATTTCCAGTTTTCTGGTGGGGGCCAGGACAAAAGTGACATAAATGTGATAAATCCATCCCCCCATCCCACAGAGCTGGATGTTTTCAGGCACCACTGATGTCTGCAGCTCTGGTACCCAGCACTGGACGCTGCCTCTCTCACGTCCCTCTCGGCAACATCTGACATCCCTAATGGCTTCTGACAACGTTAACTCGCTCTAATTTGTGTCCTGCCCTTTCCAGAACGTGCAGTTGTCAGACACATCAGCCCGTGGCTTCTTCCCTTGCTCAGGCTGTTCTGGGCAGCCAGGGCCCAGCCCCCACAGCTGATTCCTGCCCTTTCTCCTTACACCGGCTGTCCTTGAAAGCCCATGCTGGGCTTTCTCCCCCAGCTCTGCTGTTATTTAATTAAAGTGCAGCCCCAAGTCGATGGGAAAGTGCTCCCCAGACCACTGGCACTAATTGGACCCCGTTTCACCCAGACCTGCAATTCTCTGTTGATCTTTTGGGTCCTTGCTTCAAACGTTGCTGTTTGCACAGTGTTTGGCAACTAGGAATGCTGGCGGGGTGTTTATTCACCAGCTGTCCAAGCCCTTCCCTCCCACTCCCCCATAAAGAGAGTTTCATCTGATCCCATTAAAACCCAGGAGCTTACTTTAAGACTAGAGACCCTACGAGGCCTCTGGAGCATTTGTGCTTATCCTTGGGCCTATTTTTTTTTCCCCATGTTCACGGCAATACTCTCCTGGTTAAGCTTCTAAAAGGTTTTCCAATAAGACATATGGAGAACTATGTAGGGCAGGGCCAAGGCACAATGCTTGATTATAGATATCAATCCTTGGCGTTATTCAATACCTGGCCTTATCCCAAATGTAGACACAGACCTCAGTGCAGCTTTTAAATGTTAAAAGCCTTTGTTTGTCAGGGTAGGGGAGCGTGGGGCCATGACGGGAGGGACATTTTAGTAATGCCAGATTGATGGAGGCTGCAGCAGTTTTACTGTTGACAGGAGTTTGTGCAGGAAGATGGATCATGTGTGCTCAGTGTCCCTACAAGGCCTCCCTGTGTTCAGGATCAGGGACAGAGACACAGCACTGTTTATTTTATTTTTGAGTGTTACAATTTTCCAACCTGCCCTCCCCAGGTGAAAGATGGCAGAGGGAAATGCAGGTAATACAGTGAAAGAAAACACATCAGTCAGATTGAAATGTAACAGATAAAAGGCCTCAGGGCTGTGATAATCCCAAGGACAAGCCGGGGAAGGATGATAAAGGTGGATTTAGTGTTCCAAGAATTGAATTTGACACAGCTGGACCCCCTGGAACCATGGGCTCAAACCCAGTAAAGCCTTTTTCAGTCCTTTTTCCTCTTAATTTGATAAATTCCCTTCCAGGTGGCCTCTCATGCTGCAAAGTTTGAGAAAATTCCCTGGCATTTCCCTTTGTTCAGGAAGTCAGAGTCCATTTTATGCCATCACGCTGTCCTGCTACAGAAGTAGAAACAATTTTACTGGGATTATTGGCATATATAATTTGTGTTATTAAAATGTAGTGAAGAGCCCTGAGGTATTTATCTAAACATTCAATCACTCCCTGCCTGAATGATTCGCAGGTCCATGAAAAAGCTGGAAGAATTGGAGCCATGGGATGTGCACGTCCTTCCTGACCACGCAGCAGGAGAAATGAGAGAAATGAGCAGTTAGCAATCATTTGGTGTGCAGACCTTTGAGATCCAGAAGGAGACACACTGCCTTTGTTTTCTCCTCTACTCTACATCTTGTCTGGATTACCTGAGCTCCTCAAAGCTCACTCAGGGATTTACCTGAACAGGTGAGGTGTTGCTGCACCCTATCACATAACAGTCCAAGGAAGCTTTGCTGAGACATTCCCCAGCTTTATTTTGGTTGTTTCTTCATGGCTCTGTGTGGATCAAATGGGAAGGACAGGACTGCAGGTCAGGGTTTTCCTCAGATGCAGCACAGATGTTACTGGCATAAATTTAAATGCTGAAATGCTTTTGGCTGGTGTCTCTTACTCAAAATTTCCATTTTAAATCCAACTGCTGTCTTGGCTGGGATGTGAATTGTTGATCTGAGCACAGGATGTCCAAAAGACCAAATCGAAACTTCACTTGCAGGGCTGGTATCTATCCATCCTCACCCTTGGCAGGGGAGGGGAATGAGATGGTCCCTTCCCATGGACCCAAACCACCCCATGATCCTATAATTGGTTGGAGTCTGAGAGCCATAGCTCCCTCCCAATCTTGTTTTCTTGGTGTGTTTTGAGTTTAGTTTTTTTAACAAATATAGCCTGCCTTGCATTGGATTAATAACATTCTGTGTGAATCCCACAGATGGAGTCCAGCAATTAAGAATCCAGCACTCCTGTGTATGGATAACAGGAATATTTTTCACTTGATTAGATAAAATAAAAATGAAAGCCCTGCTATTTCAACAGCAGCCTAGGAGGTGAGTGGAAACTCCTCCAAATAAGAAAAAAAAATAAATTAATAACTCCAACAATGTGGTTTTTTTGCTTCCCCCTCTGGAATATGGAATGGTAACTGAGGGGAGGAGCTGGGCAGACCCTGTGTTTCACTTTGTGAGGTGAGGAAAGCAAGTGTGAGCAGCCCTTAATTAAAATGCCACCTACACCACCTGGTGGGAAACTCCTCCAGCTCCTGACCCACAGGAATTTATCATTATTGCAGGGACACCCATGAGTTGCTGTTCCCCCCAATGTCAGGAGGAAATGGAGTCAGAAAAAAATGTGTTTCTTTCTCAGAAAAGAGATGGGCTCTGCCAGCTGAGCTCAACCCCCCGGTTTGTCATCTGCAAAATGGAGGCAGGAAGAATTTTTATGAAGTTTAATTACTGCAAAGTGCTCTCTGTAGCAAAGAGAGCTTTTGGTCCGAGGATCCTATCCTTGGTCCGAGGGCCAAGTACTCAAATTACAGAGGCTCCAGCCAGAGACCCACGCGGCAGAGCCCCTGTTGTGCCTGTGGTATCCAGGGAGGAACAGCAGCAGTCTGAATTCATGTAATGAATGAGTCAATAGGTGAGCAGGAGAGAAGATCTGTGTGGCTGCAGAACTGTTGGGTCCCTGCTGGTCCACTCATGATGGTTTCCCCTCTGGCAGGTTTTGGAGAGAGGAGACCTTCCTCCAGCTTTGGGATTGCAAAATATTTTATAAGTGGAGACAAGGTCGTGGGAGCCAGGAGAGTACAAACAACCAGGAGAGTACAAACAACAAGGACAGTGCAAACAACCCGGGACAGTACAATCAACCCAGGACAGTACAAACAACCCATCTCAGGACCCTCTGCTTCTCCCTGTAGCATTGCTCAAGCCACACTGGCCATGGGATATTCATCCCAAGCTGTCAGGAATACAGGGCAGGGAGAGTGCTACAGAGTGCTCCTGGTGACACTAACTCAGCTGGACAGCCTGTGCTCTGCAGGAGAAGGCAATTTTCTTGCTGCTGTTCTGTCTGGTACCTCAGTGCTGTACCAAAGAAATGAGATTTCACTTGCTGAGTCAGTGGCAAAGCCTGTGTTTGACAGGAGGAGGAGGAGATGGACTGAGTCACCTCTCCAAGTTCATCCCCAGGCTACTTCCCAAAAGCACAGCTCCTGAAACGAGTCGAGAGCCCTTAAATCATGGGAAGAGTGGGAGCAGGAGGGGGCCAGGAAAGCAGCCTGTGTTTGTCCGGCCTGGTCTGTTCTCCTGCCAGGCTCTCCTTGTCAAAATGCTGAGTCTCTGGAGCCACATCTGGCTCTGAGGCGTTGTGGCAGCAAGAGAGGCACGGTGGGAGCCCGGGACTGATGGCTCCCCATGGTTTTGCTTTCCTGGACACACTCACTCTGGAGTTCTGCTTCATTAGGGCTTCTCCCCATCTGATGAACCCTGAGGCATCTGCAGGAGTGGTCTCCAAGGGGGAGACAAGCTGGGATTTGTCACCTTGTGTCACGTTCACATGTGGCTGTTCAAAGCTCTGGGAATGAAGAGCAGCTGCTGTGGGCAGATGTGGATAAGCAGGACCAGAGCAGCTCATTCCTACTTAACTACTGCCAAAATGAGGTGGACATGGTGCATAAAATCATTTTGAAGTCCTTTAGAGGAATTTTATAGCATGGAATAAAAGAGGTTTTCTTATGCCACCTGCACTGGGAATTCAAGTGAAGGTTCTTCACCCTGCACAGCACAGGCAGCAGCGCCTGGTGGCTGCTTACTCATCCCTCAGCAGAGAAGTGAGAGTAGAGACACAGTCCCTGCTTTAACCCACTTGCATGTCATTCCCCAAGAACATCCTCAGAGAGGAAGCATGGGCTTGGGTCACTTTTAGCCCGTGACTCATTTAATCCCTCGTGTGAGCACATAGCAACAAAACGACATTGTGACATCAGGAGTGACACAGGCACACTAGCCTCCTCTAGCAAGGGGCAGAAGGCAAAATAAACAAGTGGTGCTGAGGCATGAGTTAGACCAGGAACCCTCTACAAAGCAACTTCTGAAACTGAACTGCCCCAATCCCAGTGGGCAGACACCAGCAGTGGTCAGTGGTCACTCACACACAGGAAAAGCAGAACTCCTGGAGGCAGAGGTAGAACTGGGCCCAAAGCAGGGCTCCATGGGCAGGTCCAGCTCTGGGACTGGCTGTGGAAACACCCTGCAGTTCCTCCTTGCCCTGACAGCTGGAGCAAGGCTTGTCACAGGAGTGCAGAGCAGGCAATTATAGAAGCACGGATGCCACAGGGCTGGCCAGGCTCTCTATTTATAGCTCCCTGCCAGCACGGCTCTCCCTCTGTGCTCCTGCTCACAGGTGAAGGCACAGGCCATGCCCTGAAAGGCTCCCAGGCCAAGTAAAAACAGAAAGAGGAAGGACTAGCAACCCTTTTTATGATGAGAACCAAGAATCAGGGATGAAAGGACAAAAAAGAAATCCACAGAGCCTGGAACAATGAACTCCAACGTCTCCCCTGAAAACTGCCCTGCAGCTAGCTGGTTAACCCCTTCCCTGCCTGAAGTGCCACCTCTCTGCTATTCTTAATTGGTGCCAAGTGGTGTCACTGGAGTGTTCTGCAAGCTCTGGCCCCTCTTGCCCCTGTTGAATTCCAGCAGAGGTGAGAGAAGGCTGTGGCCCTGCCTGTGCCTCTGCAGCCCCAGGCCCATGGCCAGGGTGGGAGGCAGCAGCCCAGGACAGCACCCCAGACACTGCCCCTGCCCCCGGGATGATCCACTCTGGAGTGAGCCTCTGCCAGCTCCAAGGGTTCCCATGGGTTCAGGGTGGCAGCCAAGCACAGACCCAAGTCAGAGTTGCCTTTGTTTCATGGGGAGGATTAAACCATGAGCTGTTTGTGAGCTGAACTTGGAAGTGTCTCTCAGTGAGCTGAAACACGGCCACACAACAGAGAGACCTCTGCAAATACTCTTTTTGTGTTTCAAGTTGGAGACCATCCACTGGTTTATTTTTAGGCACACATTTGCACTGGCCTTGTTACAATCCTGCCTCTGTTCTTGTGCAATAAAAGGCAGACAGGATTCGCTTGACCTCCAGTATCTAATACAGAGAAAATAAGGCATTTGTCTGGAAAAGAACCACCCAAAATAGCAGGGAAGAGGTCATGCTGTGATATGGACTGTTAGTGCTGAGAGACAAGAAAAATGAGGATTATAGGAGCTGGCAGACTTCTTCTAATGACACAGTTTTCTAATGAAAACTGCTAGAAAATTATACGGTGATGCTAATTGGTATTTGTAGGCTTAAGGACCTGAGATCTTTCTGTTTTACACTAAACACGTGCCTGAGAGTAAGAAATAATCCCTGCTGAGGTGAGTTCTCAGTTTTCTTTGAAGATTTGTTCTAGATCCAGAGCACTTCCTTTGCTACACTTGAACTGATGCTCCTGCATCAACCAGCTCATGTTCCCTAAACTCCTCACAGCCCCTCCTCAGGCTTTGCAACACCCTGATGTAGACAATTATCACAAAATTAATTTTCTGTCTTGCCCCTCCTTGAAGAAGCTGGGGAAGGAGCCCAGAGGACCTGTCTGGATGTTTAATTTCTGTCACATCAGCAGGGCCATCTGCACCAGGCATTTCTCACTGAAGAGAAGGAAGGTTAAAACCTCTCATGACAGGTTAACAACATGATTTACAGCAACAGCTTAAATAAATGGTTGCAGGCATAAAGAGTAGCAGGCAGCTAATCCTTTAAAGACTTAAGAGCAGCTACTACTTCAGCCCAAGTAAATATTTCAAAACAAAATTAATTAGTGGTGACTAGTGGATTTGCTGCCCTTTGCTTTAACAGCCCAGGATGAAATGGTGATTCCTCCACAGAATTTTTGCTTCAGTGCCAACCTTGCTGTTCCACAGGAGCTGAAAGTCCTCTCAAAGAAGATTCATCACAGTTTTGTTCCTCTCTGTAACTGCAGAGCTGGAAAAGCTCTGCATGGATCTCATGGATCTGTGTTGCTGTGGGAGGGCAGGTCCCTTTGTGCTGCCCCAGGGATGAGGACAACAGCATGGCTCAGAATCCAGCCCAAGTACAGCATGGAGGAAGGAAATGTCACTTCCTGATTCTTATCAGAAGAGAGCTCTGTCCACGCAGGCCACAAAACAGAGCTGCCAGTAATTGCCTTACTTCTGATTAAAAGCTGTTCCTTAACACCTCCATAGACACTGGGAAAGCAGGGAAGGAAAGACCTCAGGGTAACAAGTCCTGAACCAGCACAAGCCACGGTCTGCCTGAGCCCAGAGCAGCAAACCAATCAATTGGAAACATTAATTTCTAATCAACAATCGAGTTTTTTCCCCCATGACCCCTGGCTCCAGAACAAAGCCATCTCTCGTGGGAGGCTCTGTCATGGCCTTGCTGGACTGTCTGGACTATTTTTAGTCAAATCCAGCATTCCTGAAAAACCTCAAGCTGCTTTTGTACTCAGGAAGGGGAGAGGAGTTGCTATGCACATCCCACATTCCACACAGGACACAGGAGTGGGACACAGCATCTGTCTTGGAGCTGGGTCAGCACAGAGCCTTGGGAAAAGAGCAAAAATTGTTTCTTTTCATCAGGCTGAGAAGGCAGGAAGTGAAGGCAGGACTGCTCCGAGCTGGGAGGGGAAAACCACAGGTGTCTGCAGTGACTGGGAGGCCAGAGAGATCCAAGGGCTGGGTGATGTGCCCAACTGCTGAAGGGATGCAACAACGGGGAGAGGCCAGCTTGGAGGGCAGGATCAGCCATGGAGCCCTGGAGGAGCTTCCAAGGCAGAGATCTTGAGAAGAGCAAGACAAAGAGCCCAAGGGAAGGGCCAGGAGAAAGCTCGAGGTGAGGTTCGGGAGGCAGAAGGCGTGTGGAGCAGTTGCATGAATGGGCTGATGTTTGGGACTTTTAAGGACCAGGCACGTCGGGGAGGAGTGTGGAGGGCACTGCGAAGCTCACTCAGAGCAGGGCACGGCACAGATCCCCTCGAAGTCGTGCTGAGTCATTTCTTCCTGCCCTGAGGGGTTTTTACCGGGCTGTTATGCCACAGCAAATCCCTATTTCTGTGAAGACTGGTGCCGAATTTAGCTAATTGCAGGTGACAGCAAACAAACCCAGGCTGGGCTGAGTGCTCCTGTGGGAGCAGCCCCAGGGAAGCAGCAGAGATGCTGCTGCTCATTTTGCTGTTTGCTCACACACAGCACTGAGTTCGTGGCTGCGTTTACAGCCCGGGGGTCGTAGCTTCACATCCTCTCTGTGTTGTTTCACACAACTTCCACTGAAATATTTTCTGGACTAATGTCAGAGCCTTGCTGCCCAGCCCAGCCTCCTCACACCTTTTCCCAAACAGGGCAACGCCCACCCAGGCCCTGAGGATGAGGTTACCAATAAGTGAGAGGAAATGGAATTCACTGCTGAGAGAACATGAACAAGGCGTTACAAACTCGAGTTTCCATGGGACCAGTGATGGGCTTTGCTCTTCTTCCCATCCCATGGACTTCCAGCAGCACAAGCACGTGGAGAATCTCAGAGAGGAGCAGCAGTGATGCCAGAAACATCCATGGCACAAGTCTGGAGTGCTGGCACCTGCAGAGCCTGCAGCTGCTTCCCTGCAGCGGGAATGATGTCACTTGGGAATTAATGGTTGGACCCAGTCATGTTAATTAAAGGTTTCTTAATGATTCTCTGTCTCTTTACATGGATTTGTGTATGGAAATATGCAAAACCCTCAGTGTGAGAGTCATCCTTGCTGGGGAACTCCAGCCAGAGAGGAACTGAGAGCCTGGGACAGGGCGAGAATCCCTTCAGGGTTGTGGCTTCCCTCGGCCTCAGGGCTCACACACAATCCCCAGGCTGGTGAAACTCCCCCCCATTCCTTCACCACTTCAGACAACCTGGAGCACAATTTCTGCCTCTTCTTTCAAAGGTTTATGGCACCGTTTGCACAACACTTTGGATAATTCTGTCTTGGTTCACTCAAAAAAAAAAAAAAAAAAAAAAAAAAAAAAAAAAAAAAAAAAAAAAAGAGATTGACTAAGATCTTTGCTTTTACAACGAATATACCAGGAGGATTTCTTGGGCACTGCTGGTAGCTCAGGCCACAGGACTCCAGAATCACGTTTCCAAATCTCTCCAGCAACTCCATGGCATTAAATTAAGCAGGTAATTAATTGTGTAACTACACCCTGCAACAGCAATCAAAGAATGGCGTTGAGGAGACAAGAATCCAAGCACCCATAAACCTGTGAGAAAAGCCTGGAATCTGGCTGCCTATTCTTTGTCCAGAGCTTCTGTGCATGGTAGCACCTGTCAGGCTTTGTAAATGCTGTTTTTCCCTGAGACAGCTGCCTTGCCCAGAATGGAGGATGCTCACCAAGGGAGCAGCTACTCAGTGTTACCCTCATTCATCAGTGCCTCATTCCTCATTCCAGCCCTGCTCTAGAACCACAAACTCCTTCCCAGGCCTTTTCCTATTCCCCTCACCACTGCAGGGAGTCAGTCAGAGCTCCCCAAAACCTGGATGTCAGCTTGAAGAATGAAGTCCTCTGGATCCATGTATTTCCAGAGGTCAGACTACCCTTTCTCTTTCCCAGAAGTGTTTTTTTTTCAATTAGATATATAAAAAAACCCTGTTAGGAGGACTTTTTCTTCTGGCCATCCCTCATACAGCCCTGCTTATTTATCCACTGTGCTGCCTGAGGACTTTGCTTCTGTCAAAGAAAAGTAAATTCATTAATTCCTTTCCTCCAGGAATGCCAGGGTGTTCTTAGAATCACAGAGTCATAGAATGCCCTAAGTTGGAAGGAACCCACAAGGATCATGCAAGTGGAGTTTCTTCTCCTGCTCCCTACATTTATCCATTAACTGACCCCCCCACTCCAACTTTCTGCATCTTCTCCCTCCCTCTTTGCTTTTTCCATCTAAACTTCCACTTCCTCTCCCCGTTCTCCAAATCCAAATAAACCCAGGTTCCTGTCCCCTAAGAGAGGCTGATTCATGGTTTGATGTCAGCAGCCGCTCTCCTGGCCAGAGCCAGCTGGGATTGACACGTTCCAGCTGCTGCCAGCAGCACGTGTCCCTTGTCCCCTGTCCCACCACGGCAGCTGGGGCTGGCAGCAGGGAGGGAACTTGCCCAGCTGTGCCTCCAGAGGTGGAAGGGGAAATCCTGAATTTAACCAGTTCTTCCTCAGAGTGCAGCGCTGGGATTGACACAGAGGAGTTGAGACAAGTGAGGGAAGATGCAGGTTAAAAAAGAGAGCTTGGCTCAGGGTTTGGGTCTGATCTGGAGCACTGAAAAAGGAAAAAAGGGAATTCTAGGAGTATGTTCAGAGCAAGGTGTTTGTCCAGCCCTGATCTGTGGACACCTGAATGGGCCTGCCCTGCACTGTCACTCACTCCTGCCCCCTCCTTCTGGAATGTTCAGCCCACCTGGGGCTCAGGTGACAATTGTGGAGTGCTTTGTGCAGACAGACACTGCTGGGGCTGTTCCAGAGCTGCCGCCTCCCTCGCTCCAGCAGCACCTGGGAGCTGGAGGCAACAGCAGCCAAAGCCCAGGACAGTTTTTAGTGCCCTCTGACACCTGTGAAGGTGAGAAAGACAAATTTACAGTTACAGAGAATATAGAACTTTATTCATGTTAAATGCATCCACTTGCATCACTGCTTATTCTCCAGAACACCAGCTCAGGAGACAGCCTGGGTTTACCTCACAGAAGTGGAGTCATCACTCTGTTTTCCCTGAATGACACATCAGCAAAGCTGGCAAAGCAGTCCAGAGGGGGTTTGTTCAGCAGAAACTACACAGAGAACTTCACTGGCCTGGGCACAGCAAATTATCTACACAAGGACAAAAGGACTCCAAAAGACAGCTGGAATTCAAGTGTCTCCAATACCTGTATCAGTCAAGCCCAAGAGTTTTGGTATTTAGACACTTGAGTCTGGATTCCAATCCTTCTTCCATTATCCATTTGGTTGTTTAAATAACAAGCCAAGTCCAACCCCAGTCCTTGTGAAGGATAAGTGGATTTTGCCAAAAGCAGTGGCACGGGGAAAGCTCACTTGGGAAGGACGTGTTTGTGAGGAAATGAGCTTGGTCAGTCTGACAGGGAGCTGTGGAGCAAGTGCACTGTGTGGAAATCACTTCCTGCAAGTGCTGCTTTCCCCCCCTCACCAGACTTTATTTACTCCAGGCAAGCTCAGGAACCAGCAGTTTGGAAGCATTTCTGATGGACAGAGAGCAGAAGGAGAATTTAACTGTGGTCTGTCTGCAAAGGTAACTCAACAATAACCACAATCTCATGGAAAGCTAAAATAAACTCTAGAAAACACTTAGAAAAAAAACAAGTATCTGCTGCTGAAACCAGCTCATCTACTTTTGGAAAATCGCAAGGATTGCCTCACCCAGGAAGAACTTCCCAGCGAGCAGAGTTTTGCAGCCCCGAGAGGAAGTAACACAACAAATTCTATAAATCTCAAGTTCTTTGCAATTCCTTTTGGTCAATTCCAGGCTCGAGCCCCCATCCCCAAACTGGAAAACCTACAGCACCTTGAGCCTCGGAAGCAGGAGGGATGCACCAGCCGTGCCTTGGCAGCAGCCAGGGGAACTACCAGCTCTGACCAACCTAATTAGCACGGGGTTAATGAACGTTCAGTCATCAAAGTCGGGGATGTCATCGTAGGAGTAGCCCCGGTAGCCCTTGGAGGCGTAGTAGGCGATGCGCAGGTGGTAGAAGCCGGGCAGGAACACCAGGATGCCGATGATCAGCACGGGGATGGCCCGGTCGGTCTCCTGCAGGGACAGACAGCCCAGGGCAGTGACCCCTGTGTGAGGGGCTCTCCTCCCTCCCACACCCGGCCTGCTCTGGGGGAAGGTGGCCCTGCCCAAGGCAGGGGTTGGAATGGGGTGATCTGTAAGGTCCTTTGAACCAGAACTGTCCTATGGTTCTGTGATCCAGCCCCAAGGCCTGGCAAGCTGAGAAGTAAGAATCCATCTTCCATCAGAAATCTCTCAGCTGTCATTGGGCTGAGCCTTTAATCCTGTCCTGGCATCTCCTCCTTGCTGCAGGAAGGTCCCTCAAGGGACCTTGTCCTTCACCAGGGAGCCTCCTGGATGTGCAGCCAGGGCTGGGAGCTGCAAGCATGGCCAAGAACGAGCCCAGAGATCTGTGCCTGGAGTGCTGCTGATAGAGCCCAGAGACTGCTGCTGCCACAGAGATAAGGCAGAGCTGCCAACCTACCATGAGCCCACAGGGGGAGAACCAACCAGAATTGCAGGAGCAGATCCCCTTCCCATGATCACAACCACAGACAGATGGGGAAGTGCTGCTGTGTTGGGTCTGGCAGCTCCTCCCTGTCCCTGCACGATCTGCACCGGCTGAGATCTCTCCAGGACAGGGATGTGACCTCCCCAGGGACACTCAGCCCTCCCTGGAGGTGCCCAGCCCAGCTCTGAGCCTGCTCCAGCCAGGCTGACTGCAGGATCCCTGGGAAAGGGGGCTGCCAGCACAGCCAGGCCATGGTGGGAATCAATTCCCTGCTCACTTCCTGTGGCTCTGAAATTCTACACTGAACATGATCACAGGATCCTTGAGGCTGCAAAAGACCTTCAAGGTCATCAAATCCAACCATGACCCAGCAGCACCCCCAGGGTCACCACTAACACCTGTCCTCGAGTGCCACAGCCTCGATGGGGATGGGGCACGGGATGGGGACTCCACCACAGCAGCTGTGCCAGGCCTTTCCCACCCTTTCCATGACAAACCTTTCCTAATTTTGAAGTTAAACCTCCCCTGGTGCACCTTGAGGCTGTTTCCTGTCACCTGATGGCCAGTGAGGGCTCAGGCAGCTCTGAGGAAGTGCAGAACCAGTGCCAGCAGTGCCACTGAGCACTCACCCCTTTGCTGATGTACCCTGCCAGCAGCAGGGCTCCGATGATGATGAGGAAGGTCCCGATCATGAAGAGCACCACAGCCAGGGCGATGGCCTTGTAGGGGATTTTGGGTGGGCTCTTCTTGAACTGGATGGAAAAACCCAAATATTGAACAGCTGAACTCAGCACAGCTCCCTTCCCACCACAGCACAGATGTGACCCCGCAGCTGGCAGAGGTGACATGGGACAAAGTGTCACAGCAGCTGCTGGGTTTTCTGTAACAGCCCCTCCAGAGGGAATCCTGCCCACGGAGACCCTGCTGAGCTAGCCCTTACTCCCAGTCTTGTTCCCAGGAAACCTCTTTGGGCTTTCCAGAGGGGAGGCTCCCACCTGGCTTTGTCCCTCTCTGAGCTGCAGCTGCTCCCCCAGAGATGTATGAGAAGCAGCTGCCTGTGCAAGACCAAGCTGTGCCTGCCCATCCTCGTAGTTTTACAGCTTCCTTCCCCACTCTTTACCTGCAGGTCAATGTATCCATCATCAGTGCTGGAGAGCTTGGAATATTTGACTTTGCTACTGGGAATCCCAGCGGAGAGATTGGTCCGCGACGGCATCATTCCAGGGGGGCCTGGGCATCAGCTACAGCCTGGAAACCAGGGGGAGGAGCAAAAACAGGAGAGGAAACTGAGTGATAGGAGTCTGAGAGACACAGAACAAGAGTTTCTGAGGAGAAACTCCTGTGTCAAGGCTGTGCCACCCAAAGGGCATCTCTGTTCCTCTTCATAAATTAAAACTTTTGTACGACCCAGCTCTCACTCCATGAGGAGCTCCTGCTGCCAGCGTGGAGATGTCCAAGCTCTGGCTGTTTCTGAACGGGACATGAGCAAATAAACCCAAACCAGATCTAAACAAAGCAGCTTTTCAGCCACCAGGAGATTTTGCAAGAGAGCAATTCTGGGAAAAAACAAAAACAAGAAACCAACCCAAACCACTGGGAACTGAAATGGAGGTGTCATGGAGACAGCAGGAGTGACTCAGAGGGAGCAGGACAAGGGGATGGAGTGTGAGTGGTGAGGTGACCACACCCCAGGGACAGCCCAGGGTGTGCAGAGCAGGGTCCCAGTGCCAGGGGGATGCCCTGGGGACAGGGATCACAGCCCGCTGCTGTCCCTCAGAGCCTCCCCAGGGATCCCTCCTGCCAACCTCCCCCTGCCACTGCAGAGCTGGGACTGGGCCAGGTGCCTCTCCCAACAGGACACAGATTCCCCAGGGAGAGAGAGGCAGGGAAGGGCTCCCCACACCTCCCAGCCTCAACAGTCCTTTTATTTTCTAAGAAAGTGTGGAACCAAGGGAACAAAAGCAGATACTCCAGCGGTGCCAACAGGAAGGGATAAAAACTCGGTTTCCACAACATTCTTTAGCATCCAAGGTGATGCATCCACTCAAAATATTGACTCTCCACGTGAACTAAAGCCCTTTGTCTCCCCATCACTAATTGCTGGCACATTCCTCACCCAGCTTTTGTATCTCTCTTGCTGTAAAATTGACTTTTATAAAATCTCCTCTGATCTGAAATTCCCACCACTGAACCTTGGTTTGAACTTTGGGCTTTTGTTTTAGTAGCAAAAACCAAGCACTGACAACACTTTCAGCCTCGTGGATAATGGGAACACCTGCAGGGTGGCATTCCCTGCTCCCCACACATCCTTGTTTTTCAGGTCATGCCCCAAACATCTCCAGGCTCTCCCACATGCCCGAGGGGAGATGTGCAGGAGGGGAAAAAGCCGGAATAAACCAACCCTTCTGAGAGGTGCCAGATTTCCCACCTCTGCCGCATTTTGCTCTCGTTTCTTACCCACTGCCCCATTATTTACCAGGCTGTTCAGTGGCTTCTTCGGTATTATTCCCATTTTACACTTGCACAAGTTGCCCTGTCCTTCCCAATGCCTCACTTACCAACAAGAAAGAGGTTGTTGAGGACAAATGTGTGTAAAATATAAATACAAAATTTATATTTATCTCAGATCTCAAGTTTAAGGGCCAGGTTCAACTCCGCTGAGCTTCACACAAAGTGAGCACCACAATGGTTCAAGAGCAGGAACCAGCACACTGCTGATGCTTTTTGGGAGCCAAATAAATAATCGGGGCCTGAGCAGCTTGGCCAAAACAACGCTGAAATTCAGAATTTCTAATATGGCAGTTGTGCTTTGAACCCCGTAGAGGCGCCAGGACAGCGCCGGGAAACCCAAACCCGGCAGCTCCGTCCGGAATCCCGAATCCCCTCAATCCCAGCCCCGCATCCCCCCAGGGCAGAGCAGCAGGGGCGGGGATGTCGCTTTGCCATCTCCCGCGGGGACACCCGGCGACATCCGGAACGGGGGGTCCCGGCCTCGCGCCGCCCCCAGACCCACCCGAAATCCACCCAAAACACCCCAAAGCCACCCCAGGGCCACCCGGAGCCCCCCGCGCGGCCAGCCCGGTACCTGCTGCCGGCCAGCCCCATCCCGGCCCCGCCCGGCCCTCCGCGGCCCCGGGAAGTCGATCCCGGTGACGCCGCTTCCCTTCCAGGTCAGGCCGGGGCTGTCCCCGCTCCCTGCGCCCGGCGCCGCCCCGAGCCCGCCTGCGGCACCCGCTCCCCTCCCAGCAGGGAAAAGAGCCCCGGGGTGATCTGAGGCACCCGCCCCTGGTCCGGCCGAGAGGTCAGGAGTTGCTAAGAAAGCTTTACGGAGGAAGAGCTCCCTGCGCAGGTGTTTCCCTAAGGCGCTGAAGTAACGCGCAGTCCAAGGAAGCCGGGGGAGAAATGGGGAAGAGGCTGGAGACACCAGACAGCTCAGCAAGGGAGGCAGCTGAAGCACAGGAGCAGAAAATCGGTGTCTAAACCCAGAATGCGGGAATGGTTTGTGTTGGAAGGGACCTTACAGCCCGTCCAGTGCCACCCCTGCCGTGGCAGGGACACCGCTCTCTGTCCCGGGCTGTCCGAGCTGGCCTGGGACGCTCCATCCCATCCAGCAGGAGCCCAGGGCCGGGGCAATGAGGGCCGGGGCAATGCTGTCCCCAGCCCCGAGCAGGGACTGTCCCTCCCGGGCACAGCGGGCTCCGTTGGTGGCCGGCACCGCCACCTGGTGACATCCGCTGTCACCCGCCGGGGCTGCCCGGGGACAGCTTTCCAGGCGGTTTGTTCCAGGGACTGTCGTGTCGCACCGACCCGCGGGAAGCACACAGCCTCCCCAAAAAATCTACTGAAAATCGGGCAATGGCTTCGGGTGGACAAAGCCTTTACAGGATCCTGAACTCCAACCACAGCCACCCCTGTCCCCCAGTGCCACATCAAGGGAACAGACTGGCATCTCTTCCACACCTTGGAGCAATCAAAGCTGGAGCTCTGAGCCTTGAGAAGGGAATCAGGGCACATCAGCACAGCTCCAAAAGCATCGATTCACCCACCCACATTTAAACATGACAAACTCCATGAAATTATTATCTTTATTTTTATTTTCCAAGTTTCAGTCAAAGTATCAGCTTCAAAAATAAATGAAGTAAGGTCACATAGACTCGTGGAATAATACAACAGCAACCCTAAGCTACAGCTCCACAGGGGAAACTCCAGGAAACATCTTGACCCATTAAATATTGCCCCTCTTCTCCGACAGCAGCTGAAAGGAGTAAGAAATTTCACCTTCAGACAGCATCCAAGAGATTGTTTGGAGTACATGAGCAGACTAGAGAAACTCAGGTTTCCTATTTCCAATGATACCAGGATAGTGAGTTGAAAAATATTTACAGAGATATCTACAAGACACGGCTACAGTGCTCCCACGATGCTCCAAGGCTCTGGAATTGCTGCCTCCAGGCAGGAGCAGATCCCCCCAGTCCCACTCCAGTTAAGAGCCTTCCTGCTGGTCCTCAATCTTTGGGGCCAGGTAGTACTTCAGGTGTCCCATGTCAGCGATCTTGTACTCCACAACTGGGGAACAGAGAGGGAAACAAAGGGTGTTCAGAAGGTTCTACATAAAATCTGAACCTGGAGCCTCAGGTTCCAATTCTCCTCAGGAGGAGCCACTGGTACTCACCCAGAGGAACATCTGCAGACATGCTCAGCGTGACCGTGGGGGACAGGGGGGTGGCTTTGGTGAAGAAGTTCAGGTACCTCAGGGCGAAGGTCAGCTGCACTGGCTCGTTCATCTCTATTGTTACCTGGGGAAGCAGGTGGGGCTCAGGAGAGGCAGCTGCAGGGATTCCAGAGCCTGGGAGAGCCCAGGCAAAGGCCACCAGGGCTGGCTGCTCCCAGGGTAAGGCTACAACTGGAGAGACTCAGGGACTACATGAGCCAGAGGGGGACAGGGCCCTGTCCCTGCTCACTGCAGGGTTGGACTCAGGGACTGCTCAGGGCCTTTCCAACCCCAACCGCCCCCTAATTCTGGGACCCCCCCAGAGGGCAGAGAATTGGCTTTGCAGTGATCCCTGTGGCCGCTGCACTCACAGCCTCCTCCTCCTTGTCCACGTTGCTGGTCTGGGACAGTTTGATGTTGCCGTTGCCCAGCTCGCCGTTGGCAGAGAACTTGACGCCGTCCTTGGCACAGGAGATGACCACGGCGTCGCCGATGTGGCTCAGGTCACGGCAGATGCGCGCAAACTCTGCCGAGGGCATCTTCACCACACAGCTGTACTCCTGCTCCTGGGGGGCACAGGACAGCCTGCCAGCCCTGGGCACCCACAGGGACAGTCCCAGGGACACCCTGCTGGCCCTGGATACTCACAGTGGCACACACAGTGACTCCCTGGGGTACTCAGTGACACCCACAGTGACACCCTGCCAGGGCTGGGCACCCACAGGGACAGTCCCAGGGACACCCTGCTGGCACTGGATACTCACAGTGACACACACAGTGACACCCTGCCAGCCCCTGGGAACCCACAGGGACACCCTACCAGCCCCAGGCTTGTCCAGCTCTCCCAAGGACCTTGTGTTACAGGCTCTGATATGAACAAACACCCAGTGCCACCAGTCACCTGAGCTGTTACTTACTGGGATTCCCAGCTGCTCCACATCGAGATCCATCAGCTTCATTTCATAATCAGAAACCTTTTCCTGGTCTGGAGAAGCAAAGCAGTGACACCACATGTTTACAGCAAGTGACAAACATCAATTTAACTGCTGCCACTCCTCACTCCCTCCAAGTAAAACCACCTCCATAACGACACTAAGATTTCTCCTTTGTTTCCTTAGAGCTGGAACTCTGGGAATGCCCTAAACCTTTTACAGGCTGTAAGGGCACAGCCAAGGACATCTCTGTGCAGTCTAAGAGCTAAGAGTCTTCCTCTTACAAAGAAAGTATTTATCAAGTTGATGAAGTTTCAACCTCCAGACTGTTCCAAGAATCAGCTGTCCCCTGCCATTCCTGCAGGATCCATTGTGCCTTCCCTCCCTCCTGCATCCCTGTGGTTTATGAAGCTGCTCAAACAGCTGCTCATCCCAGTAACAGATGAGCTCCCAAACCCAACACTCACTTGGTGCCTCGAACACCAGAGCCAAGGTGTCTGCGTTGTCCTCAGCCCGCAGGGTGATGATGTCCTCGTTCCCTGCACATTTCAGGATTTTGGACATGCTGGAAGGGAGAAAGGCAGGTAACTCAAGGGGCTGAGAGCAGGGGGACATGTGACATTACAGTTAGCAGGCTTTCCTTTTAACATTGTTGGAAAAAATAGAGGTGTATGGGGAGACTCCAGCCTCTCTGGACAATCTCTTCCAGTGCTTGGTCACCCACAAAGTTCTTCCACATTTCTGTGCATCAGTTCCTGCCTGTTCCTCTTGTCCCATGGCTGGGCCCTTCGGAGCAGAGCCTAGATCCATCCTCTGACCCCTACCATGGGTATTTATACACAGGGATGAGTTTCCCTCTCTTAGCAGTCTCTTCCCGAGGCTGAACAGCCTCAGCTCCCTCAACCTTTCCTCATAACGGAGATGCTCCAGGCTCCCCATCTTTGCCGCCCTCCGTCGGACCCGCTTCAGGAGCTCCGCGCCTCTCCTCTGGCGAGGAGCCCAGAGCTGGGCACAGCACTCCAGGAGCCTCACAGGGCTGAACTGCGAGGCAGGAACGATCACCTCCATGACCTGCTGGCAGTGCTCAGCCTGACACTCCCCGGAATTCCGTAAGGCCTTTCCCAGCGACACGGCTTTAAAGCTGTCACTCGTTCCCCACAGGAGGGGCCATGGCGGCGGCGCCCCGCCAGCGCTGGCTTTTCCCGCCACTTGGCGCCGGCAGTGACGTCACGGCCGCGACGGGCCCCGCGCGCGCCGCGAAAAACGGCGCGAGAACCGTGAGGGGAATGGGGGGGGAGAGAAGGGCTGAGGGGGCTCCGAGCGCTCCCGGGACTCTCCACACCTCCAACGCAACCTCCTCGCCCCCAGATTTCCCCTCACAGCCCCTTCCTCGGCAGCTCCCGCTCCTCTCAGCGCCACGGCCTCCGGGCCTGCTCGGCGGCCCCATGCCAACGCCCGATGAGACCCCGCCGCCGGCTGACCTGGACAGGTTGACGCCCATGGCGATGTTGCGGTCGCAGCGGTACGTGTCGAAGCCCTCCGATCGCAGCGTGAGCTGCACCAGGGAGACGTGCGAGGAGTCCATGCTCTGTAGGCTGATGCCGCCCGAGCCCAGGTCCCAGCAGGCCTCTGTGATGAGGTCCTTGAGAGCCTCCAGCACTCGCTTGAGCACCGAGCCCTGCACCAGCCGCGCCTCGAACATCTTGGCAGCACCAACGGGAGGAGCACACACAAAACAGAACGGCGGAAAAACTGAAAATTGAGTGAGGCGGCCCGCCAAATCCTTTTTATGTACTTCGCCGCCCCGCCCTCCGCCACGCAGCAGCCAATCAACAGAGCCGTTCTCCTCCTTCAGCCCAACCCCCGCCAAGCTCACATACAGGACCCTGCCGCTCTCCGGCCAATGCCAGCACCGCTCCTCCCCTTAGTCCCGCCCCTTCGTGCGGCGGGAGCCAATCACTGAGCGGGTTACACAGGACCGCGTCCGGCTCGCTGCGCAGCGATGGTAGCAGGGCCCGATCCCTGCAGCGGCGCCGGTGCCGCACATGGGGCCTGTCCGTACGGACGGCTCGGTAGCGCGTCTTTCCTCAGGCACCGCGTCTTGAGGAAAAACCAGCCATAACACAAACCCGTTTGTCCCTTAAGACAAACCCCTCAGACTTCTCCCAGTGCCCGGGGACCTTCCCGCGCGCCCGCTCGCCCCCTCCCTCAGCGGCGCACTCGCGCCACACATCATGGCGCCCCGCATTATCCGGGTACACCTGGGCGCGGCCATGCCTCGCCCAAGGCCCCATCCCTCACCCATCCTACGCCTCCCATTGGCCAGCGGCGCCGCTCCCGCCCCACCCATCATGGCGCTCGCCCTCATCCGGGCACGCCTGGGCGTGGCCAGCTCCGCGCGAGCCCCGCCCCCACCGCCCGTCCCACGCCGCCCATTGGTCGGCGGCCGTTTTGCCGGTGCCGTGTCGCCCCCTGGCGGCGGCGGCGCGCGGCGCGGCGGGCGCGGGTCCGGCATGAGCGAGGCGCGGCTGCGGCCCGGGCGCGGCCCCGGCGGGGCGCGGGACCTCCAGGACAAGGTGCGGAGCGACCCCTGGGGACGTGAGGGGGCTGCGGGCACGGGGGGAGCGGGGGAGCGCCGGAGGGTGCGGTGCCTGTCCGCCGCGGGGTCCCGCCGGCCCGCGGTGAGGCCGCTCCGCGGCCCCCGGGCTGCCCCGCGCTCGGGGAATCTGCCCCTGCTCGGTTTATTCGTCCCTGGAAGAGCACATCCCGCTCCCGGGGGTGTTTCGGGGAGCGGCCCCGGGGCGCGGAGAGCTGGGCGTGAACTGCGTTTGTGGGATGGCTGAGCTGGGGTCACGAACCTTCCCTCAGGGGAGAGGTCGGTGCCTCCCGGGGCCTCCCCAGGGAGGGACGGGGGGGGGTACAAACCTGCCTGCAGGGAAGGGTCTGGTACCTCCTGAATCATCCCCAGGGAAGGGTGTGGGGGTTTCTAACCCCTCAGGTTACCTTAGGAAAGACTTTCGTGCCTCCTAAGTCATGCCCAGGGAATGCCCTCCCTGCCAGGGCTCTGTGGGAGTTTAATGAAGGTTTGACATCGCCTTTCTCCGAAGGAAAAAGTTTCCTTTTCACGGCAGAAGAGCCGTGGGAAGCAAACCTGACTGTTTTCCTGTTTCTCTTCTGTTCCAGCCCTGAGCCCGGCTGGGTGCTCATGGTTGCTCCGTGAGTTATTTGGCCCCCTTTGGCATCTCTGCTCCTGCACCTCCTCAAAGAGGAAGGGACCAAGAGGAATAAACAGGCAGGGAAAACTTTGTAAATAGCATTTGCAGGGTCACAGGGAGCAGAAGCTGGAGGGAAGAGCAGTTCTTGCTGTGCTGGTGTTTAATGCACTTACCTTGGGACTGGTCCATCAGCCCTCAGCAATATCATATTGATGTTTTCTCCATTAGTGCACAAAGGGAGCAGTTCAGGGCAGCACGAAATCATCAGACAGAACTCTTTTTGCAATTTAAATGCCATTTAAATGCAATTTTAATGCGATTTTAGTGCCAGCTAAACACCTGCTGGAGGCCGTGCGGGCAGGTTTGAGGAAACTTCATGGTGCTGATGTGATCAGGGAGGGATCTGGGACAGAAGGAGCCAGCAGTGGTGGGAATGGGTCACCCTGGTGTCAGTCTGGAGGCTGTGCATCTCTCCCTGGAGCTCTCTGACGCCGAGGGAAGGAGCTTTAAGATGGCTCTGGTTTTGTGGTGGTTGTGTAGAGGGTGAGACCTTGAGGTGTGTTCATCTCAGCTGGAATTTACTCTGCAGCAGAAAACCTGGGAGTTTTATACTCCAGAGCTGTGGTGGGAGCTGGGAGACTGGCAGGGTTGGTGCTGCTTAACTGGTGCACAACAAACTCACTGGGCCAAGCTGGGATTCGCTTTAGCTCCTCATGCTGTGCTCCTAAAGAAGGTCAGAGGGCAATCCTGTTATCTCCATGCCAGCGTTTTCACGTACAATGAGCCTTCTGAAGGACTCTGATATTTCCTTCCAGCCAGTGACCTGGAGTGTCCTTACTAGAGAGAGGGAACGTTGATGTTGTGCTGCTTCTCGTAAAACAGCTCAGAATGAATTGCAGGAGGAAAAAAAAAAAGGAGTGAAATATTCCCAAGCAGTGAGGAACAGCTCCTCCGAGGTGCTGAATGTGGTGTTTCATAATAGAAGGCAGTGATGGGAGCAGAGAATTTCCCAAAATTGCCAAATGCAGCTGCAGGGAGGTTACCTGGTAACTAATCCTTACTGAAACCCTCGGTGTCGTGCTTTCCACACTCAGTGGCAGGGTTTGATTTCCTGCCCTGAGATCCAGCAGTTGTGTTTTTAGCGCTGGAAAAGCTTGGGAGCAGCAGAACCACTGGTGTGTGGTGTTCCTGGTGGTCTGGGGCTGCCCAGACTCTGTGGGGAGGGGACATTCCCATTCCTGCTTTGTCGCACTCGGAGCCTTGCCAAGGGGAATAATTCAGCATCTTTTATGTGACAGAAACCCTGGAGGCTTCTGGAAAGAGCTCTGTGTTGGCAGAAACGCGTTGCAATGGGATGTAAACATCAAGATCACGGTGTTTTGTTCTTGCTGCCGCTTTTCTGTTTTGGCAAAGGAGAGTGAGAAGCTGGTTTCACTTTCTGCTGCTCTGACCCTTGCTCGGTGTCCCAGCTCTGATGTGTCCTCCCAGGCTGCCTCAGGAGATCCTCATGCCAGAAGGGTTTGAAGTAGATTTTTGGTTTAAAACAGGTTTTTGTTAAAACCGCTGTGCAGCACAAAGGGCTTCCAGGCACTTATTTCTTGTGCTTCCAGGCATTTTGCAAGAATTCCCTGGTGGTCTGACGTGCTCTGAAAAGACTGAGCCAAGTGAGGGCTGTGCTGTCGCTGCTGGGGGCACTGGCCTGGGGTGAGCTGGAATGGGGGCAGCAGGTCCAATTTTGACTTTTAGCTGGGGAGAGGTGCAGGACCCAGAAATATCAGTGCAGGCACTCTGGAGGTTCAGGCAATTTCAAATCCTGTTACTTCCCAGATTCCAGGAGAGCTCCTGCTTGTTGGGAGTAGGTGATAACAAGAGGAGGCTCTTGTAGGACCAAACCCAATAAACCACTGCAGTGATGCCTCTCTTCATCTCATCCATGATAAAGGGAGCCTGAAGTCCAAGTCTGCTTCCAGACCCACTCCAAAAGATTATTTTTTTAATAGCTCTTAATATTATTTTAGGCTGGAATCCAAGCAGCAGTTTCCTGAAGCAGGACTCTCATTTATTGCTGATAGAGGTTCCCAATGTCAGCTCTGCTGGCAGAGGATGCTCCAGCCTTCCCTGCAGTTTGGTGCTCAGCTCTGTGTGTGCCTGACAGCTCCTGTGCATTGTTAATTGTGGCCACAGGGGCTGGGCTGGGTGTGTTCCCAGTGGAAAATTGACTCTCAAATTTAACACCTTTGCCAGCATTTCCTTTGGAAGGTGTTTGGCTTTGCTGCTGCTCTTGTACTCGAGTCTTTGCTTGTTTGTGGGGATGCCAGGGAAGTGTGATCCCAGGAAGATTTTGTCATTTTGAAGGCTGCACAGCTTGCTTTCCTTCCCTGAGTGCAGCACTCGTGTGCGACTCCCAATGCTCACATCAAACTCCCAAGTTGCTTTTCCTGTTACTCAGCCCTTGGCATAGTTCAGAGCTGAATGACTGAATCCCAGACTGGATTTGTGCTGGGAGGGACCTTAAAGCCTGCTGTGGGCACTAGACCAGGGGACCAGGGTGCTCCAAACCCCATCCAGCCTGGCCTTGCTGACACCTGAGACTTCAGTAAAGCACAGATCTGGGTTTGTCAGGTTCACATCTAAACACACTGGTCCAAGTCCACTCCTTGGTTAGTCCAAATAAACTGGACTGGCAGAGAAATGTGAACAAGGCAGTGCAAGGCACCACCTTAGAGTCAGCAAATTAAATAGCTTGGTAAGGTTTGGGGTTTGTTTTTCCTCATTATGTTTTGGAAAAACCTGTACAAACTCCTGAAGAATTGAGGGTCAGAAGCCTTGGCACGATGCAGGCTCTCATTTCAGAGGACAAAAATAGCCTTTTCCTGCAGGAACCTCCCAGAGTGAACACTTGCTGCAGAGCTGTTTGTTCTCCCCAGCCCTTCCAAACAACAGCAGATTGAAATGTCTGTGCAGGCTCAGCAGCAGACACAGCTCCAGCCTCACTCAGGCACCCAGAGGCTGCTGGAGCTCTGCTCTGCTGTTTCTGTCTCTCTGCAGGGGAGTGCCAGCTCAGAAATGCCACAGCAGCACCAGGATGCCACTCAGACCCAGGGGAACCTCTCCCCAAAACATCTCCATCACGTGCTCAGAGGGCAGGGAGGTTCCTTTCTCAGCAGTAGGAAGTTCTGGGGCAATACCAGAACCAGCCACCGTTTTCTGCACTCCTTCTGTACCCGTTAGCTGGTACCTGGTGCCTTTTCCTCCTGGAGTTCCTGGAAGCAGCAGCCCCTGGAGTGGGTGACTCCCAATGCTCACCTCAAACTCCCAAGTTGCTTTTCCTGGTACTCAGCCCTTGGCATAGTCCAGAGCTCCTTTTCCTTTTCCTTTTCTGGGGGTCCCAGCAGAGGGGGAGCTCCTGCTGAGTCCCAGGGACATGTGATTCCATGAATCCTCTGTGACTTCCATGAATCCTGTTTGTGCAGGCTGAGCCTGGCTCCCGGCACATGCTGAGCCAAACCAAGCTGCTGCTCTGGGATCAGGGGATGAATTCTCTCTGCTGTTTCAGCCACTGTGCAAACATTCCTGCTTTCTTTGATGATGTTATCTGCTAAAGATCTCCATTTTTAGCATGTCCTGATTTCCGTGCGTGTTTTCAGCTGGAATATGGTTATTTTGGGATGGGGAAGGGAGTCCTCTATCAACATAAATGAAACCTGAGCTTTTTTTTTGTTTTTTTCAGGCAACAAACCAAGCAGCCAGGTGCCAGCTTGGTGGATGTCTTGATGGGGGGACATGAGAAACTTGAATTTAATTGCCCTGCAGGAAATGTCACAGCACAAGACCAGGGTAAAAAACACTTGCAAAAAGACTGGTGCTTTTTTGGGACCTTCCTGCAAACCAAGCCTGGAAGTTTGATTTTTCTTTCTGATCTCCAGACTTCCCTTTTTTCACCCTCCCTGGGATGCATTTTGGCAGTGATGTCACCCTGGTGGGTTTGGGGGGGCACAGCAGCTCTGGGAGGTGCTCTGGAGGTTAGAGGGGGGAGAGGAATGGAGCAGTTTCCCCAGATGTAAATTATAAATTAAAGCCCCTTCTGGAAAACACTGAGATCTTCATTACTGAGGCCACTGGGTTTGTATTCATTAAATTAATTGTACTTGCTTTGATCCTGCAGATGTGCTCAGAGGTGAGAACAGAGTTGGTCCCTTTTGTTCCAGCTGTCAGCTCTGTTGCCTGAAAAAAGCAACTCCATTTCTCTTTTCAGCATTTATTTTACAATAACGTTTTCTGCCACTGTTTTTTGTTAAAATCTGGCAGGAAGTCTGAATAAAATAGTGCCCAGCTCCAAGGAAAATACCTAAATAATGGCATTTCTTGAGCTAATTTAACCTGCCAGCATTGAATACTTAACTGTATATCTGTATTGGGCAGAAGATTTTTGGCAGGGAGAGAGCAGGCTCGTTTCTATGGCAACTGAGATCATGTCGTGGATATTTGTGTAAAGAACCCGGCTTCCTCTGAGAAAACCATTTCAGTGTGAGCACAAATCTCTTACCATCCTCTTGAAGGAGTGGAGTTGTTTAAAGAAAGCTCAGAAGAACCCAATTCTCTGTGCATCTTCAAGGTGATAAAATATCCGTTGAAAACGCTGCTCAGAGCTGTTGATTTCATAAATAGAAAAGGTGAGCAGGTATCTGGATTTTCCCAGCTCTGGTTCAGCAGTCAGGAGGGACAGCCCTCGCAGAGATTTGGGGTTTTTTTTATTCTTTCTCCTTATCAGGACTTGTGTAGAAATCAAGGAATTAATAAATAAATTCCTATCTTGGTTTTATTCCTGCATTCCTTTTCCCCATTATTCTGTAAGAAGCCTTCAATACTGAGATGATAAATGGAAGGAGCCCTGGGCTCACCTCCAGGGCTGGACAAAAAGCCCTTCCATTGAATAACCCAATTGTTTAAAAACCCTCCCTGCCTGTAAGCAGTGCCCTGGGATGGTGATCCTGGGGGGATGTGTGGGAGGTGTCCCCAAGGCAGTGCCACAGCTGGGTTCAGTGGCCCACCCCAGGGTGCATCAGCTCAGGCTTAAACACGTTATTTAGCACCCACTCAGCTGCTTAAACTGATGATTTGTAGGCTGATGGGGGCAATTTGCATAAAAGGTATAAAAATAGTGTCAATTACCGAGGAGTCCTCTCTGTAGCCTGTATCTGGCACAATGTCCTGTAAAATCTCTGCGGATTCAGGGGGATCTGAGGAGGGAGAGGAGCTCATTCCTGGTTCAGGGGGATCTGAGGAGGGACAAGAGCTCATTTCCAGTGCTGCTCGATTATTTTAAAAGTGAAGATGTTAAATTGTCAGTTGTCCCTTGCTTTGCCTGGTGATTTCTTCCATCAGGCTTAAATTGAGCAGGGATCAGGCTGTGACAGGGATCAGGCTGTGACAGGGATCAGGCTGAGCAGGGATCAGGCTGGGCAGGGATCAGGCTGTGACAGGGATCAGGCTGAGCAGGGATCAGGATGTGACAGGGATCAGGCTGGGCAGGGATCAGGCTGTGGCAGGGATCAGGCTGGGCAGGGATCAGGCTGTGGCAGGGATCAGGCTGGGCAGGGATCAGGCTGTGGCAGGGATCAGGCTGTGACAGGGATCAGGATGTGGCAGGGATCAGGATGTGACAGGGATCAGGCTGGGCAGGGATCAGTCAGGCTTTGGAACAGATCAGGACATCAGCTTGCTTGCACCACCAGATTCCTCAGTCCTTGAGCTTTTCCTTCATCACCTCTTTCCAAGGGGTGCAGGTGCTCTTTCCCTTTCTTTTGGTCTCTGAGCACTTCGGGCAGTAAAACACAGGGATGCTGCTGGGATCCTTGCAGGCTGGTGACCTGTGTGGGGTGAGGGACACTGGGACTGCAGGAGAAGCTGGAGGATTTGGAGTTTAGTTTGTACAGAGGAGGAGCTGATTTTGGTCTGGCTGGAGCTATTTCAGTTGCTCCCAGGGGAATTCTGCAGAGAATCCTTTTATTGGAGAGCACATTGCAATGGAGCAGAGGCTGTAGCTAAATACAGAACACAGATTGCCCAAAACCTGACCTGTGCTGTGCTAGAAGATGCCAAATCTGTTGTCTCCAGGGAGTTTTATCATTTCCAGTCTCTTTGCCTGCTGCCATTTGCAGCTGCCTTATGGATTTGTGTTCCCAGCTAAGTGGCACTACATCTCTCCAAAATCTGAGGTCCAAATGGGCTTTATGGGTCAGTTAAAGAACACCTGAAAAAAAGCCAGGCTGCATTTCACTGCCAGCTCCCCAAACCCGTGTGAGGGCTGGCAGAGGGGTTGGGTTGAAACCAAACCCAAACTCTGCCTTCTCAGTGGATGAATGGGAAGGAAGGAGGAGTGTGGAGGGAGGTGACGAGGAGGTGACACTGGGTGCTGCTGGTACATGGCTGGAGCTCTGCTCATCCCTGGGAATAATCTCTGACATCACCGAGGTATTTTTAGCTGCCTCCACCTGACAGTGCCTCACTGTCCTTGTCTGATTTCAGATCCTGGCCTGCAGCCATTGGCACGTTCCAGCTGGGGGAGTAATTACCTTTTCCTGCTTTAAATAAGGGAGAGCTCCTGCCTTCCTGCTCTGCTGAACTGCAGATACCCCCAGCCATGAGCTGCAGCCAGCAGATTTGGTTGTTTTGAGCTGCCTGGAAGTCCCAGGGGATGAAGTGCCATTGTTTGCAGAACTCTCAGCATTTGTCAGCTCAGCTCCCCCTGAGCTTTCCCTTCAGGCAGAGTCACTTTTCTGGGAGTTTTCAGAGAACCTGTGGGCTGAGGCCATGGGCTCTGCCTTGCCTGGATGCTCCCCAGGGAATGGCCTTTTCCTTCCTTGCTTCCAGGAGCAGGATGAGGCTGTGCTGCTGAAATGAGGGGCAACATGTGGAGCTGTGGGTTTGTCCTCTGTTCAGAGGGGCTGGGTCAGAGTGAAAAGTTCCACTAGGAAGAGCCAGGACTCACCTGTAGTCCCCTTCCCAGCCCTGGGCTGGGGCAGAGCCTTCAGTCACCTGCCTCTCTTGGGTTTATTTACCCCTAAACACAGGACTTTGCTCGGGGCTGAGTGCTGGAGCAGTCCAAGGGGCAGGGAGAACACAGAGCATGTGTGTCCCTCTGCAGCACCTCGGGTTTCTCCTGTGCCCAGAGGGGATGGCTGGGCCAGGGTGATAAGCCAGGCTCTTCCTCCTCAGCTGCCTGAGGATGGGCTCCGTGTTATTTTTAGTGTACTCAAGTAGTCAGCACTCCAGAAGTCTGTCTGGAAGCCTTGAGCCTGTCCACTTGGAGGCCTTCCCTCCTGGCTTATTTGGGCAGTGTTACATTCTTTGAGACCTGCCTGGGGATTGGGACCTTGTAAAAATTCCTGCTAACAAGTCCTGGAGCACTTGCTGCTCTTGGAGATGCTCATTAATCAATCTCGAGGCATCTGTAATTGTGCAGGGGAACAGACCCTCTTCTGTGCCTGCTGCTGAGGCTGAGGGATCCTCAAACCCCTCCTGGATGCCACCTAAAACACCTGAAGGTGTTTCTCATGTGCTTACAACTGTGTAACAACTGGAATATTTTCTTGTCCTCCCTCTCTCGTGCAGAAGCAGAGTGGCGGTAGGTGTTGGAGCCAGCAGGCTGGCCCAGGTTTCTCCAGAGTGGCTGCTAAAGCTCCTTGGCTCTCTTTGTCCTGTAGGAGTCAGAGTCTGAGAACAAGTTGGATGGAGAGACAGCGTCAGACAGCGAGAGCAAATCTGAGTTTGGGGGTTCATCCCCAGTGCCAACCTCGGATGACACCCCAGAGGTGCTGAACAGGGCCCTCTCCAACCTGTCCTCGAGGTAACAGCCCCTGAGCAGAGCTCTGTCCCTCCTGTCCTGGAGGTAACACCCCCTGAGCACCCTCCTGTGCCCTCCCAGGGCTCTGCACCTTCCCTGTAGTTGGTTCCCCATGGCACTGGGGGCTGCTGGAAGGATCAGCCTCTCCCCAGCCTCTCCCTGCCCCTGAGGCCATGGGAAGCAGCAGGGTCAGGGATTTGGGTGGGGAGGGAGGGGGCAGAGCAGTGCTGGGGGGTCTCACTGCCTGCTGGGTCCTGGCAGGTCCAGGCCTGGGTGGAGCAGCCCCACAGAACTCGTGGGTGACTGTGACAGCGAAGGTTTGAGCCGTGGGGGTTTTCAGCCCCTGCTGTAACTGAATTGTGCAGGAATGCTTGAGGAGTTGCACTTACAAAGGCAGGATTTGGGAACAAGCCAGGGATGTTCTCCACAAACTGCTGGGGAGGAAATTGATTTGTTTCTATCACAGGAGAAGGTGTCTGTCCAGAGTGAGCTGTGAGGGTGGGAGAGGCTCCCAGCAGGAAAGCAGCGAGGGTACAACTGCCAGGGGCTCTCTCTCCTCATGGAGAGCAGTGTGGAGAGGGGCAGTGGTCCCCATTTGATTTGAATTGATCCTGCAGCTTGTCCAAGGTGGGAGAGCTGCAGCAGGATGGGAGCAGAGGCTGCCCTGTCCCATCTCAGTGCCCTGGGAGGTGCTCAGCTCTCTGCATTCAGTGAGGCCAAAGTGCAGCTGCTGCAGCCAGGCCTTTATCAGCACATCAAGGTCTCTCTGCACCACTGAGAGGAAACTTGGGGTTTCCAGGGCTCAGTTTCCTTCCTGTGACACACAGAGAGCACAAGTACTGTTTGCCTGCTTTGTTCTCTCTTGTCTTGCTCTGATGTTTTTCTTCTCTGTGGCCCAGATGGAAGAATTGGTGGGTGAGAGGCATCCTCACGCTGGCAATGATTACCTTCTTCTTCATCATCATCTACCTGGGCCCCATGGTCTTGATGACAATAGTGAGTGCTCCAGAGAGGTGTCCTGAGCTCCCCTGCAGCAGGGGGAGGATGCTGGGTTGGTGGGGAGCTCAGGGCCTCGTATTCTAGAGATCGTGGATCCCTCTCTCCATGGAGGAGACCTGGGAGGGATCTGCTGGTCAATATTTGGCTGCAGTTGGAACACACACAAGGGGTTGTTAGAAACCTCCTGCAGGGGAAAGGGGAGGGAAAAATGCCATCCTGAGCTTCCCATGTGGGATTGGGAGAGAAAAATACCATTCTGAGCTTCCCATATAGGATTAGGAGGGGAAAATACCATTCTGAGCTTCCCACATGGGACTGGGAGGCTCCTGCAGGGCTGATGGCTATTGCTAAAGGACCTTGTGCTCAGCACATGCTCCTCAAGGGGAGAGGTGTTTAATGAACAGCAATTAGAGTGCCTGGATGTCCTGTCTGTGCAGGTGATGTGTGTCCAGATCAAATGTTTCCACGAGATCATCACCATTGGCTACAACGTGTACCACTCCTATGACCTGCCCTGGTTCAGGACGCTCAGCTGGTGAGTGAGGGGCTGCTCCCTGTCCCCTGTGTGCCCCTGACCCCCCCGGGCACTCAGGGGACACAGCCACAGGCCCTGGGCTGACAGTGACCTGTGCTTGGACTTGTAAAGGAAAATCCCAGAATCCCAGCGTGGTTTGGTTGCAAAGGACCTTAAATCCCATCCAGTGCCACCCCTGCCCTGGCAGGGGCACCTCCCACTGTCCCAGGTGCTCCCAGCCCCATCCTGGGACACTGCCAAGGGATCCACAGCTGCTCTGGGAATTCCATTCCAGCTCTTCCCCACCCTCACAGGGAGGAATTCCTTCCCAAAATCCCATCTATCCCTGCCCTCCTGCAGCTTAAGGCCATTCCCCTTGTCCTGTCACTACATAAGGGCTGTGGACTGGGGCTTTTGGGGCACAGAAACCCCAAAAATGGGCTCCAAAAAGGGGATTTTGTGAGGTGTGGAGCAGGTGAGTGGTTTTGGGAATCACAAGGTATGGGATTTTGGGAATCACAGGATGGAGGATTTTGGGAGGCACAGGGTGTGGGATTTTGGGAGGAGGCAGAGGCCAGCTGAGCAGTGCTGCCTAAGGGCAGAGTCTTTGTGCATCACAGCCAAACCCCAACCCCAGCTGTGACCCATCCCAGCATGGGGCTGAGAGGTGCAGCCACTCCTCCGGGTGAAGGAGGGAGTTTGGACAGTGAATTTCCAGGCTGGAGGAGGCAGTTCTGGTTGGCAGAAGCAAAACCTGTTGGCAGCATCCCAGAGCAGCATCAAAACCTCAGGGATCAGCCACTTCAGGAGCCTCTTGGGGCTCCTGCTGACGAGGTTCCTACCCTCCCCAGGTACTTCCTGCTGTGTGTGAACTATTTCTTCTACGGCGAGACAGTGACAGATTATTTCTTCACCCTGGTGCAGAGGGAGGAGCCCCTGAGGATCCTCAGCAAATACCATCGCTTCATCTCCTTTGCCCTCTACCTGACAGGTGAGCACCACCTTGATTAATGGCTGGGCTGGAGGGAAGGAGTCTCTTGCCTGGAGTGCTGTGTCCTGTGCAGGATCTGCAGCAAATCATCTCCGCTCCCCAGGGATGCTGGAAGTTGGTAATTCTTTTTGTAGTAGTGGTGGCAAATTTTTTCCATGAGGTTCTGGAGGAAAAAACTCCGTAATCTTCATGGGGTTTGAATTGTTCATCTGCCCAAGTGCTGCTTGGTGTGCCTTCCAAAGCAGTGCTTTTCCCACTGCACAGCACTCCTTCATTCCAGTGACATCCGCAGCAGCTCTGCAATATCATGGCCCAGGATTTCTGGCTGTTGAAGGCACATTCCCACCACTGACTTTCCTCCTGTCTCTCCTCAGGTTTCTGCATGTTTGTCTTGAGTCTGGTGAAGAAACACTATCGCCTCCAGTTCTATATGGTGAGGTTAAAATCCAGGGCTGGTGAGGTTAAAATTCAAGGCCTGGTGAGGTTCAATTCAGGTCTTGGTGAGGTTAAATTTGGGGTTGGAAAATGAGTCAGTCAGAAGTCCAGCTTACCTGTTCAGATCTTCCTTCAGCAGTGAGGTGTTTGTTGGCAGCTGGGAGGTGCCAGGCCAGTGTTGGCCCCACGGTGCCAGAACAACTCAGTAGAAGACAGTCTGTCCTGTTTATCTGGCTGCTTGACAAACAGTAGATACTGAGTGAGCTTTATGAGGGGTGAGGTGCCCTGGTAGCCTTGTGCTCGAGCTGTCCTGAAGAGCTCAGGGCAGCTGAGCTGGGCAGTGGCTCTGGGCAGGCTGGACAAGGTGCTCTCCTCTCTTGCAGTTTGGCTGGACCCACGTGACGTTGCTGATTGTTGTTACCCAGTCCCACCTCATCATCCACAACCTGTTTGAAGGAATGATCTGGTGAGTTTGCTCTGCCCCCTGAGCTGCTTTGGTTTCTGCAGCCTGAAAAAAACCTCTCTTTTCATCGGATCCCAGAGTGGTTTGGGGTAGAAAGGCCTTTAGTGATCATCCAGTGCCATGGGCACGGACCCCTCCCACTACCCCACGTTACTCCAAGCCCTGTCCAACCTGGCCTGGGGCATTTCCAGGGATGGGGAGTCCAGAACCTTTCTGGACAGACTGTACCAGGGCCTCACCACCATTATAGGAGGGATGAATTCCTAATATCTAATTTTTTTTTCATCTCAAAACTTGGTTTTGAGTTCAAACTGTTCTCTCACAAAAGCAAATGGCCAAGGAGGAGGTGCTTCCTGTGAGGGACCAGCCTGTTCAGAACAGCAAAAGATCAAGTGAGTCCTCAGAGACTTAGGACTTGCTTTGTGCTACTTCACCATGCAGAGAGATGTTGTAAGGGAGAATTTTGTAAAGCTTCTGTGGGTGCAGGGACCTTTCAGATACCTGTGGGGCTGGGTAGGTGCTTTCTGCTGAGAGCCACAGCTGCCCAATGGCTGGGGAAGTGCTGCTCCTGTGGTAAAAGCAGCACTGAAAGGCAGGAGAGAGAGCCTGCCACACTCAGTGCAGCTGCTGTGCACAGGGGAGTCCTGGTGGTCCTGCCAAAATCAGGAATTAATTCTGGCCACTTCAGGGTTGTGTGTTCCTCAGCGTGTCACACCAGCCCAGGGTGCTCTGGGATCCTCCTGCTCACAGCTCAAATGCAGGAAATATTTACACAGGAGGTCAGGAGAGGGGTGTCCAACACCCTGCTGGGTGTGGCCAAAGAAAGCCTGCTGCAAACAGGCCATTCTGGGGACACAGCCTGCTCTTTAGTCACTGGAGTGACCCCCAGATTCTCCTTGGAGCTTCTCGGGGTTGTTCCTTGCACTGAGCTGGAGGAGGAGGGGATGTTGGGTGCTGGCACTGCCAGGTGCCCTGTGGTGGCAGTTGCTCCCTGAGCCTTGGAGCTGCGTGATGTTGGCACTTGCCAATGGTTTGGCTCTTGTCCCCTGCAGGTTCATTGTCCCCATCTCCTGTGTGATCTGCAATGACATCATGGCCTACATGTTCGGGTTCTTCTTCGGCCGCACGCCGCTCATCAAGGTTTGGGACATTTCTGGGGACAAAACGTGAGCTGTGGCTCCTCTGGGTCTTAGCCCTGTGCTCCCACAGCTCCTGCTTTGTGGCCTATGAGGGCTCTGAAGCAAGTGTCCAAATTAAACCTGGTGTGCACCCCAGTCTTCGAGGCTGTGAAATGAAATCATTGATCCATTGAGGTTGGAAAGATGATCGAGCCCAACCATGAATGAACCATTTCATACCAAGGTGTTGGGGTCAGATTCTGACCAAACTCCTCTTTGGGTTGGTGGCACCACTTTGAGTTGCCTCAGCAGTTCACAAGTGAGGAAGGGAAGGGCTGCAGGGGTGTATCAATAATTGTCCCCTTTGCTCTCTCTCTGGCAGCTCTCCCCAAAGAAGACCTGGGAGGGTTTTATTGGAGGATTTTTTTCCACTGTTCTGTTTGGATTGCTGGTAAGTGGTCATCATGGTACTTCCTCCACAGGAGTTTTCCCCTCACAGGGTCCCAGTATTCTCTTTAAAAGATACAGTCAGGCTTGAATGTCTGTCAGATACTTCACCTTTTCTTGCTGCCCAGGGTCTGAAGTGATCCCTGGCTGTGTGCAGGCACTGCTGATGGAGCCGAGTGCTGGAGGAAGTTTTTAATCCCTGTTAGACCCTGGGATGTGCTCATTACAGTAATTAACCATTTTCCCTCTGCTGCTGTTGGATGGGGCTGTGCATCATTTCAGGGGCTGTGTGGGGAATTCCACACTCCTGGAGTGTTTTGCCCTGTTTTTATGACCCTCTCTGTGGCTGCTGTTGCTGTCCCTCCACCTCAGGGTGGAGCCTCACTCTTCCCCTGCCTTTAACCAATTACTGCTGCTCAGGGGAGTAATCTCCTTAAAGAAGCTGGGAGCGTGGTTCCCTCCTCCCTCATCTCCTTGCACGGCTTTTCCCCTCGAGAAACCCCTGAGGAAGGCATGAATCCTGTTTTCTTTCTGTTTTTCCTGGAGCTGTCCTACGTGATGTCTGGGTACCGCTGCTTCACCTGCCCTGTGGAGTTCAACAACGACACCAACAGCTTCACCGTGGACTGTGAGCCCTCAGAGCTGTTCCAGCTGCAGGAGTACAACATCCCCGTGGTGCTGCAGTCTGTGGTGGGCTGGGTACGACCCTCTCTGTTCCCTGGCTCTTACTTACTGGGTGTAAGGAAAGAGCAGGGCTTTGTTTTGATGTGAGAGAACAAAGGTGCATCCAGAAAGAAAAAAGGGGGAGTGCAGTGGTGCCTGTTGTTGATTGAGAGCCCAAAGGGCTTATCACAAGTCTGGTGGAACATTAACTCACCTGAAAGGCAACTGAGCTAAAGCCTGGGGGGCAGAGAAGGAGGGGCAGGTACTGAAAATCCTCCTGTGCTGTTTCTCCTGCAGAAGACCGTGCGGATGTACCCCTTCCAAATCCACAGCATCGCCCTCTCCACCTTCGCCTCCCTCATTGGGCCCTTTGGGGGTTTCTTTGCCAGTGGCTTTAAGAGGGCCTTCAAAATCAAGGTGAGGATGGAGAGGGTTGTGGAGATTTTGGGGAGGAAACACCAAGTGGGTGCTGCCACTCGAGGCAGCTCTGAGGGAAGGGAGGGGAAGGGAGGTTTGGTCAGTCACAGAAAAAATGCTGGAGCAGGATCTGGGTTTTTTGACCAAAAAGGAAGAGACCTTAAGATTTTAACTGTGATATTCTAAACCCTGCTGTGGTGCAGGTAGAGGAAGGAAGACCCAGGCAGGAAATTTTACAATCTGAGGTTTCCCTTGATGTCTTGCAGGCTGGTTTCACATATAAACAGCCTGTGCTCAGTTAAGACGCCTTGAAAGGCAAGGCAGGGTGGCAGCAGATAAACATTTGCCTTCCCTGACCTTTGAGTAACGGAGCTGAGGTGATCCTAACCCCTCAAGCACCAGCAGCTTCATAAGGGAGAAACTTCTGGAACCAGGGAGACATTAAACAAAATGTTTCCTTGGTCTGACTTTGCCTTTTGGGAAGAACTGGGGCAGGGGGTGAGCGTGGTGTGTGGGGGCACCAGAGGGAGCACAGAGCCTGGGAAGGGCTCAGTGCCACCCCTCTGCTCTGACAGGACTTTGCCAACACCATCCCGGGACACGGGGGGATCATGGATCGCTTCGACTGCCAGTACCTGATGGCCACCTTTGTCAACGTCTACATTGCCAGCTTCATCAGGTGGGTGAGCCCTGCTGGCCTGGGGCTGCTGTCACTCCCAGGGCATGGGCAGGCTGGGATGAGAGGCACTGGTGCTCTCTGACAGATTTAACAGCTGGAAATGCGAGGCAGAGGAAACTGGGGCTTGAGGAGGGGAAGGATCTTCAGCAGAGCTGGAAATGCAACCCCGGCTTCCCATGGGCTGTTCTGTTCCAGTCCCACTGAAACTCCTCCCTGTCCCTTCTGGGAATCCTGGACAGGTTTCTAGAGTCAAACAAGCAGGGGAATCTAATTTTGCAGCTCTGACAAGCATTCTGCAGCCAAGCACAGAGGAAAGGAGCCTGTGGGTGCATAAAGAATGTCCTGGGGGAGCTGGGGAGCTGTCTGTGTGTGGCTGCCACACACAGAATTGAATTCTGAGGGGGAGCATCTGCTGATAAGATGCACAATCCTCTTCAGATAGGTTGGGTTTGGGATGATAGTTTGTGTTTACAGTTCAGCCTTCCATGCCTTTTGAGTCCACCTCCACATCCCAGATGGAGTTAGGCTCCCAGGGTAGAGCTGGGGAGGGAATGGACAGCACAGCAATCAATCTGTGACTGATGGAATCCTCTGGAGCCCCTTTGCTGACGATGCTTTTGTGTTCCAGAGGCCCCAACCCAAGCAAACTGATCCAGCAGTTCCTGACCCTGAGGCCAGACCAGCAGCTCCACATCTTCAACACGCTGAAAGCACACCTGGTGGACAGGGGAATTTTGGGGAGCCTGGAGGATGCATAGACAGGAGGTGGTTGGAACAGGACTGAGGACAGACAGGCCTCCTCCAGGGAATCCCTGGCTTGCCTGATTTAAGACAATAACAAGGCCTCATTTCACTGTAACTTTTCTTCCTTTCTTGGTAAATGTTTGCATTTGTGGTTTATTTTTTTTAAATAATATATTTATAGAGCTTTGGTTCAAACGAGCAAATCTTGGGTTTGTAGCTGAGAAGGAGTTAAGG
The DNA here is from genome assembly GCA_016584745.2 of Phylloscopus trochilus trochilus. Lineage (NCBI taxonomy): Eukaryota > Metazoa > Chordata > Aves > Passeriformes > Phylloscopidae > Phylloscopus > Phylloscopus trochilus. The sequence goes on along the minus strand of WQNJ02000045.1, from coordinate 1,655,819 downwards.
CTTGGAAGGACTGTTGGGTGGAGCAGGAGGGTGTGACTGTCCCTGGTGGACTGTTCTGAACCCTCAGGGCAGAGATGAACTTCCCCTGGGAGTGGGTTTGGCAGGGAATGCAGAGCCTGTGTTCTCCCTTCGCCCTCATGCTCAGGGTGGCAGCTCTGGGGACCCTCCTCCTCTCCAGGGATAACTGGGAATTGTCCCAGCAGTTCCTGCCTGTGGGAATCTCCTTGCACAAGGGTCTTGTACTAACCCAGCCCCATTGCCTCTGCCCAGCCTGCACTTGCAGCTTCTCTCACCTGCTGCTTCTGCAGAGCCTCTCACATTCCCTCCCTTCAGGGCTGACGTTTTGGCAAATCAGATTTTTGTAACCAATTAAACCAGAAACAGACTGGGGATGAGAAGTCAAGGAAGTGGCAGTTGTGTGTGGGAATGTGGGAGGTTCAGATCTTTCCAAAATCGGTGGAAGTAAATAAGTTTTAAAGAACGTTGAAGTTGCATTGAGCAATTACTGCCAAGTGGGAACAACTTTTAAATAACTTGGTTTGTCTTTCCCCTATGAAATAACCTCTAAGAACCATACTTCTTCATTTATCCAAGGTTGGAAACCCCACACTAGGATATTTGAAGTAAGCTGGGGAGCAGTTTCCAGCCACTTTCGTTGCTGGCTGGGCTCCAGCTGCAGCTGGGGGTTTTGTTTTCTTTCAGGGATCATGTCTGTTTGTTACTTGAGTTGTAGAAGTTGTGCTGCTGAGTTTACCATGGTCTGTGTTGCATTTCAGTCTGGGTTCATTTCTCTGCAGGCTTCTGTCCTGCTTCACTTGCTGAATCTTGTCAGAAATAGTTTGTACTTTATAGCTGCAAGATTTATCCAAGTCCTTTCCTTTGTTTTGTCACACTTTTTTATTATTTAAAAACAAGAGCCCTAAAGATTTGAAAACTTCCCTTTTTTTTTTTCATCAGATAGTGAAAATATCCCCATTTACACCTCATGCAATGTTCCCAAACACGAGATGACTCTGATTTTCCTTCTTTCCATAGTTTGTGCATGGGAGAGAGAAACTTTACCTTATTTTATCCTGGGGAACAAGTGACAGGGAGAGCTCACGCAGAAGTACACTGGTGTTTTCCAGCAGTTGCTGCCACAAACCTTTAGCCCCATGTGAGACCTGCACCTTCTGTGAGCCGGCTTGGCATCAACAGAAAAGAAACTACCTGAAAATACCCCAAATTCAGAGCTTTTACTCCATATTCTGATGATGCCACTGCTTCCCTTTACCCTGAGTGTGTGTAAATACACAGCACAGGTCCCCGCCCCTCTCCTGCATTTCCTGTAGTTCTGTGGTGGGCTCTGCTCTGCCTCCCTGGGCAGGAGCTGAGGTTTGTGCTCAGGTGTTTGATAGAAAGCACAGGCTGCAGAGAAGCCTCTGTTCTTACAAAGTGTTCTCAGTTGGTGCTGGCAAAGTGCTGCACTGAGCCAGTTCAGGATTGGGTCTGGTGTTCACAGAGATTTTTCCTGGTTGTGGACACCATTCCCTTCCAGCTTGAATTAGGCAGGGGTTTATTTTCTGTCCATGGAACACATTTCGGTCCAAGCCCCTGATACAGAAACTGCAGAGGAGAATGGAGGTGCTTCCACCTGGCATTGCCCAGGGACAATATTTGGGCTGTGTTCAACGTGAGGCCCCTGCCAGGAGCACCCATGGGAGCAGGGTGGGAGTGCCAGGGTTTGCTTTGCCCTGGGAGGCTGGACCAGCTGGTGCTGGTCTGGGTTTTCTCTCCCCATTGCCAAAATCCCTTGTTGTGGCTGTTGGGTCAGGGGTAGAAGTGACAGTGTTGATAAATCTTACAAAGCTGTGCTCTGTTCATAGTGAGAAATCTCTTCAGTGGGTCTTTAGTCTCCTGCTCGTCTGCTTTAAACCTTTTGTTCCTCTTCTGTTGTAAACAGCAGGGCAAAGCTTCGCTGCAGGCTCTGCTTTGGGGCAGGTCTGGGCCTTTCCCAGGGCTGTAAATGCTGGATGTGGGCACTGGAGGGCAAAGCAGTTCCACGGAGGAGCTGTGAGAGAAGCAGCAGCAGAGCTCTGCCTGTGGGTGGCTTCCCTGATCAGCAGTGCCCTGATCAGACAATTTCCTGATCAGCAATGCCCTGATCAGCTTTTTTCCTGCTTCCTTCCTTCCAAACCTGGGCTGGTCCTCATGGGGAAAGCTGCCTGGGAAGGGTTTCCAGCATGGAAGCTCATTAAAGTGAGTGGGAGCAGTGGATGCAGAGAGGGAGGGAGGTGGGGGTTGTTGGGATTGTTGGCAAGTTGTGCAGCTGAGCTCACAGGATCAGGAGTTGGCTCCTTGGTTCGGATTGGAGAGGGCTCTAAAATCTTGTTGCACCTCCTTTGTCATGGGCAGGGAATCTCCCCTCCGAGTCTGATCCTGAGCACTGCCAGGGGTGGGGAGTTGGTGACTCCCTGAGGAAAGATGAAAATGCTGTTCCTGATGCTGTTCCTGACTTGGGCTGTTTCTCAGGGTGGAACTGTGGCCCTGCAGGACCCTGGTGATGCTGCAGCTCTTGGGCATTTCAGTGTGGAGGGGCCAGAGTGACCCCAGGGATGGTGGGAGGTTCTGCAGTTGCAGGGCTCAAGCTCCGTGTGGCACAAAAAAATGGTTCACAGCAGGCTGCAGCAGCAGGGAGGCTCCAAAGGGAAGAGCAGAGCAAGAAAGGGGAGGTGGTGCCAGCTGGGATTTGTGTGTGTGGGCTGGGAGAAAGGGACAGGAAGGATTTGCCTGGTGCAAAGGTCACAGGCTGGTGTGGGAGCCACCTCTGCACCAGTGTCACTGACCAGGCAGCCAGGGAAGTGGGATAGTCCATGGGGATGGCCCTGGGGAGCTGACAACCCAGGGTTTGATTTTTAGGGTCTGGTTGGGTTTCACACGGGTTTGACCCACAGCTGTGCCTGGCCTGTGGACGCCAGGATGGGAATTTGCTTTTCCTGCCTGGCTGTAGCCCAGGTGAGGATGCAGGTGGGAGGCAGGGCCAGCCCGTGTTCCCCAGTGCTCGGGGAAGCACTGGTCCTGGGTTCTGCAGCCATGCTATGGGATGAGCCTGGACTAAACAGGCATTCCCAGGGTTAGACAGAATGACCTGGGTTAAACAGAATTCACTAAGTTTAAACAGGCCTTCCCAGGGTTAAACAGAATTCCCTGGGCTCAGCAGTGCCCCTGAGCTGAGGAGCAGCTCTCCTGTGGCTGGTGGATCCTGCACCATCCCCCAAAGCTTGGCTGTGGAATCCCAGTGCCACACTCCAGGGATGTCCCCTGTGTCCCCTGTGTGCAGTGAGCCCCCCCAGGCCTGGCTGGGAGCGGGGCAGGGCTGTGTGTGCCCATCCAGCCCCTCCTGGGGACAGCCCAGTCCCAAAAAGTCCCCTGGAAGCCCTGGGGTGGCAGCTCTGTGCTCCTGCAATCCCTGTGCAAGCCCTGATCTCCAGCCTGTCCCCACCACTGGCTCCTTTCCCTGTGTATTTGTTCTTTTGATTCCAGTTTTAGCTACACACTGTAGAGTTGCCTTTCTTTGACCGAATGTTCGAATGTGAAATATTGTATATTTTAAAGTATTTACCCTATTTATATACTGTACGTTACTGTTAAATAAATATAAATTCCATTAGCCCTGGAGGTGTTTCATTCAGTGCTGTGGGATGCTCCATGTTTTCCAGGCTCACATTCCCTCATTCCTTGCCCTGTAAGGGATTTTCTGGAGAGCAGAAAACCCTCACTAAGGGATTTTTCAGAGAGCAGACCTGGCTGTGTCAGGGACACAGGTGGGCAGGACTGGACCTGAACATGAAGAGCCACATTTCCCTGTGGGATTTGTGGTGCCCCTGGGCTTGGATCATCCAGGCTTGTCGTGATCAGTGATGAGGGAAGTGTTGGCACTGCTCCCCCCTCTGCAAAATCAGCTCATTTTACCTGAAGATTTCACTGGGAATGTTAAAAACCTTTGCGAGTTCCCCTTACCATAAATTATTCCTTCATTTCAGCCCTTGCTCCTGCCTTGCTGGAGGTCAGGAGGGCAGAATCCTCTGTTTACCCAGCAAAAGGCTATTTTTAGCTCTGGTGTTATTTTGTCTGGGTTTTTTTGACTTATCAGCTAAGCCAAAGCAGCCCCTCAGCTGCCTCTCAGGGCTTCCTGTCACTGCGTGGGCACTTGCAGGCAAACAGCCTCCAGCAGCAGCAGAGCTTGATGGAAACACCGTGAGGTGACTCCAAACCCAACTCCCACACTCAGCAGGGGATTGCTGGGCAGCAGTATTCAGTATTCAATATTCAGTACTCAGTATTTAATATTCAATATCCAGTATTCAGTATTCAATATTCAATATCCAGCAACAGGTGAAGCAGTTTGAGGGCTGGCCCATCCTTTGGTGGTAAATCTGCCAGGAAAGGGACTCAGGCCCTCAGCTGTGTGTGACAGTGCCATGCAGAGGTGATGGCACAGCCCAGCCCAGTGCCAGCCAGGGCAGGGCTCCCCCCTGCCTTCCCCCCATCCTGTGCCAATTTAATTTGGTCAAACACAGAAAACTGCAGATTCCCAGGGGTGCTTGCTGTGCTTCAGCCCCAGACAGAGAATAAGCCCAGGCTACCTCCCTGTGACCTGCTGTGCAAAAGATCCTGATGGGAGAGGGATGTAAAAACAACTTTATGGGCTGAGATTGGCCTTTTTTAGGTCCTTCTAAGGCATGGAAGGTTTAGGTGGGATACTGGGAAGGAATTGTTCCCTGGGAGGGTGGGCAGCCCTGGCATAGGGTGCCCAGAGCAGCTGTGGCTGCCCCTGGATCCCTGGCAGTGTCCAAGGCCAGGCTGGAGTGTGTGGGGTTTGGAGCAGCCTGGGTCAGTGGAAGGTGTGGAAAGGGGTGGAACTGGATCATTCTTCAGGTCCCTCCCAACCCAAACCGTTCCAGCATTCCACGGTTCAGCTCAGGCATGGGCTGCCCTGGGGGGTGGCTAAGAACAAATCCAATCTGGTGTCCTTTCCCAAGCCTGGAGGCAGCTGCCAGGTCCCTGAGCAGGAGGGGGCTGGAACAGCTCTGGGGGTGCTCCCAGGGGCTGTTTTGGGGTGCCAGGCAGGGCTGAGCTCTGTGCTCTGCCCACGGCCGGGGGCTGAGGCGCCGGTTTGGGCTCCGGCAGTTTCCGTTCCGGAGGAGGGGACAGGCCCTCGTGACATCCTGCCCGTGACACAGCTGGGAAAGGGCTCCAGGCTGCACAGACAGCCAGGCTGAGGGGAAAGCAACCAAAATCTGGGACCCCTGGAGCTCCTTCGGCTGCCTGCAGATACTGCTGAGAGTTAAACGTGATGCTCAATCCAGGGCTGACTCGGGGCCCTCTGCTCAGGGTACAGCAGAAATGGAGCCCATTGAGGAGGTTGAGTCCAGAGCAGGGCTCTGGGCTGCTCTGCTGTGAAATTCCACACTGTCATATTCTCTGGGCTTTGGGCAGTGGAATCCGTGAGCTGGGGATCTCTGAGCTGGCTCCAGTCACTGCCCAGAGCAACAAAGTAGTTTTTCAGCTGTGATTAATCGAAATTAAACCTAAATTAATTAACCCCAGCAGGCTCCATACTGGCTGTGCTGTGATTGGGCACCCAGTGCAGGCTCCAGCTCCTTCCTTTCCTCAGTTTATGTTACAACACTGAAAAAAATCCCCCTTGGAGGTGGCTCAGTGCCTCCTGGGCTGGGAATCACAACAGGAACCATTGGCCTTGTTCATCCCCCTGCTGCTGTTCCTGCTTCTGCTCAGGGCAACTTCCCTCTTAACCGGGCCTGGGCTTTCCCGGGGTGGGGGGAGATGGGGCTGGAGCCTCCACCAGGCCTGGGTGGGGCCCTGCTGGGGCTGGGGGGTCAGAGCAGTTCCCATCAGCTGCTGTGAGATTTGGTGGAATCCATTTCCTGAGCTGTCACCGCTGCCTGGCTGGGCACAGTGGAGAGGCAAAGCTTGGGGAGAGCAAAAACTGCAATGCTGCTCCAGCTCTGTCTGCTCTCATCACTGCCAGATTTGGGGATGTTTATAAAATCTGGCTTAAAATTACTGTAGGTTAAATCAGTTTGGGTTAGATGTAGGGAAGGAACTGCTCCCTGTGAGGGTAGGCAGGCCCTGGCACAGGGTGTCCTGAGCAGCTGTGGCTGCCCCCGATCCTTGGAAGTGCCCAAGGCCAGGCTGGACAGAGCTGGGAGCAGCCTGGGACACTGTAAGGTGTCCCTGCCATGGCAGGGGTGGCACTTTAAGGTCCCTCCCAACCCAGCCTGTTCCACAGCTCCAAGCTCCTTCAGTGCTCACCTCTCTGATTTCCACAGCCTTTTCTCCCAGAGCTGCCTCATTTCCACCCCCATTTGGCTTTTGCCACTGTAAAAACCTTAAATCAGCCCTGGGCACACGGCAGCAATTTACAGGAAAAAACCAAAGCCCCTGCTGCCATCAGAGGATGCCCCAGGACAGGCACAGACGTCACCCTGAGCTCACACCTGAGCTCTGCCCCCGAGCAGAGCATTCTGCCGAGCCCTGAGCTGGGCTGTTCCTGCTCGGAGCAGTTCTCAGAGCAGCAGAGGACACCCGGAGCTCCTGACACCACTTCCTCAAATGCCCCGAGCGGCACACGGGGAGCGGCCCCGGGCTGGGCTGGGTGTCCCCGTCAGCCAGGACAGGGGACAGAGAGGGGACCTCAGCAGGCATCACCTGAGAGCATCGCTGGGGAGGCCAGAGTTGGGCAGGAAAGCAGGGCAGGAAAGGACTTCTACGGGGTTTTTCACAGCTGCTCTGAGAGGCAGGAAGCTCGCTGGCAAATCAACCCTCCCTGAGCTGCTGCTCCTTGTGGGGGGATCCCCACGGGACCATCAGGGCTTGGTTCCAGCCCATCTCCTAAGCAAGCTCACCTTGAGGAAAAAGAAAGACCTTCCTGATCCAAAATGTCCCTCAAGCTGCCACGGAACTGGGATTTCAACCTGAAGATGGATGCTGCAAAAATAGGTACCCTGGGTGTTCCTGTGTCCGCCCGGGGCTGGGGGGGGCTGTGGCCAAGCCCAGCTGAGATTTTGGCTCTGGCCTCAGTGGGGGGACCTGGCCTCCAAAGACCACTTTTGAGAGAGCAGATGCTCTGCAAACCATTTGCAGGGAATGATTTGCAAAGCTGTCAGTGGGGGATGCTGCAGGAGCAGGGGGACAGGGGGACGGGGCTGCTGCCCCCCAAAATCGGGGTTTGGGACGATTTAAACCCCCCAGGCCCATTCTGGTGGCACAAACCCTGCAGGAAGTGAGGCTCAGGTCGAGGGATGTTGGTGTGGCCAAGTTTGGAGGAAAGAACCTGGCCCTGGCTCTGGCATCAGTGCTTTCCTCTCAGGGGTGCTGAGGAGCCCCCAGCTGTGGGACAGCCTCACCCTGACCCACCCCCAGCACTGCCCAGGCTTTGCAGGGTTCTCATCCACCCCGGGGTCCTTCTCCAGCACAGAAAGCACTGGAGAACACCTTTGGGAAGGGCTGTGGGATCCCTCTGTGGGCTCCAAGGGGAAAATCCCAGAGCCTGGGGCTGGGTGGAGCAGCCAGGGAAGGGATGGAGGGCTGGTGATGCTGTGGTCAGGTGGGGCTGCAGAGCCCAGCCTGGTGCAGCTCTGAGGCCCAGGCCATCCCTGGTCCTGGCACTGGTGCCAAAGCATGGCCAGGGCCCAGGCTGGGCTGGGTTTGTCCCCGGAGCAGGGGCTGGGCTCAGCTGGGCTCTGCCCCGCTCTCCCTCCCTCTGTTGGGTTGGCCTGGCTGCATTTCCCTGCAAAGGCAACTTGGATTTCTGTCTGAAATCTCTTTTTATCAGAGTGGCCGAACCATTCTGTGCACACAAAGCCCCAAATGAAGGTGTGGAAGCCCCAAGTGCAGGGTGAGACCCTGGAGGGCCCAGAAGCTCGAGCTGGGCAGAGGTTCAGCTCCATCTCCCACAGTGCAGGAGAGAATTCCCCAAGGAATTATCACAGAAGCATGCTGGACTCCTGCACTGCTCATTCCAGGGACAATTAGTATTTTTTTTTTGCCCAGAGGCTGTGGAGCAGTGGGTGAAGTCAAGCAGCAGCTCAGAAAAAAAGGCTGGGGAGGCACCAAGGGTTGCTGGAGAGCAGAGGGTGGAGATGGGACAGAGGCTTGAACCTGTGTTGGTACCAGGAATTGCACTTTTTAAAGAAAATCTGCTTGTGATGAAATCCCTGGTGCTTTTTGCAGCTTCCAGCTGCTGGATGAGCTGATAGGTTTGTGTGTGTGCACTGTCTCCGGGGCTGCTGTGACTTCATTTGCAGAAATGTTAAAGTCACATTTGCAAATGTTTGCAATATTTGCAAATTGCCACTGCCCTCACTGGCTGCTCCTGGCCTGGGGACACTTCCCCCTCCTCACCCCCAGCCCTGGCTGTGGCACAGGCAGCAGCTGGAAACCCCAGAAAACTGCAAAGCTCTTTATTGCAATGAAATAGCAATTCCCTGGTGAGAGCTCTTTTACTGTTTTTTATTGCAAGCTCCCCAGGGCAGGAGCAGCAGGGTGCCAGGGGGGCTCCTGCCCAGGACAAGGCTCTGGGCCAGGGGCCAGGATTGGCCTGGGCACCGTGGTGGCCCCTCTGCCCTTTCTGCTGTACTCAGGCTCCTGTTTTTGGGGAGAGGGCAGCAGGGCAGGGGCACCTCTCCCTGCTGGAGGTCCTGCCGTGGGAGGAGTGAGGATGTTTTGGAGGAAATGCCCAACCCCAAAGGCCGTTGGTGCAGGAAATGCTCTGGGGGCACCACCAAAGCTCCTCCTGGCTCCTTCCTGCCCTGAGAGGGGCAGGGCTGAAGGGATGTGCTGGGTAAGGAGATGGTTCCAGGGTCTGGAGCCAGGGCAAAGCTTTGCCCTCCATCCCAAATTCTGAGGTGGTCACCACACCTCAGCTGGGCACAAAACAAACAGAGCTGGAGTGGTGAGGGAGCCACAGCCTCGGCGCTTCTGGTTTTGAGATTGCTGAGAACTTTCCCCTGCAGAGCCAAGGGCCCCAGGGCAGCTCCCTCCCCTCACCCCTCATAACGTGGGCAAGAAATAAAAGCAACAAACTGTTCCTTTGGCCTTCGGTGAGCCAAATCACCCATGCAGACCCCAGGGAGGCCAAATTCCCCTGCAGCCGTGGCATTATTTTTGCCTTGTAGTCATAAATGCAGACTCTGCCCAGCTGCCTTGGCTCTGGGGGGCTGCAGTGCCTGGTCCAGAGGCAAAAATCCCATCTGGAAGTGATCCCTGTGAGGCATTTGCTGTCACAGAGGCAGCTGGAGATGCCACAGGGCCATGCCACCAGCCCTGGCACCAATGGGGCCGTGCAAGCAGGTGACAGGGACACTGCTCTGCCCAATGCCAAATCCATGCTGGTGTTCTTCCCATCCCTGGAGACTCTGCATAAATGTGAGTTCTGCCCCACTGGGACCAACTGTGACCTCCAAACCATTTGGGTCACTCTACTGTCACTGCTTCTCCAAGGAGGGCACAAAAATGACACACTCCCATTAAAAACAAACAAACAACCCAAAAAAATAGTGTGGATGGTTTTGTTCTCACTTGCAAGACAATTCCTCCCACGCAGGAAAAAGGAAGCACACACTGGCAGCTACTGCAGCCACCTCCTTTGTCAGCTGGGGCCAGTGCTCTGGGCAGAGAGAGCCTCTCCCCATATCCGTCTGTCCCCACTCCCTTTGTGTCCCTCTGTCCCCATACTGTGTCCGTCTGTCCCCACTGTCCCCACTGCCTCTGTCCCCATATCCAGTGTCTGTCTGTCCCCCACTCCCCGTGTCCCTCTGTCCCTCTACCCCACACTGTGTCCTGGGGACACTTCCCCCTCCTCACCCCCAGCCCCCGTGTCCGTGTGTCCCCACGCGTGTCCGTGTGTCCCCACGCCGTGTCCGTGTGTCCCCACGCGTGTCCGTGCGTCCCCACGCGTGTCCGTGTGTCCCCACGCCGTGTCCGTGTGTCCCACAGCGCGCTCCCGGAGCGTGATGAGCGCGGAGCCCGCGGGGGCCGGGCCGGGCGCGGAGCGGCCGCTGAAGCTGGGCTGGCTGAGGAAGCAGCGCTCCATCGTCAAGAACTGGCAGCTGCGCTTCTTCGTGCTCCGGGGGCAGCAGCTGCTCTACTACAAGGACGAGGACGATGCCAAGCCGCAGGTGGGGCGGGGATGGCGGGCTGCGGGAGCCCCGCGGTGGTGCCGTCGCGGCCTCTCGGGGCTCGGAGGGAGCTGGAAAGAAAGATCAGGAGAGACTTTGCACTCGGGCAACGGGAATGGCCCCGAACTGCCAGATGGCAGCGATGGGTGGGATGTTTGGGAAGGGATTCCTGGCTGGGATGGAATTCCCGGGGAAGCTGTGGCTGCCCCTGGATCCCTGGCAGTGCCCAGGGCCGGGCTGGACGGGGCTGGGAGCACCTGGGGCAGTGGGAGGTGTCCCTGCCAGGGCAGGCGGGGGGAACGAGACGATCTTTCCCCACCCAAAACTTCCGTAATTCCACGAAATGTTTTGGGATGGGTCTGGGGTTGGGTACTGAAGGAATTTTCTGCCTCTGGGCAGCAGCAGAGATGAAAGATCCCGATCAGGAACCTCACGGATGCATTTCAGCTCCTCGGGTGCGTCCTGCTGCGGGCTGGGCCCCCCGAGCCCAGCAAGTGGGAGCACACAGCAGGCAGGAGCTGGCCTCCAGGGCTGAGTCACCCCAGCCCCTCCAGCAGCCCAGGGGAAGGAAGGTCCACCAGAAATGGCTGTTTTCTGCTTTATTTGTTAATTTCCCATCCGTTCTCTCTTTTTTCTCTACTCCTCTCCCACCAGCTTTGGGCTGGCTTTTGTGTTTGAGTGATGCTGTGTTAAAGGAACATTTTCCTGCCCCTGGCCAGCAGAAAAAGGACGTTCTGGGGTTTTCCCAAGTCAGTTCTCCTTTGTTCTCTCTTCTTCCACTCCCAACAAGGGCTGAAAGGACATGAGAAGTGAGAAAAAAAAATAGGAAAGAGCAAAGGACTGGGTTTCTCCTTCTGAAAAAAAAAAAAAAGAAAAAAGAAAAAAGAAAAAAACCCAGGCATTTAAGAAGTGGGCCTTGTGGCTGTCCAAATGTATCTGTGTAAAATGATCTAAAATGATCTCCTGCAAGGTGTTTGAGGGCAGAGGTGGCACTCAAGGGGTTGCTCTGCTCTGTCCTAGGGCTGCCTGTCCCTCCAGGGGAGCACCATCAAGGTGGTGGCCACCAACCCAGAGGAAGGAGGGAAATTCATCTTTGAAATCATCTCAGGTGAGGATGCCTCACTCGCTTTTGGCCACCCCAGCTCACTCGGGCCAGCCCTTCCCCTCCCCTTGTGCTCCCACTTCTCCCCAGGGTTCCCAGGGCGCTGTTCCACGCCAAAATGAATTTCTTGCTCTCGATACCCAGGCCCCATGGCTGGGGCAGGGCCCTGTGCCCGTGTCCCAGGGCGAGGGGAAGCTCTGCCAAGCTGCAGCTGCAGCGGTTTCTGTTCCTTCCTTGCAGATCTCCAAGTGGGAAAGGTCAAAGCTCCGCTCCCTCTGCTGCTAGTACAGGGTTAAAATGATTTCTGTAAAACTGCAAGCGGGTAACCAGGGGTCCTGGTGGTTGGGAAGGGAAAGGCCTGGGCTTGCTGGTATGAAAAACAAAGTTCACTTTTTATAAAAATTGATAAGTTTAATAGAAATAAAATAAAAGTAGACAATGAGGAGACAGAAAAACAAAGCTTCTCAGCCGAGGTGCTGGCTCCAAAAACCAGCACCCTGCCCCTTTCAGATCCTTTGTTTTAAGGATCCCTGTGTTGCATACTCAACAGACGCTAATGCGTGATTCAAACATTCATTTCGGGTATGTTTCTTTCTTTGTAAAATTTCAAGCCTCCCCAGGTATACAGTTTTATCTGTGGTGCTCCGCTCAGTCTGGGTAAATCTCGTAAATCCTTCTTCCCAAGATTCTGGCCATCAAAGGTTCAATTGTTCTTTATCAGGAATCTTTGTGCAGGGATGGAGGTTCCTCTGCCTTCTGTCCGGTTAAGAAGTTACAAAAAAACCCCCATCTTTACTCTGTTACAATTTAAGAATATTCATTCATCGCATTTTCCAAACTCTATTAATAAAAGAACATACAATACAACCCTCCCATATTATACATAAAGCAATCATCTTACTATATGCAAAAAGCCAACTCCAAAATACGCATTTATAACACTGGTCAACAGGGCCTTGAGAATAGAACGTCAAAGAAACCAAAAACGTGCACATAGGCCACCCCTCAGAACGGTTCAGTTCATGAGAGCAAAGCACCCACTGAGGGTGGTCAGTTTCCTTTTATAGTGTCAGTCCCCTCAGGGATTGGTCCGTTTTGGATCCTTTCCATGATTGGTGCGTTCTTCGGGCTCTCATTGGTTCCTAGCAGGGTGCTTTCTACACCAATCATTCCTTCCCGCCGTGTTTTGATTGGGCGGTCGTGTTCTCCAATGAAAGTGCTGGGTGGTGGTCTCGGTCTTTGGGTTATTATCTATTAAGAGTAGAAGATTCCCTCTTTCTTCTGGTGTTATCCCTTTAACTGCATTCGGGGAGGCAACCGCACAACACTTCTACAAACATTGGTAACTAAACACTGCAACACTTTCTCAGAACACTGGAACAACATTACAACAGTAAGTACTTGTAACAACTCAGAACTGGTTGAAAAATAAACACAGTTACAAAGAGAAATCGAAACACACAGCTACTATAGGGACACAACTATTAAAAAGTTTTAACTTCTTTTTGTATCTATAACAACTGTGTCTTTTTTCCCCCTCACGGGCGTTGTTTCTGCAGGGGCGTGTGGAGAGCAGAGCCGGGCGGGGCAGGACTCCTGCGTGCTGATGGCCAGCTCCCAGGCCGAGATGGAGGAGTGGGTCAAATCCATCCGCAGGGCGCTGGGCTCAGCGCCGGGAGGTAACACAGGGAGCAGGGACGGCTCCTGCAGGGGGGTCTCCCACTGTCCTGGGGCCTGCAGCACTTCTGGGTGAGGCTTTGGCTCAGAAATCCCTGGAAAATGGGGCTCCAAGGTGTCCCCTGTGACTCCCCTGGTGCAGGGGCTCTGCAAAGAGGGGCTGAGGAGAGCCAAGCCTGGATGAACATTTCTGGGCTGGCTTCATCTTCTGTCGGCCTCCTCATGGGCTTTTTGACCCTGTAAAAATGTTCTTGAGAGCAGCTCCCACTCAGGGATAAAGCCTTGAAGAAATGTTGTATTTCACCTGCCGATCTCCTGGCGTTGCTTTTCCGCTGCCTTTTCTTGCCCAGCTCATCCTTCCTGTCCCCTTTGTTCTCCAGCCTGCCTGGGTCACAGCCTCACCCTCCTCACACTCAGGCAAGGGCCTGTACCAGGGCCTCACCACCCTCCCAGCTGGGAATTCCTTCCTAATATCCCATCTAAATCTCTCCTCCTTTAACTTAAAGCCATTCCCTGTGTCCTGTCCCTCCATCCCTTATCCCCAGTCCCTCTCCAGCTTTCCTGCAGCCCCTTCAGGCCCTGGAAGGGGCTCTGAGCTCTTCTCTTCTCCAGGCTGGACACCCCCAGCTCTCCCAGCCTGTTTTTCCTCTGCATCTCTGACTTTTTCTGCCTCCAAACTGGACCAGGCTGTGCCCTGGGGGAGGCAGCATCACCCAGCTGAAAGAAGCATTGAGCCAGGAATTCTCAGGGCATTGTCCCAGCTGGCTCTAATATTTAATAATGGCTCTGTCTCTGGACCCAAAGCTGCAGCAGTGTCCTTGGTTCTGTGGCTGGAAAAGGATTGTTTTGTCTGACTGAGCTGTGAGGAGAACTTGCTCACACTTTATGCAAAATTCAGAGTTATGTACCAGTGCAGTGCAGAATCTGGAAAACAGGAAAGCTCAGAGTTCAGGCCTGGTGCTGAGCTCTGAGCTGGTGCCCTGTCCCCAGCGGTGTTCGGGCAGCACCTGGCAGAGACCATGGCCTACGAGCAGAAGCTGGGGCAGCACCAGGTGCCCATCCTGGTGCAGAAAAGCGCTGAGTTCATCCGGGAGCACGGCGTGGGCGAGGAGGGGATCTTCCGCCTGCCCGGCCAGGACAACCAGGTCAGAGAGCTCCGGGACGCCTTCGACGCCGGGGAGAGGCCCTCCTTCGACAGGTAACGCTGGCTCCCTGTCCTGGCTTGCGGAGACAGCCAGGGAAGGCTGGCGTTTCCCTTGGAATGGAGAATGGAAACCCTTTACCCCCTCCAAATTGTTATCATTTTGCAATTAAGGGCTTTCAGGCAAAGATTTGGGAATAGGAATAACAGTTCTTTACTAGGAATATTAACAATACAAATGTAGTAGTACAAAAAACCCCCAAACAAACAACAGTCCTAGAAACCCTGACAGAGTCAGAGCTACAACCTGACACCCTGTTGGTCAGGGGCTTGGGAGCAGCCCACAGTGAGTCCTCCTGGAGTGGCAGAGGTGGTTCTGGTGGAGCAGAGATGATCCTGAGAGAAAAGGGTCCAGTGATGGTGAGAGGGGTCTGCTCTTCCTCTGGGAATCCTGTAGAAAACAGGATCCCTGGTGTTCCTGTGTCTCAGTTTTTATCCAGGTGGGAATGGTTGGCTCCTCCCACTGGGTGCAGCATCTCCCACTGGGATGATGGAATGTGTCCTGTCCCTGCTGAGCCTTCATGGCCCATCAGCAGCAGAGATCCCCTGGAGGGAGGCTGGGTGGTGACAGAGATAAGGAACACTGCCCCACCTGGTTTGAGCAGCTGGCCCATTGTCAGAAGGCATCTGCCCCCCTCCCCCCAGAGTTACAAGAGATAAAGAAAAAAAACATCTCCCCAGCTGCTTTCAGCAGATGAAATAGAATAGACATTTTTGGTTCCATTACCCAAGACACTCCCCATCTCCCACCCCCAAATTCCAGGGAAAAGCAGCCAGTCCCTCCCCCCAGAGCCCAGCAGGGCCCTGCAGGAAAGCTGAACCCTCCAGATGGGCTTGAGGAGGAGAGAGGATTCAGCAGAAACCACAGAAACAGTTAGAGGGTGCTGAGATGAGACTCTTGGAAATAAAGGAAAGCACATGGCAGGGCTGAGGGGGGAGTGTTAGAAAGCTGCTGCTGCAGTCCAGGCACCCGGGGTGCCCAGTGGAGGGTATTGGTAAAATACAAAAACACAGCTCTGAAAAAATCCCTCTGTGTTTGTGCGTGTTTGTAAAAATAATAGTATTCTACAACCAATCCTAAAAGTAACTGACCTGGGGGTTTTTGCTTGAAGTTTACAAGAGTTCAGCCACTCCAAGGTAGGTCAAGATTAGAGGCCTGTGTTCTTGACATTGTCCCCTTGACAGGATGTAAATACAAGGGCTGCAAAGCTGCAAACATCTGTCCTGACAGAACATCCCCAGTAATTGCTGCTGCTCTGGAATCCCAGGGAGGCTCTGCCAGCTCCACTTGTGCTGGGGAGGGTGGAGCAGGGGAGGAGCTGCATGTGGACCCTCGGGAGCCTAGCGCCAGCTTTGCTTGGAATGGGAGAGGGGAGAAGGGTTTTGCTGGGAATGGGGAGATGGAGAAAGGTTTTGCTGGGAGTGGGGAGATGGAGAAAGGTTTTGCTCCCTTTTCCTTGGTTATCCCCCCATTCCAATGCAGTGACAAGAGCCAGGGCAGTGCTGCAGAGCTGCAGCTCCCAATCCTTAAAGAAGGTATCTCCATAGGTGTCCAGTGGGTGAAGAAAAGTGATTTTAGGTTCACAAGGCAGAGCAGGGAGATTGAGAAAATCCCTGTGTCGTGCCAGGGGCAGCTGCTGTTGGCTTTGGCTCCTGCAGTGCCCAAAGCTGTGCCCAAAGCTGTGCCAGGTTGATGGAGCAGCCAGAACAGGCACTGCCTGCCAGGCTCCAGGATGTCCAAGGGAAGGGCAGCTGGGTTAAGCTGAGACTGTGGCTTTGTGTTTGCTCAAAACTCGGCTTTGGGAGGAGGCAGGAGCCCTCGAAGTAAATTTCCTGCTACCCCAGTGCCGGGGGTTTCAGTTTCCCTTTGTCCCTTGCAGGGACACCGATGTCCACACCGTGGCCTCCCTGTTCAAGCTGTACCTGCGGGAGCTCCCGGAGCCCGTCGTGCCCTGGCTGCAGTACGAGGATTTCCTGCTCTGTGGGCAGGCTCTGGAAGCTGATGAGACAAAGGTAGAGGTTCTTTTGTTTTCTTCCTCCTGGCCTTAAAATTGGTTTTGGTGCCGGTGCAGTGAGCCGGAGGTGCCAAGTGCTCAGCAGCATTAGCCACTGAGCTTTGGAATCTGGGGAGGGGAAAGAAAGAAGGAAAAAAATGAAAAAGAAGAACTCCCCCAAAGCCAGTGGGGTTTGTGAATTTTAAAGCTTAATTTTCTGCTTCTCCTTGGGGTTAAGTGTCCTAAATGTTTCTACACAAGATGCTTGAGGAGGTGAGGCAGGATCAGCTCTTTCCAGAGCTCATCCCTGGGCTGGAGGGGACCCTACTCCTCCTTGCTGAGCCCTGCAGAACCTCGCTGTGTCCTAAAGAGAAGTGTAACTCCAAGGGGAGCAAATGCCAGGAGAATCAGTCATGGGTTAACTGAGTTTGGAAAAGATCCCCAAGATCATCAACCATGGCCCAGCACCACTGGCGCTGTCCCCAAGTGGCACCACAGGGGTTTGGAACACTCCCAGGGATGGGGGCTCCCCCACCGCCCTGGGACTGGTGGGGTGTCCAGGAGGAGACCCCACACAAGCACGACCAAGAGCTATTCTTGGGTCCAGATGTGCCTGTGAATCCTCCTGGAGCTGTTTTTTCACCATTTAGGGCCACCAGGAGCTCCTGAAGCAGCTATCCCTCCTCCCCAGAGATAACTACAACCTCCTCAGCTACATCTGCAGGTCAGTGCTCTGCACGAGGCATGGACAGCTCAGATTTGGTGTTGGGGAGCAGAAATGTCCTCCCAAGGGATGACTCCTCCAGGCAGAGCCTTCTTAGGCTGTGCTTTGGTTCCCTTTGAGTCACCAGAGCCCAACTTTCATAGAGAAGAATTTCAGCCCCTGGGATAAACCCCCTCACAATGTCTGAGCATGAATCACCACCCTCAAACTCACATATGAACCCCTGAGAATTAAAAGCAGGTGTGGTTTTCCTGGACAAAAGCCTTGTGCACCAAAACTTTGGGTTTCATTCAGCCTGGGTGCTGTTCCTCTGGCTGGAGATTTGATGAGGGGATTCCCCTCTTTTCTGATTTGTTTCTAAGGGGAGCAGCTCCTCACATGGTGTCAGTAAGACCCAGCTCCAGTTCAGTTCTAAGGCCAAGTGTTTCTGTCCTTGTGAGGAAGAGCTGGGAGGGTGGATCAGGATTTTTTTTCACCAGTCAGGCTTTTTGCAATCTTCCCCGTGATGTGAAATTTTTGCTCTGGGATTCTGGCAGGTTTCTCTATGAAATACAACTGAACTCCAGCGTCAACAAGATGAGTGTGGACAACCTGGCAACAGTGATTGGAGTGAACCTCATCAGACCCAGGATAGAGGACCCTGCAATCATCATGAGAGGTAAAAGGGACTCCTGGAATAATTGGTACAGGAACACCTGGCATGCTGAGATCCTGAGCTGCATCCACAGCCTTGAGATTAAAGATTTTCTGTGGTGGAGCTGAAGGAAAGCCAGAAATGTGCCTGGGCACAGTGAGTACAGCAGGGCAGAGTCAAGCCTTGTCTTTGTTGGGCTGTAAAGGTGTTTATGGTGACAAAACCCCTCGGGAATTACACTGAGTGTTCCCTTCATGGAGTTCAGCAGATTCAGGGATTTGGTGAGGTCATCTCTGTGCTGCCTAGAGCAGGAAGGTGTAAAATCTTTCCTGGGGGAACAGAGGAAACTCAAAGAAATGTGTGTACTCATTTACCTTTACTCCTTACATTTGCTTTATTTGGCTTTATGATCCTGCTCTTTGTTTTCTGTTCTATCTCCATTCTCCAGAAAGACCAAGCAGAAAACCCAAGTGGTGTGAGGGATCCCAGGTTTGCCCCTGACAATCTCTAATTCCTCCAGGCACACCCCAGGTCCAGAAGGTGATGACTGTGATGATCAGTGACCATGAAAAGCTCTTTCCCCCTTCCAAGGATGTGCCTCCCTCCCCACCTGCCCAAAAACCTGAGAAGAAAGCTCCTGTCCCTCGCAGCTCTGTGGGCTGGGGAGCTGCAGAGGACCCCACAGCACCCAGAGGCTCCACCCAGATGGTAAGGATGGATCCCCAGGGGAATCATCTATATAAAACCCATGTTTATTAAATGTTTATTATGTGTGGTTAATTGTGGCAGGCCCTGACAGGTCAGTGAGCCATTAAAGCACTTGCTATTTATAGGTTAAAAAGCTGTGTCTGTCACCCCTGGAATATTTACATCAGGAAAATGATGTAGATAAACTTTCCACTTTCCTGTGGAAAATCTGCTGTTCCGGGGAATATGAAAACTCCCAAAGCTTTTTGGCTGAATGGCTGAGCACATGAAACCTTTTCAGCTCAGGCTGGGGAAGGGAAAACATTGAGGATTAAAGGCTTTTCTCTGGAGGTATCCCTGCAAAAATGGTAAACGTGGTACCATTCAAATGATTTTTTGTGGAAAAGTGTGGCCATTCCTCCAGCACATTCCAATGTGCCCTTTGCAAACCCTGCAGTGGCAGCAGTGGCTGTGATTTGCCTGCTCCAGGGCTCCCAAAGCTGTGCTCTGTCTTCCAGAGGGGTCACCCCAACTCCAGCAGTGCCCCTGGCCCAGCTGCCACCTCCAGCATCCCTGGGGAGGACACGGACTCCAAAGACACACCGGGAATGTGGAAAACAGAGCCAAGGAAAAGGACTCAGACTTTACCTACGAAGAAATCCTTCCTGGCAGGGGCTGCTCTGGGGGAGAGGGGCGGCAAGGAGAGGAACAACGTCCTTGCCAGTGACTTTTGGAAAAGCAGCACACGCCCCGCGGCCTCTGAGGGGCACAAGAGAACACTGTCTCACGATCTTTTTAAGCTGCTCGACCTCCACAGGGCTTCAGCCCACGACAGCGTTCCCCCCTCGCAGGCGGAGAGCGGGGAGGGCAGCGGCTCCAGCCCCAGCCCTGCCAGCAGCATCTCCGAGAAGGAATTCCTGCCCTGCTTCAGCCCCAGCCACGAGCCCAGGGAACCAGCCAGCCCCACCAGCAGCCCTGCTGAGGACCCCAACCCTGGGCAGGAGAGCAGGGAGTTCCTGCACCGCATGATCCTCAAGCTGGAAAAGGATCTGGAGGCACAGAGGAACGACTATGAGGGGCAAATTAAAAGGTAACTGCAGGGAGCTGCTTTCTGCAGAATTGGAAACGTGCAGCTCATGTTGTGACTGCAAACACTGCACAGATTTTTTTATTTTCTTTTTACCAGCAGTATTATGCAGTAGGTAATAGCAGTGATTGATGATAAAATACAGTATTTAGCAGGCTATCTAAAAATCAATGTGCTGTACTGCACGAGCCTGCTCTCATCACGGTGGGTGATGTATTATTACAACACCAATACTCCACAGCTCTTATCTCATCATTCAATGGCACTGCAGTATTCCTGCCTTCCTCTGCACTCTCATGATTCCTGTTATTACCATGCCATTGGACCATCAGGCTCTCTGGAATTCACCAGCAGCATGATTACCCCATTGGTTGTAACCATCAGCCCCACATGCTGTTATTTTATTAGGATGGTTACCCCGTTATCAATACACATGTATCACTTGTATTGGTTTATTGCATCAAGCTGTGTGACCACTGAGGGGCTCAGGAGAACGCCCCTGGCTTGTTTTGCTGCTCAGTGACACTGAGGTCAGACTCTGCCTTAGTGTTTCATTGTTTCTCAATGGTCTCAAAGGTCAGACTCCCTGAGAGCCAAGTGATTTCCCAGCCCTTTCCCCATCCAACCCTTCCATGCTCTGTTTCCCTTTGCAGCCTCCAGGAGGAAAACTATGAAGCCTGGGCCAAAGTGGTGAGGCTGACTCAGGAGGTGGAAGAGGAGAAGAAGAAGTGTGGGGAGCTGGAGCTGAGGCTGATGAAGGCCGAGCGCCTGCGGGAGGAGCTGCAGGAGAAAACCAAGGTGCTCCAGGAGGAGATAGAAAACTTAACTAAACCCACAAGTAAAGCCAGTGCCAAAACCAACTAGGAGGAGACACCCAGCTTTTCACAGGCACCAGATGCTGCTGTACCAATGCACAGGAACTGCAGGGTCAGAGCCAGGGACTTGTCCAGTGTCCTGCTGCTGCCCACAGGCCAAGGGGGAGGAAGGAGACCAGGGCCTAGAGGCCAGTTCATGCTCTGAACCAGAAATTGCAAAAATATCCTTTAGCTTTTTTGGGTGTGTTCATTTCAACTCTTTCTTCAGCTGCTTAGGGTACCTGGAGAACAGGCCAACACTTCCTGCTGCTCAGTCAGAATTGCACTCAGAAGTTTGGGTTACAGACACATTGTGCCTTCACAAAAAGGAACCAGAAGTGTCCCTCCTTCAGCTGCCTGTCTCCTTGCTGGAGATACCCACAGGCAAAACATGCATGGATCCTGGATCTGGGCAGGCAGAGGAGCCCCAGAACCTGGGGAGGCACAGCCCTGGGTGGTGCAGGTGCCCACATCAATCCCCAGCTGGTTTGTGCTCTCCTGGGGCAGGACAAGGGTCTGAGAGCTCCTGCAGCATCACCTGCTGTGCTGTGCCAGCCACCCACACCATGGCTCCAGGCAGAAAATCCCACTGTCACACAGACCTCTTCACTTCAGGGGCTGTTCAGCTGCTTTGAGTCCCTGTCCCCCACAGCTGGGTGTTCCTGAATCCAGCCCAGGTGGCAGAGCTTGGAGAGCACTTCCACACACCTGCACCTGCAGCTCTTTGTGCAGGGGGATCAGCAACTCCAGCACAGGCATTTTGTGTTTTCCCTGATGGACAGACTTCAAAGGATGACAAATCTAAACTTATTTATTGCCTCTGCCTTAGTGTTTCGTTGTTTCTCAAGTGCAGAACAGGATTTCCTCAACCAGCCTGTGGAACCCTGGGTTTGTACCCCAATGAGGATGTTGGGTCTCTCCCTATCAGTGCAAAGACCCCCTGGACCCAAAGGTGTCCCCGTGGTTGTTTGTGGCCTTTCTGCTTGTCCCCCACCCCTGCCAGAGTCCTTCCAGCAGTACCACGGGGCTGCCACAGCTGTTGGTGGAGGAAAGAAGAATAACAGGACTCTGGACAGTTATTTTCTTCTACAGAAAACCTTTCATTTATTTATTTGAAGAGGGGGAGCAGCCCAGCCCTGATGAGGACACGGAGGGGAAAACCTCAGAGATCTGCAGTTTCAAGCAGGAATGAGCACTCTGCCAGGTGTGGTGAGGGGAATCACAGCTCTGGGTTCTGCTGCTGGGGACTTGGCTTTGGCAAGGCAGAAGTTCAGCTCCAGACAGGCTGCAGAGCTGTGAGACAGGGAAAATGAACTGGGGGGAGAAAGGGACACAGAGGAAAATGTGGGAAACAACGGGAGGTGGGAGTGGGAAAATGTTACTGGAGAATAAAAGTCAGTGTTGGGTACAAAGCACTTGCTGCCCTCAGCCTTGCTGGGGGTGAGGGGAACTGGTTTAGCCCTAAAACTGAGCCCAGACTCAGTCTCAGGTCCAGGTTGGTGCACTGAACCCACCTATGCTCAGCTGTGGATATAAAGTCTGGGGAAGGAGCAGTTTGTGAAAGCTGAGCTGCATTTAAAAATCCAACCCCTAAATGGCTCATTTGACCTACAGACACCAACTCCAGGCGTTTTCCTTTGCACAGAACCCCCAGAGTCAGCTCCTCACTGTCCTGCCCACAAACCTTTACACCAGGGAATGGACCAGGGAGTGTTCCAGAGGCCTGGGTGGATCTCCTGCAAAATCCCAGTGCCCTCCCAAGGACCCCCAGCCAAGGTCCTCTGCTCTGCCAGGGTTTTAAACCTGACTAAAATGTTTCAGATCTCAGTCTTGGCAATTGGAAATCTCAATGAGGACCATGGTGAGGATTGGGCAGTGGGCCTGGAGCTGCTGATGCAGCTCCACAGCTTTGCAGAGGGCTGAAGTCATGAGAGGAGCCCCAAGGAGGGTGGGGTGGCCTCCACCAGGCTCAGCCATCCTCCATGACCACCCAGAGCTCCCCTTACCACACCTGCAGGTCCCACACACCACAGGAGTTGTGTCCTGAAGTCTCCTTCAGTTTCTTTCTGCTGCAAGTCCAAGTCCCCACTGTGGGACCCGTGGCTTCCTGACACTCAGACTGAGGGGTTCCAAAGTGTCTGCCCCCATTTCACAGCTGCCATTCATGAGTCTTTCTGTGATTTCAGATGAACTTGACAGAGCTGCTTCAGTGTTTATTTAATTTTTTTTACCTCTGCAAGAAGCTCCTCACCAATCTGAGTGTGAGGCCCAGGAGTCATTAGGGAGAAATTTCTCTGTTGGGTTCAGGAGCAGCATCATGAACATCTGGGCTGGAAATGCCACAGGCTGCTTTCTGCAAAGATCAAAAGTGTGAAGAGGCCAATAATTCCCTCACAGCAGACTGTAATGACGTGCAAAGGCTTGGCTGAGGCTCAGAAATCTCCACGATTAGGACAAGTGCACGTTATTTAAAATAAACTGTACATTCCTCTGCTTCCACTCAGATAGGCAAAACAACCCCGTGGCTGCGAGGAGCAGAGGGGCTCCTTTGAAGATATTCCACCCATTAACATTTGCAGGGTTCATAGAGGTCATCTGTGGAAGAATTTCCAAGAGAGGTCAGGTGGGCTGGAAGCTCCTGAGAGCCTGGAGGGGAGAGAGACACGGGCACCATGTGAGCTGGTGCTGCCCTTGAGATCAGACCGAGGATTTTCCTCTCCCTTTAAATGTGACATGGCTTTCCAAACCACAGATCCCAATGCATCCAATCATGCAGTGTGGGATGAGAGTAAGATACCTTTAGGCATCCTTTCAGTCCCCTCACTGCATTCTTTGTGCTAGAGCAGAAAGTCTGTTCTGCTCCTCTCAGGTATTTACTAAATGAATTCATTTAGGAATTCACTCTGTTGTATCCAAGGGTTTGGTAGGTGTGAGAGGCAAGAAAAGAAAATTATCCTTCCCACATTATTGTGTTTGGATCCCAAGCCAGTCACACTTATTGTGACTTACCCCCTCATATTTATCAAAGTTGTGTTTTTGGCATGATAGGAACTTTCCTTTTTTAGCCTGGCCACTGCACAGAGGAGCACGTTGCTGTGGGAGGCGAGGTGGACGTGTGGGAAGTGTCCAGCCGTGGCTGAGGAGGCCTTGTCCAGACCCCAGGAGCAGTGAGAACATGTTGTTCTCCCCAGAATTCCAGAGTGATGCAGTCCATCCATCCTTCCTTTCCATGGGAGCTGAAAGACACCCCCAAACCAGGCTGCTCCTGGGAAGAAAACACCACCAGACTGGGTGTACAAACTCCTCACCAAGGTGGGGAGGAAAACGTGTCCCAAAGGCTGGGAGCAGTCCCACTGTCCCACTGCCCCTTTGTTTTCCTGTCTCTTTGCTGCAGCACCGGGATCTATGAAGCCACAGTGGCCTGCAGGAAAAACACCCTGGAAAAAAGAAGCATCCTGATAATGCCAGGGCAGATGGAGGCAGCCAGGGTAGCAGGGGCTGAGTTGTCCAAATAAGCTCTTCTTTGGAGAAAATCCTCCTCTGTTCCAGCCCCAAACCCTGCAAGTTTAGGAAGAAGAGATGTTCAAGCAGGCCCTGAGTGCTGGTGTGGTGAGTGTGGCTCAGAGGCTCCAGGTTGGAGAATCCCTGCTGCCAAAATCTCCCTGCATGAGCATCCCCACCAAGGGCTCCCTTCCAGCAGAAGTTCCCCCTTTCCTCTGCAGATAATTCCCATGAACAGGAGCGCCCAGCAGGGTAATTGGGGGTCAGGTTTCTCAAGAGATGAGGTTTGTAACTCCCAGTGCCCAGGCAGGGATTTGGGTGTGATTTTCCCGGCTGTGGGGCAGAGCAGAGGCCTCGGTGGTGCTGCCCCTGCAGGGCTCCAGGGTGTGCTCGGCCTTTGGGAAACAACAGAGAATCTGCCAAGGTGAGCAGGGAGCCCAGCAGAGAAGGAAATGCCCCGTTCTCTCTGAGCCCACAGTGGGAGGAAGCTGCACAAAAAGCCCTTTCCCTGTCCCTGAGGTCTCCTGCAGCCCCTGCGTGGCCGAGGGCACCGGCACTCCCGGTGCCGTCAGCAGCTGCCGGTGTGGCTTGTGAAAATTTGCTTTATCACGCGTAAAAACACGATGTGATGTTTTCAGCCCTCTTCACACAATGTCCCGATAACGGGCTGGGAACAGGGCAGTGTTCCTGTAATCTCAGCTGGCCCCAGCCTTTGCTGCACCCAGGGAGAGATTTCCCCCCAGCCCAGGGGGAAAGGGGCCAGGCTTCGACCTCTGGCTAATGAAATGAGGATAAGCCTTGGCCTGGCACCTGCATTCTGAGCATGTGAGAGGTAAATCTTTCCTTTCCCTGGCAGTGCCGCTGTGTTTCCTTCCTGGTCTCCCTGATAAAGGCGGGCTCAGGCTGCCATCCAGCCGGAGAGGCTCCCCTTGAGCTCCACGTGCTCTGGGTGAGATCCACACTCAACCCCGAGGGTCAAGGGGAGTTTTGAGTCTTTTCAGCAACACCTTTACCCTGCGTGTCCCTTCCTGGAGCTCCAGGGATGGATTTTTGAGCGCTGTCAAGTGTTCCCTTCACATACATCCACATTTCTGATGCCACTAAAAGTCTGGTGCTCATTTGACGTGCTGAGAGCTCCATGGAAATGCCTTTCCAAAAGGAGTCAGGAGGTCAGCCAAGCACCCCAAGGACAGTTGTTCCCAACACAACAGCTACAGACAGCGCTGAGGAGTGAAAGGTCAAAATATCCACTGGGAGCTGAAGTGTTGTCACACCCTGGGAAGGGATGTTTCCACTGGGGGACTGGGAACGTGCAGCTCTCTTGCTCTACCCCTCCTATCCAGGGTAAAGAAAGCTCTGTAAAGTGTGAAATGGGGATAAATCATATTTACAGTCTGCAGGAGACATGGGACACATGTTTAGAGACTCATTATCCCCACAGAGCTGCCATGCCAAGGACACCTTCCACTGTCCCAGGCTGCTCCAAGCCCCATCCAGCCTGGCCTTGGACATTTTCAAGGATCCAGGAGCAGCCCCAGCTGCTCAGGGCACCCTGTGCCAGGGCCTGCCCACCCTCACAGGGAGCAATTCCTTCCCTACATCTAACCCAAACTGATTTAACCTACAGTAATTTTAAGCCAGATTTTATAAACACCCCCAAATCTGGCAGTGATGAGAGCAGACAGAGCTGGAGCAGCGTTGCAGTTTTTGCTCTCCCCAAGCTTTGCCTCTCCACTGTGCCCAGCCAGGCAGCGGTGACAGCTCAGGAAATGGATTCCACCAAATCTCACAGCAGCTGATGGGAACTGCTCTAATCTCTGGCAGATAAGGAGTTGCTACAGCAAAGCCAACATAAACCTGAGCTCCCTGGCAGGCTGGGCTGTTGTTTAGCTGCTGTTGCTAGCCAGCTACTGTACCTGATTACAGAGACCACCCTGCCTCTAAACCTTCTCACTTAACTCGACACATACATTTTCAACACCACGTGAAGCTCCCAGCCTGGACAGGCTCAGTCACACAGAGCTGAAGGACATTGCTTTGGGAGCTCCAAAGCTGCAGGCAGCATCCCTCAGCCTAAAGTCACCCCAGGCACAACTGGCAGCAGCTGCTGCAGAACAGTTATGTTAGTGTTCAATGGATGCTACTGCAGCTGCCCAGCTAAAGTGAAAAATAGAGTCTTGTCTCTGTTGGTCATCACATCAGAAAACAAAATATTTGGAGACATGGAACAAGGCAACACCCTCCTGTTCAGGAAGCATTGCTCTGTGTCACGGAAATCCATTCCTCTCCTATAATTTCCTTTATTGCAGCCTTGTTGGCTGCTTTTATCCCTCCTGTTTCCTGTCTTGATTTGAAAAATACAATCAAAAGTCTTGCTAAGCCCTTGAAATGCTGAGCAGGAGGTGGATCAATTTGCTGGGAACAGAATCAGAATGAATCAGAATGGTCCTCAGGGCCAGAGATACCTGGGTGATTCCTGAGCCATCCCAGGGCTTAGCTCCAAACCTTTTCCCACCAGGAAAACCACAGCATTACCCTGCATGGGTCAGCACAGGGGAAAAAGCACAGAATTTCTCCTTTTAATGTCAAAGCAGGAGTTTAGAGTAAGATAAGGGTCATATTTTGTGGCTGTTTTCTGCTTTCTGTGACACAGCACCTCCCTGGCTGCCCTGCACCCCTGACATGGCCTGGGCTAGAAACACTCAGCTGTGGCCAAAGGCCTGGTCCCAGCAATAATACCCAACAATAAAACACTCCACATCATAAACCTCTTCTTCCAAGGGGTGCTGATAAGAATTTCCATTTTTAGTTGAGGGCAAATGAACCATTCAGCCTTTATTTGTTGCTGCTGCACTTGAAGAGGGAGCAGAAGCTAATTTTTTAACTTTTCCTGTAAATAATGCATTAATGAAGACAGATGGGTCAGCAACATAAACAAAAGCTCTATCTCAAGCTGGTTTTGTTCTGGTTTTGTTTCCCAATTTAGTAAGCAAACCACCACCACCCCAGTTCCCATCCTATTAACAGTGTTTGCACTCCAAATGTTGAACTGGGTTATAAGGAAGTTTAAATTAACACTGGGCTGTAGTTTTTCAAATGTTTGAAGCAGATGTTCAAGTGCCATGAAATCTTTCTTCTTTTTTTTTTCTTTTTTTTCTTCTTCCTTTCCCTAAAAACCCAGTAGATTTTGCAGGGCTTTGGCAGAGTGTGTGTCACAGAAAATCCTAAACTGCACCTCTCCCATGGTGCTGTGGGTAACTCAGGCACCAAACTGCCTGGGGCTGTCAAAAATCAAAATTCCTTTGGTAATTCTGCACTGCTACAGGTTCTGGTTTGCTTTGCTCTCTGAGCAGTCTCAGAAGGGCAGTGCAGTAATTTTGGGGAGGGGAGATTTAGAATAGGTTCTGGCTGCTGCTTTGGATGATTTTTCCTAAGTGAGCTCAGTTTTGGGGAGGTTCATCTCATGCCTTTAGCTCCAGAGGTGCTGCTCACCTCTGTGCTGGCAGGGCACAGAGACCTTGGAAAGAGATGTGTCCATAACACTGAGGAAGGTATTTTTCCCCCCAGAGATTGGCATTTGGGTGCCTGCAAATGGGATGGGCAGGAGCCAGCACAGGCGCTGCCAGGGAGAGGGGTGCCCTGCTCTCCTGGCTGAGCTGTTCCCTCTGAGCAGGCCCTCAGACCAGCCCAACGAGCCCAGAGCAAGGGCAGGGCCAGGAAAACCATGCTGAGCAGCCAGGTTTGGCACTCAAGAAGTTGGGAATCTGTATCCTCAATCAGCTCCACGGGGCACTGCAGAGTGAGCCTGGACTCTGGGGTCACAACCCAGGGAGGGATAAGGCAGGGAGGCTTCAGGGAGAAATCTATTTGAGGAATTGTAGCCCACGTGCAGAGAGTCAGAGATATGGATCCTTTAGGGGAACCTCAGCCTTCCAAGTGCTTGGTGAAATCTGGCCTGGGTGCTGAGTGTTGGCTCAGGAGACACAGCTGTCACCATTCTTGCACAGGCCCAGGAGTGAGGAGGATGTCTTGAAGTTCATCCTCTTCTGGAGGCTCTCTGTGTGTGGATTTCACAGCAGCAATCCAAGACCAAAGCTCTTCCCTCAGCTCCCTCACTGACCTGCTCTCCAGGCTCTTCCTCTCTGGGATCATTTATTTTTCTCCCACCCCTTTGCCTGTTCCTGCCTGTTTAGCCTGGAAGCACTGCCTGGAATTTTATACAGCATCCAGCAAAAGAGGAGCTCCACACCTGCTCACAGTTTCTTATAAAAGTACAACTAGAAACAGATGAAAGCAAAAATCCTGCTGATGTTGATGATTTTAGTGAGACAGGGCTGCTTTAGTTGCTTACAATAACTCAGAGATGGATGGATGGGTGGATGGATGGAAAGATAGATACTTCCATAATTAAGCCATATTTTTCCAAACCTTTCTAAAATTAAGACTGAAGATTTAAGTCAAACATCTGCTAATATGTTGAGATAAAATAGTTCAGAAATGGAAGGAGAATCAATACACACCAAAATTCAATGTGACAAATAAAGTCTTTTAGAAACAGAAGTCACAGGACTAAAGTGGATGGATGGATGGATGGATGGATGGATGGGTGGATGGATGGATGGATGGATGGAGTGTAGAAAAAAAGAAAACAGAAACATGCAGTGGAACATTTTTTCAGGGACTTGGAACGTTTTTTCAGGGACTCCTGGGACTCCCAGCTTGGCAGCCCTGGGTCTTGTCACACCCTCACCCTGTTATTTGTGAGTGTTGTGTCTATTTAGACAGGGGCTTTAAAGCCAAGCACTTCTGAACTTGCAGAAACAGCCTTGCTTTGCTGCTTGGGGAAAGACCTTTAGGAAATAACTGCCCCCCTGGTTTTGTTTTTTGTTCTGATTTCTGTGATTGAACTGCATGAACATCCAAGAAATGCCTTCGCATGGTTATGTTGAAAGTAAGGACAAAGTGAGGATTTTGCTCATAAAGCAGCTGTGAAGTCCTGACAGACACCCCTGATAAATAAAACACCATTCCCAGGAGTTCTGATCTCAGGTGCAGCTGAAGGATTCAAGAGGTGCTCACTTTTCTCCCAGAACAGCACAACGGGACACAGCTTTACTTCTTTCACCACAAACTCTGTCTGAAATCCTCCTCAATCAGCAGGACAGTCCTCATTTCTTTATAAAGAGAAGTTACACCAACAGACTGGCTGCCCCCTAATCCTGAAGGGCTACCATTGGTACCATTGACCATTTCACTGATCTTGTAGTTCACACCTGCAGCTGATAAAATGACACATTGCTGTGTTTGCTATGTACCAGAACACACCAGACTCTGCTCCAGCAAATCTTTGACAGACAGAGAATGAATCTCTGACAGGCCCAGAGTGCAGGCACTGCTCTGCTCTGCAATGTGGTCACTTGAGAATTTACAGTGAGACTTCACATATTTATGGGTGGTTGCAGTGAGTTATTTATTGTTTTTAAGGTACAGCTTTCCCTGCAGCCTGTTCAGAGACATTGGTGCTGTCAGGGAAGGACAGGGAGAAAGGCAGGGAGGGCAGATCTCTGCCTCGGGACCGCCTGCAGAAATGAGATGATAAAAGCAAATGTCGGATTATCTCCCTCATGCTGGATTATCACTCCTAACAAGGTGAATGGCTTGTCTTGGCAAATGGCTTCATAAGAATCGTGGATAGTTTTGAAAGGGTCTGTGTGGTCACACTTCAGCCGTTGGCTGCTGCAGCTGATGTCAGCAGAGCAAATGTCACACCTCTCCCGCATTCCTCCAACGTGCCATGAGCCATGGGCTCTGATTGCAGAGTGGCTTGGGGGAAAGGTCTGTCAGTCACTCAGGGGTGAGGAATAAAGCAATACCACAGCCCAGTGTGCTGGCCACTATCTGGAGATGGCATAACTCTACAATAAACTACACAGCTGAGCACTTGGAGTTGTGATACCCCTGCAAGAGGAGCTGTAAATTGGATGAGACCATACTCCAGAACTCCACTGAAATCACTGCAGTGAAGGGGTGACTGAGCCATGTGGAATTTACAAGTATCCAGGGGAGGAAAAAGCAACCTCATTCTCTGTACTACACAACTCAACAGAGAGATTCCATGTAAAGTAGGATCAGTACAAGGTTTTATCCAAGTGGGATTACACATAAGCACAAAAATAAAACATTCTGTCTTCTACATTATATTACAAAGGCAGGCAGTCAATAAATAGGTCAATAAATTATGGGAAGCACAGAAGAGTATGTGTGAAAATGGGTGAAATTGGATTTAGCTGATGTGTGATAAAGTCTTTTGTGTTCATTCCTATGAAGTGTTGGAGTGATTCTTTCAAAGACCCTTATCACTTCCAGGGAAGATAACTTTCCCTTAAAAGTGTAAAACAGATGCAGGGACAGTACAGTAAGCTCTGGTTCAGGCTAAAAGAGTCAACATCACTTACACTTTCCCAAGAATCTGACAAATTTGCAGCTTAGTATAAATAAAGTGACGGGTCTATTGTTTCTCAGCTCCGACACCTCCTTATCACCACGATTTGTTGCAGAAGAGTGGTGGAAACATGGCATGTGACTCCATCCCCAGAGTCTGGGGGGAGGAATATCCCTGTGAATCAACAATTCAGCACTTACAGAAAGGGAAGATGCTCGTGTCCCACTGGCATGAAGGGCTCAGCCTGGCACTGCTGGGCCATTCGAGTCGGATTATGCAGCTGCATCTCATGGGATTTACTGACTGGGGACGGGGACTGGTTCTCAGCTGGTAGAAATTTCAAGGACAATTTTAGCTGGTACAGTTCCAAGGGTTCAGGAAATTTATTACAATTCCTGCTGCCACTTAAAGCTCTGGCCCTTGAGACCCAACCCAGGGCTGCTACGGCAAAGCCAGAGCTGCCTCAGAGTGATTTTGTAATAAACCTGCACAGGGGGAATTTCTCTCCTTGGCCCAAGCCTGGCACTGCTCCTGGGCCATTTGCTTTCCTAAGAAAGTTGGGGAAGGGAATGGTGCCCTTCTGCTCCAGATGCCAAATTATCCCTGCCAGTTACCTTTGAATGAAACAGGGAAAGAATGAAGAAAGTATTAAGAAAAAAGGGAAAAAAACCCACTTTGTTTGTACCTCAGTGATTCAGGAGCTTGAGAATTATCGGGACGTAAGATCTACAGAGATAAATTAAGAAAAAGTGAGCATGTAAAGACCTTTATAAAGTTATTACAGAACACTGAACAGTCTAGGTGTAATTGCCCATCACTCAGGTATCTTTAACAGCTCTGGAAAGCCCTGGAGATGCCAATCAACATTGATAAAGTACAAAAATATGCCTTTATTTCCATGAATTTAGATGTGCCCTTTTGGCACCAAGAGCCCTCCCAAACAATCCAGTGATCAGCTCCATGCCCTGACAGGAAGAGGGACTCGGTCGCGATCTGGACAGCGAAGAGCAGAAAGAAGGAAGCAATGGAACAAAATATACAATCCCTACACGACGTGCCCATTCCCTGTGACAGGAAAAATACAATTATCTGTACAGGCCTCATTAAATAACCTCATTAAATAGCAAATCCCAAATGTACAAATTTACAGACTGAATCATTAAATACTCCCCTGTGCCCTCCCCGCGCATGCGTTCCCTCCTACTATCTGCAGCCACACTCTGACACCACCATGCCCTCGTACTTGAACTTGTAGGTGACCACCCCTGCATCCAAATAGAGGATGGAGATGGGGTCAAGTTTGGTGGGCACACAGCAGGCCTTGGAGGCTTTCTGGGGGTTCTTCAGGTGCACCAAAGTCTTGACTATGGCGTGTTTGGTTGGCGTGACATGCTCTGTCAAGGGGTAGGCGCACACCCCGTGGCACTCGTAGGCTTCGTACCCTGCCGGGGCGATGATCCAGGAGTCCCAGCCAATCTCCTTGAAGTCGATGTAGAGCGGGGTCTTTTTGCAGTAGTTGCCTTTGGCGTTCCTCCGGATCCGGGCGGTGGAGTCGTAAATGATGTTGGAGCGCATCTGGAGCAGCGCCTCCTCCCCGGGCTGGTCGTGGAAATTGCCGACCTCCAGGTTCTCCAGGTCCATGAGCTGCTCGTGGTCTATCATCTCGTTCAGCTCTTCCTTCTCCTCCTTTTTGTCATTGCTTTGGTCGTCAGAGTACACAACCAGCAGGGGCACGTGCTTGGCCTCGGAGTTGATGTCGATATCGAGTTTCCCTTCCCCGTTCTGCCCCTCCCCTTCCCTGCTCTCGATGTGAACTTCCAGCCGGTGCGTGGTCAGCCCTGCCCTGCGCCAGCGCCGGATGGCCTCGGTCACCTCGAAGCTCTCCCACTCGCTGCTCGTGCCGTAGATGTGCCTGGAGGCCAGGGCCACCATCTTCCTCTCTTCCCCAGGCCCCACGTGGATGTTCTCCAGGACTTCAAAAATGGTGACCTTCCGGTCAAGCCCTTCGTAGAGCCTCTGGTCCCGCTCCACCAGGGTGTAGAGCCTCAGCTCTGCCATGGTGATTTCCTCATGGTGAGGGATGGAAACATTGAACAGGAGCGGGTATTTCCGAGTCCCCGTAACGCCAACAGGGTGGGAATCCAAGTCTGGAAAGGACAAAAATCAGATGTTTTAGAAGAGTCTATACATCCAGAAACACCCGAACTGAGGGTTATCCAGCCTGCTGGGTTTCACCTGGACAGCTCCATGAAAATGTTTTTCCAGTACTTCCCACAACTGTACTTGGAAAAAGAGCCAAGGTTATTTTAGACATGTAAGGACAACAAGGTCCCAGACATGCTATAGACCTGGATTTAGTGATCCTCCTTCTGTCCCCAGGCTTTCCAGGGACTTCCTTGTCAACTAGAAGGTTTACATATTAAAAATGCGTTGCCTAATACTGACATAAAAATCACCTCCAGGCTGCTGCACAACAACTATTTAATAAACAAGGGAAAACATTCATTGGTGCAGGAAGGCAGAAAGACGTGGCACTGGAGCCAGCATGAAATGGACAACGTCTCATAACCTGCAAACACAAGGAATGTGTGTGCTGTAGTGTTCCCCTGCTAGCAGAAATTCCCTGCTGCTCAAACACCCCTCAGACATGGAAAGGGCCAAGCACTAGGAGAGCTTTGGAAGATGTTTTACATCAGGAAGAGCAGGTGGTGACACCAGGGTGACCTGGCAGCCACAGTAACCCCACCACAGGCCCCGTGGGCTTTGGGTGAGCAACCAGCTGCACGCAGCCAGGCCCCCTGGGCACCTTTAGTAATTGAACAGGTGAGAGGGACAAACAGGTGTCACCTCAGCTGCCTGTCCCAGCTGCATTGCTGGTGTCTGCACAGCAACATCCATTCCTCCCCACAGCGCAGGACAGGAGTGCATTTGCTGCCTCCTTGCAACCCAGAAGGCAGATCAGGACACAGAGGCTGTAACTATAATTAATGCAAAGGCAAACTGTTTGTAATTAACCTAGTACTTCCCTTCATCTCTGCCTTCCCCAATTTTTCTGTGTTTGTAGAAAAATTACTCTGATAAAACCACAAGGTCTGGCCATGCTCCACCAGTGCACTTAGGCAAGCCACAAACTTCAGCACGTGACTTGAGCTGTTTAACTCCAGTTTGGAGGCTTTGAGGCACCTGCCCTTTTTTTTTCTTTCTTTTGTTTTTTTTTCCCTTTATTTTTTTTTTCCATTTTTATCTCTCCACAAATTAAAAAAAAAACAAAACAATGGGGGATTCTGTTTCCATTTCCCTGTCCATTTGTAAAGGTGGGAGCAAGACTCGCTCCTACTCTGGAGCAGACCCTGAGCACCTCTCCTAGAGCCAGGATGTGACTTCTGTTCTTCAGCTGGAAAGTAAGGAACATGCCAAACCTCCTGCTGTTTCCAGAAAAAGGGAGGGTTGGGAAGGGAGGTTTGGGGTCCATAGAAAAAGAAAAAAATCCCCTAAAACTTTATTTCAGGTATTAAGCACTGATTACAGCCCTGTTTACAACTAAACTGTTATGGTCCATGTGTTAAAACAAAGAGCTAATTCCAGCCATGTCACTTGTTATATTTCTATAATAAAGGATTTAATGGATAGTAATGGGATTACTGCCAGTTTTCAGCAGGCAGGTGAACAAAACAATTCCATGGTCTGTTCCTCCTGTCCTTCCCATTGCAAGCAATTAATTTCTCTATCAAAAGAGCTCTTTAAATGAAAGGTATGGTTCTTAATTATCCAGACCTTGAGGACACACAAAAACCATGAATTGCACAGTCCTTAAACTGCATTTATTTGTGAAGCTGTGTTCCCGTCAGCAGTCTCGCTTTGCATCTTGCTGATTTGGATTGGAAGAAGTGAGAGAAAATCTGAAATGGCAGAAATTTAAAGTGAGTTTTCCCCATTTGAGGCAGAATTTCTGGCCAAGGCACAGCAGGACAGCACAGAGCTGCCAAGACCACCTGGCAAAGCTCAGTCTGTGCCATTTCAGTGCAGCAAAACTGAATTTTTGCAGGTGGAATGATTTCAGATTTGCATCACTAAGCCACAGGGTGTTTTATTCTTTACCACACTGTACTTGGCAATCTTTGCCCCATTATTTCTTTTTCAGATACAACAAAATGAGAACAGCACCTCCCCCATGTGTGCCCTCAGTCCTGCTGTTGAGCAGAGACAGGCACGGCAAGGTGAGCAACTGGCCACCACTGCCTGCAACTGGTTTGCCACCAAGCCTCCAATAAATCTCCCCACACTGGAGAAAAGGAAACTTTAAACCACAGTGCAGAGTCTCTTCATACCAGAAACCCACTGCTGGTAAAGGGTGCCTGGGCTGGCAGGAGATGGGAGCAGAACAGGACTTTGGGATTCTCTCCTGGCCTCTCACTGCCCTGACTCAAGACTCAAGTGATTTCCACTCAGCTTTCCTCACAGCTCATCATTTTGAAACTCCAAATGTAGAAGAAAAAGCAATAATGTCTTTAACGTCACTAATTAAGCAAACAGAGGATGAGAGGCCCCACGTCAGCTTGAACAGCCACATGTGCCCCTGGGTAATTGAAGATGAATCAAAGCACTTGCATTTGCCACATGGATTAATGGACACTCAGAATTGTTTAGTTGAAAAACGTTTTTAGCATAAAACATGTTGGTGTAAAAAGGCGTTGGCAAATTACTGAACGTTGGTGCTGCAATATGAGCTCATCCTCGTTGAGCTGAGCGGAATGTGGAAGGAAAAACAGAGGAAAAAAGAGGGAAATGGCACAAGGGCATTTGCTCAGCTGGTTGGAGCAGGGTGTTAATAATGCCAAGGTTATGTCTTTGATCCCTGTGTGGACCATTCACTTGAGAGGTTGGATTTGATGATCCTTGTGGGTCCCTTTCAACTCAGAATATTCTGTGATAATTAGGTTTCTTCAGGTTTTGTTTGTTTTTATTAGGCCATAGTCTGGTACTCCAAAGGAAAACCTATTTGTTATCCAAAATTCCTCTTCACCTATTTTTGTGTATTTTCTGGACTGTGTGTCAATGCCAAAGGAAGAAAACCTTACAAATGCCACAGGGATCAACAGTGAGAAGGCATTAACAGAAAGCTGTACTTGGTTAAGCTCATAATTTTAAAATACTACACTTCAAAATACAAATGAGTCTTGCCTTAATTTCAAATATTACTTAAGATATCCACTTAAAAGAAATCAATCAGCTGTGCGTACACATGATGTGTGTCACTATGGGGATAAATAAATTGATGCACCAAAATGACACTTGGTGTTGCCCCAATGTCAAAGACACATCTTCCCCCCAAACCCTACAGAGCAAAGGACAAGGACTCTCTCACCAGAGCTGGGGTCTGGGCAGCCCTGCCCCAGCTGCTGATTCCCAAGGCCATCCTCACCAAAAGGCCTTTTCCCCAGCACATTTCATGCTCTGTACTTGGTCAGGACATTTCACACTGGCTTTAAAGACGCTCCTTTCTATCCACTTCTCCCAGAGACGAGCAGGTCTTACCTTCATTTTTGAAGCTCCTGATGATGTTTGCAGAAGGCATCGATGTCCTGTCTGTGGCAAACCTGTTGTACAGCTCTAGCATGTACTCTGGTGGGTCCACCTTGGCTGACTCGTGCAGGGGGATGTCAGAGAGGTTCAACGTCTTCAAAAACTCATTTTTCATGTTTTGGAGCAGCGTGTTGAAATCAACCCCATCTTGCTCAGAGAGGATCTCATCAAAAAGAGGCACATCTTCCTCGAGGGAAGAGTGCTCCAGGCTCAGGATGGGACTGCAGGCTGCAAGGTGAACCAGGAGGGAGAGGACAGCCCAGAGCTGGAGGACAACAGAATCCATGGCTTCGCCCGAGCCTCCAACGGCACTCACCAAGCTCTGGCTCTCCTGTGGGCTCGGTGGCGGTTTTATCCGCTGGGTTGTGCGCAGCTCGTGTCACAGAGGGATGACAAGTTTGGAAACTCTTGTCTTGAAACTTGTGATCCGTCCTGTCTGTCTGCCCCTTCCCCCTCCCCAAAACCAGGTCTCAGTAATTGGATCTCGCTCTCCTCTATGGCTGCCTTGCCTCTCTTATCTCGGCCAGTGGAAGCTGCTCACCAGATTTGTTGCTATCTCGCCATCCCCTCTCCCTTAATGAGCGTTTTGTAAACATTCTGTGTGGGACTCTCAGAGATAGGACAAGTTTCTCCTCAGAGAGGAACTGCCCTTCCTTTCTCCCTCCCGGTAGCTGACTTTGCCTGCTGTACGTGAACCGTTTCCATCCGCGTGGATTTCAGGCGAAGGCGTAAATTCTATGGAGCCTCTCTCCAAATGCACTCATTTCACACTGAGGGCAAACAACAGCTCCCTCTGCCCTGTTCAAAACTATTTTAGAGTCAGGTCTTTATGTTAAACTTAAAAAATAATTTCTTCGGGAAAAAATTCTGTTTCTCTGTACTTGTGCAGTGCAAATCCCAGGAGAAGAGCTCTTGGTGCTGCCACAGCAGAGTCACCAGGTGCTGGGTGCAGAGGAGAAGAGCTCAAGGTGAGCAACGAGAATCACATCCTCCAAGGAGCAGGGAGTTGGACTTGGTGATCCTCCAGGGTCGCTTCCAACTTGAGATATTCCATGATTCCATGACTGGAGTATTTGCAAACGATTCAGAAAATCTTTATTTAATTCATCTTTCATATGTGACTTGGCAAATCATGTTTGAATTTGATTTAGTCATAACACTGCTAAATAAAAAATTACTAAAAACACACCAAGGCCAACAGGTGACTCTGATTTCAGGTTCTCATTAATTCAAACAGCTCAGGGGTACACCGTGGAGAATACAGAAATTACTTTGCAAAGACGTGTGCTAAAATTAATGGCACTTTTTGTGTTAGTATGCAAATTTCAACAAAATGTGAGCAGTGTGCAGACCAAAATTGGTCTTGTTCATAGATAACATCGTTCACTTAAATCTCCCTGTTCTCCACAGACTTTCTAAAGTGGTCTTGTTTTGACAGCGTGGCCAGAGCTCAGCGCCTGTCCCCAAGGGGTTCAGCACTCAAGATAAAGAGGCTTGTGCTGCAGAGCTTTTCCTTGCAAGCACTAAGAACTTTACCCAAGGACTAAACCACTGACCTGCTGAGTTTTCTGGACTCTGCTTTTTGTCTAAGCACATCCATTGATTTTCCCCATCCTGCAATTTTCTTCCTTTGTCGTTTGCCCAAATCTATCACAAACAGCCACAACAACGAGAGCCATGCTCAAGTCGTGTCTGTTTTAAATTAATCCTCTATGCTTTTAATTAATTAAATATCAATGTTTTTGTGGAAATCATGTGCAGTGTGGCTGTCATGGAGTCAGACACTGACATGGCATTTTAACCTCATTTTATTCAACTTTTCTTCTTCTGAATGTGGGAAACCTGATGCAAGAGGAAAAGTGCGGTATCAAGGTCCCTGTTTTTGCTACACCACATTGGAAGTAGATATTTGAGCTTAGCAAGATTAATTTAGACCTCACTGTGGAGTTCATGGCTGTCTATAAATCCTGTACAGCCTCACCAAAGGCTGATCTGTGGATATTGTGACTTTGCAGAGCTCAGCACAGAAATCTTGGAGAAATCTTGGAGCAGTTTGGGTCACTTCTGTTAATTAAGAGAAAAGTGCAGTCTTCTTTTTGTTGATGATTCATCACCAGATTAAAGTTTTTACTTCCACAGGAAGTGAGGTTAACATTAAAACCCCTGAGAATTGGCTTAGCCTTAACTCTTTGACGCAGCACAGCAGTGAGTCCTGTAAAGGAAAGTCTTTGGGGCTGCTTGTCACCACCAGTGACGCAGGACATTTGTCATGAGGGTGATAATGCCTCCGGAGTGTTTCCTTTTTTAATGCTTCAATATTCATTTCAAAAATGCACTGATTTCATTCATATATATATATATATATATATATATATATGCAGCTATTATTCAATTAAAGAGATAAGCAAGCTCCTGCTTGCTGCACTGGGATCTGTGGAACTCCTTTCAGAGGGATGGGGTTTTTCTGTGAGATTCAGGGCTGAAGGTTTTGAATTTAAAAGGAATTCTTCAGCATTTATGTCACTCTGAATTTTTTAGTTGAGTTTCCTCTCTCCCTATGAACACATTAAGTATTTTGGAGTCTGTAACTGGCCATTGATCAGAGATTGAGTGAAATGCTCTCTGTTACTCTCTTGATGCAGATGAGCAGTTCCAGAGCCAGAGGAACTTTTCTAGGTTTGCTCCCCCTTTCTATGAACTAAGGCTCAGCCTGTTGTGCAGCCCTGGATCTCTGGGTGCCAACTGAACAGCCTCATTTCAGCTCCTCTGGGTGTACTGGGAGCCACACAGGGGCTGGGCTGGGACCTTCCTGAGCCCTGCTCAGCCCAGACACCTTTGTTCTGAACCTGTCATTTCCCATCCTGCAGGTGTTACCCTGTAAAGCAAAAAGCAGTCATGAGCACAGGGATCTGACATCCATTTCCTCACCCACAAGTGTCATCTTGCCTCAGTGGCTCATTAGGAACACAATTCCTGCTCAGACATTCCAAGCATTTTCGCATTTCCACTCTGGTTTTGATAAGTCCTTGAACAACGGCAGAGTGCAGGGGTTGTACACAAAGCAGCTTGTGCTGAGTTTCCTGACTTATTCCATGTAGACTCTGCTGGGGAATTGCCAGACAAGGAATATCCAGAGAGCTCATCTGATATAAAAGCAGCTTCCTGTTTCCTTAGGCTGCAGGATGATGATTTTAACACACCAATAATTATTTTTTCCGAATTGATTTGTGTAACAGAAGGACTTTATTTCATGTCACTGAAATGATTTGTGCTTTTTTGAAAGCAATTTCTTTCTAGGATACTTATTGGGTGTGTAAATTGCAGGGCATATGAGGGTGTGATGCTCACCTGGGCAAGAAGGAATGTGAAGTGTTTTTGAAGCATCCTCACCCTTCCTTAGCCTGTTTTTTGGGATGGAGGAACACCTGCCTCAGCCAGAGGCTCGGGGCAGCCTTGGAGGGAGAAGCTTCCCCAGGAAAAGGTGATGTTTGCTTGAGTGGCCTGGCCTTTCTGGGCATGAATAGTTCCCCAGGGAATAAAAAGTCTGCCAGTTTTACAGTGTCACATCTAATTTCCCCTCTTGTAAACTCATGTGGGTTTTGGTTTAGCAGTCTATACCTTAAAAATTTCATTATGACTTTTAAATTTAAATTGTTACTGATAGTAGGTCCATTTTCCTCTTTTTTTCAGGAATTTTGGGTCAAGGCTACTCCCTAATCAGGGGCCTTCATTAGGTCACACCATTGCAGGGAAGCAGGACAAGGATGCAAACGTGCTGTAGCAACCACAGCATGTGATTTGAGGTTTTCCAAAATACAGGGATGGAATTATTGCAAAAATGCCCCACAACGGTCTCTGTCAGGAGATAGCTGTGGCATGAGGTAACTGCTGGGTGTGAGGTGGGAGATAAAGAGGAGTGTGACACTGACAGTGTGATGAGCTTGCAATGGAATAACTAAAATTAGTTCTCATTCCTGCATCTGCCCAAGTCCTTATTCCTGTACGCCTTGGTTCATGGCTGCTCTGGATTCCCTGTCCATAAATGGGCCCTTCCCAGGGGCTCTATTCCCTTTTCAGATGTCACTGGAAAATTAAAGGATGGTATTTATTGAAAGAGTGAGCAGGAAGAAAGGTGGCAGTGCATTACAGCCTGTGTGATCAAGGAAAAAAAATCAGGGAGAAGAAGGAAAGGGAGGGGCAGCCACAAGGACAGGGAATTCCTGAACCTGAGAGACAGCAGCTCCTTCTGGCACAGGGAATTCCTTAACCTGTGTGACAGCAGCTGCTCCTGACCTGGAGCACCGCTGGCTTTGTGTGGGGAGCCCAGGGCTCATCTCCCTCAGCCATTCCCTGGCAAATGAGGAGGATGGGGATCCCACAAACCAGCAGGGCACACAAACTACCTGCACTGCCACAGGAAATTCCCTTTCCTTCCTCCTTCAGTCCTGCTGAGGGGGCAGATGCTCCAGGCTCCAGGAGGGGACCCCATCCATGTACATTTGCTCCAGAGCAACCTGGGCTGGCTGGAGGGCCAGCGACCACGTGGCAGCACGGAGAAATGAGGAGAAGCTGGGAATTCCATGCCAGTGCAAAGCCTGAGGAACTGAAACAGAAAGAAAAGAGCTGGAAAAATAGCTGGACATGGCCTTGCTGTCAGTGTCCTGTCAGTCACGTGCAGTAAAGGCTCCATGAGCTCCCAGCTCCCGCTGTCCTCACTCCTCCAGCAGATATTTGGAGGAGCTGCCACTTCCATGATTGGGCTTTGCACTCAGCTGGGAAATTTGTAGCACCCACCAAGTTCACTGCCCAGCCCTGCAGTTGGAGAAGGATTCCCAGGAAACTCTTAGATCCTTTCATGAGACAGTCACAGTCCAGCATTGAATCTATTTGTTTTGTTGTTTTGTTTTTTTTTTCCCTGATCATTCTCAAAATGAATAAACACAGGCAATAGAAATGCACACATAATTCAAGGGGCTGGAAGTTATTTGCTTATATCATTTAGGGGATGAGAAATGTCTCAAAATCTCTTGATTTGTCTCCCCTCCTGTGAGCTAGGTACATGCCTTGGTAAATATGGATGCAGTCTCTAATAATATAAAAAATCTAGTACCTTTTATGGTCACACAATTTATTAATTCAATCCTCAATTAATTCAAACCTGGTGGGACATGGTCAAAAAGAAATCAATTCCTATTTGATATCTTCACACAGAAAGTGAGAGCAGTGCTAATGAACAGAGAGGAGCTGCTGTTTAATCCCAGGGGTTTGGACTCTGCAGGCTTCTTATCACACTCCCTTCACAGAACAGTTTGACAGAAAAAGGTCAAGAGAAAGTTTTAATTTTACATTTTTGAAATTCTTTCTCGCATCATGCAGTTATTTTGTGGTGCTTTGGTATTCATGTGGGTGTTAAACTTCAGGAAACTCTCTGAGCAGCTCCAGTGACACTGACAAAAACAAGATTTCAGAAGAAAACCTTTCAGAATCCTCCCAGACCCGTCCCCTTTCCTTGTCAGCTCCATGTCCAAGCAGGCTTTTTGAGGGGTACAATTCTTTCCCTAATCAGAGCTCTGTTTAAAGCTCTCACAGCCCTAAATGAACAAAGTTCTTGGGAATAATCACTAAATTTTGTCTTTGGGTTTCAGAACTGAGGAGTCTTGATCTTCAACAATGGGGAAAAGCCAGACTCAGGTCAGCAGAAATTATTTTGCTGACAATTTTGATTAATAACATGAAATTATTTAACTGACAGCTTGAGTGCTAAGCAGAGATGGAATATTTTCTGGCAGTGTTAGCTGATATCTCAGCACTAGATATTAATGACTAAGTCAACAGCTTGTAATCACATCAGCAAAACATGAGGAAAAATTAGACAAGTATGTCTAATATTTGCTCTGTTTATTTAATGTTAGGGTTGGAATCAGAAAGGGAAAGCAAATTGTACATAACAGTAGAGAAGACTGATTCATTAAAAAATACTTTTAAAGTTTAGCCTTAGAAATTCAAAGATGAAAGTTTATTACATTCTATTTTCTGTAACTCGATGACTGGAATCATACTGGGTAAAAAAAAATTGTCACCAGCCTCTCTCTGCTTTGATTGCCATGCAGCTGAATATCAAATTTTATCTTTTCCATCCTTTTGTTTAAGGGAAGCTGGCTCAAACACCTCACTAATTTTTATTTCAATTGCAGCAAAAATTACAAATATGTTCTGTTCCCCTTGGC
The DNA here is from genome assembly GCA_016584745.2 of Phylloscopus trochilus trochilus. Classification (NCBI taxonomy): domain Eukaryota; kingdom Metazoa; phylum Chordata; class Aves; order Passeriformes; family Phylloscopidae; genus Phylloscopus; species Phylloscopus trochilus. The sequence continues at coordinate 1,613,925 of WQNJ02000045.1, read as the reverse complement.
CTGGCTTCTGTAACTTTGTTGTCTGGGATGCTCAGAGTAGCATTGGTCAGGGGTTTGGCCAGGGCTCACAGGGCAGCTGCTGAATGCTCTTCACCTGGAAAATCTCACCTCTCTCCAAGACAACAAACTGAAGCACTGAATCCTCTCCACATTTCACGAGCACTTCAAAATGTCTTTTTTTTTTTTTTTTTTTTTCTCGGTAGGTTTAAAAAACAGTTCACAAGAGGCAAAGCAAACGAGGGTCCAGTGGCAACAGCTCCTGCAGGTGTCTTTACAGGCAGGAAATTATTTCATGGGTCCATGGCTTCGTTTGTGAGGAGCTGTCATAGCAGCCTGATTCAATGCCCACATCAATTCTCATTCCACTACCAGCAAATACAAACTGATTTTTAAAAGATGTTTTCTTCCCTGTCAGCATTGTTACAGAAGGATCCACTTTATGCTGCATTTGCTTTTCTACCCAACAAAAAATGGCAACCTGAGGTCCTCACTGAGTACATCTGAATCACCATCCTCTCTTGGCACACACCCACAGAAAATTAAATAAAGTGGGAGCTGCCAAATCACCTGTGTGTGGCTGCCTCTTGGTGAGCTGCAAGAAAGGGCAGAGAAAAGGACTCGCAGGAGTGTGAGGGACACTGAAGCCAGCAGAGGCTGTGGCCATGGAGGGGGGCACTGGCAGGACTTGCCTGGAAGGGGCACAGACCTGGCTGCAGAGATCCAGCCAGGCTGCCAGCCCCCTCTGCCCTTGGGCCCCTCCAAAACACCCCAAATGAAACAAGAGCCAAGAGCACAGAGCCCCTCTGTGGGTTCTTCATGCCCGAGGACAGAGCCTGGCAGAGCAGGACTGCACAGGGGCAGAGGAGCTGCTTGAGTTTCCCTTGGTGGCACCAGAGTGGTGATAAGAGAGAGATAAGGAGCGCTGGAGCTGCTCCCTTTACCTGTGCTCATGGCCAGCGTGGGACTGGCCTTTGTCACACTGAGCTCCATCTGCTGCTGTGCCTCTTTTCTGAAAAGGAAAGGATTTCACTCACTCATGTCAGAGCACTTGGGAATATTTGATTGAAAAACCTCATGCTAAGGCAGTGTCTCATTATATAATAGAATATACAAAAATATATGCTTTGTATGCTAACTCGGTTTTTACTGTTGGTTGACAGGATTAAATCTATTTTATTTTTGAGCTGTGGTTGGCTCACAGTTGGTGTTTTTACCAGCCCAGTGACAGCACATCTCACCAGGCTGGGTCCCAATTGCCGCCAGAAAACCCCGATTCCGAGGCTGCTGTGATCATTTGCCATCTAGTGGAGAAGAGAAATCTCACTGCGTGCTTGGCCCGAGTAGAAAGAAAGAAGTACACCAGGATTGGAGTGCTTTCCTTGGAAATCTGGCCTGGCTCGCTGGCCAAGACAGTCACTTGTTTTAAATAAGTAATGGTGTAAGATCCAGCTCACCTCCTGATAATTTATAATCTGAGTATTTAAAATCAGGCACCTTGACTGAAACTGGGGGGAGGAACTTGTCCTCTTTTCCTCTTGCACATGGATCTTGCAGTGTTGTTCAGTGCTCAACTGCAGCAACTTGTAGTGGTTGCACACACACACTCCAGGGGCAAATTTTGGTCTTCTAAAATGGGTGATTTTTTTTCCTCTCATGACTGTGCCTTGTTAGCAAAGAAAAAAAAAAAGGAAAAAAAGGAAGGAAGGAAGGAAGGAAGGAAGGAAGGAAGGAAGGAAGGAAGGAAGGAAGGAAGAAAGAAAGGAAGGAAAAAAAAAATTGGGAGCAAACAATCAGCATTATCTTGATATTCCAACCAGGAATAAATATGGTTTTAATTTACAGAAGCTGCCAGTGCACATGCACACAGATACACTCAGGCACACCCAGACACTCCCAGTGAGCTCTCTAGTGTGTCCCTTCCAGCTCAGAATATTCTGTGATCTGTGATTTTCCACATAAAATAAATTCCCTGCTTTTTACAGAGCAAGCCTGGTGGGATGTTAGATAAACTACCAGAATGTGCCTGCTGACCTTGGTGAGGAGGAGCTCTTGGGAAGATCAGGTAACGTTCAGGATAATCAATCACATCCTGACGATTTCTCCCTCTCTAGACTCTTTGGCCAATGTGTTCTTAGGATCTAAGCAGGTGCCCTGGCTCCTTTCTCATATGAGTGACAGCTCTGGGTTCCAGTGGCAGTGGGGCAGCCTTGCCCCTCTCCTGCAGCATATTCCCAGGAGCTGTGCTGTTCTCCAGGTGTTAACCTTGTGCTCAGTGCCAATGAGCTCCACCTTATCCACCTGCACGTTGACCTTGGGCTTTATCAGGACGAGCTCTGGGCTTTGTGCACTGAGAACACAACTCCCCCATTGTTCCTGACATTGGCTGCTGGGCTGTGGGTGCCTCCCATGGAATCCAGTGGGGATTTTCCATCCATTCCATTGGAAAATCTCAGGGATCACAATACAAGAAGATCCTCTACCAGCAGCGACCCACAAAGATACTGATTCCTGATGAGCTCTAGGACAGCAGATGTTTCATGTCAGATAGAGCCTCTCTAAGTTAACTGATTCAAAGGTTTAATATGTTAATGTGTTCAGCTTTAGGCCCCTCAAGGCAAGAAGGACCTTGGGAGGCTGCAGCATATCTGGAGAGAGGAATAGAGCTGGGGAAGGGGTTGGAGCCCCAGGATCAGCTGAGGGAACTGGGAAAGGGGCTCAGAGGGAGAAAAGGAGGCTCAGGGGGCCTTGTGGCTCTGCACAACTCCCTGACAGGAGGGGACAGCTGGCAGGGGTAGGGCTCTGCTCCCAAGGAACAAAGACAGGAGGAGAGGGAACGGCCCCAGGCTGGGCCAGGGGAGGGATAGGTTGAATATTGGGGAAGGTTCTTCACTGTGAGGGTTGTAAAGCTCTGGCACAGCTGCCCAGGGCGGTGTTGGAGTCCCCATCCCTGGAAATGTTCAAAAAACATGTGGATGTGGCACCTGGGGATGTGGTTTAATGATGGTGGTGGTGGTGGGTTGAGGGTTGAACTTGACGACCTTAAAGGACTTTTCCAACCTTAACTATTCCATGATTCTGAGATTTCCTCCATATCATGAAAATTCAGAGCAGAATTGCTGGAAGAGGGTGGATTTAGAGATTGACATTTTCAGACCAGTTACTTCAGGTAACAGCTGGATCTGATCTTCAGGGACATTTTACCTATTGATGATTTTTACCTCTTTGGGCTTTCCCTGTAGTCCAGTTGTAATATCAAGCACCTGCAAGATAAGAAAAGTAGATTAATTATAATCCAAGACAGGTCCATAAAGCATATTGTAAACTGTGGCCTAGTCAACAAAGAATGAAATGGCAGGAAATAGCAAGGGCAAATACAGTATCAATAAATAAAGTATCAAACTTCTTTCTCCTGCTTATGTCCTTTTCTCTGATTTGTTCAGAGCTGGCTGTACATTTCTATTTGCCCTGTGATTAGTCATTTTAAATTGGGAATAAATTTCTGTTGCTCTGCAGCCTTTTCTAGCATGATTTTTGTGGTTGTTGGTGATATCAACAGGCCAAGGCTCAAGGGCTGTGAATTCAGAGCTGCAATTTGCCCATCCCTGTGCTCTTGTGGGAACAGAGGGAAAACTTTTCCAGAGTTTTTCTCTGTAAAACTGGGGGAATCAGAGCATGCCCATATGGGTTTGTGTGGTTCTTCCCATGCTTCCTCCTCTCTTTGTTGGGGCTGCACTCCAAGAGGTGCAGCAGCCCCACAACAGATTTGCCCCTGAGGGGCTGCATCCAGAAGCTTCCCATGAGCTGGACATTGGAGGGGCTCTGAGAGTAGGTGGAGAGCTGAAGGTTTATTTACCAAACAACAAACACAGAGGTCAAAATGCAAACATAATATTTAAAAATATATTCCTCACAGGCCCAACTGTGAGGCATATGAGACTACAAACTAAAATTAAATCTAGAAACAATATCCTTCCATTTGTGAGGAAGGCCAGGAACACGACCTCCCTAACTCGAAATTAAATGGCAGATAATGAGGTATTGAGGCTGGTTTCAGAGTCCACAGAACATAGAACAACTATTCCTGTATTTAATTAACTAAGTTTGACCCTCCAGAAACATTTTTTTTGGATCACCAAGAACCTGCAGCCTGTTGTGAATACAATTAATGTAAAAGAACAGCTTCACCATGTGATGAAATGCTCTTTTATTAAATAGCAGATCATTTGACCAGGAACCTGAATTGAAAATAACAAACTGCAGACCTGGGGCCATTTTCCTCCAAATCTTTCCCTCTGGCAGACACTCAAGGGTCCAATAAAGAGTAAACATTCACCCCCAAACCACACACCTCTTCCAAGCCCTGGAGGGAAGGATGTGTGAGTTCAACTATTCCCTGGGATCTGCCCCAGAGCAGGCAGGTGGCCCCAGCACTGCCCCATCCTGTATTTCCATCAGCTCCTGACACAAAGGCCTCTCCAAGGCATGTGGGACACTCAGCAAGTGGCCACAGCTCTTTGTCCCTGCCATTGTGTGAAAGGAAAGCTTTATTCCAAAGTACAAATTTTTTAGGGCTGGGACAGTATCATCTACTTCCAGGCTTGGAAAACACCCAGAACAAAAATCTCTCTGGCCCACTGCACTCATTCAAACTGCTGCAAATTTCCACTGGCCCTGCAGAATTCAAGCTGCTTTGCCAATGTGGGCAGCATGGACCTGCTCCCTCCCTTTATCTTCATTCACCTCTTTGCTCCCTCCCCCAGCCATCTTACATGGGGTGAGGCAACACACGGATGCTGATGTCAAAATGAAGTTCTCCACTGGAAAAATCTATTCTGTTTCTGTTTCTTCTCGTTATGAAGCACAAACCAAAGCCTGGGCCATGCTGCAGCCCCAGCACAGGAATGGACCAAAGGGAAATTTGTCTTTTCTGCAGGGCAACTCACAAGGCCCACTGTCATTGTGTTCTGATTTTGGGTAGAAAAAACAGACAAAGCATTCTATTTATTTATTAAAGCACTATATTTATTTGTATGTCATAGGCTTGTTATGCATCAAAGCTTTGGATAGGCAGGTTGAGCCTTGTACCCGAGTTCTGTTCCAGCAGGAGAACACGGTTACCATCATTAAAACATGCGAAAAAGGCATTTCCTTGCAACAGAAATGTCAAGATCCAGTTGCAATGAGTTCTTCACAGATATGAAGGCCCAAAATGCTTGGAATCCCGGCACTGGCACAGCCATCACCATCCATTGGTGCTGAAAAAATCCCAGGAAAATGAAGATAGTGTCAGTACCAGTATTTACATCAGTATGTATCTCAGTATCAGTATCTCCTTACCAGATGAGATCCCTGTATCCAGCTAGGAAAAGTCTTAAATACACAAATCTCAATCCCCAGTTATGGCCCTATTCAAGGCTTCTGTTTGTCTCAAAACTGCAAAACATTTGTGGTGCAACTCAATGGGAAGAAATGCCCACACAGCTCCAAGATACCAGGAGGATTTGGGTTCAGAGGGGAGGAAGGTGCCCTGGGGCAGAGCCACAATGCCCTGATCTGTGACTTACGTTCAGTGGCCACCAGCTGGTAAAGAGGCAGCCCTGTGCAGAGCTTTTCAATGTGTTTCCCATAGAGAATCCAGTCTTTAAAACGCCCCAGCCTGGAAGTGCCAGCTTGGAACAGGGCCCACACATTATTTGGAGAGTATACATCCTTCATGGTCTGAGGAGAAAAGGTGAAACATCATCAGAAGTGTAGCTTTAGCTTCACATTACTGGGACACCCTTTGAGAAGGTTCCTAAACCTAAACCTTGGCCTCACAAAAAAAATTAGATAAGGACACTTCATGCTTTAAAAAAATAATATGTTCAATCTGTTCAGTAATAAAATTCACTAGATATTAATTATGCCAACACAGCTAGCCTGAGCCGTATTGCTGCCATATTGGCAGCAAGTTTTGCTGTAAATGTGCTTCTGGGCTGACACAAAACGGGCCAGAACTCCAGTTCACCTCCAGGCAATACTTCCTGTCTCCTTCTGAAACTTCAGCCTGAATAAGGAAGTCAAAACCTGGTCAAAGTAAAGTGATGTCTACCTTCTGTTCTGAAAAAAAAATAAAATTCAAGCAATGTCAAGGTCAAAATATCAGCAGGACAATGAACAAAGGGAAAGTTTGCCTGGACTTATACTGTGATCACCTCAAATTACCCCAAATTACATCAGTTCCAAGGACAGGAGATTGGTACAGCTGGAGACAGCTCAACAACCCCCTATAAAACTGCAGGGGGGCCATGATGGTTCATTATCTTCAAAGAATGTTCTGCATGATATTCCCTTCGAGATGTGTCTTGTCAGAACAGCTCCATCATTGCTAAGACAGCACAAGTAATGTCTGAGCTGCTTTGGGGGCAGAGTGGAGGGTCCCCCTCACATCACCCTGCTCCCACCCCCTTCTTGCCAGCAGCGAGGGTTCCCCACAGTCACCTCTCTCTCAAATGCCAGACGTCCAATCTCTCGCAGCTCTGGGATTAATTCCTTCTTTATTTTCATGATGAAGCAGGCATTTCGTGAAAATAACCTGGTTGCAATATATCCCTGTGATGGAAAGAATTGAGGTTAAATCATTAGAAATGGGTAACGCTGACATTAGTTGATGCTCTCTACACTTTGGGGCAATCTGGAAGGAACAGCAAGTGGCTGCAGAGTCTGCTGCTGTGGAATGAATGCATTTCCTTTGTCTCCTTCGGGGAATGGAGCCAGCCTGTCGTGGTGCCTGTCCCTGAGACTGGAAGCATAATTTCTGACAGACTTCTGCTGCCCATGAGTGCTGGCAGCCCATCCTCACCTCCAGCCCCATTGAGGTCAGGGACCTTCTTCTCTGCTCCAGGAACTGCCACCACAGATTTCATTACAAGTCTTTTAAACTGCCCCATTGTACAGGTGAAGAAAGGAGATGGCCAAGGAGGAGAAAAGGTGCTGGGAATCATCAAAGAAATGGGATGTTCCAGGACAAGGTGTGGTGAGAACACACTAAAATAATTTCTGATTTTAAAACTTCCTCAGGGGTTAATTCAAGGCAGATTCTTGGATTTACTCACATGTGTGTAGTCAAAAATGGTGTCAGAGGAGTACACGCCAGAGCGGACGTGGACATCAACGATGTGCTCCTCGCTGTGGATGGTCATGGTCCCAGTGACATAGTTGCTGACAGGATCTCGCAGGGCAAAGGTCTTTGGTAAAAAGCACAAAATCATTGTTCATCACCTGGCTTCCATCTTTAGCAGGTGCAACAACCCCCAATGCTTTCTGCTTCATGTAAATACTGAGAACCCTGGAGAACATTTAAGAACCCTGGAGCAATCCGAGGAGGCTCTTGAGCTGGAGGTCAGTTATAAAATAGGCTGTCATGCAGGCTGAGGAAAACCTGCATGGGACATCCCAGTTATTCTGGGCAGCAGGGACTGGCAAGAGACTGGTCCAGTCTCCAAATGTTTGACTGAGCTAAGGGGACCTCTGTCCCACTTGTTACTTTGCACCTGCACAGAACCTCTGGCAAAAGCTCTTTTTCTCTACACTTGACCATAAGTAACTTGTTTGGTTTAGTTTCTCCTGTGGTTTTCTTCCTATTCTGTTCTATTCTCTCTGCCCAGGGATCCAACACATTTTAAACGCTCATGTGCAGGACAAGGCTCATCACTCTACTCACGTCCAATGCAGAAGTCTCAGCCCAAAAGACTCCCAGGCAAATGAAGACCACAGCCTGTAAATGGAATCAGAATTCTCACTCATCAGAAACACCAGGCAGTGCCATAAAAAAACCCAGTCAATGAACTGAAGGAAGGAGCTGGAGAATCAGTTTGAAAAATTACCCACTTAGCATGTATATTAGCTGAAAACAACTACAATTCCTCATTGTAAAGTTTTTGCTGTCAGGCTCTCCTTTACCTGTAAATCAGAATAACTTAACCATTAAATTTCTGCAGTTTTCTGAAGTCCCTCCTTGATGCCATGTTACTTCTTGATTTGCCTCTACAACTGCAATTATTAAATCCTAACTAAACCCCCCTTCTGAACTGTAACCAATTCTGCATTCTTTGCTCAAATGAGGCTTCCACTGACTTTGCTGACCCAAGAAATGTAAGTTCTCCTTTTTCCACCCAAAGAAACAACACACAGATCGTATTATTGAACCACTGTATTGTACCACTTACTCGAGCATCTTCTTCTCTATCCTTTTGTTTTTAAAAGTGAGAAACTTACGGTATTAAAAGTTCAACAGAAATTAAGATACTCACAAATCTCTTCATTTTCCCTTCAGATGAGAACAAGAGGCTGCAGAAGGTAAGAAGGCAAGGAAATCTCAGAGACCTTCAACTTTTATATCTTGCTGGAGGTGTGGGAAACACTTGACAGAACTTTCCTTCATGACTCGAACAAGTCCATATCTACATGTCGTAAGCCTCCTATCTGAATTTTGGGTTGGCACAGATAACCTGACCCAGATATATTTAAAGCACTCAGTAAGTCTCAGTAAATCAATCACTCTGCAAATGGCTATTATTCACTGGTTTAAACTTTAGTCTTGCTGGTTCTATTTTTTAAAATATTTAACAGGATATTATCCAGAATTAAATGACATTGGGAATAACACTGTTATTTAGTCACACAAACTGCATTTTGTCTTCCTAAACACAATCCCTAAGGGCCTGATTGATAGTCTGCAGAGAAATGCTGGGAAGAAACGCCTGTGTCATGGTGGCCTCCATGTCAGCTGACAAACAGACCAATTCTTCAGCATTTCTTTCACTGAAAATTTTGAGTGGGGCCCTGAGCCTCCTGACAGTGAGCAGCATCCCTGCCCATGGCAGGGTGTTGGAACTGGATGATCTTTAAGGCCCCTTCCGACCCAAACCACTGTGGGACTCCATGATTCCATTCTATGTGCAGGGACTCTTGGCAAGAAGCGCTGCTCATTTTTGATCAGTTACCACCGTGAGCAGAACACACACACTGAAATGAGTGACAGAGCTGGGAACAACAGCTGTGCTTCACAGGACAGCCTGGGGCCTCCTCAGCACACAGAGGAGTGACATGAAACCTCAGAGACTCCGTGGTGCCCACAAGGTCACAAAAAAAAAGGAGCAGGATGGGAATTTCCCCTTTGAAGCTGCCACTGATTTCTGCATTTTGTGAAAATGCCAATGAACACGATGTCGCCATGAGAATGTTCTCTGGTGTTCTCAGGTGACTGCCACCTTGCCTGGACTCCTCCTCATCCGCTATTCTGCACCAGCCAGTGCTGGCACCTGGATGAATCACACCCTGCTTTCTACTAGAAGGTCATAATCAAGGCTGGTTCCCTCCTAATAAAACAAGAACTCAAAATAACAGCAAACACATTTCTGTAATTTCTCTTATCAGAAAAAAGGAGAAGGAGATTGTACAGAAATATCTCTCAGCAAACAGGCCTTGATGGAAAAAGAAAAAAAGGAAATTGCACACATTTGCTTTAAGCCACCTAAGTCCACATGAGAAAAGGTTATCTCAAGTGTAACAATGCTGTGCTGCTAAGCAATATATCAAAAAACACATAAACAGATATCAATTCTGCTAAATCCAGTTAGACTAATTAGGTTGATGTTGCACTCCTCTTGAAAGCTGGCTCTGTCCCTTCCCAAAAGATGCTTTCTTTTTAAGGTAACAGGTATGTCAGAAATACTCAGAGTAGATTTTGACAGTCAAGTAAGTATTTCACAGCAGGACTGTAACAGGGTTCAGGTATCCCAAGTTAAAAAAAAAAAATCTTAATTTAACTTTTCCTCATGATTATGTCTTCATGTACTCATTTTGTTTGAAGAGCACTTGAGAAGCAGCAGCTTCTGTTTCCATCCATGTGAAGGACTGAACGCTGCTGATCCCATCAGACAAGGATAAAAACTAAAGGTTAATTTCCAAAAAGCATTTGCCTAGCTGATGTGATTGCAACTGGACACAGCCTGAGTTGGTTGTCTCAGGCAAAGCCTTCAGTGAAATTCCAGTAGACAAGCCTTGCTTTTTGGAGACTTTTTGCCAACAGTTCATCACACATCTCCCAGGAACACACCTGAAATCAGCAGGCATGTGCTCGAACCCAAGCACTGGAGTCCTAGAGGCACCTTCTGATAGGAAGTAGCTGAAGGAAGGAGCTGCCTAAGAAGGGCTGAAACCCCTCTAATTTCACTTTGGCCAGTCCTCAGGCAGAGTGAGGCTTAGCTTATGAAGCTGTAGTTCAGAATCCCTCAGTGAACCTCAAATTTATGGTCCCTGTCTCAAACCAGCCCTTAGTCCATAATCAGGTTCTCTCTCCTGAAGAGACTCTCTGAAGATTCAGGGCCATGTCTGACAAGCAGAAAGCAGATCCTGAACAAGATCAGAAAGGAAGGTCAGCAAAAGAACTCAGCAATTCCTGTGATTTAGAACCAACCTCATGATCTCTAGGGACTCAACATTTTTAACATAGCAAGATTACCACCCCTTGGTTTGAGTGGTGCTTTTGGTTAGAGGCACAACTGCAGGCTGAGTCCTTTGCCACACTGGCACAAAGCATCACTACAGCTTTACTGGGAATCTGTGCTCTGCTTCTATTTTTTTTTTCCATTTAAAAGTGGCTGTTAAATACATTGAGCTTACCATGACCAGTTTTCCCTCACTTCTCTGTGTGCATTGAATTCAATCAAGCAGGTATCAAAGCCTCCTCTTATCAGAGCACTTCCTCAGGAAACTCGTCATGCTTCTGTGAACACAGGGCACCTGCCAATAAGGCAAACCCATTTTCAGATTTAACTTTGGGATATTATGTATAAAAAGTAAGAGTACACATCAATTAGCAGCAGAGCTGGCCTGGCTTACCATCCAAATGAAGTTCCCTGTAAGTATACCTATCACTTTCTCATGGAACTCTTCAAGCTGGGCAGCTTTTAAATGGTTTTGAGCTTTTCTTGGCACTGAGTGAGCTCTTAGTGATTTCAGCGTGGCTCACAAAGTGAAAATACCAAAGGGGTGGGGACTGCAGGGGTGAAATCTCCCTTTTGGCAGGGATGGAAGTCCACATGCCTGCTCAAACATGAGAGAGAGAAGTGCTCTGTTCCGGGGGCGACACGCACTCGTGCCACGTCCACAGGACAATATTCTCTCCTTCACGACTCAGAGGCAGATCAACAATCTCAGCAAGTCACATAAAGTTAGGGCTCAGCGGTTTGCTGAGAGTGTGACATGTGAGAGACGCCAAGGGCAGGATGGTGACACCAAGGTATTTACAGCAGTCTTAAACTGGTGCAGGAAAAATTCCCAAGCATTACTTTTAAAATCTCTGAGTCAGCCTTTGACCTTTTTCATCAATATCCTCCTTTGAAGGAGATAAAATCTGGGACCGATTCAATATTCACAGAATTATCTTCAAGAGAACAGTTGTTCTCAGTAGCTATCCCAAAAGAATTTTTCATCATAACAATAGGAAATCTCTCCAAAAGGTATCAGCAGGAGTTTGGACAAACCCAAGCAACAGCAAGCTCATGAGTTGTTGAAACTGTGGTTTTATTAAGGGATAAGAAATGTTTGATGTCCCGGTTTTCTGAGTGGAAGGGCTTGTTCCTCCCTTTGGACTATTAGTCCTGTATTTGGAGGATGAGATCACTGTGAAGATGCTCAGGTCCCTTTGCTGTTGTGTTCCAAGTACAGAACTGGACTGTGCACCCACCCATATTCCAACTCTTCAAAATAGGTGCACGTGGACATTTCTCAGATCTGCTCCATGTCTGAAATCAAAAGCTCGAGGTGAAAAGCTCACTCTTGCCAAGAAAATATTTCAGAGCACATTTTTCCAATCAGTTACTGAATCGGGGCTGGGCAAGTTTTAGAACCCACTCTGTTTCAATGACCTTCTTGTGTGGGCAAGGTGCACTGCTGGGGCTAAGAGCCATTTCTATTTCATGTGTTCTGTGAACTCATCAACAAATAATTCTCCAGCATAATTAAATCCTCTTCAGCTGGACCCCACTGCAGAAAGTGTTGTCTGTACACAAAGTAAGCGGGAAGTCAAAATTATTTAAGACAGCAAATAATTTGATGCAAGATAAGCAGCATGATGTTCAAGTGTTTTGAATTTCAAATGTTCATTTCAGATTGTGATTGCTTCTCTTCTTGGAGTTTTCCTGGCTCCTGCTCTTGCCAATCACGTAAGTATAGAGCTACACACAGCTACTCACTACTGCCACAGGAACCACTGGCTTTAGCTCTTACCTCTAAGAAATGTGTTTCTGGAAGTGAAGCTGCTTTTTAAAGTCTGATATTTAGAAGAAAATTGCATTTTAATTTTTCTATGATAACGAAGAAATTATTTCCATGCTTGATGTATCAAGGGAAAAAGACAGTTACCATACATGAAATCAAGAAAGTCTGTCCTGAGATGAGCATAAACACTGAAAATAATGGTGTGGAGGGAAACAAACATCAAGATCCTGCTGGGGAAAGAACAATAAGGAATTACTTTGATTGCTTAGAAAGAAAAGGCTTCCCATTTCATTCTGAGACAAGACTTTTTCTCCCCTTTAATCTGATCTCCAAGAGCAATAATTTCTCAAAACATGGCTACTAGAGCTAATGCTTTATTGAGTGAAACACTGCTGGGAATCTGGGAAGCTAAATCCTTACCTCTTTTAATCTTTTCCAAAAATCAGAACATGGAGAAAAACTTTAACAGTGAAAACTCAAACCACTCCGAGGTCAGAGTCAGCACCAGCCCAAAGGATGGGTCTGAGGCCTGGAAAACCATTTGGGACTTCAAGACTGTAAGTAGATGACACCAGGGCACAAGAAAAGAGACAAAAGTTTTCTAAAAAACACCAAAAGCTTCAACAAAATTTTGTCATATTTAGAGGACATGCTCGAAAACATGCTCCTGCAGCCTTGGGACTGTTTCTGGTGCACTGTGTGTGCTGCGTTAGCTTTTCAGCAGCAAATTCCTTCACGTGCCCTAAGCAGGAGAACACATCATACACGTGGCATTACTGGAGGAGGCAATTTACATTTTACCAAAGTCTCTCGTCAGCCTCCCTGACACATTTACCCAAACAATATAATTGAAAGTACCAATATTTTTCTTTCCCTGTGACTATTTGCACTGTAGGAAGCCTTTCTTTTAACCAGTGCCTCTCTCTAGCAACTTCTCTTTCCCTGTACATTGTTTGCAACAGAAAGGGGTTTTTGTTTAATTTTAATAGGGTTATGTTGCAACCAAGGTGTTTTCAAAGAACACTTGCATCATTGCTACAACCAGCAAGAGGTTTTGGCTTGGCAAAGACTTTCCTACACCACCTCAAGGAGACAAGGTAGGATGGTGGTTGAAAGTGGTGCAAAAGCCGATTGATTTTCTGAAAATAAATCTGGAAAGCACTTGTTCCTACATGCACAGGAGAAAAGGCTCCAAGAACTGAAGAGAACCTTCTCAGAAGGGCTGAGTTGCTTGAGAAGTTCTTTGAAAAGTTGCACTGTCCATGAATAGCCCAAATTACTGTTCAGCCTGGCCTTGGACACTTCCAGGGATAAGGCAGCCACAGCTTCTCTGGGCAGCTTGTGCCAGGGCCTCCTCACCCTCATGGGGATGAATTTCTTCCCAGTACCCCATCTAACCCTGGCAGTGGGAAGCCATTTCTCCTTGCCCTTTTACTCCAGGCCCTTGTAAATAGACTTGTCCAGTTTTTCCCATCAGCTCCTTCCAATACTGGAAGGTCACAACGAGGTCACCCAAATGTCCAGGATGAACAATCCCAATTATCTCAGCCTTTCCTCACAGCAAACTTTGTTAGGAGCTGCTCCATCGCTCTGATCACACTGGTGCCTCCTCTGGACTCTCTCCAGGTCCTTGCTGTGCTGGGCCCAGGGCTGGGGGCAGCTCGGCAGGAGGGGTCTCACCTGAGCAGAGGGGCAGAATCCCCTTAGAGCTGCTGCCCACGCTGGGAGTCATCCCAGCACATGAGGGGTGTCTGGGCTGTCAGTGCACATCGATGGGTCATGTCCAGCCTGTCCCCCACCAGGTCCCAGGTCCTTCCCAGCAGGGCTGCTCTCCATATCTTCATTGCCAGTTCTGAACTCCAGTGCTGGTTTTGCTAAATGCTGTTTTCTGGCTTTGTTTCTTTGATGCTCAGACACCTGGGCCTTACCAATTGCTACCCAGAGAGAATCGATTCATTATCTCCAGGAACAGACTGCAAAGCTTGAGTCCATATGGAAAACGCATCCAAGCCCTGTGCAGAGGAATTCCCTCCTACCTCGCTTACCCAGCTCCTGGTGAGTCTGCTGCTTACAGATTTTGTGTTCCAAAATTAGGACAGGTTAACAGGATTACAAAAAAAGATTCAAGCAGACATGAGCATGTCACTTACTGAAATCCTGTGGTTTTCTATGACTTTTTATACATCCATGTACACATACCAGAGGAAATGCAGCAGGTCTGTCACTATCCTGCTTACAATGACCTGGAGCCCAGCCATTCTCGGGAAGGTTCTGGGCTCTAGCTCTTGACATAAGTCTGGAATTTTTTGGCCACTAGTTGGAAGCATTTCAGCTACATTTTTATTTTCATATTTTCCTAATCTAATTGGTTTTTCTTTTTTTTTCAGGATCAAACTTTTTTAGGGGATCAAACTTCTCATCAGGATCAAACTTCTCAGAGCGAGATATTTCATGATTGACATTTAAGATTAATGAACTGCCTGTATATTACTGTGGTTACTCCTGACAAAGTTTGCAGAAGAAAATTCATAGAACTCTGTACCCATAAGTAAGATTTTTCTCCTTGATAATAGTCTTTTGATCATATTTTCGATCATTTATCTTTCTTCTGCTCTGTGTGGAAGCTCTTGAGTCTCAGTAAAATTTATCATGAACCTACATTGGTCTGTGCTGTGTTTTTACAAACCCTTTGAAAAATCAGAAGCAATTCCAGACAAGATGCAAAACTAATGTTTTTGCAAAATCTTGCAATTTTGACATTTAAACCTCTTCCAGTACAACTTCCTAGGCAGAGTTCACATGCTGTCTTGAGCAATTATTCATCAATACTAGGAGAAAATAGTGCTATACTGTGGGGAGACCAAAGGAGATGCTGCTGAAGGCAGTCTCCCCCCTGGTATCTTACAGCTGTGTTAATTACCCTGGAGTAGAAGCAGCCCTGCCCTCACAGCCATGGGCAGGATAAAGAGTGAGTGAGCTGGGAAGGGTCAGTTGGAGGCTGCTGGCTGGGCTGTGCAGAGCCAGGGACAGGAGGTGGTGCCAGGGCCAGCAAAGGTGAGCTGCTGCAGGTGGGACAGGCAGGGTCAAGGGGCTGTGCCAGGGACAGGAAGGAGCCACCAGAACTGAGAGATCCAGAGCCAGAGCTGTGTGGAGCTGCTCTTAGAAGATACAGAGGAAAGCTACGGGAGACTTTTTGAATAGCAAGATGCCGATACTTGAAGCCTTCTGATGATTTCTATGAAGCACCTCAAGTGCAGTGTCCGTGTCGACTGCCACATATCTACTGTGACACTACACCTACTACATCACCCATATTTAAGATAACTTGAGATCAGTACAACTGATTTTTATTTTGGCTTCTAATTAACACAATAAAAAGTAGTAGTGTAATATAATGTGAAATGATTTGTTTTAAAAATAAATCTTGCCATGCAATATAGTCAACTGGAAAAAGACAGATGCACTATTGCCCTGACCAGCCCAGAAACTGAATTGCAGATAACAGAATTAAGAAGTGTTTTAGATGAAGTCTGGGGTTGAGAACAGGTGTTACGGCCTAACACCTGTATGCAAAGCAAAAAGCCTGAGCCTACTTTCTTCATTGAAAACTTCAGCAACTCACTCTGTCTGGAGAACACCACACCTTCACCTTCCCTCCTCACTCAGGGGCCCTTTCCTTCCTCTTTGAAAGGAGTTACTCTTAGAGCCACTTCACCCACTCAGGGACACCCCAGGGTTACTCTAAGGAAAGGATGCAGCAGCCTGTTCTCTTCAGGAAAAGCCTTTTGGGGACTCTAAGGGTCAACTGATGTGAAAACCAAAGCAAAATTGCACCCAAGAATTTTTTAACACTTCCAAAGGAAAGCAACTGTAGGGCTGCAGCATTTAAACAACAGTTCCTGTCTGACTTTCCTGGGGGTTCTCGAGAGACCCTCCTCTCCTTTCCCAACTTGACAGTGCATTGTTTTCCATCCAGAGATCCCACAGGCACAGTCCTCCTCCCTGCTCCTGTTGGGAGGCACTGGGAATGTCTCCCTGGGGGCCGTGAGTCCTGTCACAGATGATGATTCCAACACGGCCCCAGGCAGCCGGGATGTGACCTGAGCAGTCTGAGGTGCCGATCTCGCAGCTCCGCGGTCATCGTGCAATACCAGGAGCCCGGCAGTCTCGCCGGCAAACCGGGGTAGCTGCTGCCCACTTCAACCTGAGCCTCCCTGTTCTCCCGGCAGGGAATAGCAGGGCACAGCTGCTCCTGGCAAGGGACAATGCCTGCTGCAATAGTGTCCCACTTAAAGCCAGAGCTTCAACAGGAGAGCAAAACACTGTCACCAAGGTCCAGCTGCTCGCAAAACTGCTTTAACTTCATGCACTTAGGAGGAAAAATCTGTCAACAATTATAAATCAATAAAGCTGGAAAGGTGTAAATGCCTCAGGGTTGCTTTGCCAAGTTCACGGAGGCACAGATGCCTCAGCCCTCACTGCAGTATTTTAGTGGGTGCTATGGTGACCCAATAACATACGGTATATTTTGGAAGGTAAAAAGGCTTTCACACATTTTGTCTAATGCAATGCTTTTTATGTCCTTGTTTAAGCCCTAGGATATCTCCGGTCTTAAGTTTGATGTGAATTTTCAAAAGTAAATAGTACATGTCAGAAAAATACTAAAAACAAATTTAATTTTTCACTGCAAATGGATTCCTATTTGATAACTATCAGGCTCCAGCAGGTCAAAATGTTCAGAAGTACAATCCCCATATTTATCAAGTAGTTATACCAGGAAATAATTTTCAGGGACTAGTGACAGGGAAATAAATGACAAAACGATTTTATTGCAACACTCAGCACTTTCACATCAATTTCTGAAAACATATAAAAGGTGGAGGGTTCACACTGCTCTTTCTACCTGCAGGAGCATCAGCTCTGCAGTCAGGATGAATCTCCCTGTAAGTATGCATGCTTTTTTTTTCCTTATAGACTGAAACTTTGATTCAAACCCATTCCTTTATCCCTCAGAAGGGCTGCTGCCTCTCTGGAGCACTGAGGCTTTCTCTGGGGACATTTTGCTCCTCCAGAATGAGCAGCTCAGCCCCTGCTCCCCAGAGGAGCTGAGGAGGTAAGGATTTTTGCACAGCTTGGCTGTAGATTATTCAGAAAACAGGAAGCCTAATCCATGTCCATTACTGTCAGTGCTTTTGCACAACTGGAGCACTGCACTAGTGGATCAAGCCCTTCCCTGTAATGCCAGAGCAGAAGCAATGGAAAAGCTTTCTCCTCACTCTCATCAAATACCTGTGTGTGCCTGCACAGGTCTGAGAAACAACTTGAGATTCAGCTCTTGAAAGAGCAAGTGTGAAATGTGTCTGCTTTGCAGCACCCTGGGTAAATTCGGGGCACTGATGCAATCCCAGGAGGAAAGCAAAAAAGCATCCAAGGAGGACCCTTAACCATCAGATTAGGAAAAGGGAAGGAGGATTCTCATGACCAGGTTTGTCAGCCAGAGCTGAGTTACATTTTTGTATTTGATTTTCATTTCAGATTTTGACCGCGGTCCTTCTTGGACTTGTCCTGACTCCAGCCCTTGCTGATTATGTGAGTACAAGTGAACAATTTCCACATGCATGGCTACTCTGCCTCTATTCCCTGCTCCATGAAATCTCCTTGATTCTTTGTCTACCACTTTGAAGGAAAAGAATTGAAGTCTTCTCAAACAGATGAAACTCCAAAAGCACCAGACAACAGGTGTCAGATGCAGCAATGAGGCATGGAATCCTTGAAAAGAATTCTTATGGCTACTGCCCAGTGCCAATGCCTTCATTCTTGGTCTATTTGAAAATACTGAGGGCACTGCTGGCTCTTAGGGGGGGGTGGGGAACAGAACTTCTTCTATTGTAGCAAGGGTTTTTTAAAGCATTGGGAACAACACTGACTAATATTGCCAGCTAAAAGTGCTCCATTTGGTTTTCCAGTCTCAGCAGACAAATCAAAACCAACAAATCATCTTTGGTGGAGACACCCATATCACTATCACCGGTATCTCACAAAGTGTGAAGATCAATAGCCAAACAAGAGTGGCAATCATTGAGCAAAAGACCAAAAATTTATCATGGAAAACCATCTGGAACTACAACACGGTGAGTGGCACAGAGGGGGATTGTTGAAAAGGTGGTGCAGGGTTCTTCTTTCTGTGTTCTGATAATTTGAATAAATGATGTCACGTAGAAAATCTTGGCATTCGTTACTGTTTCCATCCTAACTTTGACCCAACCTCAACAGTTGGAAAGACTGAATTGTGAATGCTGAATACTTTTATTTCACAGGGTGTCATTGCAACCAAAGTCACACAGCAGAACACCTGCTACATTTCCATCATGAACAGAAATGAGATGCCCAGTTTTAATAATCTGGCCCGGCTGGCAGAGGAGAGCAGGGTAAGATTCCCAAGCAGTAGCAGGTTTCTCGCCCTGGACTTCATCTGGCTGTTTTTTCATGTGCTTTTTCTTCCTGGATAGGATCACGTTGTCTTTAGTGCCAAGGTTTCCGTTCTATCAACAGAATGCAAATTGGGAATTTGTTGTAGGAATGCTTTACTGAAAGAAGCAAGGGGCTGCAGCTGAGTCATCCTCCCACAGCTAGGAATAGGCCTAGGAGGGAAACATCTCCTGCCACTGAGCTTGCTGAATGCTGGTATTTTCCCTTTAGAATCTGATTGGTCTTGGGAGACCTACCAAGAAGATCACCTTTGTCACCAATGGACTGGTCAACAACCTCTACTCCTACGGAGCAGACATCACTGCCATGTGCAGCGGACTCACCACCTACATGGCTTATGAAGTTCACGGTGAGTGTAAACATTGGAAATTCTGAGTGTTACTGACCTGGCCTTTCTGTCTCTTGGGGCATGACTAAGGCACAATTGCTGCTCTTCCATTTTGAGACGCAAAGATACCAAGGGCTTCAGAGGATTTCCACAAAGAGTTTGGCACCTCCACAGATCAGGATTGGAACAGGGTGGTGTCACAACCCCCATAAATGACCCAAGGAAAACCTTCTCAGCTCTTCTCAGGGATGCTAAATAGGCCTTCAATTTGGGCCTGGACTGATTGGGCTAACACAGTGCTTCCCTGGAATATGTCAGCAAGAGGAAGGCTCATCCTAAGAACCACTGTCCTTCAGGTCAGATCTTGCTGATCAGTTGACCCAGGCAGCCACCAAACCCTTGTGCTTCACATCACTCAGCCAAGTGGCTTTGATCCCTGTAGGTTTTTCCAAGGAGTAACAATCCCATTCCCCAGGATGTCAATGACCTACACTTGGTAGGATTCCTTCAGAAAGTCACAGCCCATGTGACTGGGGCCATGAACTGGCTGCTGCCTCTCCATGTATAGCCCAGCTACTGGGACTCACAGGAGCCAGGGAAACAAAGCACCAATTTCTTCATGGGAAATCCCAAAGGGTGATCAAGAGCTTCTCTTTGTGAGCATTCCCTGCTGAGCCACTGAGACAGAGCTCTTTGGGGACTCCAAGAGAATCTGTCCCTCACACAGCTCAAAGATTCCCAGAGCAGCAATTCTTCAGAACCTGGCTGGCTCTGAGCAACACCAGCACCCTGCTGTAGAAAGGCAGCCAAAGGTCTTAGGCATTAGCTCATGGGGTTTTGCTTCTTCCTTCCATTCTTTCTTTCCAAGGACTTCAAGTGAATTTTGGATCATGCATTACCCTCAATGTCTTGAGAGTTGTTGATCTGAAGTACTGCAATAGCAATGGCAACTGGAATGTCAACAACAATGGCAATTGGAATGGCATTTGGAATGGCAGCTGGAACGGCAATTGGAATGGCAATTGGAGTGGCAATTTCCCGGTGAGAAAATCTTAGCCCTTACTGTTCTTGAACCAAAGGGGAAGGGTTCCAGGGTTTCTGTCTAAAGCCAATAGTGATGCAAATCCTTCCAGAATCTCCTCTTCTGAGAGGTTCTTGCTTGCGGGTGCAGATTCTGAAGCAAAGCAATGGGTCAGAAAATGTTTCCATTCAGGACTTTGAGCATGGATTAAATATGGCCCATCCTCCTGCACTCATCAACCTCTAAAGGCACTAGATGACAGTCAGATGCGGCAATGATTCACTGAATCCATGAAAAGATTTCCCACGGCCTTTACCCACAGCCACAGCCTTGATTCTGGGTACTTTGGAAAAGACCGAGGGCAGTGCTGGCACTTCCTGGGGAGCAGCACTTCTTTTATTGTAGCAGGGAGTTTTTGGAAGTTTTGGGGACATCACTGTCTCCTTTGAAAGGCAAAACATCTTCTTTCCCTTGGTGTTTTAGTCTCAGCAGATTCCAGGCATCATCCTCAACAACACGCAAGGAAACATCTTCAACAACACACAAGTCATCATTGGTGGCCAGTCCCAAATTGTGACCATCAACAGGCAATGGCGCGTGGCAATCATTGAGAAAACGAGTGTCAGTGGGTCCTGGAAAACCATCTGGAACTACAACACGGTGAGTGGCACAGAGGGGGCTTCTTCAAAACACATCCAAGGAGACTGGCTCCTTGTACAGCTGTCCCAGGGGCAGAGACTCTTTCCGTAGTCTGAATGTCTCGAGTCCATGACATGGGGCAGGAACTCTCATCATTTGTTATGGTTTCCATCCCAGCTTTATCCCTCCCAATGTTCACGGTTGGAAAAAACTGAATTGTGAGTGCTGAATACTTCTATTTCACAGGGCGTCATTGCAACCAAAGTCACACAACAGAACACCTGCTACATTTCCATCATGAACAGAAACGAGATGCCCCGCTTTGATAATCTGGCCCGGCTGGCACAGGAGAGCAGGGTAAGATTCCCAAGCAGTAGCAGGTTTCTCACCCTGGACTTCATCCAGCCCTGTCTTCATGTGCTCTTTCTTTCTAGATAGGATCACGTTGTCTCTAGAGGCCGAGTTTCCTTCCTCCCAACAAGTAATGCAGATTGGGAATTTGTTGTAGGAATGCTGGGCCAAAAGAAGAAAGGGGCTGCAGCTTTCCCTCCCCCAGCTCTGATTTCCCTGAGGATGCTGGGCTCTGCAGCTTGGTTCCAGGTTAGAACGAGCTGCAGGAAGAGACTTCTCCTGCTGGCCTTCCATCCATGTGCCTCTGAGAGGCGAGGGCAGTGGCTGAGCAAATGCTCTGGAAGGACTCTGGCTCCACAGAGTGGCCACACTGCTCTTCTCCTCTTCAGTACTTTCCTTGCACTGCCACTTTCCCTCAGGCTTCCTGCACTTTGACTCCCTTGGAACAAGCTCTGCCTTTTCTGCTGCCTTCAAGGCTTGCCAGTGCTCCCACAGTCCCATAAGGGATTGAGAGGTGTCCCTAAAGCCAGTTGGACTCAAACATCCAACCCTGAATCATCATTCTAGAGCTAGGAATAGGCCTAGAAGGGAAGCAGCTTCTTAAACTGAGCTTGCTGAGTGCCTGTATTTGATATTTAGAACCAGATCGGTTTTGGAAGACCTACCAAGAAGATCACCTTTGTCACCAATGGACTGGTCAACAACCTCTACTCCTACGGAGCAGACATCACTGCCATGTGCAGCGGACTCACCACCTACATGGCTTATGAAGTTCACGGTGAGTGTAAACATTGGAAATTCTGAGTGTTACTGACCTGGCCTTTCTGTCTCTTGGGGCATGACTAAGGCACAATTGCTGCTCTTCCATTTTGAGACGCAAAGATACCAAGGGCTTCAGAGGATTTCCACAAAGAGTTTGGCACCTCCACAGATCAGGATTGGAACAGGGTGGTGTCACAACCCCCATAAATGACCCAAGGAAAACCTTCTCAGCTCTTCTCAGGGATGCTAAATAGGCCTTCAATTTGGGCCTGGACTGATTGGGCTAACACAGTGCTTCCCTGGAATATGTCAGCAAGAGGAAGGCTCATCCTAAGAACCACTGTCCTTCAGGTCAGATCTTGCTGATCAGTTGACCCAGGCAGCCACCAAACCCTTGTGCTTCACATCACTCAGCCAAGTGGCTTTGATCCCTGTAGGTTTTTCCAAGGAGTAACAATCCCATTCCCCAGGATGTCAATGACCTACACTTGGTAGGATTCCTTCAGAAAGTCACAGCCCATGTGACTGGGGCCATGAACTGGCTGCTGCCTCTCCATGTATAGCCCAGCCACTGGGACTCACAGGAGCCAGGGAAACAAAGCCCCAATTTCTGCACGGGAAATCCCAAAGGATGTTCAAGAGCTTCTCTTTGTGAGCATTCCCTGCTGAGCCACTGAGACAGAGCTCTTTGGGGACTCCAAGAGAATCTGTCCCTCACACAGCTCAAAGATTCCCAGAGCAGCAATTCTTCAGAACCTGGCTGGCTCTGAGCAACACCAGCACCCTCCTGTAGAAAGGCAGCCAAAGGTCTTGGGCATTAGCTCATGGGGTTTTGTCTTTTCTTTCCCAGCATTCCAAGGACCCCAGGTGAATCTGGGATCGTGCATTACCCTTGATGTCCTGAGAGTTGTGGAGCTGAAGTACTGCAATAGCAATGGCAATTGGAATGGCAATTGGAATGGCAATTGGAATGGCAACAACGGCAATTGGAACGGCAATTGGAACGGCAATTGGAATGGCAATTGGAACGGCAATTGGAATGGCAATGGCAATTGGAATGGCATTTGGAATGGTGGCAATAATGGCAATTGGAATGGCATTTGGAATGGCGGCAATAATGGCAATTGGAATGGCATTTGGAATGGCAATGGAAATTTCCCGGTAAGAAAATCTTAGCCCTTACTTTTCTTGAACGAAATGGAGCTGCACCAGAGTTGCTGCCCAAAGCTAACCCTAATGCCCTTCTTGAGTGGAATCTCCTCTTTTGAGAGGTTCCTGCTCGAGGTTGCAGGTGCTTTGAAATACCTATGGATGATCCGAGGTTCCCATCAGGGACCTTGAACATGGAATTACTCAGACCAGTACTCTTGCATGAATCAACCTCTAAAGGCACAACATGACAGCTGTCAGATGCAGCAATGATTCACTGAATCCATGAAAAGAATTGCCTCTCCCTTTTCCTAAAGCCACAGTTGATTCTGGGCCCTTTGGAAAGATTGAGGGCAGTGCTGGCACTTTCTGGGGAACAGCACTTCTATTGTAGCAGAAATTTCTGGAGAACATCTGGGGACATCATTGTCTCCCTTCCAACGTGACATGTCTTCTTTCCCTTGGTGTTTTAGTCTCAGCAGATTCCAGACATCCTCTTCAATAACACGCAAGGCAGCATCTTCAACAACACACAAGTCATCATTGGTGGCCAGTCCCAAATTGTGACCATCAACAGGCAATGGCGCGTGGCAATCATTGCACAAACGAGCATGAGCGGGTCCTGGAAAACCATCTGGAACTACAACACGGTGAGTGGCAAGGAGGTGGCTCATTCACAAATCATCCAAGGAGACTGGCTCCTCCTACAGCTTGTCCAAGGACAGAGATTGCTTCCTTAGTCTGAACATTTGGAGCAATGTGGGGCAGAAACTCTCATCATTTGTTATGGTTTCCATCCCAGCTTTATCCCAATGTTAACACTTGGAAAAAACTGAATTGTGAATGCTGAATACTTCTATTTCACAGGGCGTCATTGCAACCAAAGTCACACAACAGAACACCTGCTACATTTCCATCATGAACAGAAACGAGATGCCCCGCTTTGATAATCTGGCCCGGCTGGCACAGGAGAGCAGGGTAAGATTCCCAAGCAGTAGCAGGTTTCTCGCCCTGGACTTCATCCGGCCCTGTCTTCATGTGCTTTTTCTTTCTGGATAGGATCACGTTGTCTCTAGTGGCAGGGTTTCCTTCCTCTCAACAGTAATGCTGATTGGGAATTTGTTGTAGGAACGCTTTGCCAAAGGAGGAAAGGGCTTCCATTATTCCTTCCCCCAGCTCTGCTTTCTCTGAGGATGCTGAGCTCTGCAGCTTGCTGGGCAAAGCTTTGCCCTGAAGAGTCCTTCAAGGGCTTAATCCCATTGACATGCCAAGATCTCAAAGTCCTTCACAGACTTTTCAGTACCAAACTGCATTGGTCAGCTCAGGACATGGCATTGCAGCTGCTCTTGGCCAGAGGCCCTTTTCCTTTGCAGACTCAGAGAGTGTCTCCCTATTCCACAGCCTTTTCCCCACATTCATGGCATGAGCCCCACCTGGAGGCCTGTGGCCCTAGCTGAGGAAGGAGCTGGAGAGCAGAGGGAAGCCCCGAGCGCAGGAGGAAACAGCAGGAAAGCAGCCAGGGACTTGGGCAAGGCCACAATGCACTCCAGGATGAAAACAGAGTGGCAATTCACTTGAAACAAAGCCCACGGGAGCCCTTGTGACCTGTCCCACTAGAGCACCCAGGGCTCTCACAGAGGGGCCCCAAGCACCACCTGCAAATAGTCCAAGAGCAAATGTACCTGCCCAGGCCTGCTGCTGCCCTCTGGTTCCAGGTTAGAATGGGCTGCAGGAAGAGACTTCTCCTGCCGGCCTTCCATCCATGTGCCTCTGAGGGGCGAGGGCAGTGACTGAGCAAATGCTCTGGAAGGAGCTCTGGATCCACTGAGGGCCCACACTGCTCGTCTCCTCTTCAGCACTTTCCTTGCACTGCCACTTCCCCTCAGGCTGCATGCACCTTGACTTCCTTGGAACAAGCTCAGCCTTTTCTGCTTCCTTCAATCCCCTAGTGGTCTCACAGGCCCCCAGGGGATTAACAGGTGTCCCTAAAGACAGTTTGGGCTCAAACATCCAGCCCGGAGTCATCCTCCCACAGCTAGGAATAGGCCTAGGAGGGAAGCGGCTCCTGCCACTGAGCTTGCTGAATGCTGGTATTTTCTCTTTAGAACCTGATTGGTCTTGGGAGACCTACCAAGAAGATCACCTTTGTCACCAGTGGATTGGTCAACAACCTCAGGTCTTATGGAATAGACATCACTGCCATGTGCAGTGGACTCACCACCTACATGGCTTATGAAGTTCACGGTGAGTGCAAGCTTTGGGAACTCTGAGTGTTACTGACCTGGCCTTCTTGTCTCTTGGGGCATGACTAAGACAAAATTGTCGCTCTTCCATTTTGAGACACACAGACACCAAGGGCTTCAGAGGAGTTGCATAAAAAGTTTGGCACCTTTGCAGATCAGGATTGGAACAGGATGGTCTCACAGCCCGCAAAAATTACACAAATAAAACCCTGAAAACTCCCTTCATGGAAGCTTAATCGGGCTTCAATTTGGGCGCTGAGCATTTCGGCTCACACTGCGCTCCTCTGTAGTGCCCAGTCAAGGAGAAGGGTCGGTCTAAGAACCACTGTCCTTCAGGTCAGATCTTGCTGATCAGCTGACCCAGGCAGCCCCCAAACCCTTGTGCTTCACATCACTCAGCCAAGTGGCTTTGATCCCTGTAGGTTTTTCCAAGGAGTAACAATCCCATTCCCCAGGATGCCAATGACCTACACTTGGTAGGATTCCTTCAGAAAGTCACAGCCCATGTGACTGGGGCCATGAACTGGCTGCAGCCTCTCCATGTATAGCCCAGCCACTGGGACTCACAGGAGCCAGGGAAACAAAGCCCCAATTTCTGCACGGGAAATCCCAAAGGGTGATCAAGAGCTTCTCTTGGTGAGCATTCCCTGCTGAGCCACAGAGATGGGAGTCTTTGGGGACTCCAAGAGAATGAGAAAGATTCCCAGAGCAGCAATTCTTCAGAACGTGGTTGGCTCTGAGCAACACCAGCATCCTCCTGTAGAAAGGCAGCCAAAGGTCTTGGGCATTAGCTCATGGGGTTTTTGTCTTTTCTTTCCCAGCATTCCAAGGACTCCAGGTGAATCTGGCATCATGCATTACCCTCGATGTCCTGAGAGCTGTGGAGCTGAAGTACTGCCATGGCAATGGCAGCACCAATTTCCCGGTGAGAAAACCTTAGTCTTTACCTTCCTTCTGCCAAAAGGGGGGTCACCAGAGCTGCTGTCCAAAGGCAACCCTGTTGCCTTTCTTTCCTGACATCTCCTCTTTTATGAGGTTCTAGGCTGTTTGAGCCTGCTTGAGGGTGCAAATGCTGAAACAGAGCAATGGGCCAGCAGAGGTTTGCATCCCAGACTGTGAACATGGCTTTGCTATGGTCAGTGCTCTTGCACGCATCAACCTCTAAAAGCAGCAGATGAAAGCTGTCAGATGCAGCAATGATTCACTGAATCCATGAAAAAAATTCCTATGACCTCTGCCCAAACCCACAGCCCTGATTCTGCATTCTTTGGAAAAGTCTGAGGGCAGTGCTGGCTCTACCTGGGGGGGGGGCAGCACTTTTTCCAGTGTAGCAGGAATTCTTGGGGAACATTTGGGGACATCACAATCTCTCTGCAAACGTAACATGACTTCATTCCCTTGGCGTTTTAGTCTCAGCAGATTCCCGGTGGCATTTTCAACAACACACAAGGCAACATCTTCAACAACACACAAGTCATCATTGGTGGCCAGTCCCAAATTGTGACCATCAACAGGCAATGGCGCGTGGCAATCATTGAGAAAACGAGTGTCAGTGGGTCCTGGAAAACCATCTGGAACTACAACACGGTGAGTGGCACAGAGGGGGCTTCTTCAAAACACATCCAAGGAGACTGGCTCCTTGTACAGGTGGCCCAGGGGCAGAGACCCTTTCCGGAGTCTGAATGTCTGGAGTCCATGACATGGGGCAGGAACTCTCAGCAGCAGTTATGGTTTCCACCCCAGCTTTATTCCTCCCAATGTTAACGGTTGGAAAAAACTGAATTGTGAGTGCTGAATACTTCTATTTCACAGGGCGTCATTGCAACCAAAGTCACACAACAGAACACCTGCTACATTTCCATCATGAACAGAAACGAGATGCCCCGCTTTGATAATCTGGCCCGGCTGGCACAGGAGAGCAGGGTAAGATTCCCAAGCAGTAGCAGGTTTCTCACCCTGGACTTCATCCGACCCTTTCTTCTTGTGCGTTTTCCCTCTTGACAGGATGAGCTTGTCCCAAGTGGCAGGGTTATTCCCTCCCATACACTCTCTGTGGATGAGAGCTCTCTGAGCTCTGCAGCCTGCTGGGCAAACCTGTTCTTTGTGGAGCCTTTCAGTGCTTTTCTTCTGCTGCCATTTCTCCTCAACTTCCCTGCATCTTGACTCCTCTGGAAAGACCTATGCCTTTGTAGTTGCCTTCAAGGCTTGCCAGTGCTCCCACAGGTCCCCAGATGATTAAAAGGTGTCCCTGAAGGCAGTTGGGATTCAAAATCCCAAGCCCAGTCATCCTTCCACAGCTAGGAACAGGCCGAGAAGGAACCAGCTCCTGACACTAAGCTAACTGAATGCTGGTTTTTGATATTTAGAACCTGATTGGTTTTGGAAGACCTACCAGGAAGATCACCTTTGTCACCCGTGGAATGGTCAACAACCTCTACTCCTACGGAATAGATATCGCTGCAATGTGCAGCGGAGTCACCACCTACCTGGCGTATGAAGTTCAGGGTGAGTGCAAGCATGGGAACTCTCAATGTTACTGGCCTGGCCTTCTTGTTTCTTGGGGCCTGAGTAAGACAAAATTGGTGCTCTTCCATTTTGAGACACATAGACACCAAGGGCTTCAGAGCATTTGCACAAATTTTTTGCACCTCCACAGATCAGGATTGGAACTGGGTGCTGTTGTAGCCCCCAGAAATGATCCAAACCACACCCTTACAGCTCCTCTCAGGGATGCTTAACGGGGCTTCAATTTGGGCACAGACTGTTTCGGTTCACACTGCACTCCCCTGTAATGCCCAGTCAAGAAGAATGGTCAGTCTACAAAGCGCTGTCCTTCAGGTCAGAGCTTGCTGTTGGGTTGGAACTGGCTGCCAAGAAACTCTTGTGCTTCACAACACTAACCAAGTGGCTTTGAACCTTGTCGGTGTCACTATTATATTAGGGACAGCCAGAATAGTGATACGAGACTCTCCAGCTTGTTGGCCAAGTGAGAGCAAATTTTACTCTTTCAAATCCTCATTATAGTCAGTTCAGAAAAGGTGAAGTTCCATTGTTTAACAAACCAATACAAGGCCATCATTGGACAATTAGAAACAACACCTCTTGACTGTTTTCTTGCAAGTAAGCAACAGGAGACAAACAACTGCTGAATGGATTGTTTCCCTTCTCCAAGGACTGTTTGAATTCCTCCTCATAACATCTCAGTCCACTTTCTCAGGCCTGTGTAGAAAGTTATGTGTCCTAGTTTCACACAGACACTGTACTGCTGCCTGATTTCTCACATTCAGCATCCACATGTAGGTTTTTCCCAGAAGCAACAATCCCATTCCCCAGGACTTTAGGGACCTACACTTGCTAGGATTCCTTCAGAAATTTGCAGCCCATGTGACTGGGGCCATGAACTGTCAGCAGCCTCTCCATGTACAGCCCAGCCACTGGGACTCACAGGAGCCAGTGCAACAAAGCCCAGATTTCTGCACGGGAAATCCCAAAGGGTGTTCAAGAGAAGGTCCTGGTGAGCATTCCCTGTGGAGCCATAGAGATGGAGCTCTTTGGGGACTCCAGCAGAATCTGTCCCTCACAGCTCAAACCTTCCCAGTACAGCAATTCTTCAGAACCTGGCTGGCTCTGAGCAACACCAGCACCCTGCTGTAGAAAGGCAGCCAAAGGTCTTGGGCATTAGCTCATGGGGTTTTGTCTTTTCTTTCCCAGCATTCCAAGGACCCCAGGTGAATCTGGGATCATGCATTACCCTTGATGTCCTGAGAGTTGTGGAGCTGAAGTACTGCAATAACAATGGCAATTGGAATGGCAATGGCAATTGGAACGGCATTTGGAATGGCGGCCACAATGGCAATTGGAATGGCATTTGGAATGGCATTTGGAATGGCAACAATGGCAATTGGAATGGCAACAATGGCAATTGGAATGGCATTTGGAATGGCAACAGCAATTGGAATGGCAACTGGAATGGCAACTGGAATGGCAATTGGAATGGCAACTGGAATAACAATTGGAATGGCAACTGGAATGGCAACAATGATAATTGGAATGACAACTGGAATGGCAACAATGGCAATTGGAATGGCAATTGGAATGGCAATTGGAATGGCAATTGGAATGGCAATGGCAATTTCCCGGTGAGAAAACCTTAGCCCTTACCTTTCTTGAACAAAATGGGGGCGCGGTGGTTCCATAGCTGCTGCCCAAAGGCAACCCTGATGCCCTTCTTGCCTGGCATCTCCACTTTTGAGAGGTTCCTGCTTGAGGGTGCAGATGCTTTAAAAGAGCAATGGGTGATCAGAGGTTTCCATCCAGGCCCTTGAGCATGGATTTATTCTGACCAGTGCTCTTGCACACATCTGACAGGTTTCATCTTTGCCAGTAAAGGCAGCAGATGAAAGCTGTCAGATGTGGCAATGATTCACTGAATCCATTGAAAGAAGTGATATGGCCTTTACCCAAAGCCACAGCCTTGATTCTGGTTCCTTTGAAAAAGACTGAGGGATAGTGCTGACACTTCCTGCAGGGGCAGCACTTCTATTGTAGCAGGAATTTTTGGAGAACATTTGGGGACAACACTGTGTCCCTTCAAACATGACATGTCTTCTTTCCCTTGGTGTTTTAGTCTCAGCAGATTCCAGACATCCTCTTCAATAACACGCAAGGCAGCATCTTCAACAACACACAAGTCATCATTGGTGGCCAGTCCCAAATTGTGACCATCAACAGGCAATGGCGCGTGGCAATCATTGCACAAACGAGCATGAGCGGGTCCTGGAAAACCATCTGGAACTACAACACGGTGAGTGGCA
Organism: Phylloscopus trochilus trochilus; assembly: GCA_016584745.2. Taxonomy (NCBI): domain Eukaryota; kingdom Metazoa; phylum Chordata; class Aves; order Passeriformes; family Phylloscopidae; genus Phylloscopus; species Phylloscopus trochilus. Next base: position 1,583,865 of record WQNJ02000045.1, on the reverse strand, counting down.
CAGAGGGGGCTTCTTCAAAACACATCCAATGGGACTGGCCTCTTGTGCATGTGGCCCAGGGGCGGAGACTCTTTCCTTAGTCTGAATGTCTCGAGTCCATGACATGGGGCAGGAACTCTCATCATTTGTTATGGTTTCCATCCCAGCTTTATTCCTCCCAATGTTAACGGTTGGAAAAAACTGAATTGTGAGTGCTGAATACTTCTGTTTCACAGGGCGTCATTGCAACCAAAGTCACACAACAGAACACCTGCTACATTTCCATCATGAACAGAAACGAGATGCCCCGCTTTGATAATCTGGCCCGGCTGGCACAGGAGAGCAGGGTAAGATTCCCAAGCAGTAGCAGGTTTCTCACCCTGGACTTCATCCGGCCCTGTCTTCATGTGCTTTTTCTTTCTGGATAGGATCACGTTGTCTCTAGTGGCAGGGTTTCCTTCCTCTCAACAGTAATGCTGATTGGGAATTTGTTGTAGGAACGCTTTGCCAAAGGAGGAAAGGGCTTCCATTATTCCTTCCCCCAGCTCTGCTTTCTCTGAGGATGCTGAGCTCTGCAGCTTGCTGGGCAGAGCTTTGCCCTGAAGAGTCCTTCAAGGGCTTAATCCCATTGACATGCCAAGATCTCAAAGTCCTTCACAGACTTTTCAGTACCAAACTGCATTGGTCAGCTCAGAACATGGCATTGCAGCTGCTCTTGGCCAGAGGCCCTTTTCCTTTGCAGCATCAGAGAGTGTCTCCCTATTCCACAGCCTTTCCCCCACATTCATGGCATGAGCCCCACCTGGAGGCCTGTGGCCCTAGCTGAGGAAGGAGCTGGAGAGCAGAGGGAAGCCCCGAGCGCAGGAGGAAACAGCAGGAAAGCAGCCAGGGACTTGGGCAAGGCCACAATGCACTCCAGGACGAAAACAGAGTGGCAATTCACTTGAAACAAAGCCCACGGGAGCCCTTGTGACCTGTCCCACTAGAGCACCCAGGGCTCTCACAGAGGGGCCCCAAGCACCACCTGCAAATAGTCCAAGAGCAAATGTACCTGCCCAGGCCTGCTGCTGCCCTCTGGTTCCAGGTTAGAATGGGCTGCAGGAAGAGACTTCTCCTGCCGGCCTTCCATCCATGTGCCTCTGAGGGGCGAGGGCAGTGACTGAGCAAATGCTCTGGAAGGAGCTCTGGATCCACTGAGGGCCCACACTGCTCGTCTCCTCTTCAGCACTTTCCTTGCACTGCCACTTCCCCTCAGGCTGCATGCACCTTGACTTCCTTGGAACAAGCTCAGCCTTTTCTGCTTCCTTCAATCCCCTAGTGGTCTCACAGGCCCCCAGGGGATTAACAGGTGTCCCTAAAGACAGTTTGGGCTCAAACATCCAGCCCGGAGTCATCCTCCCACAGCTAGGAATAGGCCTAGGAGGGAAGCGGCTCCTGCCACTGAGCTTGCTGAATGCTGGTATTTTCTCTTTAGAACCTGATTGGTCTTGGGAGACCTACCAAGAAGATCACCTTTGTCACCAGTGGATTGGTCAACAACCTCAGGTCTTATGGAATAGACATCACTGCCATGTGCAGTGGACTCACCACCTACATGGCTTTTGAAGTTCACGGTGAGTGCAAGCTTTGGGAACTCTGAGTGTTACTGACTTGGCCTTCTTGTCTCTTGGGGCATGGCCAAGGCACAATTGCTGCCCTTCCACCTCCAGTCAGACAGAAACCAAGGGCTTCAGAGGAGTTGCACAAAATGTTCGGCACCTCTGCAGATCAGGATCGGAACAGGGTGGTGTCATAGCCCCCATAAATGACCCAAACAGAACCCTTACAGTTCCCTTCATGGGGCTTCACTTCAGGCCTAGACTGTTTTGGCACACACCGTGCTCCTCTTTAACGCCCAGTCAAGGAGAAGGGTCGGTGTAAGAACTGCTGTCCTTCAGGTCAGAGATGGCTGATGAATTGACCCAGGCAGCCACCAAACCCTTGTGCTTCACATCACTCAGCCAAGTGGCTTTGATCCCTGTAGGTTTTTCCAAGGAGTAACAATCCCATTCCCCAGGGCTTTAATGACCTACATCTGGTAGAATTCCTTCAGAAAGTCACAGCCCATGTGACTGGGGCCATGAACTGGCTGCAGCCTGTCCATGTATAGGCCAGCCATTGGGACTCACAGGAGCAAGTGAAACAAAGCCCCAATTTTTGCACAGGAAATCCCAAAGGGTGTTCAAAAGCAGGTCTTTGTGAGCATTCCCTGCTGAGCCACAGAGACAGAGCTCTTTGGGGACTCCAAGAGAATGAGTCTCAAAGATTCCCAGAGCAGCAATTCTTCAGAACGTGGTTGGCTCTGAGCAACACCAGCATCCTCCTGTAGAAAGGCAGCCAAAGGTCTTGGGCATTAGCTCATGGGGTTTTGTCTTTTCTTTCCCAGCATTCCAAGGACTCCAGGTGAATCTGGCATCATGCATTACCCTCGATGTCCTGAGAGCTGTGGAGCTGAAGTACTGCCATGGCAATGGCAGCACCAATTTCCCGGTGAGAAAACCTTAGCCTTTACCTTCCTTCTGCCAAAAGGGGGGTCACCAGAGCTGCTGTCCAAAGGCAACCCTGTTGCCTTTCTTTCCTGACATCTCCTCTTTTATGAGGTTCTAGGCTGTTTGAGCCTGCTTGAGGGTGCAAATGCTGAAACAGAGCAATGGGCCAGCAGAGGTTTGCAACCCAGACTGTGAACATGGCTTTGCTATGGTCAGTGCTCTTGCACGCATCAACCTCTAAAGGCAGCAGATGAAAGCTGTCAGATGCGGCAATGATTCACTGAATCCATGAAAAGTATTCCTATGACCTCTGCCCAAACCCACAGCCCTGATTCTGCATTCTTTGGAAAAGTCTGAGGGCAGTGCTGGCTCTACCTGGGGGGGGCAGCACTTTTTCCAGTGTAGCAGGAATTCTTGGGGAACATTTGGGGACATCACAATCTCTCTGCAAACGTAACATGACTTCATTCCCTTGGCGTTTTAGTCTCAGCAGATTCCCGGTGGCATTTTCAACAACACACAAGGCAACATCTTCAACAACACACAAGTCATCATTGGTGGCCAGTCCCAAATTGTGACCATCAACAGGCAATGGCGTGTGGCAATCATTGAGAAAACGAGTGTCAGTGGGTCCTGGAAAACCATCTGGAACTACAACACGGTGAGTGGCACAGAGGGGGCTTCTTCAAAACACATCCAAGGAGACTGGCTCCTTGTACAGGTGGCCCAGGGGCAGAGACTCTTTCCTTATTTGAACATCTGGAGTCCATGACATGGGGCAGGAACTCTCAGCAGCAGTTATGGTTTCCACCCCAGCTTTATTCTTCCCAATGTTAACGGTTGGAAAAAACTGAATTGTGAGTGCTGAATACTTCTATTTCACAGGGCGTCATTGCAACCAAAGTCACACAACAGAACACCTGCTACATTTCCATCATGAACAGAAACGAGATGCCCCGCTTTGATAATCTGGCCCGGCTGGCACAGGAGAGCAGGGTAAGATTCCCAAGCAGTAGCAGGTTTCTCACCCTGGACTTCATCCGACCCTTTCTTTTTGTGCGTTTTCCCTCTTGACAGGATGAGCTTGTCCCAAGTGGCAGGGTTATTCCCTCCCATACACTCTCTGTGGATGAGAGCTCTCTGAGCTCTGCAGCCTGCTGGGTAAACCTGTTCTTTTTGGCGCCTTTCAGTGCTTTTCTTCTGCTGCCATTTCTCCTCAACTTCCCTGCATCTTGACTCCTCTGGAAAGACCTATGCCTTTGTAGTTGCCTTCAAGGCTTGCCAGTGCTCCCACAGGTCCCCAGATGATTAAAAGGTGTCCCTGAAGGCAGTTGGGATTCAAAATCCCAAGCCCAGTCATCCTTCCACAGCTAGGAACAGGCCGAGAAGGAACCAGCTCCTGACACTAAGCTAACTGAATGCTGGTTTTTGATATTTAGAACCTGATTGGTTTTGGAAGACCTACCAGGAAGATCACCTTTGTCACCCGTGGAATGGTCAACAACCTCTACTCCTACGGAATAGATATCGCTGCAATGTGCAGCGGAGTCACCACCTACCTGGCGTATGAAGTTCAGGGTGAGTGCAAGCATGGGAACTCTCAATGTTACTGGCCTGGCCTTCTTGTTTCTTGGGGCCTGAGTAAGACAAAATTGGTGCTCTTCCATTTTGAGACACATAGACACCAAGGGCTTCAGAGCATTTGCACAAATTGTTTGCACCTCCCCAGATCAGGATTGGAACTGGGTGCTGTCGTAGCCCTCAGAAATGATCCAAACCACACCCTTACAGCTCCTCTCAGGGATGCTTAACGGGGCTTCAATTTGGGCACAGACTGTTTCGGTTCACACTGCACTCCCCTGTAATGCCCAGTCAAGAAGAATGGTCAGTCTACAAAGCGCTGTCCTTCAGGTCAGAGCTTGCTGTTGGGTTGGAACTGGCTGCCAAGAAACTCTTGTGCTTCACAACACTAACCAAGTGGCTTTGAACCTTGTCGGTGTCACTATTATATTAGGGACAGCCAGAATAGTGATACGAGACTCTCCAGCTTGTTGGCCAAGTGAGAGCAAATTTTACTCTTTCAAATCCTCATTATAGTCAGTTCAGAAAAGGTGAAGTTCCATTGTTTAACAAACCAATACAAGGCCATCATTGGACAATTAGAAACAACACCTCTTGACTGTTTTCTTGCAAGTAAGCAACAGGAGACAAACAACTGCTGAATGGATTGTTTCCCTTCTCCAAGGACTGTTTGAATTCCTCCTCATAACATCTCAGTCCACTTTCTCAGGCCTGTGTAGAAAGTTATGTGTCCTAGTTTCACACAGACACTGTACTGCTGCCTGATTTCTCACATTCAGCATCCACATGTAGGTTTTTCCCAGAAGCAACAATCCCATTCCCCAGGACTTTAGGGACCTACACTTGCTAGGATTCCTTCAGAAATTTGCAGCCCATGTGACTGGGGCCATGAACTGTCAGCAGCCTCTCCATGTACAGCCCAGCCACTGGGACTCACAGGAGCCAGTGCAACAAAGCCCAGATTTCTGCACGGGAAATCCCAAAGGGTGTTCAAGAGAAGGTCCTGGTGAGCATTCCCTGTGGAGCCATAGAGATGGAGCTCTTTGGGGACTCCAGCAGAATCTGTCCCTCACAGCTCAAACCTTCCCAGTACAGCAATTCTTCAGAACCTGGCTGGCTCTGAGCAACACCAGCACCCTGCTGTAGAAAGGCAGCCAAAGGTCTTGGGCATTAGCTCATGGGGTTTTGTCTTTTCTTTCCCAGCATTCCAAGGACCCCAGGTGAATCTGGGATCATGCATTACCCTTGATGTCCTGAGAGTTGTGGAGCTGAAGTACTGCAATAGCAATGGCAATTGGAATGGCAATGGCAATTGGAACGGCATTTGGAATGGCGGCCACAATGGCAATTGGAATGGCATTTGGAATGGCATTTGGAATGGCAACAATGGCAATTGGAATGGCAACAATGGCAATTGGAATGGCATTTGGAATGGCAACAGCAATTGGAATGGCAACTGGAATGGCAACTGGAATGGCAATTGGAATGGCAACTGGAATAACAATTGGAATGGCAACTGGAATGGCAACAATGGCAATTGGAATGGCAATTGGAATGACAACAATGTCAATTGGAATGGCAACAATGGCAATTGGAATGGCAATTGGAATGGCAACTGGAATGGCAATTGGAATGGCAATGGCAATTTCCCGGTGAGAAAACCTTAGCCCTTACCTTTCTTGAACAAAATGGGGGCGCGGTGGTTCCATAGCTGCTGCCCAAAGGCAACCCTGATGCCCTTCTTGCCTGGCATCTCCACTTTTGAGAGGTTCCTGCTTGAGGGTGCAGATGCTTTAAAAGAGCAATGGGTGATCAGAGGTTTCCATCCAGGCCCTTGAGCATGGATTTATTCTGACCAGTGCTCTTGCACACATCTGACAGGTTTCATCTTGCCATTAAAAGCAACAGAATGTGGCAATGATTCACTGAATCCATTGAAAGAAGTGATATGGCCTTTACCCAAAGCCACACCCTTAATTCTGGGTCCTTTGAAAAAGACTGAGGGCAGTGCTGATGTTTCTTGGGGAGCATTACTTCTGCTATTGTAGCAGGAATTTCTGGAGAACATTTGGGGACAACACTGTGTCCCTTCAAACATGACATGTCTTCTTTCCCTTGGTGCTTTAGTCTCAGCAGATTCCAGACATCCTCTTCAATAACACGCAAGGCAGCATCTTCAACAACACACAAGTCATCATTGGTGGCCAGTCCCAAATTGTGACCATCAACAGGCAATGGCGCGTGGCAATCATTGCACAAACGAGCATGAGCGGGTCCTGGAAAACCATCTGGAACTACAACACGGTGAGTGGCACAGAGGGGGCTTCTTCAAAACACATCCAATGGGACTGTGTCCTCCTACAGCTGGTCCAAGGACAGAGATTGCCTCCTTAGTCTGAACATTTGGAGCAATATGGGGCAGAAACTCTCATCATTTGTTATGGTTTCCATCCCAGCTTTATCCCAATGTTAACACTTGGAAAAAACTGAATTGTGAGTGCTGAATACTTTTATTTCACAGGGCGTCATTGCAACCAAAGTCACACAACAGAACACCTGCTACATTTCCATCATGAACAGAAACGAGATGCCCCGCTTTGATAATCTGGCCCGGCTGGCACAGGAGAGCAGGGTAAGATTCCCAAGCAGTAGCAGGTTTCTCGCCCTGGACTTCATCCGGCCCTGTCTTCATGTGCTTTTTCTTTCTGGATAGGATCACGTTGTCTCTAGTGGCAGGGTTTCCTTCCTCTCAACAGTAATGCAGATTGGGAATTTGTTGTAGGAACGCTTTGCCAAAGGAGGAAAGGGCTTCCATTATTCCTTCCCCCAGCTCTGCTTTCTCTGAGGATGCTGAGCTCTGCAGCCTACTGGGCAAAGCTTTGCCCTGAAGAGTTCTTCAAGGGCTTAATCCTATTGACATGCCAAGATCTCAAAGTCCTTCACAGACTTTTCAGTACCAAACTGCATTGGTCAGCTCAGGACATGGCATTGCAGCTGCTCTTGGCCAGAGGCCCTTTTCCTTTGCAGCATCAGAGAGTGTCTCCCTATTCCACAGCCTTTCCCCCACATTCATGGCATGAGCCCCACCTGGAGGCCTGTGGCCCTAGCTGAGGAAGGAGCTGGAGAGCAGAGGGAAGCCCCGAGCGCAGGAGGAAACAGCAGGAAAGCAGCCAGGGACTTGGGCAAGGCCACAATGCACTCCAGGACGAAAACAGAGTGGCAATTCACTTGAAACAAAGCCCACGAGAGCCCTTGTGACCTGTCCCACTAGAGCACCCAGGGCTCTCACAGAGGGGCCCCAAGCACCACCTGCAAATAGTCCAAGAGCAAATGTACCTGCCCAGGCCTGCTGCAGCCCTCTGGTTCCAGGTTAGAATGGGCTGCAGGAAGAGCCTTCTCCTGCTGGCCTTCCATCCATGTGCCTCTGAGGGGCGAGGGCTGTGACTGAGCAAATGCTCTGGAAGGAGCTCTGGATCCACTGAGGGCCCACACTGCTCGTCTCCTCTTCAGCACTTGCCTTGCACTGCCACTTCCCCTCAGGCTGCATGCACCTTGACTCCCTTGGAACAAGCTCTGCCTTTTCTGCTGCATTCAGTCCCCTAGTGGTCTCACAGGCCCCCAGGGGATTGACAGGTGTCCCTAAAGACAGTTTGGGCTCAAACATCCAGCCCCGAGTCATCCTCCCACAGCTAGGAATAGGCCTAGGAGGGAAGCGGCTCCTGCCACTGAGCTTGCTGAATGCTGGTATTTTCTCTTTAGAACCTGATTGGTCTTGGGAGACCTACCAAGAAGATCACCTTTGTCACCAGTGGATTGGTCAACAACCTCAGGTCTTATGGAATAGACATCACTGCCATGTGCAGTGGACTCACCACCTACATGGCTTACGAAGTTAACGGTGAGTGCAAGCTTTGGGAACTCTGAGTGTTACTGACTTGGCCTTCTTGTCTCTTGGGGCATGACTAAGGCACAATTGCTGCCCTTCCACCTCCAGTCAGACAGAAACCAAGGGCTTCAGAGGAGTTGCACAAAATGTTCGGCACCTCTGCAGATCAGGATCGGAACAGGGTGGTGTCATAGCCCCCATAAATGACCCAAACAGAACCCTTACAGTTCCCTTCATGGGGCTTCACTTCAGGCCTAGACTGTTTTGGCACACACCGTGCTCCTCTTTAACGCCCAGTCAAGGAGAAGGGTCGGTGTAAGAACTGCTGTCCTTCAGGTCAGAGATTGCTGATGAATTGACCCAGGCAGCCACCAAACCCTTGTGCTTCACGACACTAAGCCAAGTGGCTTTGATCCCTGTAGGTTTTTCCAAGGAGCAACAATCCCATTCCCCAGGGCTTTAATGACCTACATCTGGTAGAATTCCTTCAGAAAGTCACAGCCCATGTGACTGGGGCCATGAACTGGCTGCAGCCTGTCCATGTATAGGCCAGCCATTGGGACTCACAGGAGCAAGTGAAACAAAGCCCCAATTTTTGCACAGGAAATCCCAAAGGGTGTTCAAAAGCAGGTCTTTGTGAGCATTCCCTGCTGAGCCACAGAGACGGGACTCTTTGGGGACTCCAAGAGAATGGGTCTCCCAGACACCTCAACCATTCCCAGAGCAGCAGTTATTCAGAACGTGGTTGGCTCTGAGCAACACCAGCATCCTCCTGTAGAAAGGCAGCCAAAGGTCTTGGGCATTAGCTCATGGGGTTTTGTCTTTTCTTTCCCAGCATTCCAAGGACTCCAGGTGAATCTGGCATCATGCATTACCCTCGATGTCCTGAGAGCTGTGGAGCTGAAGTACTGCCATGGCAATGGCAGCACCAATTTCCCGGTGAGAAAACCTTAGCCTTTACCTTCCTTCTGCCAAAAGGGGGGTCACCAGAGCTGCTGTCCAAAGGCAACCCTGTTGCCTTTCTTTCCTGACATCTCCTCTTTTATGAGGTTCTAGGCTGTTTGAGCCTGCTTGAGGGTGTAAATGCTGAAACAGAGCAATGGGTCAGCAGAGGTTTGCATCCCAGACTGTGAACATGGCTTTGCTATGGTCAGTGCTCTTGCACGCATCAACCTCTAAAGGCAGCAGATGAAAGCTGTCAGATGTGGCAATGATTCACTGAATCCATGAAAAGTATTCCTATGGCCTCTGCCCAAACCCACAGCCCTGATTCTGCGTTCTTTGGAAAAGTCTGAGGGCAGTGCTGGCTCTACCTGGGGGGGGCAGCACTTTTTCCAGTGTAGCAGGAATTCTTGGGGAACATTTGGGGACATCACAATCTCTCTGCAAACATAACATGACTTCATTCCCTTGGCGTTTTAGTCTCAGCAGATTCCCGGTGGCATTTTCAACAACACACAAGGCAACATCTTCAACAACACACAAGTCATCATTGGTGGCCAGTCCCAAATTGTCACCATCAACAGGCAATGGCGCGTGGCAATCATTGAGAAAACGAGTGTCAGTGGGTCCTGGAAAACCATCTGGAACTACAACACGGTGAGTGGCACAGAGGGGGCTTCTTCAAAACACATCCAAGGAGACTGGCTCCTTGTACAGGTGGCCCAGGGGCAGAGACTGTTTCCTTAGTCTGAATGTCTGGAGTCCATGACATGGGGCAGGAACTCTCATCATTTGTTATGGTTTCCACCCCAGCTTTATCCCTCCCAATGTTCACGGTTGAAAAAAACTGAATTGTGAGTGCTGAATACTTTTATTTCACAGGGCGTCATTGCAACCAAAGTCACACAACAGAACACCTGCTACATTTCCATCATGAACAGAAACGAGATGCCCCGCTTTGATAATCTGGCCCGGCTGGCACAGGAGAGCAGGGTAAGATTCCCAAGCAGTAGCAGGTTTCTCACCCTGGACTTCATCCGGCCCTTTCTTCTTGTGCGTTTTCCCTCTTGACAGGATGAGCTTGTCCCAAGTGGCAGGGTTATTCCCTCCCATACACTCTCTGTGGATGAGAGCTCTCTGAGCTCTGCAGCCTGCTGGGTAAACCTGTTCTTTGTGGCGCCTTTCAGTGCTTTTCTTCTGCTGCCATTTCTCCTCAACTTCCCTGCATCTTGACTCCTCTGGAAAGACCTATGCCTTTGTAGTTGCCTTCAAGGCTTGCCAGTGCTCCCACAGGTCCCCAGATGATTAAAAGGTGTCCCTGAAGGCAGTTGGGATTCAAAATCCCAAGCCCAGTCATCCTTCCACAGCTAGGAACAGGCCGAGAAGGAACCAGCTCCTGACACTAAGCTAACTGAATGCTGGTTTTTGATATTTAGAACCTGATTGGTTTTGGAAGACCTACCAGGAAGATCACCTTTGTCACCCGTGGAATGGTCAACAACCTCTACTCCTACGGAATAGATATCGCTGCAATGTGCAGCGGAGTCACCACCTACCTGGCGTATGAAGTTCAGGGTGAGTGCAAGCATGGGAACTCTCAATGTTACTGGCCTGGCCTTCTTGTTTCTTGGGGCCTGAGTAAGACAAAATTGGTGCTCTTCCATTTTGAGACACATAGACACCAAGGGCTTCAGAGCATTTGCACAAATTGTTTGCACCTCCCCAGATCAGGATTGCAACTGGGTGCTGTTGTAGCCCCCAGAAATGATCCAAACCACACCCTTACAGCTCCTCTCAGGGATGCTTAACGGGGCTTCAATTTGGGCACAGACTGTTTCGGTTCACACTGCACTCCCCTGTAATGCCCAGTCAAGAAGAATGGTCAGTCTACAAAGCGCTGTCCTTCAGGTCAGAGCTTGCTGTTGGGTTGGAACTGGCTGCCAAGAAACTCTTGTGCTTCACAACACTAACCAAGTGGCTTTGAACCTTGTCGGTGTCACTATTATATTAGGGACAGCCAGAATAGTGATACGAGACTCTCCAGCTTGTTGGCCAAGTGAGAGCAAATTTTACTCTTTCAAATCCTCATTATAGTCAGTTCAGAAAAGGTGAAGTTCCATTGTTTAACAAACCAATACAAGGCCATCATTGGACAATTAGAAACAACACCTCTTGACTGTTTTCTTGCAAGTAAGCAACAGGAGACAAACAACTGCTGAATGGATTGTTTCCCTTCTCCAAGGACTGTTTGAATTCCTCCTCATAACATCTCAGTCCACTTTCTCAGGCCTGTGTAGAAAGTTATGTGTCCTAGTTTCACACAGACACTGTACTGCTGCCTGATTTCTCACATTCAGCATCCACATGTAGGTTTTTCCCAGAAGCAACAATCCCATTCCCCAGGACTTTAGGGACCTACACTTGCTAGGATTCCTTCAGAAATTTGCAGCCCATGTGACTGGGGCCATGAACTGCCAGCAGCCTCTCCATGTACAGCCCAGCCACTGGGACTCACAGGAGCCAGTGCAACAAAGCCCAGATTTCTGCACGGGAAATCCCAAAGGGTGTTCAAGAGAAGGTCCTGGTGAGCATTCCCTGTGGAGCCATAGAGATGGAGCTCTTTGGGGACTCCAGCAGAATCTGTCCCGCACAGCTCAAACCTTCCCAGTACAGCAATTCTTCAGAACCTGGCTGGCTCTGAGCAACACCAGCACCCTGCTGTAGAAAGGCAGCCAAAGGTCTTGGGCATTAGCTCATGGGGTTTTGTCTTTTCCTTCCCAGCATTCCAAGGACCCCAGGTGAATCTGGGATCATGCATTACCCTTGATGTCCTGAGAGTTGTGGAGCTGAAGTACTGCAATAACAATGGCAATTGGAATGGCAATGGCAATTGGAATGGCATTTGGAATGGCGGCCACAATGGCAATTGGAATGGCATTTGGAATGGCATTTGGAATGGCAACAATGGCAATTGGAATGGCAACAATGGCAATTGGAATGGCATTTGGAATGGCAACTGGAATGGCAACTGGAATAACAATTGGAATGGCAACTGGAATGGCAACAATGGCAATTGGAATGGCAATTGGAATGACAACAATGTCAATTGGAATGGCAACAATGGCAATTGGAATGGCAATTGGAATGGCAACTGGAATGGCAATTGGAATGGCAATTGGAATGGCAATGGCAATTTCCCGGTGAGAAAACCTTAGCCCTTACCTTTCTTGAACAAAATGGGGGCGCGGTGGTTCCATAGCTGCTGCCCAAAGGCGACCCTGATGCCCTTCTTGCCTGGCATCTCCACTTTTGAGAGGTTCCTGCTTGAGGGTGCAGATCCTTTAAAAGAGCAATGGGTGATCAGAGGTTTCCATCCAGGCCCTTGAGCATGGATTTATTCTGACCAGTGCTCTTGCACACATCTGACAGGTTTCATCTCGCCATTAAAAGCAACAGAATGTGGCAATGATTCACTGAATCCATTGAAAGAATTGATATGGCCTTTACCCAAAGCCACACCCTTAATTCTGGGTCCTTTGAAAAAGACTGAGGGCAGTGCTGATGTTTCTTGAGGAGCATTACTTCTGCTATTGTAGCAGGAATTTCTGGAGAACATTTGGGGACAACACTGTGTCCCTTCAAACATGACATGTCTTCTTTCCCTTGGTGTTTTAGTCTCAGCAGATTCCAGACATCCTCTTCAATAACACGCAAGGCAGCATCTTCAACAACACACAAGTCATCATTGGTGGCCAGTCCCAAATTGTGACCATCAACAGGCAATGGCGCGTGGCAATCATTGCACAAACGAGCATGAGCGGGTCCTGGAAAACCATCTGGAACTACAACACGGTGAGTGGCACAGAGGGGGCTTCTTCAAAACACATCCAATGGGACTGGGTCCTCCTACAGCTGGTCCAAGGACAGAGATTGCTTCCTTATTCTGAACATTTAGAGCAGTGTGGGGCAGAAATTCACAGCAGCAGTTATGGTTTCCATCCCAGCTTTATCCCAATGTTAACACTTGGAAAAAACTGAATTGTGAATGCTGAATACTTCTGTTTCACAGGGCGTCATTGCAACCAAAGTCACACAACAGAACACCTGCTACATTTCCATCATGAACAGAAACGAGATGCCCCGCTTTGATAATCTGGCCCGGCTGGCACAGGAGAGCAGGGTAAGATTCCCAAGCAGTAGCAGGTTTCTCGCCCTGGACTTCATCCGGCCCTGTCTTCATGTGCTTTTTCTTTCTGGATAGGATCACGTTGTCTCTAGTGGCAGGGTTTCCTTCCTCTCAACAGTAATGCTGATTGGGAATTTGTTTTAGGAACGCTTTGCCAAAGGAGGAAAGGGCTTCCATTATTCATTCCCCCAGCTCTGCTTTCTCTGAGGATGCTGAGCTCTGCAGCTTGCTGGGCAAAGCTTTGCCCTGAAGAGTCCTTCAAGGGCTTAATCCTATTGACATGCCAAGATCTCAAAGTCCTTCACAGACTTTTCAGTACCAAACTGCATTGGTCAGCTCAGGACATGGCATTGCAGCTGCTCTTGGCCAGAGGCCCTTTTCCTTTGCAGCATCAGAGAGTGTCTCCCTATTCCACAGCCTTTCCCCCACATTCATGGCATGAGCCCCACCTGGAGGCCTGTGGCCCTAGCTGAGGAAGGAGCTGGAGAGCAGAGGGAAGCCCCAAGCACGGAGTGGCCACACTGCACTTCTCCTCCTCAGCACTTTCCTTGCACTGCCACTTCCCTTCAAGATTCCTGCACCTTGACTCCCTTGGAACAAGCTCTTCCTTTTCTGCTTCCTTCAATCCCCTAGTGGTCTCACAGGCCCCCGGGGGATTGAAGGGTGTCCCTAAAGACAGTTTGGGCTCAAACATCCAGCCCCAAGTCATCCTCCCACAGCTAGGAATAGGCCTAGGAGGGAAGCGGCTCCTGCCACTGAGCTTGCTGAATGCTGGTATTTTCTCTTTAGAACCTGATTGGTCTTGGGAGACCTACCAAGAAGATCACCTTTGTCACCAGTGGATTGGTCAACAACCTCAGGTCTTATGGAATAGACATCACTGCCATGTGCAGTGGACTCACCACCTACATGGCTTTTGAAGTTCACGGTGAGTGCAAGCTTTGGGAACTCTGAGTGTTACTGACCTGGCCTTTCTGTCTCTTGGGGCATGACTAAAGCACAATTGCTGCCCTTCCACCTCCAGTCAGACAGAAACCAAGGGCTTCAGAGGAGTTGCACAAAATGTTCGGCACCTCTGCAGATCAGGATCGGAACAGGGTGGTGTCATAGCCCCCATAAATGACCCAAACAGAACCCTTACAGTTCCCTTCATGGGGCTTCACTTCAGGCCTAGACTGTTTTGGCACACACCGTGCTCCTCTTTAACGCCCAGTCAAGGAGAAGGGTCGGTGTAAGAACTGCTGTCCTTCAGGTCAGAGATTGCTGATGAATTGACCCAGGCAGCCCCCAAACCCTTGTGCTTCACGACACTAAGCCAAGTGGCTTTGATCCCTGTAGGTTTTTCCAAGGAGCAACAATCCCATTCCCCAGGGCTTTAATGACCTACATCTGGTAGAATTCCTTCAGAAAGTCACAGCCCATGTGACTGGGGCCATGAACTGGCTGCAGCCTGTCCATGTATAGCCCAGCCACTGGGACTCACAGGAGCAAGTGAAACAAAGCCCCAATTTTTGCACAGGAAATCCCAAAGGTTGTTCAAAAGCAGGTCTTTGTGAGCATTCCCTGCTGAGCCACAGAGACAGAGCTCTTTGGGGACTCCAAGAGAATGGGTCTCCCAGACACCTCAACCATTCCCAGAGCAGCAGTTCTTCAGAACGTGGTTGACTCTGAGCAACACCAGCATCCTCCTGTAGAAAGGCAGCCAAAGGTCTTGGGCATTAGCTCATGGGGTTTTGTCTTTTCTTTCCCAGCATTCCAAGGACTCCAGGTGAATCTGGCATCATGCATTACCCTCGATGTCCTGAGAGCTGTGGAGCTGAAGTACTGCCATGGCAATGGCAGCACCAATTTCCCGGTGAGAAAACCTTAGCCTTTACCTTCCTTCTGCCAAAAGGGGGGTCACCAGAGCTGCTGTCCAAAGGCAACCCTGTTGCCTTTCTTTCCTGACATCTCCTCTTTTATGAGGTTCTAGGCTGTTTGAGCCTGCTTGAGGGTGCAAATGCTGAAACAGAGCAATGGGTCAGCAGAGGTTTGCATCCCAGACTGTGAACATGGCTTTGCTATGGTCAGTGCTCTTGCACGCATCAACCTCTAAAGGCAGCAGATGAAAGCTGTCAGATGTGGCAATGATTCACTGAATCCATGAAAAGTATTCCTATGGCCTCTGCCCAAACCCACAGCCCTGATTCTGCGTTCTTTGGAAAAGTCTGAGGGCAGTGCTGGCACTTCTTGGGGGGCAGCAATTCCTCCATTGTAGGAGGGAATTTTCGGAAGCTTTGGAGACATTGCTGTCTTCTTCAAAGGTGAAACATCTACCTTCCCTTGCCTTTCTAGTCTCAGCAGATTCCAGGCATCATTTTCAACAACACACAAGGCAACATCTTCAACAACACACAAGTCATCATTGGTGGCCAGTCCCAAATTGTGACCATCAACAGGCAATGGCGTGTGGCAATCATTGAGAAAACGAGTGTCAGTGGGTCCTGGAAAACCATCTGGAACTACAACACGGTGAGTGGCACAGAGGGGGCTTCTTCAAAACACATCCAAGGAGACTGGCTCCTTGTACAGCTGGCCCGGGGCAGAGACTCTTTCCTTATTTGAACATCTGGAGTCCACAATGTGGGGCAGGAACTCTCATCATTTGTTATGGTTTCCATCCCAGCTTTATCCCTCCCAATGTTCACGGATGAAAAAAACTGAATTGTGAGTGCTGAATACTTTTATTTCACAGGGCGTCATTGCAACCAAAGTCACACAACAGAACACCTGCTACATTTCCATCATGAACAGAAACGAGATGCCCCGCTTTGATAATCTGGCCCGGCTGGCACAGGAGAGCAGGGTAAGATTCCCAAGCAGTAGCAGGTTTCTCACCCTGGACTTCATCCGGCCCTTTCTTCTTGTGCGTTTTCCCTCTTGACAGGATGAGCTTGTCCCAAGTGGCAGGGTTATTCCCTCCCACACTCTCTCTGTGGATGAGAGCTCTCTGAGCTCTGCAGCCTGCTGGGTAAACCTGTTCTTTGTGGCGCCTTTCAGTGCTTTTCTTCTGCTGCCATTTCTCCTCAACTTCCCTGCATCTTGACTCCTCTGGAAAGACCTATGCCTTTGTAGTTGCCTTCAAGGCTTGCCAGTGCTCCCACAGGTCCCCAGATGATTAAAAGGTGTCCCTGAAGGCAGTTGGGATTCAAAATCCCAAGCCCAGTCATCCTTCCACAGCTAGGAACAGGCCGAGAAGGAACCAGCTCCTGACACTAAGCTAACTGAATGCTGGTTTTTGATATTTAGAACCTGATTGGTTTTGGAAGACCTACCAGGAAGATCACCTTTGTCACCCGTGGAATGGTCAACAACCTCTACTCCTACGGAATAGATATCGCTGCAATGTGCAGCGGAGTCACCACCTACCTGGCGTATGAAGTTCAGGGTGAGTGCAAGCCTTTGTAATTCTCAGCATTACGGACCTGACCTTCTTGTTTCTTGGGGCATGGCCAAGGCACAATTGCTGCTCTTCCATTTTGAGCCACAGACACCAAGGGCTTCAGAGCAGTTGCAAAAATATTTGGCAGCTCTGCAGGTCAAGACTGGAACAGGATGATGTCACTGCCCCCAAAAATGACCCAAACCAAACCCTTACCCTTACTGCCCCTCTCAAGGATGCTTAATGGGCTTCAATTTGGGCGCAGACTGTTTTGGCTCACACTGCACTCCCCTCTAATACCTAGAGTAAAAAAGATGTTTTGGTCCATGAAGAAGAGTATTTTAGGTCAGAGATTGCTGATGAATTGACCCAGGCAGCCACCAAACCCTTGTGCTTCACGACACTAAGCCAAGTGGCTTTGATCCCTGTAGGTTTTTCCAAGGAGCAACAATCCCATTCCCCAGGATTTTAATGACCTACACTTGCTAGGATTCCTTCAGAAAGTCACAGCCCATGTGACTGGGGCCATGAACTGGCTGCAGCCTCTCCATGTATAGCCCAGCCACTGGGACTCACAGGAGCCAGGGAAACAAAGCACCAATTTCTGCACGGGAAATCCCAAAGGTTGTTCAAAAGCAGGTCTTTGTGTGCATTCCCTGCTGAGCCACAGAGACAGAGCTCTTTGGGGACTCCAGCAGAATTGTCCCTCACACAGCTCAAAGTACAGCAATTCTTCAGAACCTGGCTGGCTCTGAGCAACACCCGCACCCTCCTGTAGAAAGGCAGCCAAAGGTCTTGGGCATTAGCTCATGGGGTTTTGTCTTTTCTTTCCCAGCATTCCAAGGACCCCAGGTGAATCTGGGATCATGCATTACCCTTGATGTCCTGAGAGTTGTGGAGCTGAAGTACTGCAATAGCAATGGCAATTGGAATGGCAATTGGAATGGTGGCCACAATGGGAATTGGAATGGCATTTGGAATGGCATATGGAATGGCAACAATGGCATATGGAATGGCAACAATGGCAATTGGAATGGCAACAATGGCAATTGGAATGGCAACTGGAATGGCAACTGGAATGGCAATTGGAATGGCAATTGGAATGGCAACAATGGCATCTGGAATGGCAACAATGGCAACTGGAATGGCAACTGGAATGGCAATTTCCCGGTGAGAAAACCGTAGCCCTTACCTTTCTTGAAAGAAAATGGGGAGGGGGGGTGGAGCTCCAGAGCTGCAGCACAAAGCCAACCCTGCTGCTTTCCTTGCCTTGCATCTCCTCTTCTGAGGGATCCCTTCTTGAGGGTGGAAATGCTGAAACCGAGTAATGGGTGATCAGATGTTTCCATCAAGGACCTTGAGCATGGATTTAATGCGGCCAGTCCTCTTACAAGCATCACCCTCTAAAGGCAGCAGATGACAGTTGTCCAATGTGGCAATGATTCACTGAATCCATGAAAAGAATTTGTATGGCCTGTTCCCAAAAACACAGCCTAGATTTTGGGTCCTTTGAAAAAGACTGAGGGCAGTGCTGGCACTTTCTGGGGAGCAGCACTTCTTCTATCTTAGCAGGGATTTTTCAGAAGATTTGGGCACATCACTGTCTCCTTTGAAAGGCAAAACATCTTCTTTCCCTTGGTGTTTTAGTCTCAGCAGATTCCAGGCATCATCCTCAACAACACGCAAGGCAACATCTTCAACAACACACAAGTCATCATTGGTGGCCAGTCCCAAATTGTGACCATCAACAGGCAATGGCGTGTGGCAATCATTGAGAAAACGAGTGTCAGTGGGTCCTGGAAAACCATCTGGAACTACAACACGGTGAGTGGCACAGAGGGGGCTTCTTCAAAACACATCCAATGGGACTGGCCTCTTGTGCATGTGGCCCAGGGGCTGAGACTCTTTCCTTAGTCTGAATGTCTGGGGTCCATGACATGGGGCAGGAACTCTCATCATTTGTTATGGTTTCCACCCCAGCTTTAACCCTCCCAATGTTAACGGTTGAAAAAAACTGAATTGTGAGTGCTGAAAACTTCTATTTCACAGGGCGTCATTGCAACCAAAGTCACACAACAGAACACCTGCTACATTTCCATCATGAACAGAAACGAGATGCCCCGCTTTGATAATCTGGCCCGGCTGGCACAGGAGAGCAGGGTAAGATTCCCAAGCAGTAGCAGGTTTCTCACCCTGGACTTCATCCGGCCCGGTCTTCATGTGCTTTTTCTTTCTGGATAGGATCACGTTGTCTCTAGTGGCAGGGTTTCCTTCCTCTCAACAGTAATGCAGATTGGGAATTTGTTGTAGGAACGCTTTGCCAAAGGAGGAAAGGGCTTCCATTATTCCTTCCCCCATCTCTGCTTTCTCTGAGGATGCTGAGCTCTGCAGCTTGCTGGGCAAAGCTTTGCCCTGAAGAGTCCTTCAAGGGCTTAATCCTATTGACATGCCAAGATCTCAAAGTCCTTCACAGACTTTTCAGTACCAAACTGCATTGGTCAGCTCAGAACATGGCATTGCAGCTGCTCTTGGCCAGAGGCCCTTTTCCTTTGCAGCATCAGAGAGTGTCTCCCTATTCCACAGCCTTTCCCCCACATTCATGGCATGAGCCTCACCTGGAGGCCTGTGGCTCTAGATGAGGAAGGAGCTGGAGAGCAGAGGGAAGCCCCAAGCACGGTGTGCCCACACTGCTCTTCTCCTCCTCAGCACTTTCCTTGCACTGCCACTTCCCCTCAGGTTCCCTGCACCTTGACTCCCTTGAAATAAGCTCTGCCTTTCATGCTGCCTTCAATCCCCTAGTGGCCTCACAGGCCCCCAGAGCAATGAAAGTTGTCTCCAAAGGCAGTTTGGACTCAAACACCCAGCCCTGAGTCCTCATTCCAGAGCTATGAATAGCCTTAACATGCACCAGCTCATGACACTGAGCTTGCTGAATGCTGTTGCTTGTTTTTTAGAACCTGATTGGTCTTGGGAGACCTACCAAGAAGATCACCTTTGTCACCAATGGACTGGTCAACAACCTCTACTCCTACGGAGCAGACATCACTGCTATGTGCAGCGGACTCACCACCTACATGGCTTATGAAGTTCACAGTGAGTGCAAACATCGGAAATTCTGAGTGTTACTGACCTGGCCTTTCTGTCTCTTGGGGCATGACTAAGACAAAGCCCAAATTTCTGCATGGAAAATCCCACAGGGTGATCAAGAGCTTCTCTTTGTGAGCATTCCCTGTGGAGCCATAGAGATGGAGCTCTTTGGGGACTCCAGCAGAATCTGTCCCTCACAGCTCAAACCTTCCCAGTACAGCAATTCTTCAGAACCTGGCTGGCTCTGAGCAACACCAGCATCCTCCTGTAGAAAGGCAGCCAAAGGTCTTGGGCATTAGCTCATGGGGTTTTGTCTTTTCTTTCCCAGCATTCCAAGGACCCCAGGTGAATCTGGGATCATGCATTACCCTTGATGTCCTGAGAGTTGTGGAGCTGAGGTACTGCAATAGCAATGGCAATTGGAATGGCAATGGCAATTGGAATGGCATTTGGAATGGTGGCCACAATGGCAATTGGAATGGCATATGGAATGGCAACAATGGCAATTGGAATGGCAATTGGAATGGCAATTGGAATGGCAACAATGGCAATTGGAATGGCAATGGCAATTGGAATGGCATGTGGAATGGCAGCTGGAGTGGCAACTGGAGTGGCAACTGGAATGGCAATTGGAATGGTAATGGACAGGTGAGAAAACACTTAGCCCTTATATTTCTTGAACAAAATGAGAGGCTCACTCACTGTTGCCCAAAGCCAACCATGATGCCCTTCTTGCTCCGCATCTCCTCTTTTGAGAGGTTCCTGCTTGAGGATGCAGATTCTTTAAAAGAGCAATGGATGATCAGAGGTTTCCATCCAGGACTTTGTGCATGGATTACTGTGGCCAGCTCTATTGCATGCATCAACCTCTAAAGGCACCAGATGACAGCTGTCAGATGCAGGAATGTTGTACCGAATTAGTTAAAAAAAATTCTTACAGCCTGTGCTCACTGCCACAGACTTTTTTGTTGCTTTTTTTTCAAATATCTCTTCCTAATTTGAAAATACACCTCCACTGCCTTCTCTCCCTGGATCAGAGCATTTATTCCTTTCTTGCACAGATTTTTTGTAAATATGTCATGGGAGACCAAGCTACTTGCACAGTCTGAAAATATTTCATGTGGTTTTCTTATTGCAGCAGACAGATAACAACCAACAGATCATCACTGGTGGAGATTCCCAAATCTCCATCTCTGGTGGGAACTCTCATGTCTCCATCTCTGGCATCTCACAAAGCATAAGCATCAATAGTCAAACACAAAAGGCAATCATTGAACAAAAAAGCAACCGTTTGTCCTGGAAAACCATCTGGAACTACAATACGGTGAGTGGCAGGGGGGAGGCTTTGAAAAAATGTCCGAGGAGACTGGCTCATCATACAGGTGGCCCAAGGACAGCAATTATTTTCTTTATCCTAAATTTTGGAGTCCCCCACTAAAAATATGAGGTAGAAATTCTCAGCATTTGTTATAATTTCAATCCAAACTTTAATCCAATGTTAACAGTTGGAAAAAATGGAATTGTGAGTGCTCATTAGTTTTATTTTACAGGGTGTCATTGCAACAAAAGTGATGCAAGAGAGAACGTGCTACATTTCCACCATGAACAGGAGTGAGATGCCCACCTTTGCTGCAGTTGTCAAAGTGGCTGCAGAGAGGAGGGTAAGAATTTAATGGAGGAATCGCTTGGAATGTTGCTCAGTATTTAAAAATAAACAGATGTCGAAGACTGCTATTTTCAAAGCCTTCTAAACAACTAGGTGTTTAGAAGTGATTTATATCACTCTATTAATTATGTAGTTCAATTTATTATAAATTATATTTTATTTAAAAAGCTTCATAAATAATAATAACACGCTCTTTAAGGTGAAGGCTTTTCATTTTTGAATAATGTTGTAGATATCCTGGGTAATTTTTACATTGTTTGCCATGAGTTTTTATACTGACCTCCTTTTAATACTCTGTTATGAGCCAAGAGTGTAGATCTGTGGTAAGGTACCCTTTATAATCTTCCATACCTTGCATGGTAAAGAAATTAATTTCTTTGGTTGAAGTATATTTCATTAAGAACAAATATCCCATTAAATCTTCTCTCAAAAGGTTGAAAAATAACGACCATGTTAGCATGAGCTCCGCCCACTAAATTAACATGGACATTTTTAAAAAGCCCAGGCTTGCTGGTGCCCTCTTTGGTTCCAGGTTAGAACTGCAGGAAGAGACTTCTGCTGGCCTTCCAGCCAGGTGCCTCTGAGGGGTGAGGGCTGTGACTGAGCAAATGCTTTGGAAGGAGCTCTGGCTCCACAGAGTGGCCACACTGCTCTTCTCCTCTTCAGCACTTTCCTTGCACTGCCACTTCCCCTCAGGATCCCTGCACTTTGACGCCCTTGGAACAAGCTCTGCCTTTTCTGCTGCCTTCAAGGCTTGCCAGTGCTCCCACAGTCCCACAAGGGATTGAGAGGTGTCCCTAAAGGCAGTTTGGATTCAAACATCCAGCCCTGAATCATCATTCTAGAGCTAGGAATAGGCCTAGAAGGGAAGCAGCTTCTGAAACTGAGCTTGCTGAACGCTGGTATTTTCTGTTTAGAACCAGATCGGTTTTGGGAGACCTACCAGGAGGATCACCTTTGTCACCAATGGACTGGTCAACAACCTCAGGTCTTACGGAGCAGACGTCTTCTCCATGTGCAGTGGACTCACCACCTACATGGCTTATGAAGTTCACGGTGAGTGCAGGCAAAGGAATTCTGTCTCTCTGTGACCCGGCGTTTGTTTCCCTTGGGGAATGACTAAAGGCACAATTGCTGCTCTTCCCCTTTGAGAAGCACAGAAACCAAGGGCTTCAGCAGCTGTACCAAGGGTTCGGCACCTGTGCACATCAGGGCTGGAACAAGGCTGAGGCACAGCCTCCATGATTGACCTGATCAATATCATTACTACCCCCTTCTGTGAAGTTTAAGGTGGCTTAAGTTATTGCATAGTATTTTACATGTTGATATCCTCTGCAATGCCCACAGTAAGAGAAAGGGTAGCCCTAAACACCATTGTTCTCTCATTTATGTACTATAGAGCCAGTGTTGTTTCATGACTTCAGAGAGATTCTTTGTCTGTTAATTGATTTCCTATACAGCAATTATGAACAACCTAGTTCATTTCAAGCAACAAAAATGAGCTCTCAGCGATTACCTAAGAATATCTTCCCTACAAACTAATTGCATTTTTTTTTTGTTTTTTTAAAGGACCCCAATACAATCAACAATCATGCACTGCACTTAATGTCTTGAGTCTTGTGGAGCTGAAGTACTGCAGGGGCAATGGGCAAGCCATACCCTTCTTGAACTGAGATCCAGCCTTCAGAGCTGCTGCCCAAAGCCAACCCTGATGCCTTTCTTCCCAGATATCTCTTCTTTCAAGAGTTTTGTTTTTGATGGTTCAGATGCTGAAACAGATCATTTGTTGACTAGAGCTTTCAATTAAAAACCTTTTGCATAGATGACCTCTGGCTTGTTTCTCATTACTCTACCCTTCAATCATCTTTGAAACTTCCATGGAAACATTTTTATTGTCTCCCTTCTGACCCATCTGAGCTCTTCAAATTCTCTTTTCATTGCCAGCTCTCAACACAAGGCACAGCCAGAGAGCTGGGCAAGCCCCAGGGTGTGCATGGTACAAACAAGGCATTCACAGTCAGGACCTTCATTGTTTGGGGAAAGATGCCTCACATTAAAAATCCTAATTCAGGGGACACAAAAGGCAGAAGGAAAGAAGTGCACAGCAATGAATTTGCCTTTTTTAGGGGAAGGGGAGTCTCCTTTGTGGGATTTACAGAGTTGTTTTGTTCCTAAAATAAGGCAAGTTTGGGATTCCTGTTGCTTAAATCAATCTTGCTTTAAAATCAAGATTGAGTATTTCCTCTAACAAAATGGCAGGATGCCCCAGGTTACCCAGGTGAATACAAATCTGTCTTTAGTACCAACACCAGACATGCAACATCCCTCAGTTTCTGGCTTACTGGAATCAGCCCTTAGTCCATAATCAGGTTCTCTCTCCTGAAGAGACTCTCTGAAGATTCAGGGCCATGTCTGACAAGCAGAAAGCAGATCCTGAACAAGATCAGAAAGGAAGGTCAGCAAAAGAACTCAGCAATTCCTGTGATTTAGAACCAACCTCATGATCTCTAGGGACTCAACATTTTTAACATAGCAAGATTACCACCCCTTGGTTTGAGTGGTGCTTTTGGTTTAGAGGCACAACTTCAGGCTGAGTCCTTTGCCACACTGGCACAAAGCATCACTACAGCTTTACTGGGAATCTGTGCTCTGCTTCTAATTTTTTTTTTTCCATTTAAAAGTGGCTGTTAAATACATTGAGCTTACCATGACCAGTTTTCCCTCACTTCTCTGTGTGCATTAAATTCAATCAAGCAGGTATCAAAGCCTCCTCTTATCAGAGCACTTCCTCAGGAAACTCGTCATGCTTCTGTGAACACAGGGCACCTGCCAATAAGGCAAACCCATTTTCAGATTTAACTTTGGGATATTATGTATAAAAAGTAAGAGTACACATCAATTAGCAGCAGAGCTGGCCTGGCTTACCATCCAAATGAAGTTCCCTGTAAGTATACCTATCACTTTCTCATGGAACTCTTCAAGCTGGGCAGCTTTTAAATGGTTTTGAGCTTTTCTTGGCACTGAGTGAGCTCTTAGTGATTTCAGCGTGGCTCACAAAGTGAAAATACCAAAGGGGTGGGGACTGCAGGGGTGAAATCTCCCTTTTGGCAGGGATGGAAGTCCACATGCCTGCTCAAACATGAGAGAGAGAAGTGCTCTGTTCCGGGGGCGACACGCACTCGTGCCACGTCCACAGGACAATATTCTCTCCTTCACGACTCAGAGGCAGATCAACAATCTCAGCAAGTCACACAAAGTTAGGGCTCAGTGGCTTCCTGAGAGCATAGAAGAACCATCAGATATGAGAACACCCCATGTCCACTCAGATCCTTTTCATCAAAATCCTTTAAAATGAAAGTTTGGACCAATTCTGTGTTCCGTGTATATGATATGTATCTCCGTGATAATAATTGTTCACAATAGTTAACACAAATTAATTTATCATAACAAATAATTCTCCAGCATACTTAAATCCTCTTCAGCTGGATCCCACTGCAGAAAATGCTGAGCCTGTACACAAAGTAAGCTGGAAGTCAGAATTATTTTAAGACAGAAAAAACCTTGATGTAAGATAAGCAGTCACAATGTTAAAATGTTGTGAATTTCAAATGCTCCTTTCAGGTTGTGATTGCTTCTCTTCTTGGAGGTTTCCTGGCTCCAGCTCTTGCTAACAGTGTGTTATGAATGAGTGGTTTCAGTCATTTAAAGAATCACCATAACAGGTATTGGCAAAAGCAGGTTTCAACATGAATTGTGAAAGTTCAAGACAACAGAATTCAATGGCAAGGGTTAGTCTATTGCTTATCACATGGATGAAACCTGCAAAGGAAAATCAAATGAAAATCACTTTAGAATGGCATCCACAGAGTCCGAAGGTGTGAAGGGTGAGGGTACAAAGGGTACCAGGGATTTAGAGTATTTAATCACTGACTCATTTACAAGGTGATTCAATAGTGTTTACTGCAATTATAACAAAGACTGAAATATAGATTCAAGATAGCAACATTCATGCCCTTATCGCTCTTCATGCACACACACTCTGTAGGCTCAGAGCTGCCTACATCTATATCTATGTGTGCAAAAGTACCTGTTAAAAATTCCCCTCGAGTTCACTGAAACAGGTCAAATGCCTTTGCATTTCTCAGTGGGTGAGGGTTGAGTCTCGAGGAGTGGGGGATATCAGCCCAGTCTTCAGAAACTCTCTTTTGGGTATTGCAAACCTAGGGCTTTGCAAGCTCCAGGAGACACCCCACTCCATGGGAGATGCTTACTGATCCCACTGCAGTCCAGGGCAGCTCTAAGGCCCACTCAGCACTGGTGTTTATGGAGTCAAGAGATCGTCCTTAGTCCCCAGGAGATTTCCACCCTGGCCTATCCCAAGTTGGTAACAATGGTCCCATTCTACTCAGGTGGTGAAACAGGTAAATAATGTTCCAAGGTTGTCGGGAGATGAGTGATTGTCCCTTGTTCCCTGCCTGGGTCAGGTAACCAATATTCCTGATATAATCAGTGTCACTCCCACATTTCCCTCTAAGAGCTCCCAGTACGGTCATGAATACCAGGTCAGGGTAAGGCACTGACAGCTCCCCAGCCTCCTCTCTGAGGCCAGAAATCATCTCCCCTTTAATCTGATCTCCAAGAGCAATAATGCCCCAAAACATGGCTACTGGAGCTAATGCTTTATTGAGTGAAACACTGCTGGGAATCCACCAAGCGAAATCCTTACCTCCTTTACTCCATTCCAAAAACTGGAACATCAAGAGCAGCTCCAAGGAGCACCACAATGAAAGTTCACACCACTCTGGCACCAGGGTTATGCTTGAGCAGGAGAACACATCACACATGTGGCATTGATGGAGGAGGCAATAAAACCTATTTTTTTTTTTTTGCCTACCAACAGCTTCCAACCTCATAATCATCAGGCTCCAGCAGGTCAAAATTTCCAAAAGTACCGTCCCCATGTTTATCAAGTAGTTACACCAGGAAATAATTTTCAGGGACAAGTGACAGGGAAATAAATGACAAAACAATTTTATTGCAGCATTCAGCCCTTCCACACCTAATTCTGAAAACAAATAAAAGGTGGGAGGCTCAAAAAATTTATTCTGCCTTCAGCAGCATCAGCTCTGCAGTCAGGATGAATCTCCCTGTAAGTATGCATGCTTTTCCTCCTTATAAACTGAAACTTTGATTCAAACCCATTCCTTTATCCCTCAGAAGGGCTGCTGCCTCTCTGGAGCACTGAGGCTTTCTCTGGGGACATTTTGCTCCTCCAGAATGAGCAGCTCAGCCCCTGCTCCCCAGAGGAGCTGAGGAGGTAAGGATTTTTGCACAGCTTGGCTGTAGATTATTCAGAAAACAGGAAGCCTAATCCATGTCCATTACTGTCAGTGCTTTTGCACAACTGGAGCACTGCACTAGTGGATCAAGCCCTTCCCTGTAATGCCAGAGCAGAAGCAATGGAAAAGCTTTCTCCTCACTCTCATCAAATACCTGTGTGTGCCTGCACAGGTCTGAGAAACAACTTGAGATTCAGCTCTTGAAAGAGCAAGTGTGAAATGTGTCTGCTTTGCAGCACCCTGGGTAAATTCGGGGCACTGATGCAATCCCAGGAGGAAAGCAAAAAAGCATCCAAGGAGGACCCTTAACCATCAGATTAGGAAAAGGGAAGGAGGATTCTCATGACCAGGTTTGTCAGCCAGAGCTGAGTTACATTTTCGTATTTGATTTTCATTTCAGATTTTGACCGCGGTCCTTCTTGGACTTGTCCTGACTCCAGCCCTTGCTGATTACGTGAGTACAAGTGAACAATTTCCACATGGATGCTCTTTCTATGTTTCCTACTTCAGAGATCCCCTTTAACCTCTCATTTTTCTAAAGCCTTGGGTAGATAATCACTTGAAAGCCTAATTATCCTTTCATTTGTTTTTCTAGCATCAACAGACTG
This sequence comes from Phylloscopus trochilus trochilus, assembly GCA_016584745.2. NCBI lineage: Eukaryota > Metazoa > Chordata > Aves > Passeriformes > Phylloscopidae > Phylloscopus > Phylloscopus trochilus. Next base: position 1,556,642 of record WQNJ02000045.1, on the reverse strand, counting down.
AAGTAAGCAAGAAAATCTCCATTGGTGGAGGCTACCAAATTATGACCATCAATAGGAAATGGCTCGTGGCAAGTATTGAGCAGAAGACCAACCGTGGGTCGTGGAAAACCATCTGGAACTATGACACGGTGAGTGCAGGGAGGGAGCTTGCTCAGAGACTGGCTCATACATTCAGTAAAAACTGGATAATTACTTTTTAAAATAAATATAAAATTCCAATATAAATGATTAAATGCCAAATGGTCAATAACTTTGTTTTACAGGGCTTTATGGCAACCAAAGTGCTGCCAGAGAAAGCTTGCTACCTTTCCATAATGAACAGAACAGAGATGCCCAGCTTTGATGCACTCCCTCAGCTGGCTGCAGACATCAGGGTAAGATTGAAAAGGAGCAGTTACTTGGGAAGTTGTACTTAATGCTAAGTATGATATGTGAGACCTTGCTATTTTCAAAACCAACAGGTACTTTAAAGACCAGGTTCATCACACCATTAATTAGATATTTTTATCTATTTCAATGACATTTTACAACAAATGTAACTTTAAACTCTTGAAAATTACAATACCCTGGTTCAAATGGTTCCAGTGGAGGGTTTACATATTTGGCCAATGTTGTAGCTCAGTTAGATTATTCTTAAAATGTTTATAACAAGTAAAGATAGGAATATGCCTGCAGTTAAACGGATCAGGGCACTGATCTTGCTGAATGCTCTGATTTGATGCTTAGAACCACAATCGTCCCAGACCCCCGACAAAGGAGATCACATTCACCCTCGTCAAGAGAATTATCCGTGACCTGGAATCATACGGACCAGACATCTTCTCCATGTGCAGAGGACTCTCAACTTACGTGGCTTATGAAGTTCACGGTGAGTGCAGGCAAAGGAATTCTGTCTCTCTGTGACCCGGCGTTTGTTTCCCTTGGGGAATGACTAAAGGCACAATTGCTGCTCTTCCACTTTGAGAAGCACAGAAACCAAGGGCTTCAGCAGCTGTACCAAGGGTTCGGCACCTGTGCACATCAGGGCTGGAACAGGGTGGTGTCAGTGCCGCCGTAAATGACCCGAACCAAACCCTTGGAGCTCCTTTCTGGGAAGCTTCAGGAGGCTTGAATTTGGGCCCAGAGTGTTTCAGGTATTGAGGGCTGTCAGTGAATGCACAGAGCACTCAGCAGCATCTTAGTCTGTGTCTCGTGGTAATCGTTTTTCTTTTCTTGTTTTTGAAGGACCACAATTCAATCTCGGATCATGCATCAAACTCGATGTCCTTCAATATTTGGCCCTCACGTACTGCCATAATGATAACTTTGTGTAAATCACACCTTTCTTGAACCTTGTGTGGATGCTCCAGCAGCAGCCCTGTAGCTGCTGTCCAAAGCCAACCCTGATGGAGCTATTCCCTGGCATATCTTCTTTCAAGAGGTTCCTTCCTGAGGATTGAGTACTGAAACAGATCAATTGGTGAGCAGAGGTATCAATTAAATTCTTTCATCATGGAATAACTCCAGTCTGTTTGTTGTTACTCTACCCTTTTTCATCTAAAATATTTTGCCCCAGTTGAGCCCTTTCATTGCTCTTTTAATCTCAGCACAGCCAGAGAGCTGGGCAAGCCCCGGGGTGTGCATGGTACAAACAAGGCATTCACAGTCAGGACCTTCCTTCTCTGGTTGGGGTAAGATGCCTCACATTAAAAATCCTAATTCGGGGGACACAAAAGGCAGAAGGGAAGAAGTGCACAGCAATGAATTTGCCTTTTATAGGGGAAGGGGAGTCTCCTTTGTGGGATTTACAGAGTAGTGCTGTTCCTAACAAAGCAAGGCTGGGATTCTTGTTGCTCAGATCTTTACAATCAAGATCGAGTGTTCCCTTTTCTCTGACGGAAATGCAGGATGCCCCAAGCTGAGCCGCTCAGCCTCTGCTGTGCTGCCTCACACCATGATACCATCAATGTCCTGGGGCTGTCGAGGAGCCTCGCCACCTTCTGGGGAGGCCCGGATCAGACACGGGCGGTGGAGACCTTTCCACCCCAGGGAGCTCTTGATCCCTTGAAATACTAGAGCAGTCCGGCGACGAGAGAAATCCTCTTGGCCACTGAGTGTCAGCCTCGGGCTGCACAACTGAGATGGAAAAGGCACCCGACTCCCATCCAGAGGAGCGTGCTGTCCCACAGCACCAGGAGAGCGCGGTGGTGCCAGTACCAGCACAGCTTTGCTGAATGACAGCACTGGAGACACAGCCAGGGGCTCTCAGGACGTGTCTGCACCGGGCAGGAATTCCCGGCGATAATTTAATAGTGAGAATAACGCTGGGGAGTGTAGGGAGTTTCCACATGTTACTGAAACAGCTTCCTGAAGTCCCCTGAAAAACAGGGAATGTGATTTTAGATCTTGACAAAAGCCATTACCCATCACCCAGGTCAGACACCTGGGAGCCAAAGGAACCACCCACGGAGTCACCCAAAGGTGCTCCCAAACCCCAGGGGACCACTGGAGCTTCATCACCCTTTGCACAGCAGTGTGCAACTAAAGCACCTGGTGATTGTCTCTCACACAAGGACTGGCACGCACTCAGTCTTCCCAAGCACTGGCCTCTCACACACAACCTGCAGTCTTGATAATGTTTTTATTTCTGGCATTTTTTGGGGGGTAGGGGGAGGGCAGACAAATCCCAACACCTCTCCCGTGTCCTACATGAGCTCGAGTGTTGTGCTGCTCTTGCACTGCTCCTGCCCTGAGCCCCTGTCCCAGTTCCTGGGCTGTTCATGTGCTCGGTGCACAAATCTGCTACAAACCAGACTCAGAGTTCTGGCCACGAGATGGCATTCTCTGAGCTTCTTCTGCTAAGGAAAAGCAGAGCTTGCCATCTTTAATAATAACAATAATAATTAAAGGGGAGGGGGGGGAAGCCACAAACCCTCCCTGTATTTTCTGAAGTCTGTGACAAAGCAAGATTTGTGAGGAGGCTGCTTCTGCTCATGGCAAACAATGGTGCTGCTTTCTGAGAGCTGCAAGGGAGACTGAGGGTCAAGTCCCTTTAAAAAAAAAAAAGTGAAATACAGTATTGTGCATCTTGAAATCTGAAACCAAGAAACAGAAGTGCTAGGGAAACAAGGGGGAAAGTCTTGCAATTCCTGTGGACAACTGTTGCAAGTGGAGTTTTAAGGAATACAGTACACGTCTATACCTTCTAAAGGTCTCTGAATGGCTTTTGTGGAAAAACCTGTGAAATAAAGGAGCCTTGGAAGAATAGATTTCTTTTTCTCCTCCTCTCTGGATATAATGGCCATTGCAAAGCAAAGCATCTTGAGATTTGGCTTCAAGTGTGTCTTCCTAGCAATTTTTACACTCACCTGTGATGGACACGGCGGAAAGAGAGAGAATGGTGGTCCTGCCTGCTACGGGGGATTTGATTTGTATTTCATTCTGGACAAGTAAGTCAGTCCTACTTTGTTCTTTCTCACAGAGTTCTTTTGCTAGGCATGCACTGGAACGGCACACGCTGATACTGAGGAGGTTTTCCTCGGGTTTGGGTTTTGTAGAAGTCACCCTGTCCCCAAGGAACCTCTGTAACTCCAGACTGCTTGATTTGTGATTGTTGTGGTAACTTCCTTGGTAGGTCTAGTGCCTAAATCCCCTTGTGCTCTGTAATCTCATTGTTGTAAACCTTCCCGACACGGGAGCTTTGTGTGCATTCAAACTGGAGCCTGCACTCGAGTTCCCTGAACAGGACAGCTCTGTCCCTGGTCCGCTCTGGTTTCCCAGGGAGGTTGAGGTTCCCAGGTCAGCCAGGGAGGTTGAGGTTCTCATGAGAGCAGGGAGTGCAGAATTATTCCTGCAGGCACCAGCTCCAGGGTGAGAACGTGCAGGGAGTGCATGCCCACAGCTCTGCTCGTGTCCTTCTGCCCCCGACCTGTCCCTGCTCCTCTGCCCCCTCCTCTCTGCCCACAGCAGCAATTCCAGGTGAAAACCAGCCCAGAGAGGAAAGGGGCTGAATTCAGCTGCTGGGATGGAGAACAGCTCGAGTGCCTCATTTTAGGAGCTTTATTTTCCCTAGCTGAGTCACACTTTCTTTGTTTCTTCTGCTAATTAAATGCATATTTTGACTGTTGAGCTGTTTGTGCTGAAGATAACTCCCTAGCTCACTTTTTCATCACTGACTGTGGCTGTGTCATCTCCTTGGCCCTGAAGGAGTGCTGCTTTTTCAGATGTGGATGGAGCAACGTGGAATCATTTTGTGCTGAGCTTTGGAAAGCTTCATACTAAAGCACTACAACAATTGAAAAAAAAAACCAAAACCAAAACCTTTAAAAATACTAGCTGAAAATGATTCTCCTGATTTTCTTGATCAAGAGTAGTTATTTTGAACCAAAGGGTTGGAAATACTGGAGGTGATGCCTGCCAGGGCCATGGCACTGACATTAATAACCATAAATTTCAGAGACAGGAAAGTATTTGCAAGTTGCCAGAAGTGCTCACAGATGAAGTTTCTCACTGATCCTCTGGAGTGCTTTGCAGTAGCTCCCACATTCCATTAGTATAAATGACTTGGAATTACATAACCCTTTATTACAAAATACTGGCTAAAATCTAAGACTGAGACACTGGCTGCTTCAGTGTGCCAGTTGTCCTGATGCTCCAGAGGAAAGATTTATTTATTTTATTCAGTGAAAAGATCTACCTGGCTTATTCATTTTGCTGCTCTTCAGTTATTAGTTGGAATAACTCTATAGCTACAAATGGAAAAACCCCAAACCCAAACAAATCCAGAGCATGATTTGTACTGCAGAGAGCTTTTGTCAACTGCGTTTCCCTGGAAGCTGAAGCAGGATTGAAGGTTCTCTCAAATCTCAAGGATGTGCTGTGCTACAGCTCTGAGCTAATGTAACTTCAGCAGGCCCTTAATTCAAGTTCTGTGCTGTTCCCTCACTAAAATCTGTGACTCTTGAGCCCCACTCAAGAGGGATTATGGATTTGGGTGGAAACACAAGCCTTGGCAGAAGCTTTAAGGCAGGCAGGCTGGCCTCTGGGGACATCAAGGTGTCCAACAAAAATCCAAAAACAAAATGAAACAAGGAATGCAGGCTGTGGGTCCCTTCCTTATCCAGCCAGACAAAGGATGCTTTTAACCAGTTGCATTCAAGTAAAGCTCCTGTTCTGGAGGGGTTGATGTTTGTTTATTTGAGTGGAGCTTGAGTAGCTGCAGTTACTGTGATTTAAGCAGGGTTCTAGGTCCAGATTTGCACTCAGAGTGTGGAAGGCACAGGGTCACAATGGGGTGGGAGCAGGCAGAGCCCAGGCAGGAGCCTGAGCCTCAGGATCTGCTCCTTCCCCTGGGAAAGTGAGCCCTGGAGGAGAGCTCAGAGCTGCAGAATGTTCCAGCTGCTCTCAGAGGAGCAAACACAAGTTTGCAGGGAATGGTGACACTGAGGGTCTGCAGAAAGAAATCAAAACCACCTCTGCTCCTCATTGACCTGGGGAGCCATTCCTTGGGTTTTTTCCAGGATCACAGGCCTGCATCCAGAGCAAGGTGTGCATTTTGTTGGGACGGCAGGAGCTTGCAAGGATGTGGAGGGATGATTTTTCTCTGTGTTAGCATCAGGGCTGAGGGATGCCAGCAAGGCAGGGTGGGGAAATTTGTGTAGTTTTGGTGTCTTTTTGCTTGTTGCCTGAAGGAATGTAATTAACTCCCAATTCTGCCAAGGGCAGGCAACTGCAGTGAGCTGAGCTCATGTGTGAAATCCTTGCGAGCCAGGACCTGTGGATTTGCTTTTTACCCAGTGATGCATCTTAGATAACCATTCCTTGGTAAAAGGAATGGGCAGGAGCTCCCTTCCAGCCAGGACTGAGCTGTGCCTGCAGCACTCTGCAGTTTATCTGCTGATGGATGTACATGAAGTCCATGGCTACTTGTTTATGAGTTGTTTTTTTGCACACCCCCTGCCAGCCAGGAGGAGAAGAATGTTCTTGGACTGAGACTGAGCTTAGAGGCTTGTCCTGCTCTGACCTGAGCCTCTGTGGCCCCTGTGACCTGCAGTGTTTGGCAGTGTCCCTGTGAGCTGTCTGGTGTGAAGTGTGGCACAAGATAACAGTGTTTTCTCAAAGAATTGCATCACCTCTCAGATGCCTTTGTGCTATGGAAGGCTTTCAGAATTGCTCCTCAAGTCTTTGGAAAGACAAAGGACACTTTTGGGCTCATTTGTGTTTTATTTTTGAAGAGCTCAATAAAGAGATGCTGCACAACTTCTTAGGGAAATGCCTTCTCTGAGAGCCGTGAGACTTCTGGGAGTTGGTCCAAATCCAGGGAAGCTTAAGGAGATTTTTGGATCAGCATCATTGTCTGAGTCAAGTGTCTTTATGTCCTCCTGTCAGCTGCAGAGCACGTAACTCAGGTGAGGTCTTGGTGTAAGAGTGTGGGCTGGATTCTGTGACTCTTCAATCTGCAAAGTGAATAAACCCATGGGCACTCTGAGAAGGTGCAACAGCAGAGATGGAAAAGTGGAGTCTAAAAAGTGCAAGGAAGACCAAGTCTAGGGAGGTTTGAGCTGCTGCAGCTTTGGGTTCTGGAGCACCTTGTGCCAGTGAGGAGGAGGAGGAGGAAGGCACCTGCTGAAGGGCAGGGCCTGGCTGGAGCCACAGAGCCACTGCAGTGTCTCTCCACACTTGCATTCCCTTCAGAGGTACAAAATGCCAGTGGAGCTGACCACAGAATGTATCAGTCTCTTGTTAAAGAGAAAGGTTCACTTGGGTTTAATTTCCATTTATTGGGCCCTTATCCAGAAGAGATTTTGGCATCCTCATCACGAGCCTTTTCTTAAATTGCAAGTTTATAGCATCAACCATTCAGCTGCCAAGCTTGCTGATCATCCTGTTTCTTTTGGGAATATGAAGAGAGAACTATTTGAAAATTGGCTTTTCTTATCTTACAGTTGGACTTTAGAAATACTTGTCCTACTCAGAGTTCTTGGCCTGCCTCACTGTACAAAGGAAGTGTGGCTGCTGACTGCCACGGCTCAAGGAGGTGGGCACTGTGAGCCAGTGGTGGTTTTGTAAACTTTGTTCTGGCTGCAGAAAGGTTGGTTGTATTGGCTTTGTCCATTTTATGCCAAGAACCTTATGAAGAACCTAAGAAGTCTGAAGTGTGTTTCAGGAAATGCATTTTATTTACAAGGAGTGCTTTTCCCTAAGTGCAGACCTGGGCATTTTTGGCCCCTGACACCAGAGGGAGAAATGAACTCCAGGCAGGCTGAGCTCTCCCCTCAGGTGGGAATTGCTGTGCAGGGAGGACATGGGGAAGGGGGGCAGGAAATGTCTGTGACCCACAAGACGAGCTCTGTGTGCTTCTCTACAGGTGGAGCAAGGCCCTGAGCAGCCAGGCTGGGGGAACCTGCTCTGGGTCTCCACTGGCATTCCCAGAGCTGAGGTAGAACAGAACAGCTCATTTGCCTTTTCTTCCTGTGAAGTGAAAAACCATCTCAAACGTTCATCTTTTCTTCCTCAGGCTGCAGATCAATGAAGTTTCTGTTGAAGCTAGAATGGTTATTTCCCCTATAAATATTTCTAATTGTACTCAATGAATTAAATAAGTGATGACACATTTATTTTCCAACTCCAGGAAAGAAATGTTTTTCCAATATTAATATTCCAGTGCTCATAGAAGTGTTTATGCCAGTAAGGGGCATTTTGTGCTGAAAGATTCTGATTAACCTATTTTTTTTCCTTGCTCTTACAACATGAAGATGAATAATCCCACCCCATTATAGTCTATGGTTTATTCCCCTGAGGAGCAGAGTTAGTTTGTTTTGTCTTTAGCTGAGGTGTGAAAGAATTAACCAGAGCAGTTGAGATGTGGACTAAGGTGTTTTACATTTCATAGTCTCTGGCACAGTAGAAACACTGGAGAAGTTTAATAATCTGTTCCTTCAACTGCATGCAATTCTCAGAATATGCTTGAGCTAAAAGCTCTGTATAATGGTTTGGAAGTGAGTGGGTGGAATTAATCTAAAACATTGTGCAGAGAGGCAGCTCCTCACTCACACAGGGTTTATTTGGTTAAGGCTGTGTTAAAGTCCAGCCTAACTGCCATGAGCCACTGCCAAGGACAGCCTGAGACGCTTGCATGGAGTGGGAATTGTTCTTGCTTTTCAAAGTGAAGTAGGAAATGTCAATTACAGTTTGATCTCTCTTTAAAGGAAGAGCATGGGCAGTGAGTGTTGAACAAAACAGAAGCCAACAGAAGCCTCACGGAGCCATGTGTGACAGAACACATGGCTGGGAAAACTGGAACTGATGTGTCTTGTAATCATTGTGTCCCTAGATCAGGAAGTGTCCTGCACCACTGGAATGAGATCTATCATTTTGTGGAGCACTTGGCCCGCAAGTTCATCAGGTGAGGAGGGCTGCAGGTCCCTGGGTGGGATCTGGGGGGTGCCAGTGGCTCCAGGCCCAGCATCTGCTGCATCCCATGGGGGGATGTGGTGGAGAAAGGGCTCTTGATGCTTTCCTCAGACCTTCCACTGACTGCTCTTCCCCACGTCCCTGCTCTGCAGAGAATGAGGGGAGATAAAATAATTCCATTTATTCCTGCCTGCCTTCCATGGATCCAGTCTGTGGGGGAGGAATCCTCCTGTCTCTGGGCTGCTGCCTGAGGCACAGAAGATTGGGGCTGCAGGGAGAGCCTGTGGCTGTGGCTTTCAGGCCCTGAAGGACCTGAGCTTTGATGAGGAAGCCCTCGGGATAGGGAATGGAATGTGCTGTGACAGAGAGCCCTCCCTTGTCTCCCTGGTGACACCGGGATGCGTTTAAGCATTCTTGCTTTAGCAATCCTAAGGCTGTGATACAAGTGTTCTCCACATCTTTTACAAGGATTCCCCAAGGTTTCCCTGGACTAAGAAAGCCCAGGGCAAAATCCATTTTCATCCTGTTGAGCTGTAGCTGGGATGGCAGTGTCCTGTGTGATTGTGTCACACATGCAGAGCTCTGCTCTGGACCACCAAATTAATTCCCTTTTTTTTTGTCTCCTCCAGCCCTCAGCTGAGGATGTCCTTCATTGTTTTTTCAACCAGGGGAACAATTCTAATGAGGTTAACAGAAGACAGGTAAGAAGAGGTTTAAAGGTCAACAGCAGCTGCTGTGTCCTTGTAGCTTCCTTTGCTTTCCTCAGTTTTTTCCATCCCACTGGGAACGGGGTTGTGGCACCTCTGTGCTTCTTAATTTAATTGTTAGACTCATGTGCCCGTTCTCACCTACTGGAATGCACTAAGGCCTCTCAAGGCAGAGGTTCCTTGCTTAATTTCAGCTTCTGAATGTCTTTCTGTCAGCTGTCAGGGGTTTAGCTCACACTGGTTTCCTTGAGGGAGACTGCACTTCCTAGAGAGTCAGGATTTTGTCAGAGAAGCAGAGACTCAGTGCCTGTGAAACATCCTCTGGGAGTTTCTTCTGCAAATAGGTGAAACTCCCTTCCTATAAAAGCAGGCTTGGAAGCCAGAGGTGACACCCACACCCCTGGGGTAGAGGGGAACATGATTTCCTTGAAGGTCTGGAGGTGTGTCACAGGCAAACAGTGTTTGGGATGGATTGCAGGGGTGTGGAATTTTTGGCAATAACAGATTGCCTTGTTTGTGAAGCGTGTTCCTGCCACCCCCTTACAGACCCCCAAGTTAATCCAGTAAAATCTAAGGGATGGATTTTTATTTTTTTTATTATTTTATTATTTTATTCTGACTTCCAAGGAGAGCTGGATGAGGTCCTTAAATCGCTCTCGCTTCCTCAGTTAACTTCATTGCCACGTGGAGCAGAAATATATGTACCACATGTGTGGAGTGTATAAGTCAGCATGTGTTTTACATATTGGATGTCTGAAATCACATACCAGAGCAGCTGCCATGGGGAGGAAGCTGGCTGCCTTCCTACAGAGCAGTGCACTCTCACACCAGCCTTGAAAATGTCCTTAAACCCAGCCAGTCTGAGCATCTCCTGCCACTTACTGCAGCAACAGGGATAAAGAGAATGAGCCACGTTTATTGAACTGGGTGCCAAAGGAAAACCTGTTCCCTGCCCCTTGCTGTGTCCCACCCTAGGAGCAAACCCCTCTGCAGAGATCTCCTTTCTGCTCAGGCTCTGAGCTATGAGACTGAAATGCTTCCCGTGTGGGAATGTATCCCATATTTACCCAGCTGTCCCAGAACTGCTGGCTGGGAGCAGGATATTGATCTGGAGTTGGTCTCAGAGCCAGCTGACTGCTGGGTTTTGCTGGGCACTGACAAAGAAGGGGTGTGCTCTGCCTTGGCTCACACCTGGGAGAACTTCCCCCAGCTATCCCTGCCTGGTGTGGTGTTTCAGCATCTGAATGTGAGGGCTGAGGGTGCTGAGCATTCCTTCTGGGAAAGCTCTCTGCATCTGACAGGACTGGACTGACACATTTTAACGACTTCTGCTGCGTATTTTAAAATTCCACTCTTAACCTCTGAAAAACAGTTTTGATCACAGGAAATGCTCCATTTTATACCCAGCTTTGATTTGGTGTGTGTATGGGTGCCTGAGAAGAGGAACCTTTTAAGAGTGTCTAACTAGTCTGGGATATCACAGGCACAAAATGGGTTGTTCAAGTTTGATAATTCAGCCTTTGTCCAAAGCAGACAGTGTTTGCTCCCCAGGGAGTGTCTGCTGTGCAGACTGAGCAGTGTCAGTGCTCTGCTGCCATCGGCCTCACAGGGTGAGCTCTGAGGATGTGACCACACCAACTGGCCTTTCTGAGGTGGTGAAAAAATGGAGAGGCAGAAGTGACTCCTGGCATTCCCGTGTGGCCCTGCCTGCAGTGACTGCATCCCTTTCCCATGGAGATTGTGCTGTTTGCACCCCACACACTGCAGGGGTTTATCTTGCATTAAAGACTGGGCTTTATCTTGCATTAAAGACTCCTGGCTTGTCCTTGGCTTCCAGAGTTTGGTGTCTGCCACTCAGAGGAACAACAAGTTACTGCCCACCCCACAGAGCCTGCAGCTGATCTGTCACTGTGCCTGGCACTCCTGAAAAGAGCTAAAACACATACCCTGAGTCACAATAAGCATTGGGAAAGGCTTCAGTCTTCCAGTCAACCAGGAACTGGAGATAAACTGGAGTGGCCAGGATGGTCTGAGTGCCATTTTTTGTGGCTGTTAAATGACGTTTCTACACTCCAGTCAGCAAATGGGTGAGGAAAGTGAGCCAGGTGCAAGTCAGCTGCTGAGGTTTGAGCAGAGAATATTTAGAAAGAAATGTATGAAATGTGTGGATATTGACCTTGGGGATGGTGCTGTTGTGATGTTTTCCCCAGGCAGTGGGAACACCGGCAGCACAACTGTGTGCTCCACATCCTTGCAGAGTCATCCACCCCGTGCAAACACTGGGTTAACTCTTTTTCCCCTCTCTCTGTGCCTGGCTCTGCCCTGCACGTCCCCAGCTGGCTGTCAGGACATCCTGGTGGCTTTGCTCCTGGGTCTAACAGAGTGCCTGCCTTCATTGCAGGGAGCAGATCCGCCAGGGCCTGGAGGAGCTGCAGAAGGTGCTGCCAGGAGGGGACACCTACATGCACGAAGGATTTGAGAGGGTAACTGGTGCAGGCCCAGTGCCTGAGCGGTGTCTCTGCTCCTCAGGAGCTGTAGAACACAGGGGGCTGGTTGAGAACTCTCTGGTGGGTGAGTGGGACCCTCCCCTCTGCAAAGGGTACAGGGAGTGTAAGGGCTCAGTGCTGGAGCTGCAAACTCTGATAATTCTCTTTATTTCTGCCCCTTAATGGGCAGAGCTGCCTCTTCTGCTTAGGAGAAGAGAGTTGCATTGAGTGTCCCATGGCTCTGTGTCCAGGAAGGGTGGGAAGCTGTCAGTCCTACCTGGGCTGAGTGGGGTCAGCTCACAGCTCACACCTGGGGTGGCCAAATAACTGCAGACCTTATTGCCTGCTCTGACCTTCTCCTCCTGGGCATATTTTTTACATATTTTGCAAGCTCAGGAGTTTCTCTAAACCTGCCCCCCCTCCCACCTCTGTCCTGTGTGGGTACTTGGGAGGGGGTTGAAATGTCTGCCTACTGAAAGTGCTGCCCCATCATGGAAATGTGAACACAGCAGAAACTCAGGAGACCTCAGAGAGCTGCTGGTTTATTTGCAATTGGAATGGTTGATCTGGAGGTGCTGAGGGGTATTTCACATTGGGCCTAGGATGCTTCCAAGCATGAAAGTGAATAGGATTTTCAGAGAGAATACTGGGAGACAACCCTGGGGTTGGTTTGGCTGATGAGAACTTGCAGGACTGTAGTCACAGCCCCAGGCAAGAACCTTGCTCTGTGAATCAGGTGTCTGAAAGCAGAACTCGAGTGTGAACTGCAAATGTGACATCCTCACTGTCACTGTCCCTTCCTTTCTGCTGCATGAGTAGAAGTTCACAAGGTCTTATTATTGATTTATAATAATAATCTTCTGATCTGATTTCAGGCGAGTGAACAGATTTACTACGAAAATGTTCACGGTGAGAGGCCTTCTTGATCCATTGAATGCTTTATTCTCTTTCTTTTGGACTGATAACTTTTAACAGATCTAAAATGCAGCTTTGCTGTGGGAAGGGTGGGGGTGGCTTCTATTCTTGCAGGGATGTGGTGCTAGTCAGGGAAGTATGAAAGGGAAAAAAGAACAAGTGGAGCTTTAAGGATCTGGAATTAAAGTGTTTCAGGCCAAAAGGGAGAAGCCAGGCTGGCTGCAGGTGCCCACCCTCACCAAAACTGCCTGGCACCTTACTTTTGCTGGAGGGCTCAGGCAACCATTTCTTCTTCCTTCTGAAACACAAGTACATGGAGAAGCTGTTAGGTAAAAGATTTTTTTTTAACCAGCAATTATTAAAACCAGCGGTAAGTGCAGACAACTGGAAGAATGTTTGTCCTTTCCTTCCCTGTAACTGATGTAAAAACTTTCTGGTTTGGAAGGGAAGACTGCAAGGTTTAATGACATCCCTGAAATGTTACTTCAGATTCTTGAAGATTTTAGGCCCTTTTCCCACTATCTTCGTTTAAATCCCAATTGAGCTTTTTATCACAAGCTGAAAAAACCCCTCTGGATTTCTTGAATTGACAGCATTAATAAAACCAGGAGCTAACTGGGAACAAATTGCACTGGGTTTTTGATGGCTGCAGTCTCAAGACCACCACAGTTATGCCCTCTGAGTGTGCTCACAGGCTGGATGTGTTCTCAGGTGGTTTCACAACCACAACCAAAGCCAAGGGACTAAAGAGGTTTGTGTGTTCAGGTTACAGAACTGCCAGTGTCATCATTGCATTGACAGATGGAGAGCTCCACGAGGATCTATTTTTCTACTCTGAGAGGGAGGTAAGTGACTTACACATTTGTAGTCAGGGAGACAGTGAAATGTCTGGGCTTGCTGCTGTGAATGCAAAAGATAAGGAAAACCTTTTTCCCCAGAGAGAAAACTCCACTTTGGTGCTCTGCGAATTTGGAGCAGTTGCCTTTGGAACAGTAAATGCAACTTCAGTGAAGCAGCCTGGGGAGGTCAAACCTGTGGATGGTCTGCCTTTGGTTCAGGGTGCAGTGTAAGCACTGGGAGTGATGCAGTTTTAGAGCAGATGGAACGGAGGGTCTCTGGATATCAGGAGACCAGGCACAGCTGTCTGAAACAAAACACACAAAAAGTGTGTTATTTTAGGTTACTGTGACACTGGGATGTGCCCTAAATGATGAAAAGAAAATTGATTTAGCCTGTCTGACATCTTTTGGGAAGCTGGAGGAGCTAGAAAAGTGAACTAATTAAGTTTTAAAAATCCACTAACTATCTTGGGAGTTCCTTTACTAAACAATAGCCACTCCAGCAGCAGATAAAACCTGATTTTTACAGAGTCGGGAAGGGAAAACTTCTCAAGTCCTCTTTTGCTAAGCTTCCCCTTTGCTCATTTTACAGAAAAAGAGTGAATTTCTGGTTAGGAGCTTTGAGGAAGCTGCAGCCCAGCCCATGGCTGGTGACCATGTCGTGCCTCCTCTCATTGCAGGCGAATCGCTCGCGGGACCTGGGAGCCACCGTGTATTGTGTGGGTGTGAAAGACTTCAACGAGACCCAGGTGAGGGAGCCCCCTGGTCCCTGAGGGCCTGGCTGTCTTGCTTTGGAAAGACAGAGATCTGCCAGGGAAAGCTGGAGTTTTCCCGTGGAATGGAGAATGTAAAGTCCTCACCCTCTCCAAATGATAATTTTGCAATTAAGGGCTTTCAGGCAAAGATTTGGGAATAGGAATAACAGTTCTTTACTAGGAATATTAACAGTACAGATGTAGGAGTAAAAACAAACAAACAAACAAACAAACAAGCAAACAACAATCCTAGAAACCCTGACAGAGTCAGAGCTACAACCTGACACCCTGTTGGTCAGGCTGTTGGGAGCAGCCCACAGTGAGTCCTCCTGGAGTGGCAGAGGTGGTTCTGTTGGAGCAGAGATGATCCTGAGAGAAAAGGGTCCAGTGACGGTGAGAAGGGTCCAGTCTTCCTCCAGGAATCCAGTGGAACCAGATCCCTGGTGTTCCTGTGTCTCATCCAGCCAGCAATGAGCTGCATCCCTGCCCTCCTGGAGCAGCAGGGCAAAGCTGCCTCAGGATGGCTCTGGATGCAGAGCTGGGGGTTCTGAGTGACAGAAGCTGCACAGGGAGGAATTTGTGGCTGCTCTGCTGCCTCCAGGAAGCTCCAGAGAGGCTGCTGGTACTTCTGCCAGGAGAGATTTACTGGAACAAACCTTGGCCTTGCAGCACTCAAATTGAGTCTGCTCCAGCAGATGCATGGAGAGCTCATTACTGCTGAGCTGGGCTCAGAGTTCTGCCTTAACCCTTGGTGTGCTCTTGGCAGCTGAAGCTGCAGGCAGCTCTTTGCAGGTGATGTCTTGGCTGCCCTGAACACAGCACCACCTCAGGAAGGCCCTTCCTCCTCATCACGGAGCTTTCTGAATGCTGCTCTGAGACCTTTCAACCCCCACTCAGAAAATATCTCCTGGCATCTCCCTGCTTCCTTCTTGCCTCTCTGATGGTTGAACATAGGCCCAGTAGTCAAATCTCTGTCCTGACAGGAAAGGTGAATCAGACCTGTATCTCCACGTGGGATATCATTTTGAAGAATTGTGTGCTAAAAGAGTTAAGGTTGGAAAAGACCTCCATGATTGTGGAGTCCAACCTTCTTTGGGTTCAACCTTTGCCCTAAAGATCATTAGCCCCCACACAGCAGTGAAAACCACATTCTGCCCTGTCTCCCAGTCTTTTCTGATCCCTGATATAGAACTTTATAAAAAGTCAATCAGGCTGACAAGATAAATTTACTGCTCAATAAGCCACAATACAATTCAAAGAGTAGCTGAGTATTTGAGGGTTTTATTTGCAAGCAAGTTAATCTGGAGAAGTCTTTATTTGCTGCCTGCTGGCTAACTGATCTGGTTCTCTGCGTTTCTGTTTCCTCTCCTCTCCCAGCTGGCCCGGATTGCTGACAGCAAGGATCACGTCTTCCCCGTCAATGATGGCTTTGAAGCCCTGCAGGGGATCATAGACTCTGTGAGTATTTTCACCCCAGTGCTTGCACTCATGCATGTTGCTGTTGTGAAAAACGAGGTTCACTTTTTAGAAAAATTTATAAGTTTAATAACAATTAAAAAATAGACAATTAGCAGACAGAAAAACACCCGGGCTTCTGGGCCGAGGGTGGCAGCCAGCACAGCTCAGCCCTTTCAGATCCTTTGTTTCAAGGATCTCTGCCTTGCATATTCAACAGACTCAAACATTCATTTGGGGTATGTTTTAATTTGTAAGTTTCAATTCCCCCCCAAGTATTTTATCTTGCAGCTTTTATCTGTCCTTGGCTGGGTCTGGGTCTGGTAGTACAGATCTCATAAATCCTTCTTTCAAGGTTCTTGTCATCAACTGTCCTTTACCAGGAATCTTCATGCAGGAATGCAGGATGATCCCCCCCTGCCTCCTGGCTTGGTCAGTTTAGAGGTTACAAAGGAAAAAAACCTCAGTCTTTTGTTTTTACACTATGCTACAATCAGAAAATATACCTTCATCACATTTTTAAATTCCATAAATAAAAGGAAATACAGTACAACCTTCTTACATTATGCATACAGCATTCATCTCAATATTTGTGAAAAGCTAACTCCAAAATATGCATTTATAACACCGTTAATTACCCTGCCCAGACTGAGGTTTGGTTTTCCTGTGTTTGCAAGAACCTGCTAAAAAAAAAATGAAAAATTCACTGAATCATTTAGTCCAAGGGAACCAACCTGGCTTTGAACTAAAATGCTGCTTCCAGGTCGAGTTTACCAACAGGTTCCTGGGTTTCCCTGTTCCCAGTTGCTGGCATTTCCTGCAGGGATTGGGTGCAGCCTATGAGAGCTTCAGTGGCTGGGCCAATTCCAGTCCTTCCCCGGCCTCCAAAGGATGGGAAATCCATCTGGGGCCCTGTGCCCTGATTTTAGTGCAGGCTGCTTGGGTGACAAAACCCTGCTGAAAGCTACCACGTGGAGCTGGGGAGGGAGCAGGGCACTGAGGGGCTCAGGTTTCTTTGTTTGCAGTGGTTACACACTGTTTGGACAATGCAATTCCAGCAAAGCCCTTCCCTCAGCACAGGCTCAGTTCTCCCTGGTGCTCTCACATGGACATGGAATACAATCCCTGGTTTATTGGTTTTCCTGGCACTGTGGATCTACTGCCTCAGCTCTCTTGGACAATCAGGTGTTGCATGTCATTTAAGAAAGCAACAAAACAACAACAAAGCAATGGTTTGCTTCCCAGCCCTGCATTCCCTTTGCAGCTGTTTTTAATGAATTCCAGCAGCAGCTCTGACTCCCCTTCCAGTGGTACTGAGCAGAGTGGGAAGATTTCAGCCTCCAGGCAGCCAGTCAAGAACTGCTCCAGCTGAGTGGTGCAAGATTTCCCAGCTTGGGAAGGAGGGTCACAGGGAAGTGCAATTGTACAGTGATGAATCTGTGACCTGAGCACTTGCACTGGAGAGGAGTCACTGCAGTAGCCTGGCAAGAAGGGAAGTGGTTTTGTGTGTGAAAGGAATGACAAGAAGGACATTAATCACTCCAGAGAATAACAATCTGTAGATTTCTGCTCTAGCTGGAAGATCAGGTCCCTCTTCCCTGCTGTTTTCATCCTTGCCAAAAGCACCCCTGTGCTGGAGCATCTGTGGTCACAGGGAATGTTAATGGTGAAAGGGCCCTGGGATTTGGAAACTTCCTTCAGTTGCTGTGTGAGAGTTGGCACAGCAAGGATGCTCAGCCACGTGGAGAGAGGATGGATCAGGCTGATGTCACAGGGGAAGGAGAGATCCAGTGATGAGTCTGGGGAGATGAGTGTTTGAATTAACTCTGGAGATGTGAATGCCTGGGTTTGTCTGGGTCTGCAGGGATTTGCTGGGAGCTGCCCTGGCTTTCCCCTCCTGCCTTGTCCTGAGTGGGTCTTTCCTGACCCTCTGTGTGTGCAGAGCCGGTGGACTTGGAAGTCCCTCTGGAACAGGGAAGAGGGTGGAGCTCGGGGCTGGCCTCAGCTGGATCTGCTGAGCAAAGATGTTCAGGGTGGTGGGGCTGGGAATGTTCCTGAGCACCTGCCCTTCCTTTTCTGTGGGAGCCAGAGGCTTTGGAGTGAGCAGCTGCAGGAGATCTGCTCCCAGCGTTCCAGGAGGGATTGTCTCCTCCAAGCCCTGGAAACTGAGAGGCAAATCCAATCCCACACTGAGGTCATGCCTAAGAACACAACTCTTAAAGCTGAGGGTGTTCAGTGGGATATGGGCCCTTCTCTCCCATGAGTTCAAGTGTGACTTTTTTATTAAGCAAACCAATTTATTTTTCTTCCTCATCATGCAAAAGCCTCTGCTAAAACTCCAGCTTCCCCCTGTTAATGATTGAGTGGCTTGAGTTTGTCAGGAGGGAACAATCTGGAGCAGAAACAGATTTGACTGATTGCTGCAGGCTGGAAAACTAATGGAAGGAGCTGAATTATTTCATTAAATTTTCCTTTGCTATGAAAAATTTCTGCGGATCATAACGTGTCAATTTAAAGCAAATGAAGCAAGTCTTAGAAGAAAACCTGAAATTCAACTTCACCTCCTGCCCAGTATGGCTTTGGTAGGAGTGCTGGAGGCAGGGAACATGAAGCAATGTGAAAGTCAGGATGGGATCCTGTCATCACCTTGCTTTAGGCAGGAGCTGACTGAGGAGCAGCTCGTGGAACAGGAAAACTCCCTGATCCTTGCCATGTGTTAAACCATGGCACCAGCTTGGAGCTCATCTCAGAGCTGTAACCCTGAGCCGGGGGTCTGAGGGCTGCAGGGAGCAGTGGTGATGGATGAGCAATGAAGCAGCACGAGGCAGTCTGTGCGACTGTCTCATGTCTCTATGAATTGCACAAAGGGTTCATCTTTCAAGTTTAATTTCTGTCAGCTCCTCCTGCACTGGTGCTCAGCTGCTCAGTGTTTTTCAGGTCCTGCCTCAGCTCTTAGGATTGATGCAGCAGCTCAGAATTGATGTGGCAGTTCAAGGTGCTCCTTCACCCCAGGAAGTTTTAGCTTGGGAATACATTGAATTCTTCTGTCACACAAACGTTTCCTGGGGCAAACTGCAGTGCTGGGGGTGTGTGCAGTGTGGGGAATCTGGAGAGAGCTCGATGTGAGCATCAGTGAGGCACTGTGAGCAATGTGGTGGGGGCTTTGTGTGCCCATCCTGAGCTGTCTGTCAAGAATTCATTGGCAGAGGAGTCCCTGCAGATTCCCTGGAGCAGGGAGAGTGGTGAGACCCCCTGAGTGGGGATAGGGAGGAGAGGAAGTTAATTCCAGACATGTCCTGCAAGTGCAAATTCCATAATGGACACAGAACATGTTTATCAGCTGATACCCCCCAGCCTCAGCTCCACAGTGTTCCTTGTTAATTTTAATTAATTTTATGATCAGCTTTCTACTTCTTTCTTCCCGCAAATGCATCTTTAAGAAGAACTTAAACATATTTATTTTACTTAGCTCGTGTAGATATTATTGGACAGGAAAAAATAAATAAATGGCTGGTTTGTAATTGGCAACAGACTTTGGAATTCAGTAATTGAACAGAGCTTGCTAATGAGTACCTGGCACCAGACTGCAGGTCATTCCCACTAACACTAATTAGACAGTAACCTTCTATTACACTTCAGCATCCTGTTTGCTAATTAGAATTCCCAAATTTGGTGGAAGGAATGTCTAAGGAATATGCAGCTGCTGTGCTGAAATGATCTGGCTGTGTGCTCACTGTCAGCAGAATATCAAGTGAAAGCTTCCAGTGGCTGCAGAATTTTATTCCCCTTCTTCCCTTGGGTTCCAAAAGGGCCCAGTGACCTCCTGGGCCTCTCCTGGCTCGGGGCCCTTGGTGCCTCACCTGGCAGAAAGGGAAATGAGTCAGGGGATGGCATCACCACCCTCCCAAGGGATTTGCTTCCCTGGGCAGCCAGACCACAGGGATGAGCTGCACCTCCAGCCCACCAAGGCTGTGCACTCAGAAAATGACAGATCCCACGAAATCTCCTGCAGTGAGGAATGAGGAAGAGAGATAAAGGAATTTTTTTCACAATAGTTCTGCCTTTTGCAATAATTCTGCCTGATGTTCACTTTAAATAAGGGTGTGCGCTTGTGGAGCATTGGAAACTTAATCTAAATCAAAATAAATATTTCAATTGGCACCGTAAAAGTGTTTAAGGCCAGTTTTTACAAGTCATGTAAAGGGATTTGACTGGACTGGGAGATATGCATCATCTAATTGAGACACCTGCTATTCCCCCCTCTGAGCTGCCTTACAGCAGGAGTGTTTGCAAATAACTGAGTAGAAGTCATTAATCTCAAATTTAACCATGTGGGGTTTTGATTCATTAAAAAATGTACTGATTGTATTTTACATTCTCTGTAAAAAGAAATTATTCTGTCTATTTTAAATTCTTTTTCTGCTTCTCAGTTCTGTTCTCAGCTGTTGCCTTTCTCTTTTTTTCCACTTGACAGTTCCTGTAAAACCTTGTTCCTGCAAATCTTCTCTCTCCTCACCTGTCAGGCTGCCACCACCTCAGACCATCCTGCCTCCTTCAATTCCTTGGTACTTTCAGCCCTGCTTTCTGAGTAACTCAAAATTCTGTTTAAATGTATTTAAAAACAAAGCCTGGCTCTATGAGTCCAGAGTAACTTTGGAGAGGGAGGTGTGGCTGCAGAGGGAGGACAGTGACGGTGCCTCCACAGCCCTTTGAGTGCCCTGTGGGGTTGCAGATCAGGAATCACTTCAGATTCTGGGGTGCAGAATTTGGGGCACAAAGCCAGGATTGCCCTGGGACAGGGGAGAGCCTGGCACCCCTCACCTTGGCATCCCTCACCTTCCAACCAGCAGCAGCTCAAGGAGGGCAGTGACACCTGCTCGGGTGGCTCAGAGTGCAAAGTCAAGAGCTGCAATTGTGCCACAAATGCAAAATGCTCTGATGAGTTAAATGTGAACACTGTGCACGCTCACTCACCTCTCACATCTCTGTTTCCATGGAAACAAGGCTGAGGCACTTCACTTTGTCTCTTCTAGATTTTGAAGAAGTCCTGTATAGAAATCCTGGCAGCAGAGCCTTCCAGTATCTGTGCAGGGGGTAAGTATGAAAGAGGCCACGGTTCTTCATTTTCAGTTCATCTCTAATTGCTGGAGAGCGCAAGATTCACTAATTACCGGAGGCTAAATATTTCAACTTTTTTGGGAGTGAATTTCTTTTTCACCTTAGGGTAGTTTGCACGTGTCCCACGTCTGCCAAGTGATGTCAAGTGGGATTTTCTTAAAGAAAATGCTTGAATTCAAAAGTTTTGCATAAATATTCTTCTGTCAAACCAGTCTGTCTTACTCCTTGCCAGACTTGAAGTAGATCCACTGCACTTAAAAAGATATTTACATACTTATTCAAGTGATAAACAATGATGCTTATAGTCATGGGCCAGAAGATGGCTTCTAATCATTGTTTATAGACATCTTTAACACTTTCTAAGTGCTTGGTATTATCACTCCCAGTCCTTGTGCCATAATGGGAGGACAGGGGTAGGAACAGCTGTGCCCAGCAGAGAGCTGAGAGGAAATGCAGAGGGGTTTATAAAAACTGTTTGCATCAGAATTTGGCCAGGACTTCACAAGAGGAGCAATCCTTGGAAACTGCCATCAGTCATTTGGATCCTCAGTTCAGGGCCTCATCTCCAATTTTGGGCAAACAGCCCCTTGCTCTTGGCCTGCAGATAGTTTAATCACTTAGGGCTTTGAGCCTGATGAAACTGCCATTGACTACTCAAATTATGTGCATTAATGTCCTTAAAATCAATGTTTGCAGGTATAGCTGTGATACCTCGAGTTTTCATGTTGCTGTGCACATCCTTGAAGGATGGTGGCAGTTTTTCCTTTTTTTAATTTTTGTTTGGTTGGTTGTTTGGTTGGTTTGCAAGGAGCAAGCCTGAGGGCTCTGTGTCACCTGAGGCCACTCTTGCACTGCTGACTTGTCCCAGACACTGCAGGGATGGATTTCAGCAGTGACATCATTGTGAGATGGCAGTTTCTGGGTGATTTGGCCAGGCAGGGGGCACTGGGCTGCTCAGTCCCAGAGCTGGTCCTGCTGATATCTCTGATTTCTGTTCTTTGACTGTACTTGAACCCTCATTCCCCAGAGCTTGAGACTTCTGTGATTTCCCTTGACTATTCAGCAGAGCAGAGCTCTTGTGCTCTTCCCAAAAGCTGTCCCCCAGCACACACACTGGGCCTGGAGCAGCTTCCCTGGATGTGCTGGGATGAGTTGCACTTGGCTGCAAACAAGTGGGACCTGGAAGGGAGCCCAGATTCCTGAGCAAATCTGCTTTTCTTGACAAGTACAGTGTGCAGGTCCTCAGGGGAGCTGAGAGAAGATGGGGGCTGTAACATGCAAGGGGAAAGGTCTGAACCTGCACAAACCAGGCTCCTTGTTGCTCCTGGGGGTTTTAAACCTGGGGTGGAGTCCCTGATGCACTGAGGTTACTCCTGGTTTGTCTTGGACAATTTTGTGTTCAAATCACATTCCCCAGCCAAATTGCAGTGGGGATGAGCTGAGTGCCTCTCCCAGAGAGTCCCAGGAGTTGTGGGGGCTGCTTCCTTTGCAGTTACCTGGGAAAGGAACACTTAAACGTCTCCAAGTTATCTGTCACTGGAAGATTTTTTTCCCTCTTTTCACCCAAAACTTTCTGCCAATTAAAAAGGAAACTGGGAGAGGGCAAAGCTCAGTGTCCTTGAAGCTTCATGTTTCCACTGCAGGCCAGTTAAAGTGTGTCTGTGGTGAATTGTTTCCTGCCTCTAAAAATTCAAGTTGAAATTGGGTAGGGAGAGCGTGGAAGTTGCTTTTTTTAACAGGTTTTAAACTTAACTGTGAAACTGCCAATTTTAGGAGTTGAAAACCTAAATGACCATTCCCTGACTGTCTCTGCACCAATAATAACCCAGTGCCTGTTTTGGCAGAGTCCTTCCAGGTGGTGGTGAGGGGCAATGGCTTTCGCCACGCCCGCAACGTCGACCGGGTGCTCTGCAGCTTCAGGATCAACGACACCGTCACCCTCAGTAAGCTCCTTGGATTTACCCTCTTTTCCTTTCTGACTCTGCCCTGGCAGGCATCTGGATCTTCAAATGTGTTGGATGTGAGAGCAGTAGTTGTGGGATGAGGAGCTTTTAATCTGCAGGATGCAGAGGGAATTATTTTTGAAGAGGCAGGTTGCTGGTGGCACTGTGTGCTGTGACTGACAGCGAGTGTGTGAGCAGAGGATGAGGGGGAGGAAAACACAGGAGAGGCAAGAACCTTGCTTCAAAGAGCCTCCCTCAGTGCCTGCCTGTGCTGTGAGCAGGGCATCCAGGGGTGTTTCTCTCCTCACCTGTGTTTTGGGGTGCCCAGTGCCCTGCTGATGCAGCTCTACCCTCCCTGCTGCTGGGAGCTGGAGCAGGGTCTCAGGCACTGCTGGGGGAGCTTGGGAAGGTGTTCCCTCTGCAGTTCCCCCAAGCAGAACTGAGGTAAGAGAAGCAAATCATCCTCTGAGAGTCTGGTCTGTTTGAGATGTGCACTGAGCTGAGGACCCTCCTGCTTTCCTCTGACCCTTGTGGGAACCCAGATAACTCAGAGCTGGCACCACCAGTGACACAGAATTCATCCTTCCTCATATGGGATTTGCTCAGAAAATGCCTGATTGTTTTGGGGTTAGTCCTGACCCTGTTCAGTGTTAAATAAATGCATTAATTAGCTCTGAAAAGTGGAGATCTAAAGGCTCAGTGTGTTTGAGCATCTGGGTAACTTGTTCTTTGGCACAGGGGGACTTTGCTGAGGCTGCTTGCCCTGTGTGGGATGTCAGTGAGCCCTGGGGCAGGGGTGGGACAGCTGTGCTCTTGCAGTGGCCTCCTGTAGGAGGAAACCCTCTGGACTTGCAATTCCTGTGCCACCAAGCAGAAAGTTTGGCTGGCCCTGGTTCACATCTGCTGAATTCAGATGTGGTCAGCACTGAGGAGCTGTGAGGAGCAGAGGCTGGAGGGCTCTGGAGCAGGGCACTCATTCCTGGGAGCATCCTAAGGGAGCTGGGAATGCCATCCCTCTGCTTCCCACTGCTCAGGGTCCCGTCTGGGGAGGCACAAACACAGGGAATGGTGTGTGAGGGTGCCCTCACCCCAGACACTGTGACCTGCTGCTGAGGAGGAGGAGGAACCCTTCCTCCCTCAGTGCTGGCTGCAAGTCCAGCCCAGTCACTTTTTATGGTGTCTGTCATTACAGTTCCATTGTAGCTTTCAGGAAAGATCAGCTTGTCCTAATGCAGCCCCTGGGCTTTTTGAATGTGAAGCTGTCTTCCTGTGTCCACAGAAGGGCTGTGGAAAATGAGGATGAGGGCCAACCACGCTTCCTGCCCTCTGACCCGAGGCATTCATGGTGTCCTCGATTGCTGCAGAGGTGAAGAGTGAGCTCACCCTCTCTGGCACTGCACCAGGGCCTCTCTAGGTGCTCTGTTTGAAGCTGTGACATGGCAGGAAAAGGCCACAAACCCCAGTTCTGGCTTCAGCCCCTCCCTGAGAGAGGGAGCTCAGCAGTTCCCAAGCCCAGATGTCTCCAGGTGGGGACAGGAGCAGCTCTGCTGGGTTTGAGCTGCTCTGTGGGAGATCCCAGAGCCTGCAGCCCCTGCCTGCTGCTCCCAACTCAAACTCTCTGCCTGAGACAACTGAACCAGGACTTTATGGAAACCTCATGGAGGTTGGAAAGCTCAGCTGTCTTTGTTTGCTTCAAACCTTTCTGCCTCTGATTGTATCAGGGAGGGAGGTATTTTTAAAGATAACACTAAGCCAACAGTTCCTGAAACCTTAAATTATCCCAGATGAGATGTAGTGAGCACGGCTAGGACGTGCTGAGGTTAAAGGCATGAGCTAATGGGGTTTTATTGGGATTATTGGCAGGGAAAAGTGGCAGCTGAAGAGAGCATCGACTCATAATGTTCATAGCTATGGGATAAAGAAAAAAAAAAAAGGAACATCTGTAGAAACCATGAGGAATATTTGGCTGAGCAGAGCTGTAATCAGATGCATGTTCAGCAGCAGGATGTTCCTGCCAGCAGCAGGACCTGGGAGAATTGGGTTCAGCCTGCACAGAGTTAAAAGTAATTATCCAGTGCAGTGACTTATGACTGCTCTGTGGTGCTAAAATGTCTGAGTCTGCCCAGATTGTGCAGGAGCCAGCAAAGATAGCTCTGGGCAGAGAGGCTGAGCTATGTCCTAAGCAATTTAAAGCTGAATGGAGAGATGAAAGGTTGGTGAAGGAGCAGGCACCACAGCAGAGCTGGGCTGGATCTGCTGCGCTGCAGTGGATGCTCTGGGTCCTTGGCCAAACCCCATCCTTTGCACAAACTGGCCTGGATTTGCTTTATCCAGACACTGGGAGCAGGACAGTGCAGGGTATCAGCAGTGGGACGTATGGGGGCTGGATCCCCAGACTGCCCAGAAAATGTCTCCTAAAAATTGTCTCCTGTTTTTAAAGCCTGACAGATTGCTCCATTTCCCCCATCTTTTGTGGGGACAGGACTTCTCTTGTGATACCCTCTTTGCTTTCTTGCAGCCCTGTCACTCTCAGCACAGGAATGTTTTGCTTTGCCATTCCACTCTCTAACCCCTGATTTCCCTGCCTGATCATATCACTGTAACCCTCCACTGAATCTTTTTCTTTTCTAACAGCAGCTTTTCTCTTTCCATGATGGTGCTAGAGAATGTCCCTCTCTGTACCAGCTCCCTGAGGGGCTGTGACCTTTATGAGGGACAAAATATTAGATCAGATGCCTCTAATCTTCCCGAGGTGAGAACATGCACCAAGCAGAGCTTGGCCTCTGATTTTGAAGGGCAGCTGAAGTCACTGCTTGTCAAAGAATATGAAAAAGGAAGAAAATGGTTGTGCTTCCTTCAAATGCTGCCCCAGCCTCCAGCAAGCTGCAGTGACAGAACTTTTAACCCAGGCTCCCTGTGCCTTTTTCTCCCTGCAGCTGCCCAGGCTGAGTGGAGGGATGAGCCCAGGGCAGGCAGAGGGTTTGTGATTTGTGCTGAGTGAGGAGCATACCCCACGTGCAGGGGGAGGGCTCTGCCAGGCTCCCCCAGTGCTCCAGGTGCTGCTGGGCACCGGGGTGGTCCCTTGTGGCACCACTGAGGAGCTGATGGGCTCAGCTCTGGAGCTGGAGCCCTGCTGGCCCAGGGCTCCTGGAGGGACCCTGTGAGCAAATCAACCCTGGGGCGCTTTGCCAGCTTCTCCTGTAGCCTCAAAGCTCCCTGACCAGTTGTTTGCTCAGCACATGAACCCCTCAGAGCAAATCCCTGCATCCAGAGACTGCTGGGAATGTGATATCACTGCTCTGAGCTTATCTGTTCCCCAGCCCCTCACTCTGCTCTGCAAGGCTTTGGCACCCAGAGCTCGTGTGTCTCTGCACAGAGCAGAGCAATTACAGCTGATCTCAATGTGGTTTTCATTACAGCATTAACAAAACATTTCTTATTTATGGCTCCTTCTCGTAGGCAGTTTCTGTAGCTCAGAGAGTGTTCCAGTGTCTTCCTGCATTCCCAGCTCCCACAAAATGGGTTTGAAACACAAACTTTGCTTGCAGAGTTGTCACAAGAGTGGCATGAGAGGAGGAATCAGCCAGGGGGAACTGAGACCCAGCTTTGGTAGGTGGGACAGAGAATTAGGGAGGTGTTTTGGCTCATCTGAGGTGACAAAGGGACAATGGAAGTGCTCAAGATGAAGCTGCCATTTCAGGTGGGATGAGGTGCAGAGTCCTCTCGGAGCAGCAGCTTCCACCTCAACCAGGCTGGACTGAGATCTCCCTTCCTGCAGGAACAGGAGACCAGGGCAGAGCATCTCTGAGATGAAATTCAGCTGAATGCAGATCACGAGTACAGGGAGAGCTTGGAATGTTGGGTTTTCCTAAACCCTTCTGTGAGGGATCCTTGCAGTCAGATTTCAGTGCACCAGGGCGTTCTTGGGTGAACCATTAACCAAAGGGAAGGCTGTTAATTTGGGCATGGTTATATGGGTTCAAGAAAGTGCTACCATCTCTTTAGTCGCTTTCTTTGGGTTCTTGTATCTCTCTTTTTTAGACTTGCTCTTTTGTGTTAAAGCATCCTGCATATATTGAAGCTTTTATTATTATGGTTAGGAAATATTCCAAGTCCTGGCTTGCCAGAAGGTTACACCCTGCTAATGGCATAAGAAATTATTCACTGTTGCTGGGAATGATAGATTTTCCAGGCTACATGGAGCTGTTCAGGTGCAGGAACACTGAGTATAGAATTGCAGGAGTCTGAGCAGTATCAGGTACCTGCTTGAAAGGGCACCCACAGAGCCCAGATGTGTTTTTGTGGGAGGTTTGACCCTCCTCTGTTCCTGCACATTGCTCAGGCCCCAGGACTGGCCAGTTTGGGTCATCTAGGGGGGTTATACAGCAAGAGCCTTATTTTGCTTGGAGGAGTGATGCACAGGTGGGAGGAGGTTGTACCCATGGCTGTGGGCAGCCTTTCTCAGAGCAGAGGCATTGAGCTGTTTCCTGGGGGTGTCCAAGCCCTGCTCGTTGTTGGTGTCTGAGAGGTGATCAAGGCCTGGGCATCCCTTGTGTAAAATGTCCAAGGAGGCAAAGAGATCCCAGCCCCAGCCCTGAGCCCGGAGCAGAAATGACGTCCAGGGCAGCAAACTCAGCAGCGAGCCGAGCGCTCCGCCCTCCCTCCCCAGCCCTTCCAGCACCACTGTCAGCTGGCAGCAGTGCAAACCACAGAATGCAGCCTCTGGCACGAGATCTGGAGCTGGGGAGCCTTCAGGCCAGCTCTGGATGCACTGGGATACAGAAACGTGTCCCGCAGCAGAGCGGGGCAGCGCCTCGCTCCCCGCTGCAAGCGCAGATGAGGAGTGTTGTTTTGTTTGCTTTCCCTGTGTAAGTTTTCCAGGCAGGAGTCAGATGGGCCGGAGTTATGCAAACCAAATGGATGCTCTTTTTGTTTAGAGCAGAGGGAAACAGTCGCTCATTTTTGTGGTGAAACACAAACATTCTCCAAACAAATAATCTGTGCCTGCAGCCAGCCTGGCCAGCCAGGAGCTCCCCCGGGGCACCCGGGGCTGATAAACTTTCTAGAAAGGCATGGGCTGATGGGAGTTGGGAGTGGGAAGGGAGAGAAAGGAACAAAAACTTAATCTAAGTAAAAGGCCTTGCAAGATGAAGCAGCTTTTGTTCTAGTGGATGCTGGCACGGAGAAGCCTTTGGCCTCGGCTGCCAGAGTTAGCAAAGGAGAAAACAAGACACTGATCTTCATTTTCTTGGCATGTGTGCACTGAGACAATGTCATAAATTCATGGGGGTTAATGATATCGTCATAAATCAGGGTGAGAACGGCACTGTGGGACCAGATTGCCACCACAGCACATCCAGTCAGCTGGAAAATGGGCTGGGCAGTTCCTGGGGATCCCCCACTCTCTGGTCACCAGTGGTGGTACAAAGCTCCTACTCAAGGCCACAGGAGAGAAATATCAGTGTTCCTGCTTCTCAGGCAATTGCATGTCGATAGTTTCTCTCACTCACTTTTAAAACCAGTGTATTTCAGGCTGGAAGGTTTAACTGAAGTTCAGATGCTTCTGTTTAAAATGCAAAATTTTCTGGAATATACAACTTTCTTAAGTTGGGTACCTCTATTTCAACTGCACTTGGGCTCCTGCACAGGGTGATTCTGTACTCTGACCTTCCAAAGAGCTCCACACCTTCAGCTCTGCTGTGGGTCAGAGATGTGAGGCAGCTCTTCATCCCCCATCTCGTTTATGTATCAAGAGTGAGGAAAGCCATTTCTTAAACTTGCTCTTTAAGGCCTGTATGATAGATTTGGCAGTAAATCCTACTGTGTCTCTTTTGCAGATGAGAAGCCTTTCGTGGTGGAGGACACCTACCTGCTGTGCCCAGCCCCTGTGTTGAGGGAAGTTGGCATGTACGTTTTCCCTGCCCCAATATTCACTCTGCCTGTGGGGAGATGGGTCTGGCTCTCCTCCCTGTGTTCTGTTGTTCTGTTTGGATCCCAAGCTGCCATTCTCTCAGGTTCAGTGGCAGCTGTGCTCTGGAGCACAGGGCACCAGTGGGAATTTCCTGTACAAGAGGCTTTTCTGAGCACCTGGGCACAGCATGGTATCAGACAGAGGGCTGTGCATGAGCTGCCCTGACTTGTTTCTTGTTTTTTTGTTTGTTTTTTTTTTTCAGGGAAGCAGCTCTTCAAGTCAGTATGAACGATGGGCTGAGCTTCATCTCCAGCTCTGTCATCATCTCCAGCACACACTGTGTAAGTTTTCCTGAAATGCTTCTGTGGGATGCTGGGATTTAACACCAGCTGTGTGTTCCATCAGCAGCAGGGCTGCCAGGTTGGGTCTGCCTAGTGTGCAGGACATGTTTGTGACATTTCAGGTCCTTGTGCCATAATGTGGCCAAGCCCTTCAGTGAATGCCTCAGGCTCCAGGGCTGGGCTGGCAGTGCCCTGGAGGTGTCTGCCTGCCTGGCCACTGCCCAGGGAACGAGGAGCAGCTCTCCTGCCTTCCTTACCTGGGCTGATCCCTCTGCAGCAATTCCAGCAGGGTGTTTGTTATTAACTGAGGCATTGCTCAGTGGGAGCTCCAGGGCATTTCAGGTTTGCTTCTACAAGAAATTGCTCTTAAATGCTGCAAGTGTAATAGGCAGGGAGTGGTTTTGCTCCACAGGTCACCTGAAGAGTTAAACGTGCAGAGATTATTTCACTCTGATATTGCTGCATGGGCTGGTTTGTAATACCCTGAAGTGTGGTTGTCATATTGCAAAACCCCTGTTCCTATGGGTTGGGAAACAGGGAGTCACAGAAGAGACAAATAAATTGGAGGTGGGGTCAGGACAGGATGGAAGTTTTGTAAAGCTTTAATTTGAGAACATCAGAATAGTTTGTGGCTGTGCTCCTGTGACAGTGCTGAGGTTAAATAGGAAATGCAATCCAGGATCTCTGCACACGTGTGCAACTCGCTTAATAATGAGGTTGAAACAGCACTCTGAAACAAAACATTTTATTTTATTGAAATGTTTTTCTGCTGAAAATGTGATTTCAATTTAAACTGAGTTTCAGAAGGAAACTTATCCCAGAGCTGTTGTTGCATGTGTCCAGGTCATGCTGGCAGGTTCTTATCCCATCAAAGTGCTTGGGGAGCTGCCTGTGAGGAGCCTCTCCTGCTCAGCTCAGGGGGCTGGAGGAAAAGTTCAGTGTTTTCATAAACACAGTGAGCTTCCTAAGGATAAACAGCAATCAGGGGCTAGAGAATTGTTTTCCCCCAAAACCAAAGATTTTCCTTTGTAACAGAGGGTGCAATGATCACTCCTCCTTCCCACCAGGTGTTTGCCTGCCCTGTTTGGAGTGTGAAGTGCTCAGGACAGAGGTTGTCCCTCGCTCTGGGTTTGTCCAGCCTGTGGGGAAGGAAGGCTGCACTGCTGTTTGCACTGGGTTGTAAAGCAAATAACGGGAGGCTGGAAAAGTGTTTGCAGCTCTCGTCTCCTTTCAGCTCTAGAAGGAGAGGAGGGAAACAAATCATTGCCAGAGGGGCGTTTCATGTCCCAGCACAGAGAACAGGGGGAAGGGAGCAGAACACCTTTGCTGGGTGACCTCAAGCAGGTGCTTCATGCTCACATCCCCTGCTGAGCTTGGCTCCTGCTCAAGCAGCTCCACACAGACACAGACAAGAGCCTGACCCTGCAGAGCAGTTAGTTTTCATTTCCTTTAGGCCACATGGTTTCTGTTATATTAAAAAAATTCCTGTTTGTGATGAATGATGGATGTCGGTTTCTGTTGCTGTGTGCACAGTGAAGTGAGAAACTAGGAAATAAAATCTTAAACAAAAATAAGATTGGAGAAAACAAAAAAAAAACCCAAACAGAAAAAAATGCCTGTCTGCTGTGTAGCAGCATCTTTTGGAAAACCCTCATGAATAAGCCATAGTTCCATTGAAATTCCAATGAACTGATTTCTGGTTTTTTATGAACCAATATATTTTTGTTTCTGTGTTGGAAGCACCGAGGATGTGTAAGGTGAAAGAGGGGCTTAGTACCACGGATTCTGCCTCAGCTTTGTCTTTCCCCATGATTGCACCCGTGCTTCCCGGGGCAGAATTTTGGGAGCCTGCTTGGGCAGGGATCTCAGCAGGGAACAGCAAAGGAACGCTGAGGATGAGTCATTTCCTCTGTGGCACACCATGGCTGGAGGGGCCATCCCTCCTCCCCGAGCATGAAAGGAATGTGCACCTCGTTCATTGTTCATACCAAGCTTTGGGGTCATTCATACCAAGCTTTGGGGTCGTGTGTGTGCCTCAAGGGAGTTGTTCCCTTCTGGAACATTTCCCAGGGTTTGTGGGTCAGTGGTCACCAGGAAACACCCCAGGGAAGTTTCTGGACCAGACTCTGCCATCCCTTCCCTCTTTTCTCGAGGAGAACCTGCACTCCAGGAGCTGGGTCAGGCTGGTGTCTCCTCGCCAAGGAACTCCCCAGTCCCAGCCCAGCTTCTCATGACCCTGACAGTTCCACAGCTGAGTGGAGGCTGGATGGGGTTTGGAGCAGCCTGGGAGAGCAGAAGGTGTCCCTGATGATGGGAGGGGAGCAGAATAAGATGAGCTTTAAGGTCCCTCCCAGCCCAAACCACTCTGTGATTCTGAGATTCTCTATTTTTATATATACACCCCCTATAGATGAGGAAATGCCTCTAGCATGTCCTGCTCCAGATCTCCTGCCATCTCTCTTGTACAACATCTTCCAGAGGTTCTTTTCCACTGTACTTCCACTGCCAGCAATACTTGCAGCACTTTCTTGGCCCTGCTGGAGTCTGGCAGGGCAAAGGAGTCTTCAAGGCACAGCTGCCTCTCTTTCTCCACAGCTTATTTGTGTCAGAGTCTGCGTGGGGGAGTTTTAACACATGAGATGTGGAGCACCTTGAGAGGCCATGCAAAGAGCCCACTGTTTTTTCTATTGCTGTTTCTTGGTAAGATAACAAGGGGCTTCAAAAGACCAACTCCAGGCACTGTCCAGGTCTCCAGCAGCTCTCAGAAGCAAAGTGCCAGAGTTTTACAGTAATTTGGCACAAGCTCTGAGAGCACCTTTGCTGTCTGGCTGTCGTCAGCTCTTCAGGTGTTGTGGAGTTTTAGGTTGTTGATCTCCCTGTGGGTATCAGCCCCACATTTATCTGTGTAAGGTGAATCCCATGTGGGCTGCTGTGACACCAGCATCCATCACAGATAAGTGTGTACTTAGAGGCTGGCCAGGCTTTTCTCCCTTGATCTTTTCTTAGGAAAAAAACCCTTCTAGTTTAGTGTAAAAATTCTCTTTTTGAAATGAAAGTTGTTTTTCTGGTCTAAATTGCCAGCCTGTATTCAATAAGTGTTAAACACACTCATTGCATTATTCCATGGTTCAGTGTTTCCATGAGTGTTTGCATTGTTCTTCCAAATTTTGATTAAAAAAAATAGAATGAAAACAGACATTTGAAATGCTTCGGCCTTTATTCACCAGCTACATAAGATTGGGAGGGAGATCTCAAAATGCCAGTGGAACTTCTGCAAACTTTTTGAGCAGGCAGATTTTTGTTCCTGTTCATCATTCAGCTTGGCTAAGTGGCAGCTTCTATCTCAGCACGATCTGAGCTGTATAAAACCATAGACATTGCACACAGTGACAGCTAAATTCTGAGTGAGTCTGGGAAGATCTGGCAGCTCCAACCCTGCCCAGTCCTCTGGGCTGGTTTGCTGCTGTGATACACAAAACCCCAGCTGGCCAGGCCAGCTGCACTGCAGAGGAACAGATGTACTGGGGTATCAAAAATTGGCCTTTACAGGTTGTTCCTGGGAAGAAGGAAAGTTAAAATAAATTCTACTCTTAAAAATAAACGAAAACCCCCTAGAAAACAGTTAAGAAGCCACTTGAATTTGTTTTGTATTTTTGAAAATTGATTTTAGAATACTCTTGATGACCAAATAATTGTTTTAATATAGGGCTAAGGGAGCAGATAAGGATTAGGCATAAAAGGCCTGATTTCTTGTACAATTTCAAGGCAGTAAAGCATTGATGTCACATTCTCGCAAGCATTGAATACCAGCAGGTTGCATTTTGCAGATGATGGATGTGCCTTTATGCTGTTTGTCTGGAGGAACAGCCCCAAATATACAGCTCTGTCTTCTCAAAAGAGCTTTTTTTGTGTGCATTGGGGTCCAAGTTCCATTTCCAGACATGCCTTGGGTGAATTCTTCTCCTGTGTGGATTACCTCCTCTTGCTTCCAAGTGTCAAAGATCACGTTGTCTTGATCCAAGTTCTCCAGAAATTCTTTCTGCACCAGCAGACAGTTTGGAAAATGCTCTCAACCTGGTTGTTCTTCCATTACTCTGTGTTCTGGAATGATGGGAGGTCATCTGGCCCTTGAGTTGCAGGGATTCAAGCAGGCACCCCACTTTTCACACGCACCAGTCTGTCCCTGGACATGTCCTCGGTCTGGCACCGTGGCCTTGACATTGGGTGGGGGGGTTTAAATGTCTGGCTCTCGCAGCAGGAACATCTCAGAGAGGTTTAGGTCGGGCCTTGCTGGTCTGGGGACAGCAGGATCCTGTGGGGCAGGGAGGCTGGCACAGCTCAGGGACACACAGACATCTGGTTTGGGTTAAATCTGAGCAGCAAGAAGTGATGCACGTTTGGGGCTTGACAGCTGAGCTGAGCTGGTCTGTGCAGCAGTTTGCAGTGCTGATCAATACTGGAGAACTGCAAATGTGTTTCAACTGGGAGAAGTGTCCCAGCTGGAGAGGAGGGGATCTTCTGGAGTCAGTGATGGGGAGACTCCCTGTGTGTCCTTCTGCTGGATGTTCAGCTCTCTTGGAAAGCTCCTGGCAGAACTGCTCTGAGTCAGCACAGCTGAGAGGAGCAGGAGGACCTGGGTCATGGGTCTCTGGAGATCACTGCAAGTTTTCTGCTTGGAGCCAGCTGTAACACCAACATTGCTGTCACGTTTGTACTGCAGGAGGGAAGGGCTGCAAAGAAGTTGCTTAAACTGCAGTGAAACCTTGCCAATATTGTGGCTGCCCCATCCCTGGCAGTGTTGAAGGCCAGGCTGGATGGGGCTTGGAGCACCCTGGGATGGTGGAAGGTGTCCTTGCCCATGGCAGAGATGGGACTGGATGAGCTTTGAGGTCCCTTCCAACCCAAACCACTCCAGGATTTCATGACTGTGTTGTGAGCGCTTCTTCAAATCTTTCTTTAAGCCTTCGCTTAAATATTCTGAGGAATGTTACATTAATTTTAATCTGAATTAAGAGTTTCATGTAACTGTGAAGGTCAGAAAATTGATGCAAAACCTGTGAAGTGAACGAGAGGTCTCAGCCTCTCTTCAGGGAGCTGTTGGGGAGAGCAGGTGCTGCATTCCACGTGTGAGGAGAGAGGAAATCTGCACCTTGTCTGAAAATTAAATGGAGTGTAACATTAATAACCATCATTAATGTGGCAGCAAACAGAGAAGGGCCTTGGGGACACAGCTGGGGCAGGGTGCACAGGGGGGATGTGTGGCTCTGTGTCACAGGTATCACATGCTCTCTGTGTTCTCCTCCAGTCTGATGGGACCATCCTGGCCATCGCCTTGCTGATCCTCTTCCTCCTGCTGGCCTTGGCTCTGCTCTGGTGGTTCTGGCCCCTCTGCTGCACAGTGGTAAGTGACAGAAACCAGCATTTCTGTGCTGCCCAACAGTAAGAAATGATGGGGAAGGAGGCAGAGTTTCCCACAGGACAGATCCCAGAATGGGGCAGCATTTCTGCCACTGCTGGCTCTGCTTTGGGCTTCATCTGTTTTATCTGCCCAGCCATGGATTAGACCTATGGAACAGCAACGTTGCCAGCACCCAAACCTTGTCAGGAGCCTTTTAGTCTTGTGTTTTGATCACAAAATGGAAAAAGTTTGCAGAACTGTATTCTTTGCCATGCCTGTTCTGGATTTTCTAAACCAGGTGCCAACATGCCCATGCTGGAGGGCTCCTGTAGGAGGGCAGGACTCATCAACCCACACTGGAGTCCTGGTTCTGCCTCAGGTGCAAGCAAAAGACATTTTTAGATGTCCAAATTTTTGCGAGATGAACTGTGTTTCCTGGATCACCACATCTGAAAAGCACTTTGAATATCCCAGTGACAGTGGAAGTCTGACTGTGCTTCACTGAACGTTGTCTTTCCTCCAGGCCCTTTCACAGAAGTTCAACAGCACAATCACAGAGTTAATGCTTCAAAAGGGCAGAGAGAAATCAGGAGAAAACAGGGGAGAAGGAAGAGGTCAAGGGAGGCAAGGAGGAAATCACAGGACTTGAGCTGAGCTCTCATCTCTGGTGACTGCTGTCTGCAGAGCTGTCACACCCTGAGCATCCCTGCTGAGCCCTGGCACTGCCTTTCCCAGTGAGGATCAGGGCAAGGGCTCATTGCTGTGGAACTCACAATGCAGGGAAGCTCTGCTCTTGTTTTGGATCTTGTTGGTGCTGCAAATATAGAACGAGAATTGGGGACGCACAAATGTCAGCAGAACTGGAGCCTGGGTTTGTGACTGGCTGCTTTGTAACATTTCAGAAGCTGCTTTTAAGGCTGCCCAAACTGACTCCAGTTTCTGGGTCACTATCATTATTCCTAATTTTAAATCACAGACCCAGTGTTGTAAATTTGCACCATGTTGTACCAAACCTACAGTGCAGAGCAGAGAGCTTTGGAGCCACACACTGCAGGAGCCACTTGCTGGAGGATGAGTCTCCGTGCTGAGATGTGTGATCCAGAACAAGGATGGAAATCTTGCAGGAAAAATCTTAGTTGTCTATTTCTGTTCCTGGCGGAAAATGGGGATAAAACGCTTCTCTTCACAGTAGTTTGGCACCTCTGTCCCAAGATGAAAACCAGAATGGAAAAAAATATTTATTTGGACTTTCAGAACAATTAAAAAAATAAAATTAAAAAAAAAAGGTTCTAAAATTGGCCAAAGGATTAGCAGTGTGGTAGGTTGCTCAAAGTTATTTGTCTAAACTAGATGGCACGTTCCCAGAGGAGCTGGGCCAGCTTTTTGTTGGCACATCTGCATGGAAGTCAGTGGAGATGTGCCCTGTGCAGACATTTGCACTGAGATCTGGAGGAGATTTGAAGGGATAGAGGGAAAATGCTGTTGGTGATGGTGGCATCAAATGCTGCTGGTTTAAGGTTCTGTTAGAGCAGAAAGATGAAGTGATGAGAAAAAGGCATAAATAAATCAGCAGGGCTGGAAGGGGATGTGGAACTGAGGGGCACTGCGGCTCTGCTGCAGTGGAATCATGTGAGGACAGCGGTCACATAACGTGTTGAAAAATAGTCCAGATAAGCAAGGTGGGTGCAGCAGAGAGAGGGAGTCTCTGGTCCACATGAAACTTTATAAACTTAATATTTTCCAGATTTAAATTCTCCACTGAAAACATTTGTTGTAGATAAAAGCTTTTCCTCACTCTCCTCCTTTAGCTCCCACATTCCCTCCTAGCAAGGTCTGCAAGTGGGGGCTATCTCACTGATACTTTTCCAATGTAATCAAACATTTCCCTGTAGCTGTTGGAAAGATTTTATTCCAAGAGCATGCATGAAATCTCTTCCACCTCTCCGGGAGGGCATCCGGTGTGTTTGGCAGAGGATCGGCAGCCAGGATGCCTCACTGTGCACCGCTCACCCAAAAATTCTGTGAAATTAAAGATAAACCCCTGGAGGAGTGCCCAGTCTGTCAGGCTTGGGGATGGGGAAAGGGAGCCCAGCAGGGCTTTGTGGCTGGTCTGGAAGTGGCACAGGGAGGAATGCAGTGTTGTCAGAAGTGAATTAAGGGCAGAGGAACTGCCTTGCACAACAGACCAGAGCTCCAACCTCGAATAACCAAACCGCAGACCCAGAGACATCGCTGTGGATTCCAGCCCAGGGATGTCTCAGAGATAATTGTGGATGTGTCCAGGGGAAAAAGGAAAAAACAAAACAAAACAAAACAAACTCTTCTCTTACCAAGTATAAATTCGTTTCTGAGTGACAAGCACATTTCTAAACCCTGAAATTCCTCTTGGCATGCTTTTTAATTAAATAGGAGTCATTACTATCCAGCAGTTCTTCAGGAAAGACACTGAGCCAGCTTCATCCCTGGAGTAAATGGACTGGAGTCAATAGACTCACTCTGGAGGTTTATCTGGAACCCAGTATCTCCTTGGCACATTCCCATAAAGGAATGCTGTTTCCAAATGTTTCCAAGTTTATTGGTCTCAGAAGTATTCTGGGATGAAGTCTGGAATTTACCACTTGATTTACAGTAGAGGCAATTGTTGCTTAGTAGATCAGAACAATAATAACTCTTTGCTGTACCTGATATACCAGCAGAGGCAAAATTTCCCTGGATACCTGTGGAGGATATTACAAAAGCATGGGAGGCAGGCACTAACCTCTCCAAAGGTCGTAGGAGGTTTATTGGATAACAGAAAACAAAGAAACAATTCTGCTCTGCTGAACTCGCCAACACTGTACTCATAACAAGAATGATGGCAAGAAGGAAACGAGTACACAGACACCTCTAACGGGGTGACCCCACCTTTCCTGAGCTGAGCAGATCTGCCAAACAGCAGATCCCAGCTCCTGGCTTCCCCCAGTCACTGCTTGTCTTCCCACTCATCCTCTTCCCTGAGCACAGCACAACCTGGAGCAGTCCAGACATCCACAGCAGGAGCTGTGTGTGCAGGAGGCTGTTCAGCTGCCCAAGGGTGAAATTGTTCTGGGTAAGAGGCCAACATGAGCCTCAGGTTTAATGTCGATATAAATCAAATAGGTTTTAATGTAGAGGTAAGCCAAAGAGATAATAAACCTCCAAAACTGTCTTAAGGAGGACTCTGCAGGCACGTTGTTAGATTGGCTTGGGAATGGAGCTGCTTAAAGTGTTTGGATGTACAGTGAAGGCAGAATTAACGTAATAGCTGGAAGGCTTGGCTGTGCTGGGATGGTCTCCCTTGCTGGGATGTGCTCATCCATCACACTTCCTCCCAGGTTTGAGTTCTCCCTTCTGCAGCCATCCAGGGTGGCCTGAGGGGCTGGGCTGGGTTATTTACCTACACAGAAAATCTACTCCACCTCACTCATTTTCATACTACAGTGATTTTAAATGCAGGGGTGTGGCTGGCAGATAAATGAGGTGTTGGTATTTAAGCATCTAACACCAGTTTTTAACTTTAAAGCTGTTTTCTGGAAGTAAGCATGGAAGAACCCAGCAATATGTTTGGCTCTCAGTCTGTACTGCAGCTGACCAGAAGTTTTGGAAACAAAAAAAATGGAT
Source organism: Phylloscopus trochilus trochilus (assembly GCA_016584745.2). Lineage (NCBI taxonomy): Eukaryota > Metazoa > Chordata > Aves > Passeriformes > Phylloscopidae > Phylloscopus > Phylloscopus trochilus. The sequence continues at coordinate 1,518,744 of WQNJ02000045.1, read as the reverse complement.
GGAGAAAATACAGAAAATATAGATTAAAACCACATGGCTAAACTGGTGGAAGAGAAGGGGAGGAAATGCACAGGCTCTGCAGCAACCCTGAAGAGCTGTAAAATGGCAGGGTCCCCGTTGGCTGAATGGAGATTCCTTGCAAAGATCCCTGGATTCTGGTTCCCACCCCCTCCCATGAGCACACGAGGCACAGCTTCTCTGCAGTTGTGCTGATCTGGAGAGAATGAAGCACAGGAACACTTAACCAGAAAATTCACCAGGAATCAGTGAATGAGGGCAAGGGCTCCTGTTCACAGCCCAAAGTGGCCACCGTGGTTTTCCTTTGCCCAGAAAAGGGATTTCACTTCTACAAGTCTTCCAAAGAAAGTGGGTCAGACACTTGGAGCACACCCCAGTGGCTCTGGCCTGGTTTATCTGTGTGAGTGGAACAGCCCAGGAAAGAGAACGACCTGTGCAGACACTGCATTTTTGCCTGCATTCCCTGCAGAGCTGCATGCCAGCCCCATTCAGCTCCAAACTATAGGAGGATTAATTAAAATAGAGCCTTTTCCTCTCCATCATGTCCTGTCTTTCAGAAGTGGATGATTTTGACATGTGCTATGGCCCTATATTGAATTTGGTTTGTACAGTTCATCTCCAAACCTTAGGGGTGGAGCAGCCTTTTCTTGTAGTTTTAATCAGTTAAAATTGAGCTTCCTGAGTCTGCTCCCAGGCTGACAAGAGAGGTGAACTTAAAAAGGATGAGTTAGCTTTCCACTGGACTTCCTTTACCTCTTACTTGCACCTCTAAAAGGAAGATTGTATTTTGTTGCAGGAGAAGAAATTGGGACAGGCTCCTACTTGTGTTAGCTTTGAAGAGTAGAGCAGATCTCCAAGGATTTAATGGAGAAGACACAGAAGATATGACAGAAATAAAAAGGAAATGCTCCTTTACCCAACTCATACCTCAAATACAAAACGGTCACAGGACTGTGAGGTCAAAACTATAAATATGTAGGGGAGGAAAAATAGGAAATTAGTCAGATGGAGCACAGTTAATGCTATTAAAAACCCTTGTTTATTAAGACAGCAAGAATATATATTCGGTGTTTTCCAGAAGAGTGAAAGTAATTAAGGACAAAAATAATCTGCTCACTTAACAGCATGCTTCCAAGTTGTAGTCCTAATTAGAGGCAAAGGCCTTTATTTCTTATTTTGTACTGTTTGCTTTGTTTTAAATGATGATCTGTCCCATCCTAAAGCAGATATGCTCCTCTGACAAGAAACATTACCCCTATTTATCATCTAAAACTCCAGGGATAGTTACTGTGTGATTGCTGGACACTGAGAGCTGGTGGAGATTTATGAGGTCCCAAGACGGAAAACATCCTAGACACATTCCTGGAATATACAAAATTTGGATTCAGCATGTGCTTTCTTATGCCTGAATGGCTACAGAAATTTCAGGGCAAGAGAAAATTCATCCTTCCCCAATGTTTTTAACCTTCCAAGAGGTGGCTAGTAGCATTCCTCTGCTTTGCCACTGGGTTATCCATCAGACACAGCTGCTTCTCTGTGGATCTGAGACATGAAGGGGCTCAGCTAACAGAGACCTGTCCCTCACATGCATGTTGGGATCTGTGGTGAAAGGCAAAGGATTACTTCACTGTCCTGAATTTCCACAGCTGAGTGTGTGGAAGTGCTGACAACTGCTCTCAAAGCTCCTTCCCTTGCCAAGGAAAGCCAGGGGCCACCTCTCCACCCCCGGGGCCTTCACCCTTGGAAACAAAAGAGCCTTGCCAGCTTTTTGTAGCATGGTGATGGTGCAGAACCCTTCAGGTATTCCTCATCTAGAGAGCAAACCCGGGGCTGAACCATCATGTTCTTCTTCTCCCAAACACAGGGACAGGAGACCCAGCACTCCCAGGGATGGCCTGGGGTCATCAAAACACTCGTAGCACACGTGGACAAACACTGCGGCCTGGCCAAGCCAAGCGCTGTGCTGGGCCTGGCCCGCTCCCAGCTGACCCTCCAGCAGCTCCTGGGCATCCTCTGGCCAGGCCAGAACGAGGTGGCCATGGGGGCTGTGTCCTACATTTTTACTCTTTTAAGTTGCTTCTGGTTGTGCCAAGCGAGCAGGCATGGGGCCTGTGGGCCTGGGCCCTCAGCATTGCCCATGGCTCCTGCTGTGTCCACTGCTGTGGGATGGCACCAAGGTGCCATTGGCTTCACTGCCTTCTGTGCCCCAGATCGAGGGTCCCAGTGCCCAGAGCGAGGGTCCCAGTGCCCAGAGCGAGGGCCTCAGTGCCCCAAAATGAGGGTCTCAGTGCCCCAGACTAAGGATTTCCTGCACACAGAGCTGTAACTGTAAAAATCCAAAAGGGAGAAAGAAGATTTGTGCTGTTTGAAGGCCCGGGCAGAGTCAGAAATGAGATTTATTTTTTTTTTTTGTAAGATTTGAACTTTGAAAGGTCATACAGGCTCAAAGGCACAGGAGACTGAACTCCCCCATCCCTAGGCTTGTCCAAATTAACCAATCCATGCTGCCAATTTACGGGGAGTGCAGTTGCTCTTAGAAGTGCAAAGCACTCAAAAATGGAAGGAATGTCTTTTTTTCCCCCTCTTGGCCTGTGATAGAAAACACTTGATCTGTTTGCAGAAGTCAGTCAGTTTGTGTGTACGTGCATGCACATGGGAAGGAATGCAAATGGAAAACAGCCATCTCCTCACTTCCAAGTGTATAATCTCCAGTGATACTGGCTGAGAAGTTGTGTTTGGATGCTTAGCTGGACCAAATTTGCATGGCTTATTCTGATGTTTCATTCCAATGTAAATGAGAGAAACTCCACTGGAACCCAGGATGTTCCTTCCACTGGAGCAGGGGATGCTCCAGGAGGGAACCAGGCTACTTCCAGCAAGTACATTTTGGATTAGATATCTGAAGTTTCTCAGTGTCAGATGTGTTTGTGCTCAGAGACTTGTTTCAAAATAAGGTCTGTTGACAAATGCCAACCATCAGACTGATGAAAATTAATCTGAAAAGTCTTTTGGTGCATTGCACCAGTATTTACTGGTGCACACTGGTGCAATACTGTTGCATCAGTATTTATTGTGTTAGGGGACACAGAAGAGATGGTGCTGTCTCCATCTTACATCTCTGATGATGCTGATATCCAGGATGCAGTCAACTTTTCATCCACTTTTCACAGAATCCCAGAATTATTTAGGTTGTAAAATACCTCTGAGATCACCAAGTTCTGTGGCAAATCCCCACCTTGTCACCCAGCCCAGAGCACTGAGTGCCACCTCCAGGCCTTCCTTGGACACCTCCAGGGATAGGGACACCTTCCTGGGCAGCTCCTGGACACATATCATCCACTTATCATCTACTTTTCATAATTTTCTGTCATTTTCGTAGTTTTCATCATTTCTATTCTGCCCAAGCTGGGAATCCCCAGCTCTGCTGGTCAGCTCAGGCTCCTCAGGGCCACCCCGCACTCCTCCCTCCCTCACAGGGTCCATCAGCCACACCTGAGCCACAGTTCTGCTCTGCTAGGATGGGGGATGAACAAGGCTCCACCACACTCCTCCTCATGAGTCATTTCATGTTTCCTTGTGTTCTGGGTTCCTGTGCATGCCCACATTCAGTGCTGGTTCCTAAAGCTCAAAGTCTCCTTAACAGGGGTTCCCTGAGGTGCTGAAGGCCACCAAGACAGAAGCCCTGTTGCCAGGAGCAGGTAATTGCAGAGCCCAGCACTCATCACTGCCCTGGGCTGGGACACAACTGCTCCAGCCCTGTCTCCTCCCCAGCCAGAGGCACATGCTCCTCATTAATGGCCACATTGCATGACTCGGGCTTTGCAGAGGAAAATAAAAACAGTGAGCTCATCACAGGAGGAAAAACACGAGTGAGAGGAATTGCTGTAAATATTTATATCTTCAGGGCCTTTAATGTGATTGCAATTTTCCCTTTCTGCGTTTAAACAGCCAAGCTGTTGCTGTTTGGGACCGTATTTTGGGGGTTTTTTAAGGGTGATTTTGAAGCTGACACGTGTGTCCTTCATGCCAGAGCAGCCTCTGCCCTGACACCCAGCTCTGAGCAGAGCTCAGGATGCTCAGTGTCACCTCCAGTGGTGCTCAGACAGCCCCTGCCTCATGGCCTGGTGTGCACAGAAATAGCTGCCTGGCCCAGATGGACTCAAACCCATCCTGGGCCGTGGCACTGCCATGCCAGGGCTGGGGCTGTGCAGGGTGAGGTATACCAGGGGTGAGGGACAGGGTTTGACGTGCCTGGTGTTGCTGCCCTCCCCTTGGAAACCTCTCTGTTGCTCTTGGATGCAGGGCTCTGAGAGCAGCCAACTGCCTGCCAAGCCCTGGATGCAAACTTTCTGCCTGAAATAATGGCCTCACACCCACATAAACTGCAATGGTTTCTATGGAGAGTATCCTGGACCAGGCTGCAACCTCACCCTGCTTGCTTTATTAGAAACCTCAGTGAGCCATATATGTATATATATATATTTATATTTTTCTGAAGTTTATGACACTGAACTGTATTAACCCCATAATGTGAATAGCATGAATGTGAAGAGCATGAGGTGGCAGAGCCTTCTGGAATGAAAAAGGAGGAATGATCTGGGAGACAGCCTGGGGGTTGTCACTGCTTTGCAATGTCCTCGGGGCATTTTGCTTCATGTTGGTTTTGCTTTCCAGCCTTTGTTCAGACTGTAAATTATTTGAGGCAGGATCTGTACATGTGTACAGAGGGCAGAAGAAGATGCAGATTTACTGTGGTTGTTCAGGTGAAGCATCAAAGCTTAGAGCCAGCACTGACTGTGGCAGCTGCTGGGATTAGGAGAATCAGGGATATCAGACTTTGAATTTTCTGTTGCCTCACACAGGGCAGAGGTCACCCAATGAGCAATGTGATTGTGGAGCTGGAATTAGGAATGTCTCTGTGGCAGGGCTTTGGGACATCTCCTGCTCCCCCTCAGTGACAGTGGCACCCAGAGACACGCTGTGATTACACTGTGTTGTAACAGAGGTGTTCCAGCAACACATCCTGCTGTTTTCTCCTTTGGAAATTTTGGTGACAAATTTGAGTTGTGCTGAAGAAGGAAGCACGAATTTTTGATTCTCTTTCTCTTTAATTCTTCTAGATCATCAAGGAGCCTCCCCCACCTCCTGCAGAAGACAGCGAGGTGAGTGACACCGACCCCTGGTCTCCTTGGTGTTCAGGAGTTTTGTTCAGTCTCCTCACAAAAGGTGATTAAATCTGTAAGTTCAGATTTAACCTCCACTGAGCAGGTAGGAAAGGACAGCTCAGACAATACCTCACTCGGTCAGAACAGTCAGGCTGTGATTCACACAAGGGACAGCCCTTAAGCCTGTGAAGTTAGTGGAACCTAAACATGTGCTTAACTGCCTTCCTGGCAGGGCACGGGGATGATTTTGGTGGTTTGGGATATATAACCACTGCTGGCAGGAGCTCCCAGTGCTGAGCCCTTGGAGCACAGTATGAGAAAAGGAGGCTCCTGGTCTTTGCACAGTCTGAGGCACATTCAGAGCAGATGTAAAACCCCAGCAAAATCCTCTCAGCATCAGTGGAGCTACACAAGCCAGGGAAGTTTTAATGGAGAGTAATCAACAAACGCTAAATCAACATTAAAGCTTTCATCTCAACTCTGCTTACAAGTTTTAGATGAGTCTTGCCACAAATGGTTAAAGCTCTGCCACTATTCCTGAGCAGACTGTGCCCAGAAATGTGCCCAGTTTTCCATCTGCCTCTCTCTGTGTTTCTACTTTCACATGCAATGAGTCTCTGCCCTGCTCCCAGTGTTTCCCATGTGGGGTTTCACTGCATCCCTGGGCTCTGTGCAGGGCACTCTGATGGCAATGGGAGTTTTTCCATTGACTTCACTGGGACTTGGATCAGATCCTCTTAAATATGCAAGTAAAATTAGCCTTGGGTCTGTGCTCAGAGTGATTTGGTTGGGTAGTTTGCCTTGCTTTCTGCTTCTGGAGACAAATTCATTGCCTGCTTCAGCTTGCAAGTGGAAAAGCTTGTGAAATGGTGCTCTCTACTCTCCATGAAGCCTGGCCCAGGGCATGTGGGCTGAGCCAAGGTTCAGGAAAGCTCAGGCCTCTGCAAGGAGCAGGGATCCAGCCTTGGTTCTCCCTGCACTGTCCAGGGCAGTGGGACCCAAGGCCAGCCCTGGAACCTCCACCTCAGGGCACTTCAAACCTGGCCTGAAGCAAGCTCCAAACCAGATCGTTCCCACATCCAAGGGGGGTTTACATTTGGACCCAGTGGCCCCTCTGCCTCTCTCTGCAGGCACCTGGCCCATTTCCCTGAGCAGACATTTGTTTGGGCTGTGTGAAAATCCACCAGCTTTGTCAGCTTCTGTCCTCTGAATGAAAAGGAAAATACTAACCTCAAATTGCACATGCTTTGTTCTCATCACACATGCCTCCAAGCCAATGGATTCAATTGCTGAAATTAATTAAAATACATCATTCTGGAATGCTGGCTCCCTGGCCAAGAACTGGAGGGGGAAATTACATCCCCTAAGAGGGAGATGTGCGTCACCTATAAGGAAGTCTTTTGTCAACCCAGTAAGTGCTGCAAAAGCAGAGCAGTTGCTGCAAAATCACAGCTGCAGCTTGAAATTCAACTTGTCCAGGCTTTGGTTGTACCCAAAGGAGAGGACCCTGCACAGTGATTGAAAATTGGCATTCAGTAGGATCCGTGCTTACCTGCTGCCTCACCAGTCCAAGAGGAGATCTGGATATTCTTTTGGGTGTTTTTCTCCTCTTTGGGGACCTTGGGATGGCAGGGTTTGGTTACAACAGCCATGGACTGGTTTGGGTTGGAAGGGACCTCACAGACCATCCCATTCCATCCCCTGCCATGGCAGGGACACCTTCCACTATCCCAGGTTGCTCCAAGTCCCATCCAGCTTGGCCTGGGACACTTCAGGGATGGGACATCCATCTGTACAATATGCCAGCTGCTCTAATGGTACAATTTCACCTGTGCTTCCCATCAGAGCACATCCCTAAGCTCAGTTATCCCAGAGCCAACTTGCACATTTAGCAGCCAAAGGTTTTTTAGGAAAGGAAAAATGTAGTTTGTACTCTTTTAGAAGCTGTACAGCATCAGGGCAGTGCTCTGAAATAGGTAAGGCTTGAAGCTGGGACTTGCACTGGTTTTTTTTCCCAGACAGAAGAGCTTCCCACTAGTGACAAACTAGCAGAAAAGATGCATTTTGTTGGTGCATTTACTGCTGGAGAGGCTGGTCTGCACAGTAGGACTGACAGTGGTGTGATGCATCCTCAGAAAACTGAAGCCTGATTTTCTACTTTGCTCTAAACTAATAGAAGATGGAGTTGGTTTTACACAGTCCAGTTTTTTAGGTGCTGCAGATATCCCTCTCCCCTGCAGGAATCTAGCAGCTGCTCCTCTGCAGCAGGAGGGATTGCTGGTCTCTTCAGCAGTAGGGTTACAGTTGGATTTTTTTCTTCTCATGAAATCCTTGGCCATTAAAAAAAAAAAAAAAAAAAAAAAACAACAAAAACAAAAAACCAAGGAATTCTTGCATCAGCAGGTTTGGGAGCTGAAGCCCGCAGGAGGAAGGAGAATGCATTACACTCCAACAACGAGGGGGAAGCAGCCTCTGCTGTCGGACCCGCCAAAGGTTTTACTGAACTCTGTTTCAGAGGCCCTTTGAGACACGTTGGAGACACTTCACTGTTGGTGAAGGAAATCATTATTGGCCAGAAATTCCCAATTAATTAATTCAGAAATTGCAAATGTTGTCAGCTCCCACTGTGCTGCTTGGGGAGCTCGGGATGCTGAGGGTGAAGCCCAGGGAAGGACAGATGGTTTCACTTAGGCCAGGAAGGATTGAGTTAATGCCAAGCGGAAGAGGTGAGTGCCTGGAAGAGGCAGGACACCTTTCTGGCCTGTGATTAGTCACTGAAGGTGGATCAAAACCACATTCTTCTACCTCCAGTGAATAGGAAGGCTTTTTCTAGCCCTGCTGCAGGAAGACACAGCTGCTTTTATTCCTGTGCCCCATCACCTTTAGGCTGGCTTTATTGGAAACAGCAGAGGCTCACCACGAGGCTGAAGTTGCTTCTGCTGTAGCAACCCATCCTCAAAATACACCAAAGGGCTCTGCAGCTTCCAGCAATTCCTTATTCACTCCCTGGCCCAGTAGAGTTCTGCTGCTGTCAGTCCTGGATAGACTGGCTGCAATCAGAGGAACCCCCAGCTGGATCTGTCCAGGCACCATTTATTCCCACAGCAGCAATCCAGGGACACAAAGCTCCCTGGAGTCTGGCAAAGCCAGGCAGGAGATCATCCAGATGCCCACAGCTTGCCCTTTCCTCATCACTCAGCCTCTTTTTTTTCCCTGCTGCTCTGTCACCCAAAATCCACGGACATCCCTGCAGTGGCACCAGAGCCAAGCCACCAACCAGCCTGTAATGGGATAATTCTTATGTCTGTTGTCCTCTTACCCACACACAGCACAGCAAACCCAGCGGGGTGCTGGGGAGAAAGGGCCACTCAGCAGCACTGGCACAGAGCCTGAGGGGTTTTAGCACTGTCCTGGGAGGCAGCAGGGACAGGAGGAACTTCACTCCCTGCAGGGCAGCTGCTGTGGAGCCCAGGGACGAACCCCCTGCTCAGCTGGATCCACACTGATTGTTGGGGTCTGATCTCTCCCACATTCATGAGGACAGAGAATGACTAAAGGACTGGTTTGAGAAACGTTTATGTCTCAAGGATGAGCTTGTATGAAGCTGGAGTTGTTCAGGCTGGAGAAGAGAAGATTCTGGGGAGCCTTTAGAGGTACCAAGGTACCAAGCAAAACCTTCCCCAGCAGGAGGAAACATTCCCTGAGAACAGCAAGGCGTCCCCAAAGTGTCACAAAGCAGCTGAGGGGTGGCCGTGGGATTCGGGAAGGAGTCCAGTGTTGGGAGAAGGGATAAAAAGGAGTCTTGAGGACAGCTGGGTTTGCCTGTGTGTGCTCTCAACACTAAAATTCGATGATAACATCTCTCACACAGAGGAATGATTGTCGTGTCGTGGCTCAGCCCTTGGTGCAGGCAGAGCTCTCAATAAATGCTGAATTCTGACAAAATTCAGGCATTGCAGAGACAACTGGGAAAATAATTATAAGGGTGGGGAGAGGGGTAAGTTGTCCAATTTTTTTTTTTTTTTATGTCTGGCCAAATTTAGTTTGAATTCTTACCCCGAGTGGTTCAGATGTCCCTTGTGGAGCCTGAACTATCCTTGTGTTACCCACAGATGAGGTTTCCTCAGGTCAGGGTCAAAGTATCCAGAGCCTGGCCTGGCCTCTGAGATAAACACAGATCTTTGTTTTCTGCAATCCAGCACTTACGAATCTGGATGCCTGACTGTGAAATGCAGCTCTGTCCTGCTTCTTCTTATTTGCTAAAAGAAACTCTAGCTCCATCTAAAGCAGATTTTGGGGGTGGAAAGTTGCCAAGTTCTGTACAGTCAGTTTCCAGCATCCTTAAATGCACTTGGATTTCCTGGGGTTTTGATGCTGCAGCTGGGTCAGAGCTGGAGCTCCTCAGGTACAAACCCCGTTGTGGCCACGTGTAGAAAAGCACTGGTGAGGCAGGTGGGGAGTGAGAATTAATCCCTGGCTCACAAACTGGGGTGCCAGATGTGGGGTTTGGGTGCCTCTTCCTTCCCATTTTCCTGCCCCCCATTTCATTTCCAGTTCCTCCAGCTCCTCACCAGTGTCACATCAGTCAAGTGTGCAGGACATCGCTGGTGGGGGCTTTTTGCTTGTGTTGCAAAACCTCCCCTGCCCTTCAAACATGTAAACAGGCTCGTTCTGCAGAAAACTTGTGACTCCTTTGTTTTTCAAGTGTCCGTGCTGCCTCTCTGTGCGTGTGCTGTTGTCCTGGCTCCCGGCTCGCAGCGAAGGGACTCGCAGGGCTTTTAAGGGCTTGTGGGGAAGATTTCCTAAACCTTGGTATTTCCTGTTGTGAGAAGTCCAGTCTGTGCTGAACTGGAGGGAGAGAAAGAGAGTTGCTGAAGGAAAATATTTAGATGGTTTTGCTTCCACTTTTGGGGCGGGGGGAAAAAGTGCTCATGGAAAACTTCATGCAGAGATGTTGAGTTCTTGGGTTGCAACAAAGAGCCTCAGCAGCTCTGCCCGGGGCCAGAGAGAGAGGTCAGCTCCGAAGAGAAGAACCTGGTAGTTGTGACCAGTTGTTCACCCTTCCCTTAGATCAGGACACATTTTGCAGCCCAGTTTCTGTGTGTTTTGATAAACTGAAATGCTTTTGGTTGCCGTGAAAACCGGAGTTTTTATTGGATTTTTTTTTTTCCCCCACCCAGTTTTTCAGTTTTCCTGATGGGGAGTTTCAATTTCAAAGTATTTTTGGCTTTTCCAGTTTTGGAAAGCTCCTAAGTTTTGGAGTTTAGCCAAATCCCTGTGAAAAATTAAAGAAAGAAGAAGAAAAAAGAGAGAGGGACCATTTTTCTTTTCTCTCCACATTTTTCACAGGAAATACTTCACGTTTTTGATGAACTCTGCTTTTCTGCTTTGCCAGTTCACAGCCTGAACTGCAGAAATTAAAGGGAAAGGCACTATAAGAGCTCCATGCACACTCTGACCTTACAAAATGTCTCAGAGAATTTAAAATAGCTTGAATTTCACTAGAGCTTTAGCAGACTCACTTTAAATAAACTTAAGGGCATTTTCTTGGTCTGTTAATTCACCCATATCTGAATACCATACCATGAGGTGCTGAGCACATTTAGCTCTGGGGCTGGTGGTGTGCCTGCAGCAAGCAAGGGCAGGACACAGAATTTAAATTTCATTTTGCACACAGGGCCTGACTCTCTCTGGCACAAGCCACAGGGCTCACTGAAGCCACATGGACTTCCATGGCCAGCTGTCCCAGGTTCATTACAGGAGCTAATTCCATTCTTGTGACTTTTCCACACGGCTTTTCCATCCTATTCCTCTTGGCCAGCTCCTCTCAATAAACCTGGGCATTCCCACCAGGGTTGTTTCCAAAGGTACCCTGACTCTGCCATCACTCAGGAGAGAATTTACTCATTTTCTTGCTCTCTCCCTGCATCCTGCGAGACCTGAACTCCAATATGGGGATTTACCTGGGCCCTGGAGTGTCCCTGCAGCACAGGGAACCATGAGCAGCAGCTGTCTCTGCCCAGTCCCAGGTGAAGGGAAGGGGTGGCAGAGGTGAAAAATCCCAAAATTTCATTCTTGCTGGAGCTGGACTGTACCTTTCAAGTGATGGTGCTCATATCATGAAACATTGTCCTTTCCTGTGTGTACATCCTCTGGAAAATAATGAGGGAGAGACCAGAACCTTGCCTGTCCTGCAGGCCCAAAGGACAGTGCAGCCTGGGACTGTTTATTCCTTTCCATCCCTGCACATTGCTCCTGACAGTGCCACCCCTTGCTTTTGTTTTGCAGGAGGAAGATGATGATGGGCTGCCAAAGAAGAAGTGGCCCACAGTTGATGCTTCTTACTATGGTGGGCGAGGAGTGGGCGGCATCAAACGGATGGAGGTGAGGAGATCCCAGGTCAGGGGTCAGGTCTGGGCTGGGGCATCCCCCTGCAACCCACCCAGGAGGGGACTCGGGGGACAGGCACAAACATCTTGAGGTTTTTTTGGTGTATCTGAGTCCAGATCAGTTTTGTATGGGAATATTTAAGAGCCAAACGTAGATTTCTGAAGTTTGGAACCATCTTTGTCCCCCCGGACAGCAACGTCCTGGTCCACGCCTGGGATACAGGGGCAGCACTGCCATACAAATTACAAGCAAAGTGTTTTAGTTTTTCTGAAAAGCTTCCCCACTCCCATATTTCTCATAAACCATGAAGGACAGGTTCAAAACTTGGGCTGCAGTCTAGCAACAAGCCTCACAGCCATTGCTCTTCAGCTTGGATCTCGATGCTGGGAAAACACAGAGGCAGGGCTCTGTTCCTGCAGCAGGTCTGTGACACAGCCTGATCCCTCCTTCCAGGTGCGCTGGGGAGAAAAGGGCTCTACGGAGGAAGGTGCCAAGTTAGAGAAGGCCAAGAATGCCAGGGTGAAGATGCCAGAGCAGGAATACGAGTTCCCTGAGCCCAGGAACCTCGGGAGCAACATGCGCCGGCCCTCGTCCCCTCGGAAGTGGTACTCGCCCATCAAGGTGAGTCCAGCCCTGCCCGGGATGTGTGCAGGAGATCTTTTTGTTGTGATGTGTGTTCACACGCAAGGATGAGCTCTGCCCACAAAGCTGTGCCAACAACAAGACGTGCAGTTGTGTTGTAATGACTTCAACACGTGTTTGTGACAATTGTTCACTCCCACGGTGGGACAGGCTGGAGGCAGCAGCCCCAGCTCCAGGAGGGGAATGCAGCACACCCCAATCCCACAGGGCAGCCCCAGCTCTGAGAGGGGAATGCAGCACACCCCAATCCCCCAGGGCAGCCCCAGCTCTGAAGGGGAATGCAGCACACCCCAATCCCCCAGGGCAGCCCCAGCTCCAGGAGGGAATGCAGCACACCCCAATTCCACAGGGCAGCCCAGCTCTGAGAGGGGAATGCAGCACACCCCAATCCCACAGGGCAGCCCCAGCTCTGAGAGGGGAATGCAGCACACCCCAATCCCACAGGGCAGCCCCAGCTCCAGGAGGGAATGCAGCACACCCCAATCCCACAGGGCAGCCCCAGCTCCAGGAGGGGAATGCAGCACACCCCAATCCCACAGGGCAGCCCCAGCTCCAGGAGGGAATGCAGCACACCCCAATCCCCCAGAGCAGCCCAGCTCTGAAGGGGAATGCAGCACACCCCAATCCCACAGGGCAGCCCCAGCTCCAGGAGGGGAATGCAGCACACCCCAATCCCACAGGGCAGCCCCAGCTCCAGGAGGGAATGCAGCACACCCCAATCCCCCAGGGCAGCCCCAGCTCTGAAGGGGAATGCAGCACACCCCAATCCCACAGGGCAGCCCCAGCTCCAGGAGGGGAATGCAGCACACCCCAATCCCACAGGGCAGCCCCAGCTCCAGGAGGGGAATGCAGCACACCCCAATCCCCCAGAGCAGCCCAGCTCTGAAGGGGAATGCAGCACACCCCAATCCCACAGGGCAGCCCCAGCTCTGAAGGGGAATGCAGCACACCCCAATCCCACAGGGCAGCCCCGTGTTCCTGAATGAGCTGTGTTGTCACTTTGCATCAATGCACTTGGAAAACTCACGGGGCCCACCTGGGAGGTTTTCCTTGCTCCTGGAAATGACCTCATCCAGCCAAGACACAGCACAGTCGGTTTTTGCAGCTGAGCTGACAGAAACATTGATTTTAGGACAAAGAGCCCCAAAGAGCTGCTCAGGCAGCTGGAACCGTGTGGGTGCAGCCACCTGAGCTCATTCCTTGAGAGCTGGGTCCTTTCCCACAGAAAATTCTGCTGAGTTTCTCCCCTTTCCCAGCTGATGCTGTTGGATCACAGCCTCAGGAGATTTTCAATGAGTTTTCAGGATTTATTCTGTGTGATGGGAAATCAACTCTGAAAAGAGGAATCAGGTTTGTTGCAGATCTATGTCCAGGATGGAAATTCTCCAAAGTTCAAGAGAGGCTTGGAGAGAAGATTCAATGTATGTAGGGCTGAGGTTCAGTTCTGACTCTGGAACAGCTTTTGCTTCATAAAACAGGAATTCAGTTATAAGGGTGCCTACAAATATTAGCAGCATCCCATGGGTGATATTCTTAATTCCTTTAGAAATATCTCTCTTATTTACCATTCCAATTTTATACAGGATAGGGACAGTTCCAATCCAAAATGCTGTATTCAAATACTCTCAAAACCTTGGAGTGTTCCACATCTGGATTGTATTTAGCAGCCTGGACAAGAATTTACCTAATTATTAATTACCACCACACCCCTTACTGAGCTGCACCCAAAAAGTGTATGGAGACAGAATAACTGTCTCCAACACTTTCCTCATGGACAATCATCAGCACTCACCAAGCCCAGGAAGGATCATTCCTATGGAGCAGAGTCCTGCTCTTGCTCTCCCTGGGCAGTAAGGAATTAGCAAAATTGGCAAAATTCATCCATAGTCTTGGCAGAAAGTTGTGTCCTGGAGGTGTGAGCACAGAGGATGCATTTGGGGGAAGGTGGGAACAGCCTGGGAGCTGCCTGGGGCTGGACCCTCAGCCAGGGCAGCACTGGCTGGGATCCATCCTGCTTTGTCCAGCCTGGATTTTAAAATAACAGAGAGGCTCCCACCACTTCTTGGTGTGAATATTTCACAGACTCCCAGACCTCACCCATAGGAAATGTCTCCTGAGAGTCATCTTGAATTTTTCCCTCATCCCCATGCTCCAGGTGCGCTGTGGTTAAAGCAGATGTTAAATTTCCACTCTCTCCACTGGGCTGGTTGAAGCACCCCTTTGGGAGGCAGATAAACATGGCTGTAACAAGCTGCTTTCAAAATCATGGGTAAAGGAGAAGGGCAAGGAATTAAACTTCAGGAACAGTGAACCAAGGGTGCTTGAATCTGGTAAAGAGTCAGGAGGTTCACATTTTAGGACCAGTCATCTTGCTGGTCACAGGTCTTCTCTTCTCCACACTGCACAAATACCAGCCCCTACTTAGAATGTCTTGCCTTTTATGATGGAGTTCTTCCCTCTATTTTTCAATCTTCCCAGAGTCATGTCTATAAGTAGGTAGACAGCTGAGAGTGGATAGATTGCTTTTATTAAATGCTCCAGAGATTTATTTGCTACCAAATGTGACTACTGACACTTAACAGATTGGGGTTATTATTGTTGTTATTCTGATTTGCTGCTGTTACTTCTTAGCACGGTGCCAGCTGGATTATCCTGCTTTTAAAATGTCATTTCAACCATTTGAAAAGCCAGTGCAGATAATCCAAAGGGACTGACAAATCTGAAAACTTCTTAAGAAACTTGCCAAACCCTCAGTTCATCTGACAGGGAGGGGCAGCACAAAACGTAGATGGAAGTGAATCAGAGAGTCACAGAATCATTAAAGTTGGAAAAGCTCTCCAGGATCCTCAAGTCCAGCCATCCATCCAGCACCACCATGTTCACCATTAAACCACGTCCCTGAGTGCCACTTACACACGTTTTTTGAGTGCTCCCAGGAATGGGGACTCCACCACTGCCCTGGGCAGCCCCGGCCAGGCCTTTCCAACCCGTGAAGAAATTTTTCCCACCATCCAACCTAAACCTCCCCAGGCACAAGCTGAGGCCATTTCCTCTCGTCCTGTCACTTGTGACCTGGAACAAGAGACTGTCCCCAACCTAAGGCTGAAGCAACAAGTGGTGCTCTCCAAAGGAAACCTCAGGTGAATCCCACCTGGGGGCCACTGCAGCATTGCCTGGGCCATGTGTCCCTGGCAGCTCTGCAGCCTTTGTCCATCCTGTCTCTGTTCACAAAGCTGCCACGGCACAGCAGCCTGGCCAGAGAGAGGCACAAGTGCAGCTTGGGTTTACAGACAGCTCCAAAAGTGTCTGTACCTGACACCAGCAGGTCTCAGCAGCACTGAGGCAACTCAGGGATAATGCAGTGCTGAATTAACCATGAATTCAGAGGAAATTCCATGGCTGGAACTGTGCACTCCTTCTTTTGTCATCTGCCCTGACTGTTTCTTCCCTCTGGGCTTCAGATCTAGTGGCACTTGAGGCTTTTATTTGCCTTCAGACCTTTTTTTTTTTTTCTTTCTCCAAGTGACCTCGTGCTTCAGCCACAGAGGAGTTCCAGACATGGAGACACAGCCCATCCATGGAGAGCACAGGAGTGTTTCTGTTTCCAACTGAAAGCATTGACATTTCATTTCTTCAACCATCATCCTTTCCATGATGCACACTCCCTCTCTTCCACCCAGATGTTTCAGGCAAACCAGAGGCTCCCAAAGATGGAGCTCTTGGCTTTTCCCAAGAAGTCATGGTAGGCTCTTGGAAATTAGGACTGCAGAGTAAAAAGGAATTTTTTTTTGTTCCATGGAAAGTTGTCGTTTTGCCTCTGGTTTCCTAAAAGAGAAATGGAAGAAAAAGGCACTTATTTCTTAAGCTGTCAGAGTGGACAGGAGATCAAGAGCTTCAACCAGCTCTGCTGCAGAGGAAAGATGGATTGGGAATAGAAGGGATGGTTTCCCTCAGGTCTAGGGAGTTCTGCTGTCCAAATGCAGAAGAATCTGACAGAGAAATTTCTTGCTTCTTCCTTTGAGAATCACAGACTTTCCTGGCTCTCACCTTAGGAAGCCTTTTCCCCATATCCTATGGACACAAATTCCATGCAGTCATTTTACGTGTCTGCCTCCACCCATGTGTCCCTGCAACTCCCAAATAAGCTTTGAACCATTGGCTGAACACACTGGTGGAGGAATAGAGATCCCAGAGAGGATTATGGCCCTGATGGTTCCTTGGAAAGGGAAGAGAAGGACTCTGCCCCCATGAAAGGGAGTCTTTAGTTAAGACACCAAAGACCTGGGGTCACAAAGGACCTCCCAAACACCCTGAGTGTCAAGTCTGGCCCTCACAGACCCTGGAGTTCACACACCCAGAGCAGGCTCTCAGGAAAATCAGCTGCCTGACTCTGAATGGGGATACTCACTCTTTCCCCACACCTCTGCAACATCCAGCTCACATTTCCATTTATTAATCCTGTCCCACAATAGTTACACAAGACATTTCTGCTCTCATAAGAGTTTTGTAGTCCTTATCTCCAGGAAAGAGTGATCAGACAGGAGTTCCTGGATCCAGTCGGGAGTCGGTCTTTGGGTTTGATGCTCTTATCTGCAGAAAACGGTTTTGTACCCAGGGATAAATTTGTACATTCTCAGAGTGGCTTATCTCTGCAGGTAAAGTTTGCTAGTGGGGGTTTTGTTCATGGTTCCTGCTCAAATATCACAGCACTCAGAGCATTTGGAACAATAATCATGGAAACATGAATAAATACTGTCTGTTGTAGACAATACAACAGACAGAAATTCCATTTCTCCAGAAAATAGAAATCCCAGAAATTCCTGCAAATTTCAGGGTACTGAGTTCTTCAGAGACCAAGGATCAAGTGAAGTGAATGTGAAGAGAATTGGATCAAATAATCTTGACTCGTGACCTGTCTGTGGCCTTGCACTGAGGCAGCCAAGGTGTGCCCTTGTGCAAACCCTCCTGCAGCTCTTCTAGGAGCTGAGTCCTTTTTGGAAAGGAAACCTCAGCCTGTTGGAGTGGGGGTAGAGCAGGAATCCTTCAGCAGCAGATGGATGTTTCAGAGCAGGTGAATTGGTGAATATTTCTGCATTGCAGAGCCCTGAGCTGCTCCTTCTGGCTCCTTCTCCCTCATTTGGGGAGTACCCTCAGGCTTGGCTGCTAAATTCCAGTCAGGGATGAATGCTTGGGCTGCACTGCAGGGAATGGCAGGGAGGGTCTGACCACACATCAGCCAGACTCTGTCTGCAAGAGCTTTCAACACCTTGGGTTTGGAGCAGACCTCACCCGGGGCTGTGTCTGGGTGCGTGGGGTGTGAGACCACCCAGCGAGGGGACAGCTGCTCCCCTGAGCTCAGCCTGGGGCTGGAGGGCTTGGAAAGACAGGTATGGAAAAGGTGCAAATGTGAGCTGCCACACGGGGAGGGCCGGGGGAGCCTGGGCGAGCCTTGGTGGCCACCAGGGGAGGTGACCTGGGTGTCACACAGCCCCTGCCTGGGGCTCAGCTCTCCTGGCACTGCACAGAGAGGGGTTTCACTCAGTTCTTCCCAGCAGGTTGTTTTGAGACATAAATGAGATTTCTTTCTCACGTGTCACAGTGGTCACCCAGGGCTGGAGAGGAGCTGCTCACCCAGAGCATGAGGCACAGCAGTTCAGAAAGGCTTTGCATGAGTTCACTGCTCCCTGTCTGCACTGATTTCATGTTTTGCTGGCTGTGATGCCTGGAGCTGAGTAGCTATTAGTCTTTCCCTGAGCCCAGAAGGTGTCTAAGTCACACATTACCTTTGGAAGGGTCAGACTGTTATCTGTAGACATCTGAGTGCTCTTTCTTTGCACTTGCAGTGAGTTCACAGCCAGTGTCTGTGAGAGGAAACATTGTTCTCCAGCATCTCCCACAGGCACTGGAAATGATGGGGCGACACCTGTTGGGTCTGTGCACTGCACTTAGCCCAGAGCATAACAAACACCATTTCCTTTCATTCCAGGGGAAGCTGGATGCCCTCTGGGTCCTGCTGAGGAAGGGATACGACCGCGTGTCCGTGATGCGTCCCCAGCCGGGAGACAAGGTACCAGCACCTCCAGACCTTTCCTTGCAGCAGGGAACAGCAACACCCTCTGCCTGCCTTTACTTTGGGACTGAAGACAGGCACTCCTCACAGCTCAGAAGGAAACTCTCAGTCACATCTGTCAGCTTTGTTTGCCAGCAGTTTGTGGGGTTTGGCTGCTGTGGTTTCAAGCCTGAACTGTGCAGGTGCAGGGACCCCTGGAAGAGCTCAGCACAGCCCTTGCAGCATGGAGCTGCTCTCCACCAGTTGCAGGAGAAATTCTCATGAATAGGAAGGGATATTCCTGCATGTTTTGACAGGACCTGAGGGAACAGCCAGAGCTGTGTCAGGGGAAGGTCAGGTTGGGTATCAGGATATTCTGTAATTCCGTGATTTTCATTCGTTAAACTGTCCAACTTCATTCTGCTGCTGCAGGGGACCAGGTCACCCATCATTCCCACTCCAGGTGCTCCCAGGAGTGCTGGGCTCTGCTTTGTGTCCCTGGCAGGCCCCCAGAGCAGTTCCAGACTGATCAGCTCTGTTCCAGAGCTCCAGATGGATTTCTGAATAAACACCTCCGAGTTATCCAGCAACAAACCAGCAGGTCCACAGTGCCAGCCCTGGACAAGCTGCCATGTCCTGGGAATAAGAGAACCAGGGGTTAGCAGAGCATCTCACAGGAACCAGCAGCCCCAGAGGGAGCCACAGATCAAATGTGGAACCTCCTCAGGCTGGATGAATATTCAAACCCTTGCAGGCAACATGAGTGGGTAGTAAAGAGGAGCTTGGGGTTTGCACGCAGGAGCCTCTGACCATATGATATTCCTGAGAGCTGTGAGGAGGAGCTGTTTTGATAGCAGTTTGTAGCTCCTTCTTTCTCCTCTCTTTCCTGGAGAAAGGGAAGCAGATTTCAGACTCAGTGCTGTTGAACGGCTCCTTAATTCGCCCACTGATCAAGATAAAAAAGTGAAGCCAGATGAAAAATAACCAAAAGGCATGTCTGTTTGCTTTGGAGCCTGGGAAGGAGTTGGACTGAGTCCCAGGGTTACATCATTTTCATATATAAGCAATCCCTTGCTAGAATCAGTGACTTTATCCCCTCCAGCACACGAGCTGAGCTGTTCAGAAGGTTCCTTGCATAGAATGAAGCACAGGTTCCACCTCAAGCCCTGAGCTGAGTGAGTGCTGCTGTTTATCTGCTGCAGCCCACACAGCTCCCAGGGAGCCATGGAACTGTCAGGAAAGATGTGCCCTGCCCCGAGGGTCACATCAGTGTGGGACCAGACACTGCTGCAAGGGCAGTGACACACAGCTCTCACCCGTGGCAGAGGGGAACGTGGGACTGAAGATTCCAGTCCTCTCCTGCTCCCTGTTCAGAGTGTCCCTGCTCATGCCCCGGGCTCTGTCATGAAGGTGGGGATGCCTGGTGCTGGGGCTGTTCCCTCCCTGCAGCAGGGACAGCC
This sequence comes from Phylloscopus trochilus trochilus, assembly GCA_016584745.2. Lineage (NCBI taxonomy): Eukaryota > Metazoa > Chordata > Aves > Passeriformes > Phylloscopidae > Phylloscopus > Phylloscopus trochilus. The sequence continues at coordinate 1,499,020 of WQNJ02000045.1, read as the reverse complement.
CCAGGAATGCCTGGGCAGGGAGGGGGGATCCAGGGTGAGATGGGGTTGGAGGCAGAGCTGAGACCTCTCCAGTTGCCACAAGGGAAGGGATCCCTGCCCAGCTTTCTGCAAAGCTGCAGTGCCCCTGTCACAGCAGGATGCTGTCATTGCTCCTGCCAGCCCCTCGCTGCCCCAGCAGGAGCAAACCAGGGAGCAAACCCTGCTCTGGTGTGCAGGAGGCTTTTAACAACTCCTCTCCTAGCCCGGAGCAAAAGGAAAATCCAGGGGTGCTCAGGACCTGTGTTGAAGTGCTCGCAGAGAGGCTGAGATGCACAAAAAGATGATGAAATTCTGGTTTTTTGGAGCCAGACCTGGGGATAGGGGGTCTGAGGTTACCAACAGACACAGATGGTTCCAATAAGGCAAGGATGTGAGATCACATGGGATTCCTGTGGTCTTCTCACATTTTCAAGAGACTAGGTTTGCATTCTTGTCAGCATTAATGAGGTTATTTTTATATTGGAAACATCATTAGAGAGAGGTGATGTAAATATATATACATTTTTTAGAGAACTTTATCATTTTTATAATGGAATACAGGAACTCTTATTTGTGCAAATTGCTCACAGGACCCAAACAATTCGTGTTTCTCTGAAGTGCCAGTGGCACTTCCTTGACAAATGTTGTTCTGTCAGGAATTCATAAGATTATTAAAATGTGTTTCAAGCTCAGACTTGGCCAGGAACTCTCCAATCAGGGAGTAGTAAACTGTGTTGCATTGCATTAATTGCATTTTCATTTTCTGCTTGAATAGGTGAATATAGATATAGAAGGGTATAAAGAGAGGAAAGGTGTAACAAATCCCTGTGTAAAGATGTATCCTACCCAAATGTGGTGTGCCCTTAAGGCTTTCAAGGTGAGCCCTCTTTTGGGGGTTTTTCCCCTCCCCCGGGGAAGGTTTTTCCCAGCCAACCCTGAAGGAATGGTTATAACACACAGGGTTTTACCCAGCAACCTGAGATTCTGCAGGGGCTGGCCATCCAAGGAATTGGCCTGGCAGAAAGGGCAGGGAGAGGATCCTTTTAGGACAAACAAACCACGAGGCTGCTCTCCCAGCACAGCTACCACACAGACCCCACAGTGTATATATATATATATATATATATATATATATATATAATATAGTGATTAATTCACTGTTACACCCAAATTACTGAAGATTCAGGGAAAAGAGCTTTTTTTCTTTTTTGGAAGTTTACTGGTGGAATCAGTCTACAGTGGGCCCACAGTGAAATTTCCTTCTTCTCTGTCCTTTCTTGTTTCTTTGAATAACCTTTAATCTGCTGCAATAATGGGGTGTTTCAGAGGGGGATTAGCACTGGCTCTTGCACCACCTGAAGAATTTGGATGCCTCTCTATTTCTGGCAAATTCAAACCTTTAGAAAATCAAATCTCCTTTCCTTGACTTTCCCTGTCTGCTGGAGAATGCTGTGTACTTGCAAAGAGCAGTCTGGGAAATAACTCGTTGTCTCTCGCTTCCCACACAGTGCTGAAATGCAAGGAAATTTAATCTGAAAAGCTGAAAAGATTGGGACAGTGCTGCCACACACCCTGGGGCCTCTCTATTCCTGTGCTCCAGGTGTCAGCTAAAACCAAACCCAGGAGCTGTACAGGTGTAAATTAAACCAGGAATTCAGCCTTATCCAAGGCAAGGGGGAAGAGAAAATATGGGCAGCTACAGGGAGAACCACTGGGACACTGTGGTGGTACTAATTCATTTTAGCTCTAAACAGGGGATCTGTGAGACCAGCTGGAATATTCTGTTAATGTAGTTCAAATCCTCCCCTAACCACAAGGAACAGTTTTTCTTGCTAGTTCATTTTCCCATGCACAGCTCCCATGCAGCATCCAAAGAGGAAATTAGGAGGAAATTCTTCCCTGGGAGGGTGGGAGGCCCTGGGACAGGTTTCCCAGAGCAGCTGTGGCTGCCCCTGGATCCCTGGGAGTGTCCAAGGCCAGGCTGGGCAGGGTTTGGAGCAGCCTGGGGCAGTGGAAGGTGTCCCCACCTGTGGCAGGGGTGGAACTTAAAGGGGCTTTAAGGTCTTTGCAGCTCATCCCATGGCTCTGTGGAGAGCTCTCTGAAACCATGAAATGTTTTATTATTGAGCAGCCACAGTGAAGGGTGGTGTGTGTGGATGGCCAGGCAGTGCTGACTGATGAGAAACATCCCAAAGCACACAAGCAAACCTGTCATCCTGGAAAACCCCCTGGCTCCTGCCTTACTTCGAATTAGGAGCCTATTTTAGAGACAAAGAAATTTGGATACAAGGCAATTGTCTGATTTCAGTGTCATGAATGGAAACCCCCTGAAACAAACAGCAGAAACCAGGAGATAAAATTTCATATCCCCCTGGTTTAAACACCAGACACAGTCCCTTTTCAGACCTGAGAGTAAAACCAGCTGTGCAGCCCCCCAGGTCACCCCTCCACATGTCCCTGTGAGGATTCCTGTTCTTGCAGACCCAAAGCCACCCAGGCACTAACAAGGAGCTGCTGTTTAACCCATCCTCACGTCCCAGCTCACAGATTTCTCCTGACAGGCGGCAGAGCCTGAGAACCAAACCCTAACCTTTCCACACATTCTGCTGCAGTGTGGTTTTCCATTAACAGCCATGGAAAAGTTAACCTAAACATCAGCTCTTTTTCCTGGAACTAACAGCTCCAGAGCCAAAAGCCTGGGATCTGCTCCTGCAGAGTGCTTGGGGCTGGGAGAATGAAGCAGAGCTGGCCCTTGAGCTCCTGAAGCAGCTCCTAAAGGGTCCAGTCAAACCTGATCCAGGGCAGGATTTATCCCAAACAGAATTAAAAGTTATGCCTTTAATAATTTGCTGTGGCAAACCCAGCATCAGGGGGCTGTGGGGATGGGGATTCTTCCTCACCAAACACTGTAGGACAACTCTCAGTGGGCAGTAATTCCCACTTCCTTGAGCCATTAGCACTGCTTAGGGTGATTGTGCTGAGTCATGGGAGATGGAAACACCCATCAAGCTCTCTTCTCTCTTCAGGAAAATCCTGTCCTGAATCCTGCCCTGTCCTCCTTGCCCAAGCAGGGAGATCCTCCTCAGGTCACTGATTTCTGGAGGCTGAGGCTCACTCTCCCTCTCCAGAGCAGTGTTTAGCACTGCCCAGGATGAGTTGTTCCAGTTGTTGCTGCCAAAAGAACGTGCTTCATTTTTCATCTGAGTTTTTCTCTCTCGTCCTCCTACCCAGTGGGTTTTGTTATTCAGCCCCCAGGTGGAAGGTTCCAGCCTGGCTGAGGTGTGTCTCTGATGTGTCACACAGCATTTCCCCAAGCCTGAACTGCCTCTTTCCAGAAAGGCAGAGGGAAGAGCCACCAGATCTTCCTGGAAATGACACCCAGCCCACAGCAGGAACGAGCCAAGAGCAGCTCCTGCAAAAGCCATCAGGGCTGCTGCTGACATCCACATGCCCACTCATCCCTGGGAGAGCCACGCTCCTGGACTCTGGAGCAGAGTCTGGGGCCGTGGAGCTCATTCCCACGCTGGAGTTTGGCAGGGGAGCAGCCTGGAGCATCTTGTTTCACTTCTTTTGCTCCAATTGTTTCCTCTTCAGCAGTTCCCCCAGCTGGGTCAGCCCTTCATGGTGTGGTCAGAGGGCTTTTAGTCCTCATGCCCTGCCCCAGCCCCAAACTCAGGGATTTCTGTGCTCCAGTGCATCCTCCTGAATGCTCAGGGCAGTGCTCAGTTCCATTTGGATCAGCAGCTCCATAACCTCACTCTCAGAGCATCCAGACAGAACATCTCTCCACACAAAAACAACTGCAGCTATTTGTTCTCTGGCCGAGATTTCTGACTGCTGCTTTTGGTTCAGGTTTATTTTATTCTCAACATACATAAAGAAAACAAAACTAGTGCAAATAATAGTCTGAACTGGAGTTGCATGGCAGGAGATGTGGCACTGGAACAAGGAAAACATTCTTACGGGGTTTTTCTGAGTAGAACTGGTTAATTTCAGGTTCAGACTTTCCTTCACTCAGCAGGACTGTCCCACAGTATTTGCTTAAAACCTCAGCAAAGTGCATTAAAACAACATTAGGGCTGATCCCCAGAGGGCATTGCCCTGTCCATGGCCATGGCTACTGACCCCAGGGAGGGGATGGGGGTGCTCGGCTGCCCCTGCCCAGAGCTGCCTGGACCATCTTGACCTCGGTGAAATCTTTGTTTTCCCTGGAGGACCTCTGCCTGTCCGAGCCAGGCTGAGCTCAGCTGGGGCTGCTCTGTGGCCTCCCTCGGCCAGGAACCCTTTTCCCTCTGCTGAACAGGGCTCAGGCAGATGTTTCTCCACATCCACAGCTGGCAGAGCTCTTGGAGAGGAGCTGTCTGGACATCTCTCTGTTCCTTCCACACCAGCTCCTCCACACCAGCTCCTCCCATCCCTGCCAAATCCTCCAGGACCTTCCTTCCCACGGGTCCTCCCTGCAGAGCATTTGTGCCAGGCTGGGGACAGCAGAGAGGAGATGCAGAGATGTGCAGGGGATTGAAAATGTTACCCCAACAAATCTGCTCCAGCCCACAGGGGCTCAGTGCTCCGTTTGGCATTTTTTCACCAGGAAAAACATTTACTTTGGGAGAGGAAAGAGTAAAACAGAAAATAAGCTCATACTCACCAATCCAAAAATAAAGAATGGATTCAGAAATCCTCTAGTGCCTTTTCGGATGATTTCATATCTAAAGGAATGAATCCATAATACAGTAATGCTGATTCTGACATTTGAGTATTTACAGTGGGATCTTTTGCAGGTGGAACTTGTGAGGAAAAAAAAAAAAAAAAGCAAGAAAGAATAGCTCAGAGGGCAAAGGTTTTGTTTAAAACTGTACAACAAACTGTAGCTTAGCACCAAAGAGCAAGTTTATTGGCTTCTCATGAGCACTGGGATGTCAAGACATCCTGATGAGGAATGGATGCATTTCAGGAAAAATTCTGAGCAAGAAAATGGCTTAGTTAAACAAATCTTCCCTTTTGCCTGGTAAATGGTTGGAATGGGACACAAAAGCCAGGTGTTTGAAGGAGAAAGAGGCCCCAAAGGGGCAAATCCCAGATTTTGTGCCGCTGGAACTGGAGTGTGGGAAGTGGCATCTGTGGAGGCAGGAGCCGCGGTGATGCTCGGACTGCATCCCTGAGACACGGGGATGAAGGAGGGCACAGAGGGGAGCGGCCCGGGGCTCTGGGGGGCGGGCTGTGGTCAATATTGGAGGGAATGCTTTCCTCAGGGTGTGCTGGGCCCTGGCACTGGGTGCGCAGGGAAACTGCTCCATCCCTGGCCGTGTCCAGGGCCGGGCTGAGCGGAGCAGCCCGGGGCAGCGGCAGCGGGAGGGGTCCCTGGCACGGCAGGGGGGGCACGGGGGGGTCTCTGAGGTGCCCCCGTTTGGCACGGGGGGGTCTCTGAGGTGCCCCCGTTTGGCACGGGGGGGTCTCTGAGGTGCCCCCGTTTGGCACGGGGGGGTCTCTGAGGTGCCCCCCGTGCCAGGATGCTGACAGCGCCTCTCCCGGTAACTCCGCTCCTGCCGCTCTTCTGTTCCAGGGCCGCTGCATCAACTTCACCCGGGTGAAGAACACCGAGACCCCCCCCAAATACCCCCTCAACAACTCCTACCCCTCCGCGCCCCCCCCCGCGCCCATCTACACCCCCCCGCCCCCCGCCCCCATCTACAGCCCCCCGCCCCCCAGCTCCCCCCACAGCCCCTCCCCCTCCTCCACGCTGCCCCCGCTGCCCCCCCCGCCCCAGGCGCCCCCCCCCAGCCGGGCACCCCCCCCCTCCCGGCCCCCCCCCCGCCCCACGGCCTAGGGGGTCCCCCCGCTGCTCCCGGGGGCTCTCCCAGCAGTACTGTACCGCACCCGGCCGGGGGTCTGCACCCGGGATGGGGACACGGCCACCCTGCCGGCATCTCCCCCTCCCCTTCTCTTTGTCTCTCGAGCCCCTTCAGCATCAGCGCCGCCAAACTCCTGACGCAAGGACAGCCAAGAAGAGCTGCAGCTCCATCCCAGCCAGGCTGGGCCACCCCCGGGTCCCCAGCACCCCCCTGTGCCTCGCCAGGGTGACCCCAGGATCGCTGGAAGAAAGGGACGGGTGACCAGAGCCAGCTCTGCCAGGGACATCTCCCCGGGAAGGACTGCACAGGGCAGAGCCCCAGCCAGCCACCTGGGGACATCTGCACCTCCTGGGGACATCTGCCCCTCCTGGGGACATCTGCACCTCCTGGGGACAGTGCCAGCCCTCAGTGCCAGCTGCCAGCGAGCGGGGACAGCTCTGCAGGGACAGGAACCCATAACCCCGGGGAGAACTGGTGACAGAACTGGTGACAGGCAGCCCCTGCCACCCAGCAGGAACCGCAGAGGGGCAGCTGTGTCACCTCCAGGGTCTGGGAAGGGATGGGGTGGACTGGAGGATGTTGGTTCGTGGAAGTGCAGGTGGATGGAAACAGTGTCACTAGGAAATCAGATTGCAGGGGAAAATAAACCCCAGCCCTGAGGACGAGGAGAAATTGAGGACAGGTCAGCCTTCAGTGTCCCCAGGGGGACAGAGGAGGTCATAACCACTGAGGAATTTGGGAAAGGTGTGGTCAACAGAAGAGTCTTGGCATTGGGTTTAGGCAATTCTGTCCATCCAGTCCATCATTCTGTGGTTCTGCAGTGTCATTTAATGCTGGTTTCCACTTCAAAGAGAAAGACTCTGAATGTAAACCAGAGATTTGGTCTCTCAGTGTGCTTGGGCTCCTTGTTGCCATCAGTTTGAAATGGTTGCCACTGATGCATCCCTGTTTTTCTGTAAATTGAATTCTTTCCCCTTAAAAATATTTCCATGTGGATTTTTTTTATTTTAGTTTTGTTTTGGTTTGGTTTGGTTTTGTTTTGTTTTCCTAAACAAGTAGCAGCTGCCTCCCCATCTCTGAGTGAAGAGCCAGTGTGCTCACTCACTCGTGTCAGCTCTCAACAGCATCACTCCTGTTAGCAGTATTGACTGAGGCAAACCCCCCTGGGACAGCCAGGTGGGAATCAGTCTGCCAAGAAATGCACTGGCTGCATTTCTCCTGCTTCCTCCTCACCTTCTGGGGACCCCCAGCACACGCCAGAGCATCTCCTGCACACTTCTGTATCCCACAGCCTCCCTGAGCACCTGCCCAGGGCCAGAGCTCCCTGATGGACCCTCGGGATCAGTTCTCACAAAACTCTCTCTGGAAATCTCACAGGAGAGAAAACACCTCTGTAGCTGCAGTTCTGTCAATAGCAAAGGGTTCTCATCTCAGTTTTTACCAGATAAAGAAATGCTTTGCCAAGTACGTCTTTCAGTGCTTTTGGAAATATCAGTTATAGATTTTCTACCAAAAAATGGGGGGGGGGGGAAAGAAAAAAAATTCTCAAGGAGGAAAGGGAATGGAGGAAAGAGACTCAGTGGAGACCTGCCCTGGGCCCCTTTGGGCGAGGACAGCAGGGATCCCTTGGCACAAGGCTCTGGGTCCCTCCCTCCCTCTGCTAGGTCAGGGTCAGCTCTTACCTGAGGTGAATCCATCAGTCCTGAGCAGCTGGGACTGAGCCCAGGCCGAGGCTGTGCTCCCCAAGGCCCTTTGATCCCCCACTGTTCTGTCTGCAGGCAGCACGGAGCAGTCCCTGACCCAGAGCAAACTCCCCTGGTGCTGCTCCCTCACCCCAGCTGTAGCAGTTCCAGGCCAGGCTTGGTTCCACAGGAGGGCACTGGCAGGTGGGAGGGGAACCCTAACACCCCCACTTGGGCTGGGATGGGCTCCCTCATGGATGGATGGGCTCTGGTCAGGCAAAGAGCTCCTTTGGCTTGGCTTGGTCTGGTTTGGTCTGGTCTGGTTTGGTCTGGTCTGGTTTGGTTTGGTCTGGTTTGGTCTGGTTTGGTCTGGTTTGGTTTGGTCTGGTCTGGTCTGGTTTGGTTTGGTCTGGTCTGGTCTGGTCTGGTTTGGTTTGGTCTGGTTTGGTCTGGTTTGGTTTGGTCTGGTTTGGTCTGGTCTGGTTTGGTCTGGTCTGGTCTGGTTTGGTCTGGTTTGGTCTGGTCTGGTCTGGTCTGGTCTGGTCTGGTTTGGTCTGGTCTGGTTTGGTCTGGTTTGGTTTGGTCTGGTTTGGTTTGGTCTGGTCTGGTTTGGTTTGGTCTGGTCTGGTCTGGTTTGGTCTGGTTTGGTCTGGTCTGGTCTGGTCTGGTCTGGTCTGGTCTGGTCTGGTTTGGTTTGGTCTGGTTTGGTCTGGTTTGGTCTGGTCTGGTTTGGTCTGGTCTGGTCTGGTTTGCTGTGGTTCCACAGTGGAAGGTGTGAAAACTGGGAGCAGTGTAACACAGGATCATGTCTCCAACAGATCCTCAGCATTTCAAAAATGTTTGGGCAGGAAATTGATTCTCAACTATATGGCATTGAGAATTTTATTTTTTTAAGTGTCTGTTAGCCAATATGTTGGTTAATTGGTTAATTACCCATAAACCTACTGCTGGGGGGGGAAATAAATAAAAGCAGTGTGTTCTCCATGACGTTTTTGCAGATTTACACAGAAATTCTCATTCTCTCCAAACTAAGGGGGAAAAAAAACCAACAAAAAAAAAACCAACAACAAAAACCTGCAGATGCAAAGAAACAAAATAAAGCCTAGATCAGGCTAGAAAAATCAGGATTTTCAAATGCTCCCTTTGTAATCATCCAGTTTAAGAATGAAAAACAAGCTCCAAATTTTTTGTTGTACATATTGTTGCTGCATGCTTACCATATGTTAGATGGAAGCATTTCCTATCCATTGTGGATAAAAGAACATTTTTCAAGTTGTAGTAAATTATTATGAAGCCAATGACATTTCATGGCATGTTACCGTATCAAGCTGTGCTTGTTGTATTTTTTCTTTATGGTTGTATTGCTTTTTTTTTAATAAATGTACAAATATTTCCTGTAGTGACGAGCACCTGTTTTACATGGCATTAATTGCAGCTCCAGCCTCCACAGGCCATCCATCCATTGGCAAAGGGTTTTCTGCACATGGATCTGGGTGGGATCTGGCTGGAGCTCCTGAAAAAAAAAAAAAACAAAACAAAAACCCAGACAGCTCTGCAGAGGATCAGCTTTGGTGACCCTTCCTAATGTTCCCACAAAAATGAGAGCACATCTGGTGGCAGATTTTGTACCTGGTTTGTATTTAGGAAGGAATCCCTCCCTGTGAGGGTGGCGAGGGGCTGGGATGGAATTCCCAGAGCAGCTGTGGCTGCCCCTGCATCCCTGGCAGTGCCCCAGGCCAGGCTGGATGGGGCCTGGAGCACCTGGGACAGGGGGAGGCACTGGATGGGATTTAAGGCTCCTTCCAACCCAAACCATTCTGGGATTCTGGGATTTAGGACCAACCTAAATCTGGCTGTAAAAACAGCTCCCAAAAGTACCTCATGGTGCCTTTAAAAGCCACTTCCTCTATGCTGGGCCCTAAAGATTAATGCAGGAACTTCATGGAAGGCCACAGAGTGAAAGCTTGGTCCTGAATTCAAAGCATTAATGCCATGTAAACGAGGTCGAATTAGCTGGAGCACCACACTCTGCTCTGTGGTGCCCTTTGTACTCTCTGTCTATCAACCTGTCCTAGTCCACACCAGCCAGCCTTTGATTAAATGTTGTTAATTAACATTAAAAGGAGCTGAGTAATGCCACAGCTGCTGTGCCACCTCAGATCCCAGCTGGGCTGGTGTGAGCAGCAGGGAGCAGATGTCTGATGGCACTGAACAAACCATCAGCTGTTCCTTCTGCTCTCTGATTCCTCCCCTTGTCTCTCATTCATTCAAAACTCTCTGTCAGTGCCTGGCAGCCTCCAAGGGCTGAGCCTTTGACAAAGGTTTAGATTCTGTTTTATTTTGTTTTACTTGCCCAGTGTCACCAAGTGCTGCTGGCTGTGCTCACCCACATGAACTCTGTGGTCACCTGAATTCTCTCTCTGCTCCCTGGTGTGTGAAGGCATCTTCTGTCACTGCTTATTGTGGGGAAGGGGCATCTCTGGCTCTGAGGGCTCTGGCAAGTTTCGGGGGGAACAAATTGGGAACGTTGCCTTGTCTGTGGTGCTGGTGCAGGGGAGGAGCAGAACTGTTTTGATGTTGAATTCCGTGTTGTCAGCTCAGCCAGTGCTGTGCAGTGATGTTTTACTCCCTCTGTTTGTTGCATGTGTCATTTGTTAAATTCAGTCATTACTCTTGCTGACTTTGATGTTATTATTAAAGAACTACACAAATATCTGCTGGGCTCTGAGTAATTCCTTGCCAAGGCAAAGCAAATCCTGGGCAACAAATTTTCATAAACTGGTTTTTCCTTATCCTGGGGAACTCAAACTTGGTGGTTTTCTCCCCAACAGCCCAGAGCACTTCTGACACAAAAGCTATTTTCTTTGGGATGTGACAGAGCCTAAAATTGTGGGGAGACAAAAGGAGATGCTGCTGAAGGCAGTCTCCCCCCTGGTATCTTACACATGTGTTAATTACCCTGGAGTAGAACAGCCCTGCCCTCACAGCCATGGGGGTGATAAAGGGTGAGGGAGCTGGGCAGGGTCAGCTGGAGGCTGCTGGCTGTGCTGTGCAGAGCAGGGACAGGAGGTGGTGCCAGGGCCAGCAAAGCTGAGCTGCTGCTGTACCTGGGACAGACAATTCCAGCCCAGGTGGGGCCAGGGAACAGCAGTGGCTGTCTCTGGGGGCTGTTCCCAGGGCTCTCCCTGCAGGTGAATCCTGTTTGTTCCCCATCTGCCCTGGGAAAGCTGAGGAGCTCCTTGCTTGGCAGGGAAAGAAATTGCTTTTTTTTCTCCCTAAATTTGGCAGAGAAAGCCCCATCTGAGTCATAGATAAGGGTTTGTATGGAGATGATGGAAATGCCAGGGGGACTCAGACACAGCATCCTCTCTGCTGCAGTGCTGCTGGAGAGTGTAATGCATCTTTTTATTTCAGAAACAGCTATAAAATAACTTGTAAAAATAACATGAGCTGTAAAATAAAGCATCCTGGATGCAGACAGTGGTTGAAAGGCTGTAGCACATTGCCAAAATTTTTAGATTATTTAAGTATTTTTTAATAGCTCAATGTTTTGAAGGATCCTTCCTGGTAATGTGGGAAGGAAAAATATCTTGGAAAGGTGCAGAGCATGAGGGAAAATGTTTTCTCATGCCACAAGGTCAGTGCAGTTGTCCCCCAAAGTGAGGTGCCCTGATCGTGGAGGACTTGTCCCCTCCACCCAGGGGACATCCTGGCTGGTGCTGGATGAGCTGCAGCCTGAGCAGGGAATTCTGTAATTCTTCACAGACATTAAATCGTGGGGCCTTTTCCAGAGCTGGAGGAATTAACAGGGATGAAGAAACCAGAGCGTGCAAAAATACCACAGGGAGTGGAAAACTGAACTGAGCCATGAGGTAACTCCTACTCGCCAGAAGAGCTGGGATTTCTGAATTCCACTTTCCATCCCCATTTCAAATCCTCCCTGGCATCTCCTCTGGGTGTGAGAACTTTCAGCTGCCTCCAGAAGATGCTTTGTGCCTCTCCCCTGCTCCCGTGAGGCCCAGTGGTCAGTGTGGGCTCACCAGGGAGCAGGGGTGTCAGGATCCTTTCTCCAGGTATTTCTTACTCAATGGAAAGTCTGTGGGAAAGGAAAAGCCAGGCAGGAGCAGGGAATGTCTGCATTCCTTCAGTCTGTTCCTGGTGACATGTGAAATGTGAGCACCTTTGGCCCTGGCAGCCTGTCAGCATTCCCAGGGAACAGCCCAGCTCGTCGTGGCTGTGACCTGTGGGGACAAACCTGAAGCTGGTTGAAGGAAAAGCTGGGAAAAGTCCTCTGAGAAACTGAGATTTTTGGACTCTGCAGTGCCTGGGGTCAGACAGAATGAAAATTTCTGTGCACTGCAGATGCTCCTGAGTGAAGGACCTGAGAAGGCTGGCTGGGATTGATTCCCAGGTTTTATTTAAGTGAGCACTTGTGAGCCCCTAAATACCCTCAATGAAAGGATGTGAGGATGAAACACCTGGAGAACCCCTCCCCACGTGCAGGGCTCCCCCTTCCCTGCTCCAAAGGGCTCCTGTAACCACAGCAACAGCAGATGTGGAAAAACAACACTGGGAATGAATGGGGGTATTTTTAGCTGTGTCTAAGGCAAGGGAGCCAGCCTGGGCTGCAGGGGCAGCATTCCATGGACTGCCAGAGCTGATCCCACGGGACAGAACTTGGGAGCTCCTGTTTTGGTGTGAATTTGACAGTTGTTAACTTTTTGGGGGGCAGGATGAGTGTCTGGGGCTGTGAGACACTGAAAGTGATCCCAGCCCCTGTGCCACAGCCTGTCATGGAAACTGGAGAGATTTCCAGTTGCTGAAAACCGGAATTATTTCAGTTATTTCAATAACTGCAGTAGCATCAGACAGTTTCTTGTTTGTTTTTTCAAGCAGTCCAGCTCAGAAGGTCAAATTCTGAAGTCATCCTCACTTCTCTGCCTCTGCCTGTCTGGGGAGGGGTTGGGGTGGCTTGGTCCAGGCTGCTCCCCCAGCCTGAGATAATCCAGCAAAAATAATCCATTTGCAAAACAAAGTCAGTCTGGTTTTTCATTAAAGAAGGACGTGGAGGCAAACAACCTGTCAAGGGTGAAAGAGGGAGTTGTTGGCACTTGTGTCCTGAGTGCTCTGAGACCCTCCTGTGACACCAGCTCCTCCTCCAGACATGACAGCAAACCCTTGCCTGCTCCTTTGCTGCTGTAGGAGAATCTTATAAGACGCTTTTTTGGAGACTGAGGAAATTTGCATTGACCCAGATAAGACAGAGAAATGCAGTTTTAACTCCTGACTGTGGCAGTGGGTGAACTGAGGGTACATGTGACTCCCTCAGCCTTCAGAGGCAATAAAAACAGCCAAGAAAAGTGTTCAGCAATTTTGTCTCTGGTCCCTTTGGCTTTACACATGGTTCTGTTGCTGCTCCCTTTGGGCTGGCACAACTGAATAATTTTGGAGGCTTTTTGACAAAGAAACCCAGGATTAATTCCTGTTAGCAGATTCCTGGTTCTTTAAACCTCCAAATGTTCTCTAGAGCAGGCAGGGGAAGGTTTGGGTATTGGTGCAGATGTGGAGATCACTCTGCTTGTCTGAAGCCAGTTTTGCTCCAGGCCATTGTGGTGCAGCCTCACCCCCAGGTTCCTGCAGCTGTGCTGGGTTAAACCCCCTCAGTGCCTGCTGGCACCAGCCAGAGGGGTCCTGCCCCCCCTGTGCCATTTCCCAGCCCAGATTTCCCTCTTTGGTTGATTTGCCCATCTCCAGGAGGGGCTCTGGCTGTGAGGGGTCTGTCCCTCACTGGCAGCTCCTGTCCCCTGCCCCGTGTCTGGGACATCCTGGGGTTATCCTGCCCTCCGTGCTCTGCAGGGAGCTTTGATGGAACCAGGACTGAGGGGTTTGGCCTTCACTTTCCACCCCTTCCAAACGATTCCTGACTGCAGCAGCTTGGCTGGCTCAGGCAGGGGCTGAGCCAAGTGTGGGACCACCCAGGCCAGCGGCCTCATCCACTGTGGCACATTGTTACATTCCCACAACACAAAATTATACAAATAAGAAACAGACCCAAATGCAAGGGAGAAAAAAAAGAAGGCACAAACTGCTAGGAAGTAGCCAGAGAATCCATTGGTTCAGCAGGACAAGCACAGATCACAGTGGGGAACTGCAGGTAGGGATCCTGTGGGCTTCAGGGATCTTTGATTATTCAGTGTTTGCAGGCAGGGGTCCTGGAGCACCATAAATAATTCACAGTGAATCCAAATCTGGGCTTGGAGGAGCAATTCTGACATGTCTGAGCTCCCCCAGCAAAACAGCTCTGGAGCCAGTTTGAAGAGGGGAAATCACAGAAATCACTGTGAGGGATTGCCAGGGAGGGAGGAACCTTCCTGGTGGCCCCAGGGGTGGGACAGGAAAGGACAGTCCAGCCAGGCTCTTGTGACAAAGCTCCACCAGGAGTGAAGCTCAGCCCTCAGCTCTGTCTGACGGAGACACGAGGGGGGAAATTTGGGTCCAAGCACCCAGAACTGTCACTGAACAGGGAAAGAAGGGGGAGCAGGGAAGGGTCATGAACTTGGCTTTGTTTCCTGGGCTGCAGAAGCCAAGGAGGGAGGGAACCATCCAAGAAGAGACAAACTGGCATTTCTAAAGCAAAACACTCCACTTTTGGAAATTGCTCTAAAAACCTAGATAATCTTTGGAGACTTTTATTGTTTAAAACCTACAAACAAGACAAGAACTCCAGGGCTAAACACAACCAGCAAGCAGAGTGACCTCTGAGTCTGTCACCTACCCAGGGGGGCTCCAGGCTTTGTTCAGTGCTTCACACATTTAGGGAGCTGGGCTGGGCTGTGGAGCAGAGACTGGGGCCTCAGGGGACCTGGGCTGAGCCAGGGGTGCTGTCACCCCTGGGATGCTGTCACCCCAAGGCCAGTGTCACCCTTGGGATGGTGTCACTCTTGGGATAGTGCTGCCCTTGGGATGGCTTCACCTCAGTGCCAATGTCACCCTGGGCTGGTGTCACCCCCAGGCCGGTGTCACCCCGGGCCGGTGTCACCCTGGGCCGGTGTCACCCCAGGCCGGTGTCACCCCCAGGCCGGTGTCACCCCGGGCCGGTGTCACCCTGCGCACGGTGTCACCCCCAGGCCGGTGTCACCCCCAGGCCGGTGTCACCCCAGGCCGGTGTCACCCTGGGCCGGTGTCACCCCAGGCCGGTGTCACCCCCAGGCCGGTGTCACCCTGGGCCGGTGTCACCCTGGGCACAGTGTCACCCCAGGCCGGTGTCACCCTGGGAACGGTGTCACCCCCAGGCCGGTGTCACCCCTGCAGGCTCTGGCTGCCCCGCTCACCCCTGGCTCCTGCTCCTCGAGGCCCTCGGGCGCTGCAGCAGCTCCGGGGCCGGGCCGGTGCTCAGTCTCTGGAGGCAGCGATGCGATCGACCTGCAAAAGGGACAGGCAGCCGTAAAAACAACAGCCCTGGGGACAGGGAATGATCCACCCGAGCAGGGCCAGGCAGCCACAGAACAGCAGCCCCTGCCTGGCCTGGCTGTGGGGACACCCTTGAGCCCCTTCATCAATAAATAAATACCACAGAGGCGCTCGATTGATCCGACCCTGGAGGCTCTGCCAGAGCCTTCCTGGGGCCTGAGGGAGGGGCCGTGGCTGTGCCGGGCTCAGGTGGGCAGGAGGAGGATGAGAACAGCCTTCCTCTGTCAGCAGGGGCTGTCACACATTCCCTGGGCACAGACACCTGTCCCTCCTCGTGCTTTGGCCCCACAGGGATTTTTTCTGAGTGCATCATTCCCAGCTGTGTGCAGTGCTGAAATCCCCCCTGGATTCCTGATGGCTGGAGGCTCAGGCCTGGCCTTGTGTCACCCTCGAGTGTGGCCATCGTGTCCTGCACGTGTGCCTGGGGTCCCCTCAGGCAGGGCCAGCTGGGGCTGAGTGGGCAGAGGAGAATTTCCATTGTCAGCAGTTCCAGGGCTGGGGAGAGGAGCTGCTGCAGGAAATGCCAGCAGGAATGTCAGTCCCTGCCACAGCTCAGAGTGGCCGTGACCGCAGGGGCCGTTCTGTCTGTGCTGCAGGGGAGCTTCTGTGGCTCCAGCTGGCTTTTCCCCCCACCCCTGCACTGGAGGGTGGCTTTGGCTACACAGCCAGCTCCAGGCACATCCCTCAGGTGTGCCAGTGCCCCCCGAGCAGGCTGAGTGTCCAGCCCAGCCCCAGGTTTTCTGCTTTGTACATCCAGCCCTTACCTTCCACAGGGGTTACCTCTGTTCTTAATGGATTTAACTAAAGACCAGTAATTCAGTCTGTTCAATGTAGGGCACTTGATTTTATTCAAAGGGTGAGATACAAAAAAAGTAAGCAAAGAGACAAAACCCAAATTATGGAACACTACAGACAAAAGTAAGACATCTTCTGCATACAGCACACGACAGAAACACGGTACAGTCTGGTCCCCACAACCCCAGCCAGCTGGATATGTACAGCAGAGGCAGAGAATCTACAAGGGAGGAAATGTGGGTTTGCCACTCAAATGTCTATTTACAGAAACTGAATTGAAGGCAAATAGTTTTCTTTCTTCTTTTTTTTTTTTTTTTTCCCAACCCAAACTTTTCTGTTTTTTCTTCTTCCTGTTTCTGGTGAAGAGGAGGGACTCCATGCTTTGAGGCAAGTTTGGTACATTCAGGTAGGATCTAAAATTAGCCACAGCTAAACACTGATGTGCTACTTAAGCTACTTCAGTCTCTCCCTCCATCCCACCAGGCACATTGCTTGTGGCATCAAGGACTCCTAGGGACAGCCAGGGAGGGGAAAGGCCAAATTCTGCACTGGTGGGGGTTTGATTTGTGCCTTTAGAGGCTTCACTGCAGCTCAACCAGACCTCTGTGTCTGGGCTTAAGGCTCCAGACTGAGGATTCTGTGTGAGGCCCACGAGCTCCATCCCAGGTGGCTGGGAAAGGCTCTGGGTGATGTTTTGGCTCTCTCAGCACAGGGGGCTGAGCCTGACCCAACACAGGGTGTCCAGGGACAGCCCCCAGGCACTGATGGGCTTACCAAGGGTAAGAACATGCACAGAGTGCTGGCTATGGCAAATCTGGGAAAAAAACTGCCCACAGCCTTTCTGCAGCATAGCCAGGAGGGGGAAAATCCCTTTCTGGCTGCAGCATATCCCATGTGCAGCTTAATTCCCATGTGTGTGGAATCTGTGTGAGAACTGCTGGGCAGAAACATTTGCTGAGCTGGGAGCTCTCTGGTCTTTGGTAATTAAACCCCCCCAAGAGCTCAGGGCTTCCCTCTGAGTCTCTGCAGGTGAGGAACAGAGTTAGACCAAGATGAACTGTGACCAAAGTAGGCAGGAATAGAAGCTGCTATTCCAGATGGGAAAGGCCTTGATCTGTATTTTGTATTTACCTGTGGCTCAATTTTAGAGACAGGGCTACTGAATTTTTCAACACCTCAGTAAGGAAGGAGAGAATTTCACTGGCTCAGTAAGCAAAACATTCATTTGGGAGAGCAGAAGACTGACTGGCTGTTAATAAATACCACGAGACATCCTAAAAGTTTTCTAAGGAAAAGAGAAACATCATCTGTTCATCGAAATGCAACATGTGGACAAAATGAGGTAAGGAAAGCTAGAAAGAGTCCTTTGTACATTCTCACTTCACACTGCATGGCAACAACAACAACGAGATGCTTAACAGGCTCCCTGCCACGCTCAGCAGAGAGATTCTTCATACAGGTGTGCTCCAGAGCATCCTTTGAGACTGAGCCTACAGCATCCAGCAGCCTCACTGCAGCAGCACCCAGCCCTCAGTTTTGGCAGGCAGAGTTTGACACTCCAGGCAGTTTGCTGGCAGGAGGGGGTGGGCACTACCTGTTCCCCTGACCCATCAATGCCTCCAGCTACAACAAGGAACAAGGATTTGTCTGGCACAGCACAAACCCAGAGAGCTCAGCACAACCTCTACAGCTCCACTGCCAGACTGGACATTTCTAACTCAGACTCCTGTTCTTTGGTCCTCTTTGTACACAACTTCCACGAACGTGTAACAGCTTGCACTAAAAAACTTCTACTGAACAGCAGCTTGTGCTGACAGGGGTGTCTGCCCCCCTGCCCACGGGCAGCCCCTGTGCAAGGCAGGGGAAAAGCAACGCTGGCTGCAGGCGGGGGGAAAGCGCCTGGGAAAATTCCCTTGTGGGGCTGTTTCAGATGAGATCTGCTCTGAGAACAGAGGATGGGACACATCCCTGTGCCAGGGGCACCCAGGCCTGGAGCCAGCCCTGCACAGGTTCTCTTAAACAAGCTGGGGGAGGGGAGGAGCTGTCTCCCACCCTGAGCATTGCACCTGCCTTGTTTTTCCTTAAGGACAATTTTCATCCTCCAGTGAAGCAGGGAGGGCTACAGGTTATGTTTAGGCAGAGGCACAGCTGTCACAGGGCAGTGCCTGACTCACAGCCTTTGCTGAACTAAAATGCAGCATTTACTGCTTTGTTCTTAAACAGACACTGGCAGCACAATGTTTTCATAAATTAATAGTCTGAATATGACAGATTAATAAACACATACACTGGCTTTGAGAAGCTGTTTCCAGGCATGCAGCATTTCATTCTCATAATGAAACTGAGCCTTGAGCTGACACTGAATTGAAGTGAAATAGTCCCTGTGGGTTTATACAAAGCAGAATTGCTACAGAGTCTTTGGGAACACCTTGCTCAGGGTGGCCATGGACCAGCCCAGGCTGTGGCTGCTCAGCACTGGCACCCCTGTGCCAGGGGAACTGGGGCTGGCAGGGCACTGGGCAGTCCCCAGGCACTGCATGTGCTAAAGCCATTTTTCATGGGCAGTAAATGACCTGGAATATTCACCAGCACTGTTTTATACCTTGTGGCATGGTTTTACAGTGCCTGTGTAAAGCTAATTCAAAACCCAGCAAGATGGGAGGAAATTCACCTTTTCACATTAGGAAACACAGAATAACTGCCCTTTGATGACTCTGAAAAAGTCAGGTTTTGAGTCCTGAAGATACATTTTCTGTGTAATTTTTGATTCTCTTCAAGCTTGTTACAGAAATATTACCCAGGTATTTACTCCTGTCATGTTCATGGAGCCTTTTTATCCCCTTCAGGTGTGTTACAGAGCTGGGTCACTCAGGTGTGTGCACAGTGCCCCTCAGTTCGAGGGGAAAATCCTCAGCACAGGAAAACTTCCAGTTGTTTTAAAAGCCCCCAGACAACCAGCAGCAGCAACAGGCAGCAGCTCAGAGCACTGGTCACTCCTCTTTGCCCTCCCCCTCTGGTCAGCCAGAGCTCCCAGCCCCAGCTGGGGTGGGTGCCACTGGCCATGCTGGGGTCACAGGGCGCCGTGGCTGTGAGATTGTCACTTGCTGTGTTTTTGGCATAGCTCAAACCCTTCTGCAGCAGCGTGGTGTCCTTGGCACGCTCACCCTGTGCCCAGGAGCGAGGAGGCTGTGACAGCTCAGCTGAATTCCCTTTTGCACCTGAGGCAGGCAAAGGCTTGCCTGCAGTTTCCTTCACTGCTGAAATATCTGCATGACCAGTACCAGCTCTTGTTCCAGTTGTGTGTTCTGGTGTCCTGCTTCACTGCCTGAGAGCATGGCAGGGCAATGATTAATTCCTTCAGAGGTTTCTCATCAGTGACTGGAATGAGCCACATTGGGTAAGAGACAATGATATCAGCTCAGAGTAAAGTGGAGGGCCCCTTACCTAGAAGACTCAGCAATCTTTAAGGAAAACCATTTAAAAATCTTTCATGGAAGTCTATTGATCAAAAAAACCCAGAGCCATTGACATAGCATGTGGAATCAATTGGACAATCACTAATGTAATGGAATTATGGTGATCTTATACACAAACAAAGATTTACCAAAATAAGATTTACCTAGGGGGCTTTAAAATCGAGTTATTTTGGTACCAAAAAAAGTCTTTCATTTAATTCCCCTTTGCCCCTATGATTCAGATGATCTTTCACTCTACAGTTACGGACTTGGCCAGATTTCTTGGAAAATCAACCTGCAGAGAGGGAGGAGAAAGAACAGGCTTGTGAGTATTTACACACTTTGTTTGTTTGTGTGTAACTTTGTAACATGTGGAACGTCTGTTGTGTTTCAACTGAAAACAATCCAACATACTCTCACATTAATTTAGGACAATCAGTGCAGAAAAAAAGTCCACAACCTTAATTGTTACAGCTCCTCTGTCAGAACTAAGGAACCAATCCCTTTAGTCCAGGTTGTTCCAGTGCTCAGGTGCTCAGAGGTCACTGGTAACAGGTAGAGGCCAGTGTCTGTATTAAGATCAAACAGCTAACACCAAACTGTTTGCCAAACACCCTTCTGAGGATTGTCACCTTCCCTTTAGCTCCCTGGCAGCCCTCCAGAGCCTGGACAGACCACGGACACAGTCCCAGCTCAGCTGCACCAGACTCAGCCTCCTGTGCTGGGCCTCCTCCCAGCTCTGCACTGGCACCACCACCCCGGCCCTGGGCACTGCAGCAGCTCCAGCAGTGGCACAGACACCCCCCGAGCCTGGCAGCAGCAGCCAGCAGAGGCAGCAGGCAGCAGTGCAGGGAGGGAATGCTGTACTCACATCGTAGCCCCTGAGCACGGCCAGGTGGAAGGCCAGCAGCTGGAGGGGGATCACGCTCAGGATCCCCTGCAGACAGTCCACTGAGTGGGGAACTTTGATTGTTCTCTTGTTGTTCTTAATGGTCTCGATGTCCTCCTTGTCACAAATCACCACAGGTCGGCCCTGCAACAGAGGGAAACGCTGAAGGAGAGCAGATCTGGAAAGTTCTTTTCTCACTTCTGCGCAGAGTGCCGATGGCAAAATTTATTACTTGATTTAGAACCAAACAGTTTTACATGCCCTGGGCAGTCCTGTGGGGTATTTAAGGGTTAAACAGACCATGCCAGGCTTCTGCAATTGCTGCAAGAACTGCTGCTGAAATGTCCACAGCATTTACTGAACCCACACGTGGGCAGTGACACCAAAGTGAACAGTCTGGGTGTCTATGAACTACTCTTCTATTAAAAGCATCACCTCTGGTGCACTGCAGACCTTGCCAGGCCCTCACCTGCCGTGCAATGACCTGCTGGAGAGCGTTCTGGCACTTGGTGTAGGTGTGGTCTCTCATGATGATCATGATCACAGGCATGAGCTTGTCCACCAGGGCCAGGGGGCCGTGCTTCAGCTCCCCGGCCAGGATCCCTTCCGAGTGCATGTAGGTGATTTCTTTAATTTTCTAGAGGGGGGGAAAGAATTCAGAAACCTTTCAGCAACCTTGTAATGCTTTTTTAACCATCTCTGTGAATTCTTGCACTTTGTAAAACTCAGTTCTGGTTCTTCTCAGATGCACACGAGTCAAAAACCAAGATCCAAGCAGTGTCCCTGGGCTAGGCTGTCTGCAGCCACCAACACTTCCAGTGGTGCCAGCAAACCACCACAGCCCTTAGAACTTGCCATCAGCCACCACAGGCACCCTCCCAGCCTGACTGGGCAGGCAAAGGCAAAGAGGACATGTTTGCATGGCAGTGGGGACAGCAATGAGAATAACAGGAGTCCCTTCAAATGTAAAAACCGCAATATATGGGTTTGGGAAGTACATGCTCAGTTTTCCATTTATTAGGGTGCCCAGAAAAGCATTCTCAGTGTGAACATGAACAATTCACCCTTCCAACCACTGCAGGCTGTGACATGGGAATCTTCCAGCAGCAGCCTCAGCAATGTTACAGTGACTTTTAGATATTTGTAATCATGGCACAGTTTGGGCTGGAAGGGACCTCGAAGCCCATCCACACCTTCCACTGACCCAGGTGCTCCAAGCCCTGTCCAACCCAGCCTTGGACACTTCCAGGGATCCAGGGGCAGCCACTGCTCCTCTGGGCACCCTGTGCCAGGGCCCTCCATGTAACCCAACACACCAGAGCCATGGCTGCACTTACAGCTGCACTTGGAGCCAGATACTGCTCTCTGTGCAGAGGTCTGAAGCCTGTGGCTGTGTCTGAGCCAGCTTTAAATAAAGAAATCTTACCAAGGCTCCCTCCAGACATGTGGCGTAGTGGTAGCCACGTCCCATGATGAGGACAGACTTCTGATGGTACAGCTCTGTGGCCAGCTTCTGGATCTCATCATCCATGCTCAGCACTTCTTTAATCAAGTCTAGAGGGAAGGGGAAGAACCCAGATTGAGTGTGCTCATGTGTGTGCCTCACACTGCACAGCCCACCCACTCCTCACCCACACAGCCAGCAGTGACCCCTGAAACCCCTGGGCTCAGAGCTTTCTGCTCCAGTCTGCTGGCCTGGAGACACCTGAGAGAACGTGGCTACAAGGAATTGTGACAGCCCTGCTGCCCTCTGCAGATCCATTCCTGCTGAGCTCCCCTGCCCAGGGTCCAGCCCTGCTGAGCTCCCCCTGCCCAGGGTCCAGCCCTGCTGAGCTCCCCTGCCCAGGGTCCATTCCTGCTGAGCTCCCCTGCCCAGGGTCCATTCCTGCTGAGCTCCCCTGCCCAGGGTCCATTCCTGCTGAGCTCCCCCTGCCCAGGGTCCATTCCTGCTGAGCTCCCCTGCCCAGGATCCAGCCCTGCTGAGCTCCCCTGCCCAGGGTCCATTCCTGCTGAGCTCCCCTGCCCAGGGTCCAGCCCTGCTGAGCTCCCCTGCCCAGGGTCCATTCCTGCTGAGCTCCCCTGCCCAGGATCCAGCCCTGCTGAGCTCCCCTGCCCAGGGTCCATTCCTGCTGAGCTCCCCTGCCCAGGGTCCAGCCCTGCTGAGCTCCCCTGCCCAGGATCCAGCCCTGCTGAGCTCCCCTGCCCAGGGTCCATTCCTGCTGAGCTCCCCTGCCCAGGGTCCATCCCTGCTGAGCTCCCCTGCCCAGGATCCAGCCCTGCTGAGCTCCCCTGCCCAGGGTCCAGCCCTGCTGAGCTCCCCTGCCCAGGGTCCAGCCCTGCTGAGCTCCCCTGCCCAGGTCCTACCTGGCAGCCCCTTCAGCCCCCGCATGATCTCCTTGCGCCGCTCCTGCATGGAGATCCTGTCGTCACACATCATCAGGGCAAACATCACCAGGGACACAAACTGGCTGGTGTAGGCCTGGTGTGGGGCAGGAGAGAAACCAAACAGGTGAGATCCTCAGCCCAGCTGTGCCTTTGTTCTCAAGGTGACACCAAGTGGCAGCTTTGATTCCACGTTAGCAGCAAAAATGAACGTGGGCTCACAAGGAAAACCTCACTTGAGCACATCTCAACAGAGGCACGTGATGATCTCCTCATACTCCAGGAGATTCAGACACAACCACCAAGATTTTATATTCTGAGATTCCCTATTTTGTGACCATGTCCATGTCCTCCTTTACTGCAAGTGACCCCTGAGAAGACTGGAGAGCAGCAGGGCACTGACTGGAGATGTTTGGTGGCAGCCCACGACAGCCAATCTCACCCAGCTGGCATTTTTTTGGATCACACTCAGAGAACAAAGGCAGCTGTGATTTCCCACCTCCCTTCTTTAAGAACAGACTCTCCTGAACTCCTCCCCTGTCTGCAAGAACTGTCCCTACCTTTGGGGGGAATCCCTGCACAGGCAGGTGACAGGAGGGCTCACATCAGGGCAGGTGTGGTCACAGGGACACCTGAGGGACACTGAAACAGCAGCTGCAGTTTGGCCTCTGAGATCCTTGCAGGACAAACATTATGGAAAGGGCTTAGGGCCAGACTGGCACTGAAGTCATCCAGACTTCAGAGGTAAGATCAAGGTGTGGAGTATTTTTGTCCCTTCCTAAGCAGTGACCAGACAAACTTCCATGTTGCTGCACTGAAGGAGGCTGAAATGGCTCTGAAGGAATCCAGAAAAGCTGCAGTTATGCTGCCTGGAGGAGTCTGCTGTGGAATGGGAGCTGCTCTGCTTTGTGCAGCTGGAGGCTGCAGAAGTCCACAGCACCCAGCAGCCACATTAACATGCCTGGGCTGTTTAGAATATTCTCAAAAGGAAGTTCTGGACAACCTCAGGGCAGAAACTTTTCAAGTTCTTATTTCTTATATGCACGGCTTTGGTAACTCCACACATCATCAGAGAAAAAATCCCATTTATCCCCAAACTGTAACTGTTGGCCATGTGAAAACAACAGGGACAAACAGCTTGTTCAAGAGTTTCTTGTAAGAGACTCATGAATTTTCCATGATCAAACTCCCCAATGAACTATTAAACTCAAATGTGGTTTTTGGCTGAATTTATGTAACAGATTGACATCATCTCGCCTCTAAATATAACTAAACCAAAGCAGATTTCACCATGCAGAAGCACTTCACCAAAATGAAATGCAGCAAAGTAAGTTATTTTATACTGTATCACACATAACCAGAATAATCCTGTTATCTGGACACAAATAGCACATTTCTGTAAAAGATCATTCCCTTATTTGTTAAAAGTATAGCATAAAAGTATATATATTTTAATATCCCGTTTTTTTTGGTAAAGCAGAGCCACTGAGGGAGTTACATGCAGACAAAGTTTCCATTATCTTCTCTATTAATTTCCTTTTTCATCTCTGACCTTAGTTTAAACTGAGACAAACAATGGCAAGAGAATTCTGGCCTCTTAGGGAATCATTCCCCTTGAGATCCGTTGGTTTTCAATGTTTAATGCAGTCTCCTCACAGTATTTCATTTTTAAAAAGGACCAACAAAAAGCCCTCTGCAAGCTTGAGACAGAGGAGAGGCAGGGTGCTGCTGCTCTGTATCTGCACAGCCACCACCAGCAGCAGGTGAGCAGGGGCCTGGCCCAGGCAGGCCCTTCAGGAGGGGTGCAGGGCAGGAGCAGCAGATGGCAGCAGGGAGGGCTGGGGGCTGTGGGCTGGGGGCTGGGGGCTGGGGGCTGGGGGCCGTGGGCTGTGAGCTGTGGGACAGGGGCTGGGGGCTGGGGGCTGTGGGCCGGGGGCTGGGGGCTGTGGGACAGGGGCTGGGGGCTGGGGGCTGTGGGCCGGGAGCTGTGGGCTGGGGGCTGTGGGCCGGGGGCTGGGGGCTGTGGGCTGGGGGCTGTGGGCCGGGAGCTGTGGGCTGGGGGCCGTGGGCTGTGGGCTGTGGGCTGGGGGCTGTGGGCTGTGGGCCGTGGGCTGTGGGCCGTGGGCTGTGGGCTGTGGGCCGGGGGCTGTGGGCTGGGGGCTCTGGGCCGGGGGCTCTGGGCCATGGGCCGTGGGCCGGGGGCTGTGAGCTGGGGGCCGTGGGCCGTGGGCTGTGAGCTGTGGGCCGTGGGCTGTGAGCTGGGGGCCGGGGGCCATGGGCTGTGGGCTGTGGTCTGTGGGCTGTGGGCCGGGGCCGTGGCTGACCTTGGTGCTGGCCACGCCGATCTCGGGCCCGGCGTTGATGTGCACCCCGCAGTCGGTCTCGCGGGAGATGGAGCTGCCCACGGTGTTGGTGATGCCCACGGTCAGGGCTCCCCTCTCCTTGCAGTACCGAAGGCACATCAGGGTGTCTGCTGTTTCCCCTGGAACACAGAGAACACAGGGAAGCACAGGGACACAAGGAGCCGCAGTGATGGGTGCTCAGTGCTGCTGCTGCTGGGGCTGGGAAATGCACAGACTCCCCAGAGAGAGCCCCGGGGTTTGTGCTCCCTGCCAGCCAAGGAGGTGGCAGCAGCCACTCCAGCCCCAGCACACCGAGTCTGAACCCCAAACACAGGGCAGGACACTCAGAAAACACAAAACCTATCTGCAGCATTTGGTGTAAGGAAAAGCCACTGTTCTGCTACAGTTTAAAAAAAGGCAGTTCATGTCCTTTTAACAAAAGTCAACTTCATTTGTTTTCCTGGTTAACAAAAATTCATCTGGGCAGCGAGGTATGGGGGGAAAACACATTTCAGGGATGTCTTGAGCTTCTCATGGGCTGAGCTCCAGAGATGGGCTGTGAATGGAAGCTGCTGTGCCTTCCAGCTCGTGTCACCACTTCAGTCCTGAAGGACACAGCTCTTAGCACTCCTGCACATGCAAGGTGACAGGAAAGAACAAAACTCCCCAGGTGAGAAAACTGACTGGTTTTAGTGTCACAGCTGAAGATCAGTCATGAAAACCTGAAATGCAACTAAGGAGAAAAAATGAAGTTCCATATCACAGCTGTCCTTGAAAATATGAAATATCTCATATAAATTTTTTTATGCCTCAGTGTGCCTTTTATCTCCTACTCCATTCCCAGTTAGTTGGATTTTTTGTTATTCACGTCTGAGAGTTTCATTTCTTCTGTGGCTCCAATCCACCATATGGTGGTGCTTTAACTAGAGAACTCAAACTGTTCCAAAGCAGCTGTGGAGCTGCCTTCATCCCGAGCTCAGCAGCACTCTGCAGTCTGCTGACTGATGCAGAGCAAAGAAACAAAATTCCTGCCACACCTGTCAGCCACAGGAGCCCTGTAGCAGCTGCAGAGGGAGGGAGCAGAACCTCCCTGGTGCTCCCAGCCCTGGAATCCGAGTGTCTTCTCTCACATCCCCACACAGACAGGCACCAAAGTGGGCCCTGCTGCCCCCTCCCTCCATTTGGGCAGGAGGGGTGCGGGGTGGGGAGGGGAGCCCTACCTGACTGGCTGAGGAAGAAGCAGACGTCGTCCCTGAAGACAGGGGTGTTCCTGTCCAGGAAGTCACTGGCCAGCTCCACCATGACAGGTAACTCGGTCAGCTCCTCCAGCACCTGGCGGGTCTGGCACAAGGAGGGGCAGAAGTCAGGTATTACAGCATGTTTACAAGTGTTTACACAAGCAAGCTTTCTAGCTGCCACCCGCTGGAAAATATTACTGTTAAAACCCCTTGTGAGAACAAGTGCTGGATCACACATTACTCACTCAATATTGCCCACACTCAAGTCACCAACAACCCCTGTGAGAAGCAACCTTGCCTTGGCACCACCACCAGCAGCCTGTGAGGCCAACTCCTCCCTCAAATGGAGACTTCTCTTAAGTCTCATTTATTATATAACCCTCCATATAAATTATGGAATGCTGAGTGCCCTGTGTGTGTATCAGACTGAAGCCTGAGGAACTCAAACCACCACCTACATCCAGGCCAAGCCTGGATCCCAGCTGGCTTCTGGCAGCCCCTGCTTTGCTGCAGAGTTTGCATTCTGCTCCTGCATCATCCCTCCCCTGCCAGCTGCCTTTTTTAACAGAGCAGCTTTTGGTTTCCAAAGCCTTCCACAGCCATGGAAGTCACAGGAACCACTTCCCAAAGTTCAGGTTCATCAGCTTTTATTTCCTCCTGCTGTTGCTGTGAACTGAGTGGTGAGTCTGAGAAAGGGTAGACTTAGATGAAATTATTGGACAAAACTCTTCCCAGAGAGGGTGGGAGGCCCTGGCCCAGGGTGCCCAGAGAAGCTGTGGCTGTCCCTGGATCCCTGGAAGTGTCCAAGGCCAGGCTGGTTGGGGCTTGGAGCAGCCTGGGACAGTGAGAAGTGTCCCTGCCCATGGCAGGGATGGCATTGGATGAGCTTTAAGGTCCCTGGAGCCCACCCCACTCTGATTCTGGCACTGAGCCCAGCACTCACTGCCACTCCTGCATGGTAGCTTGTGCCACAGGCGATGAGGATCAAACGCCGACACCTCTGGATCTCCTTGATGTGGTCCTTCAGCCCACCCAGGTTCACTGTGAGCAAGATCAGAGAGGAAGATCAGGGTGGCCAGGGAGGAGCTGCTCCCAAGATCACTGGTGCTAACAGCTTGTTACCATCTCCACCATCCACTGCACAAAAAGCCATCATAAAATGGGACCCTGCCACCAGCAGATGGAATTCTAGAGGCACTCTGACACACACTTCATCTCACACCAGCAAGGTCTCCATCACCCACTTCCTCCCCTGGAACCACCACGAGTAACTGCTGGATACTGAGCTCAGGAGGGAGGAAGACTCAAGCTCAATTAATTACCAGTGTAGTCATCAAAGTTGACCCTTCCTCTCATCGTATTAACAACAGATTCTGGCTGTTCAAATATTTCCTTCTGCATGAATGAGCTGAAGTTACCTATGAAGAAAGATAGAAAACAAATCAGAACACTTTACCTCCTGGTAACCTAAATCTTAAATTACCCCTGGTAATTGCCATTTTTCCTGTGGATGTAGGGAAAAGCTTGGACCAGCCAAAGATTATTAATCTGACACTTCTTTTTCTGCCAAAACATCAGCTCATGACGAGAGATTTATTCAAGTTTCTGGAAGGTGTCAGTGAAGGGCAGATCCAGACTGGCAAGTTTGTGAGGGATCAGTCTTGGAAAAACCAGACGGCTCCAAGCAGGAAGCAAAATCCCCAGCCCCACAATTCTCCTCAGTAAGGTGTCAATGACTAGAGGGAAAGTCCCATTACATGCAAGGACTTGTTCCCCCAGGAGGGGTCCAGGCTGTGGGACCTCTGTCCTTGGAGACGCTCGGGACCGGACCGAGCAGGGCCTGTCAGCACCCGGGGCAGGGATGGCACTGGGTGGCTCCAGCCCCTCCTCGTGTCCCCCAGGTGCCCCCAGCACCTCTCACCCTTCATGATCTGCTGCAGCTCCATCTGCAGGGTCTGCACGGCCCGGCCCGGGTGGTCGCCGGCCGTGCGCTTGACGCGGTGGATGGACAGACGCCCGTCCACCACGGCCGCCACATCATCATCCTCCAGGAAGATCACGCGGTTGGTGTGCTCGATGACAGCGCTGTGGGGACACAGGGGACATCACACGCTGCTCTGGGGAGCTGCAGCCCTTCCCCTCAGCCCACACGCAGCTCTGGAGTCGAGGAATTTCCCCTTTATTTCCTTTAAAATCAGGCCCTTCCTTACAGTGCATTTGCACCCTGCCAGCAGAACTGGGCTTTTTCCACCCAGCTCGTTATTGATTTCAGGGCCTGCTTTAAGGAGAAGCTCTGAATTGCTCAGACAAAGCAGCATGGGTAGCAATGGGACCTGTCTGGAGCTGTAAAGTCAGGAGGGCAGGGATTTGCCCTGGAGCACAGGCTGCTCAAACACAGGTACAGGTCCTTCCTTGGTTTTTCCAGGGATAAGCCACTGTCCCTCCCTGTACCTCACTTTGCACATCTGTAAAACCAGGGAGAGCTTTGTCCCCTATTAGAGCACCCAAGATCTGCCCAGCAGCACTCCCTGGAGGGCATCTGAAAAGCTCTAAAACCAGAAAACATCAGGGTGTCCTGAGAATCTCCACAATTCTCTGATGGAAGGAGCTGCAGATGTTAACCACAGCAGTATTTTTACATTCCTGGAGCAAGCACTCATTTCTCTTGAACCAGAGAATCCCTAAAACTCTGCTAAGGCTGCTGCCAAGTTGGTCTCTCCTCACTCCTGGGATTACAATGTGCCACCTTCACTGATGAAGGAACTGTATGTGTGCAGAGATCCCTGGAGAATCAACACAATCCTCCTCATAATTAGCATCTGTCCTGCTAATTTAGGTCAGTACTCTCTCAGGTTTCCTATCACTGGGGAATCTTACCAACAGATGAGCCTGAAGAATGGTAACACTCTATTCCAAGCCCAGTGTTCATTACTTTAACAGCAACTCTGTTTTGGTTAGTATTTGTGAAGTAATGGCCACATGGCCTCAATTTACTTTATTCACAAAGAAACCAGAGCCTCCCCATCTCCTGTTCAAGAGAGCTTTAAAGAGGATATTTCTGCACACACCAGAGATGCTGGAACATCCTACCTGGCATCAGAAGCAAAGTAATATTCCACAGCTTTCTCCTCCACGGGGAAGAGGCAGGTGGTGCTGTCCACTCGGGACAGGTTGCAGCTTCCCTTCTTGTCTTTCCCTAGGAGACAGGAGGGTCAGGGGCTGCCCAGGTGACACACCTGGGCACAGGTGACACCCAGCAGAGGCCCCAAGGCATGGTACCAACATGAAGCACTATTTTCATACCTGCAGGTGGGCACAGCAAAAGGAAAAGCAGCACTTGTGCTGCTGTGCCCACCCTCAGTTCACTTGCAAGAGTTTTATGGGTTTTTAATAAGTCTGCAAGTGTATTACTAATGCAGTTTGAAGTTTAGAGGAAAGTATCAGGAAAAAATCCAAATTGAAGTTTTGTGTGGCTCCCCTAGCAGAGAATTCAAGGTGCTTTATGAGCAGCCACATTTCCCCATTAACCCTGCCCTGTTGATCATTTTAAGTTTCTCCCACGTTCCTCTCTGGTGAGACTCCCCTGAGCCCCCAGAAATGGAGCAGCATTGCTTTCTTTGTCTGTTACTCTCAGCACTGGGGAAATGCTTGCAGAGCTGCCACCTGTGTGCCCACCCTGCTCCCCCAAGCACCACAGGTGGAACCCAAACCTATTTCTGTCTGGCTGAGCTCACTGGTCAGACACAGCTCAGGAAATCCAGGATTAAGAGCTCAGTGTTGTTCCTGCACTACCAAACACAACCACCTCATTCTGATCAGAAAATCAGACCTGAGCTGTTGCCAGGGAGGTATCCAGGGGTGCCAGAAGACACAGGACTGAGAGCCAGCTTTGGAAGAATCTGTCCAAAAAGTTCAGCATTTCACCAAGGATCCTTCCTGGAGTGCTCTGGCAATTCCCAGTACTGCCTCATCCTCCTCCAAACTGCTTCTCAGTGGTGAAGCTCATCAGGGATGCAGATGAGGCTCCCAACACCTACTGCTCAGCACCAGCCTCGAGTAATATTATTTGCCAGTCATTGTGCAGGGTATGGGGAGGGTGGGGGTGGATTAATCAGCTTATCTCCCAAAATGGGACTCTTGCTGAAGAACAGTAACACTGAAGTTACTCCATTCTATATTTATTCCATAATCCTTATGTTGTTTCACCTACTAGACACTGATCTGATTCAGTGATGCAAGTAGAGCTCGCAGTGTTCTGGTTTCCACTTCTGCAGATAAAAATGTAAAGGAAAAATACTGCTTTCATGTTGATACTCAGTGAAAAAGGTCCACTCAGCCAGTGATTTAGAGCCTTCCAGTTCAGTTATCAAGTCAGTAAATGAGGAAAACAATGCCTGTGTTGTTGAGACAGGACAGACTGATTTGGTGTTGAGAAGGGACAGAGCAGAGCTGTTAGTGGCCACTCCCCCACAGAAGCACCCAGACCTGATCAGAACATGCAAATTTGGTTTCTCAAAATAGTGCATTTCCCTGCATTGGCTTTATTATGTTTCATTGCTTTCCTGCATTATGCATTCTGCACTGGAGGACGTTTTTATCTGTGGATTTGTGCACAGATTGTCCATTTATCTATAAATAATCTGATTGCTGTTCTACTGCACCAACCTCTCATTTACTACAATTTAGAAGCAACACAGAAAGAATCTTTTCATCTCTTCCCTTATGCACCAAAGAATGAAGAATTAACCCAGGTACAGTAAAAATGGGCGGGGGGAATTTCTCAGAAAAGCCTCACTGCCTCTGAGAGCTGAGGGACTGGCTCCTCAGAGCCCCTGGGAACTCACCTGGCTACAGAATTTTACATCAAAAACTTTATACAGAGAGAGGTACACTGGGTAAAGAGAGCACAAAACATCACTTGATGTTTGAAGTCAGGTAAACCAGCTCCTGGCAGAGAACACAGTTCACCTCCCAACAAACCCAGGTTTGCTTTTCCTCCAGCAAGAGAGATCTCAGATATTTTACCCAGGGAGTGCCCGAGGCCACTGAGCCTCTGCTGAGGGTGGAATCCCATTTGTTTACAGTCACTAACAACCAGATCCTCCCCCTCACAGAAAAGAGCTCTCCTACTTCAGATGTGAGCCTGGTTCATCCCATCATGTGATGGGTTGGCATTTAAAGCATTTCAAGTGAGTAACAGATGGTTCCCCTGATAAATGAACAGGGAAGGAAGTCCCAGCCTCAGGCCAACCTTAGTGCTGCCACCAGACTGCAGGTGAGACTCACACCATGGTCAGGGGGAGGACACAGCTCTGACAACCCAAACTCCAGAAGGAATTTTGGGCAATGCTTGCATTAGGATTAGTAGCAGCCTCCTGCTTTAGTGGAGTTTATTTTTAAGGTAATTCACTGTTTCCTTCTGTAACCAGAGCTGCAGGAACACTCAGTACAGCCTGCACTGTCATCAGTTTTTGCACATATGCTGAGCATTATGTCCCAATATTTGAAATGGATGGGTGGATTTTTCTGTGTGTTGCTCATGGTGTTTCTGATCAAGAAGGAATTTTGATTCTCCCACGTGTTTCACTACACTACACGGAAAGCAATAACCACATATTAAAAAGACAATGCATCTTGGTCCCATTTATGATTCCTTTCCTAAGGAACTGCAAGATTTGCCTGAAATTTCAAGTGTTAGCTTTTCTCTGGTCGGCACCTTCCTCCATTTTTATGGATATTCCATCAAAAGAATGATCCATAGATTGTACAGCTGAAAGTGCAATTGGAAAAAAAAACCAAACCAAACTTGAGATAATCAGTAAAAAGTACAGTGTTACATAAATACATTAATATTACTGCTAATCATCCAAACCAAAGGCAAAGCTTCTGGGACTGGTTCTTGCAGCAGGGGATCAGTAATTGTTAGGGAGCAGAAGGACAGGACAGCAATTCCTTGGATCCCTGCACTGCTCAGAACACAAGTCCAGGTCCCAGGGACTGAACAGGCTCAGACCCCTCTGACAACAGTGAATTACAGAGCAATTCTTAGTCATCTTCCATTTTCAAGGGTGTCTGTGGTGGTAGAACACGTGTGAGAGCAGGATGGCCAGACCACATGAAGAGACATTGTCCCACAAGGCAAATGAGGTGGGGTGGCAGGGGTAAGGTCTGTGACAGTGCTGAGCTCCAGCCTGCAAAGCTCTCTCATCTTTGTTCTTGAAAACCACCAGGCTCACAAACACCAATGTGCCACGTGCAGAACAGAGACTTCAATTTAACTGTACTGTTTAATTTATTATACTGAGCTATTCCAACACCTCTGGGAGTGTCCAAGGCCAGGCTGGATGGGGCTTGGAGCATCCTGGGACGGTGGAAGGTGTCCCTGCCTACAGCAGGGGTGTTGGAACAAGATGGGCTTTAAGGTCCCTTCCAACCCAAACCATTCCATGACTAGACTTTATTCTACCATACTACGACGTGTTTTTCATGCAAAACCTGGACATTAAAGCTTTCATTACACCAGAGGCCACCTTGGGGGGTATAGCTGGGTAGAAAGCATGGGTTAAAAACTTGCTTTTAAAAGAAGGCCTCTAACAATGGTTTCATTTCCAATTTCCAGCTGAAAGCTGCATTTCAGGGGAGCTGCTCCCCACTCACCCGTGCGGTACAGGATGGGGATGTGGTCGGTGGAGAGCTTGTGCTCGCTGCGCACGCCGATCAGCAGGGGGCTGCCTCGCCTGCAGGGACACAGGGACAGCCTCAGCCCCCGGGGACACCCCCAGCCCCACCCAGCAGCTCGGCTGCACCAGGGCACAGCCAGAGCCTCCCAGAGCAGCTGCTGCAGCAAACACAGAAAGGATCGTGGGATAAAAAACACGAGGACGTGAGGAACCTACATCAGGGTTAGACAAACTTCTCAAGAGTCACTGCACACCTGGACCAGGGCCTGTTCCTCACTGCACATATCTACAAACAGGTTTTGGCACTGAAGTTCAACCCCAGTGAAACCACCCCAAGGGATGCTGGTGTTTAAAAAGTGGGACAGAAAACCTGAACACAAGGCTGGCCCAAATTCCAGGCCAAGTGGAGGACTTGTCCAAGTGCTGCCACAAGAGCAAGCACAAAGGAAAAGGTAAAATCATCTCCTTTCCAATCATAACCAGGGGACACAGGTGAGGTACAGCTGGTCAGTAAGAAATTTCCAAAATATCTCTGGGAACTTTCTGTTGTGATGGAAAACAAGAGAAAGGAAATTAAAAAAACAACCACCCTCTCACCAGCATGTACAGTGTGATGAGAATGATCTCTACTCTGTCTTCTAACTTGAGGATACAAAAACAAGTCACAGACAGGGTGCCAGAATGTTCCTTCCCAAGACAACACTCACCTGGTACCAACTGCCTGCCCAGGGTAATGAATACTCTTGAACACAAGGGCAAAAGCACCTTCCTGCAACAAGAGAAAAAACCTCTTTATCCCTTCAGCTGAGGCCCAGGCACTGTTTCAGTGTTCCTGGCACAGAAACTGCTCCTGTGTTTCTGTGGACACAGAAGAGACACCAGAAAGGTTTCACAGGTGTTTCCAGGACTGCCTGTAGCTCCAGCCCCCCCATCCTGGAAGGATGTCCCTCCCCTGAGCCTGGCAGCGCATCCTCGACCACTGCATGAGTCTCCTGAACCCCCAGAGAGACACCCAGACCCCCTTGGTTATCAAGCAGCTTTTGCTTTAGCTCAGGGTGCAGTGAGGGGACCTGCAGAGGCAAAGATCTGCTATAAAAGAAGCACCAAAACTGCAGGTTGTCTGCTCAGGTGAGGTGCCACAACCTGCCAGCAACACGAGTTCCTGGCTTGTTGCCACACCAGCTCCTGGCAGGTAAACCAGGAAAACTCAGCTGAACCAGGTGCTGCGGGGTGAGAGGTGAACTGCGGTGGATTCCTACTCCTGCACACAACCACGCAGTGCAGGCAGAGGCTCCGCGGAGCAGCTCCCACCAGGGGTCAGCAGCAATCCCGGGTGGAGCTTTGGGAAGGACTGGAAGCAGCACAGACTCTCCCAGGCCGGCTCCCACCACCCCAGCCAGGGGCTGGCAGCCTCCAGGTGCTGCCATGCCCAAGGACTGAGACATTTCCCAGATGAATACTGACAAACGTTCAAGAAAACCAAATGTACACCTGAGATGAACAGTCAGAGGCAGGAGAGACAAAACCAGGCCTCAGCACGTGCCCCAGAGCACCCTGCAGCAGTGCTGCGGCTGATGCTGCAGCACCTGGCTGCACTGGGGTGCAGGGGCTGTTTCTGGGGTGGCTGTGTCCCACTGTGCCCGTGCCCAGCTGCCCCTCCGTGGCCCCAGGTTACCAGCTGCTGGATGACCCTCTCCACCAGCGTGGAGAAGCTGATGTCGTCGCTGTCGCGGTTGTCGTACATGTACTTGACCAGTTTGACGATGCTCTCCGTGTCCGTCTCTGACTCGAAGTCGTAGCCCTTGCTCTCCTGCAGGGACAGCCCGTGTGGGTGACAGCCCTCTGCCTCCCCTCCCACCTTGCTTTGCCCTCCTTCCCACCTCTCCTTTCTTTGTTTTTACTACTCCCTTTCCTTCACCTTTTTCTTCCTTCTTTTCCTCATGCTTTTTCTTTTCTTCACTCCTGCCTTACTCCCTCACCTTTCCTTTCCTTCTTCCTGCTCTTCCTCTTCTTCCCTGCCTCTCCTTTCCTTCCCTTTTATCCTTCCATACTGCAGTTGTTTCTACTCTTTCCTCCCTCCTTTTTTTCCCATCCTTCACTCTGCTTTTCCTCTTCCTTTTACCTTCCTGCCTTTCCTTTTTCTTTCTTTTCTGCCTCTTCTCACACTTTCCTTCCACCCTTCCTGCCTTTTAAATTGCAAGAATATGAGGAGAGGAGGAGAGGGCAGTGAGTGGGAGTGTGAAGGGAATGGAGGAGTGGGAAAGTAAAGGAGTGAGGAGGAGTGTGAGAATGTGAGGGGGAGAGTCAGGATGGGAGGGACACGGGGAGGGGTCTGAATGGGAAAGTCTCAGTGGGAGAATGAGTGGGGGATGAGGAGGGAGTGCAAGGTGAGGGCAGTGAGCAGGGTGGTGAGTGTGAAGGTCAGAATATGAGTGGGGGAATGGGCAGAGTGGGAGTGAGGTAGGGAGGGAATGGGGGATGTAAATGTGAGAATGTACTCACAATAGGAGAGTCTGTGAGTGTAAGGGAAGGATTGTGAGTGCAAATATGGGTGGGAGTGCAAAAATATGAGTGGGGGAACATGAATGGAGGTGAGAGGTAATGTGAGTGGGGAAATGACTGTGAGAGATGAATGAGGAGTGGAGCAACATGAGTGAAGGAATGGGGAGAGTGAGGAATGTAAATGGGAAAGTGAGAGTGAGAACACAAGAGGGGGAATGAGCTGGGAAGGGTGTGAGAGCAAAGGGAACTGAGAAAGGAGGGAGGGTCTCGCCCCCCAGGGGTCACTCACCAGGAATTTCTGCAGGTCCTTGTAGTTGGTGATGATGCCGTTGTGGATGACTATGAACTCTGGGGACAGAGGAAAGGCCCTGCTCAGCCTCGTGCCAGCCCCAGCCTGGCAGCAGAGCCCACTCATGTCCCTGTGGGACAGGCTCTCAGCAGAATAAAGCACATTTCACCTCCTGGTGCCATTCCATTCCAAAGAACAGCCACAAAAATTCTCCCCATCCCATTTCCTACTCCTCCTTGCTCTATGCCCACGCAACCATCCAAGCCCTTGGCCCCCACCCCAGCCCCTCCTGGGATCCCTCACTGCAGGAAACACTCCCTGTGGCTGGAACCCAAGTGCAAGCCCTGGGGCTTCACCGCAGCTGGGCTCAGCACCACAGCCTGAGTGAACCCAGTGCCTGTGTCCAGGCGGCCCTCCCAGGACATGGAGGGGGCAGAAGCTCCCCCAGAGGCCCCAGGAGCTGCTGAGGATGCCAGGGCAGGCACTGACCATTGTTCTTGTCGGAGCGCTGCGGGTGGGTGTTGACAGGGTTGGGCTCCCCGTGCGTGGCCCAGCGCGTGTGGGCGATCCCCAGGTGAACGTCAAACTCGATGTCCAGGTCCATGTCCTGTTGCTCTGCAGCAGAAAGTTTTAGTCCTGAGGGGCTGCCCATGAGCCAGGTCAGGCTGGGAGTCTCACCAGGCCTCAGGGACTACAGGACAAGAATGCTGACAGGGCCAGCAAATCCCTCAGGACACAGAATCACAGAGTTGTCAGGGTTGGAAAAGACCTTTAGGATCATCAAAGGCCGACCAAAAGCTCAGGGGGTTTCAGGCCAGGGCAGATGCATACAGAAAACAGCCCTGCACTCCTTGCTCTGCCAAAACAAAAAGCAACCTCCAAGGAAGAATCCAACCCTGAGCTGTCTGTCAGGGGTGCTCCTTGCCACCCTGTCACCCATGCCTGAGCCAGGCCTGCACACCACCAGGGTTATTCATGCATCCCTAACCCCTGTCTCTCCAAAGTTTACCATGAGCATGAATATTAAAAAAACAAACAAAAAAAATACTCCTCTTACTCCACTAGTGTTTCCACAATCTCTTTAAAACTGTGTATCCTGACATTTTCTTGAGCAGGCAAACCACCCTTCAGGAGTCCTCTCCCATTTCTGTACCACACACCCCACCTCGTCTGGGTTTTGTGGCTCCTGGCTTACACTAAAATTAGAAATGAGACTAACCCACCTCCCTCTGGGACACTCAGCACACTGTGCCTCAGGTGAACACAAAAATGGGTTAAAAATACTTGAATTACACAAACACAGCAGCTTCTGAATGTGAAGTTGAGGTCCTGAGTGCTCTGAAAAGCATCTCCCTGCCCTCAGACGGCCTGTATTCCACTCCCAACAACTTTGTGTACCTTTGCATTGAGCTCAGATTTAATTAATTAAGGTTTAAGTAACAGGAACAGAAAGAGGCAGAAAGAGATGCAGAAGCCTCAGTGTCTGCAGTCCCATCAGTGTGACAGTGACACACAGCAGTGCCCTCCTGAAGCCACTGCAGAGCCCAGCCCCACGGGAGGGACGGCTCCAGCTGGGACAAGCGTTGCAAGGGAACATTTAAAACCCAGCTGGGGAGGTTCCTACAGCACTTCTCCTTCTGCTCAAGCTCTAGGTCTTGATAATTACCTCCTGCTAATTCCTCTAGCCCTAGTTCAAGGAGTTTTTTGATTGTTTGGAGTTTTTCTTGTCTGTTTTCCACAATGTATTTCAGGTCTATTTTACTTCAGTAGGGTGCAGCTCATTTGTCTTGAAAAAATCAGGACTTCTCCATAACTTCACACCAACAACCACAGGATCACCAGGCTCTTCACAGCTCATCCCTGAGCATTTACACCTCTGGCTCTTTACACAGGAGTTACTTGGAAATTCATGTTTGTGGGTAAAACAGGTGATATTCAAAACACAAACTTTGAGGGAAAGGAGGAAAGGGAAGATACTCACTGTGAACCTCTTCATCCAGAGCCTTCACTTTCCCTGTCTGCTTGATGATGTGGATTTTGCAAGCATTGGCTTCCCAGTCTTTGTCATTTCCACCGTCCAGTCCCACACCTAAACACCGTGCAATGTGGAGAAAGAGGGTCAACTGCAGAAGTTATAACAATATTTTATGTTAACAAATCTTGCCCTTTTGGATTCTTCCTGAGCTCTTTTTCCAAAAGCTGGTCTGCCACATAAAGGCAAGAAACCCCTGAAATAAGTTTTCCCTTTGTCACCTTCTCAGTATTTTTAAAGCCTTAGGGAAAAAACAAAAACGGAACATCAAAAATGCTTGTAGAAATCTGTATATTGAAGTTAATCCAAACCTCTGACCACAGGCACATCCAGTTTGTGTTCTAGCTTTCTTCAAAAGCAGAAGGTGATGGAAACCATTCACAATCACACCAGGAAAACCCAAAACTTAAAGCCCAAATTCCCAGAAGAGCTGTGAGAGATACCTGCAGAGTCATAGCCCCGGTACTCCAGGCGCTGCAGCCCCTTGATGAGGGTCTCCAGGATCTCCCGTCTCGTCCGGGGAACATGGTAGTTCAGGTAAGCAAAGATACCTGTGTGGGGGAAAGAGAATCATCTCACACCAAAACCACAGCTGGGCAAGCTCTGTGTGAGCACCAGGACCCCACTCCCGCAGCCTCTGTGCCTGTGGGAAGCTCCCACTGCACTCACAGCTCTGCCTGCCCCAACCAAGGCTGAACAGAGACATCACTGACAGTCAAGAGACCAAAACTACCCAAAAACACTGAAAGCAACTGAGCAGGACAGGCCTGGGCAGGATGGGAGAAGGAATTTCCCTGTAAGGTGGACCTATGCAACAGGATGAGCTGTCAGGAGACAACACAGGGCACAGGAAACTCATCCCTGCAGGTGAACAAGTCAAGGTTCCCTCACACGGAGCTGAAGAACCATCAGAGAAAGGAGTTCTTCCTCCAGTAGCTTCTTCCAAGTTCCTCCCACAGACTCACTAAGAAAAAAATCATTTCCCTCATGCAAACTAAGACTCCCAGACTAATGGAGCTCTTTTTCCTGTAGGTTTCAAAGGAAGAGGAATTGTTGCTTCTATTTTTACACTAATTCCTCGATTTCTGACACCAGCTTTGACTCAGAACGATTCCCCTTGGTGCCACCATGGAGCAGCAGGATGAGAAGACATTAACTGGATGTTACAAATAGCTATACTCAAAACCTATAGCTTTCACATTTGAAAGGAGAAAATATCCGTGTAGAGCAAAACACCAGTTTCACACAAACACCCATCTGTGTAAGTGACCATTTGAGTTGTAACCCCATCATGTTTCATGTACCTTGGATACCATTCCCACATGATCCCTGGAGCCTCACACCTCGCTCTGATGCTGCTGGGCCCTTCCAGAAGCACTGACAAGCCCTGCACCCCTGGGTGGCATTTCAGGTCCCCTGACACGGCACAGCCCAGCCCCACGCAGGCACAGCCACCCGGGAAGCCGTTCCAGGGCACGGCCCCAAAGGCCACCCGGTGGCATCACAAGCAGGGACCCCCCAGCAGTGCTGAGGTGCTCTGGGTCCTGAGCACTGAATTCCTCTTGCTGTGGCCAGCCTGGCTCCTGCACACCCTTCCCAGAGAACAGCAGCAGTGTGAGAGGCACAAGGGCCCCATTGACGGAGCACAGACAGGGCCCTTCCTCCCAGCAGGGCACGGCCCAGCCACGGGCACCGGCAGGACAGGCTGCAGGGAAGGGTGGGGAAGAGCCCTGGGACACCTGTGGAACTTGCCAAGGGGGAGGAAGAACTCGAGGGGTGCTGGAGGGGAAGCAGAGAACACCAAACGCACTTTGTGTGCTCTGCCACCGCACACTGGCTCGGCCAGGCTGTGCCTCCAGCCTAGGCAGGGAGCAGCGTGTCTGAGGGGAGTGAGGGGATGGGCTGGGACAGAGGGATGGCAGGGATGAGGGGTGTGAGGGGATGGACTGGGACAGAGGGATGGCAGGGATCAGGGGAGTGAGGGGATGGACTGGGACAGAGGGATGGCAGGGATGAGGGGAGTGAGGGGATGGATTGGGATCACAGGATGGCAGGGATGAGGGGAGTGAGGGGATGGATTGGGATCACAGGATGGCAGGGATGAGGGGAGTGAGGGGATGGACTGGGACAGAGGGATGGCAGGGATGAGGGGAGTGAGGGGATGGGCTGGGACAGAGGGATGGCAGGGATGAGGGGAGAGAGGGAATGGACTGGGACAGAGGGATGGCAGGGATGAGGGGAGTGAGGGGATGGACTGGGATCACAGGATGGCAGGGATCAGGGGTGTGACAGAATGTTCCAGGACCATGGGATGGCAGGGATTAAAGGGTGTCAGGGAATGCTTCGTGACCACAGGATGGCTTCTGGCAGAAGGCTTTGCAGCTTATTCTGAACCAAAAACCAGCTCCCTCCAGAAGGGTTGACTTTGGACAGCTTTGTTAAATCTGAACCCAAAACAGACAGTGACTTGAGATGTTGTTTTCTCCACAGATTTCAGCAAGTTCAGTCACACCTGAACTAAAAAAACCCCAACCAACGGCCCAAACCCTGCCTCCCTGTCCCAGCTGCCAAAGGCTGGCAGTGCACAACACAGTGGGCACCAAGTGGCAGTGGCCTCCCCACAGGCAGGGCTGGCTCAGCTGGGAGGAGAGGAAAAACCAATGTTTATCCCTGCCTGTACTGCAAACACTAAACACACATCCAGAAAGGAGCCAACTTGGCATTTGTCTCAGGCACTGGAAACAGCTATTAATTACAGCACAATTATATTAAGATTATTCATGAGGCCTGTGGAAAAAAGCTGAATCCAAGACTCAGAATGCCATGAAAAAAAAACCCAACCCTCCCCAGAAAAACAACCCAAGGAATTCAGTGCTTCTCAGAAAACAGAGACTATGAAAACTAAAGACACCATAAGAAATGCAAACACAGCGTTAAGGCTGTGAAGTATGGACATGCTCTTCCAAAAAAACAGATCCTGGGAGATTCAGTTTTGATTCAGTTCAGCTTTTAGATCCTGAGAGGAAAATAGCTAGAATGATAATGGAGATGCCACTGGGAAAATCAAATTCTAAGAACTGAACTGTGAGCAACACATTTTACAAATGAGAAGGCAAGTAAGAAGAGAGGTTTAAAACTCACCTTGGAGAAAACAGGAAAAAATGAAATAAAAATAGAATATGCATAAATAACACAGCATTACAGTAAAAACTGAGACAATAAGGCTCCTGAAAAAGAACACAAGTCTTCCTAAATGCATGACTTACTAATCTGCAGGCTAAAATCCAATATTTGAAGGCTTATCACCCATTTGTGACACTTATCATGATGAACTATGTGCAAATAAACTTCATTTATTGGGAGTATTTACAAATGTGTTTCATTTTCCCCTTTACAAACATCCTGTAATGATGTAATACTTCATAGCTGGGGAAAGTTTGAATCCCCATGTAGAAAACAGCATTTTTACTGTCTCTTAACTACCAGATCATTCAGGAATATCTGAGCAATCGCACCTTGTAACCACTTCCAATTTTAAGTACAGTTCCACTGCCCATGACAGAAACACTACCAGGAAAAAAGATGCAAAGTGCTCTTGACACTTCACTGATCTAGGAGTATTTCTGAAAAATGTTTCCTTCTCCCAGCAGCCACCAGCAGGGCTCTGAAGAGAGAAGCTTTCTCTGGAATGAGCCCTTGAGCCGTGGTCTCACGTGTGTCACTGCTCAGTGAGGATCCCGTGGTGCCCCGGTGACACAAAGTCCCTTCAAGAAAAACCCTGTGACACAAAGTCCCTTCAAGAAAAACCCTCCTTTTACTCAACCCACGTGAGCAAAGGGCCGCTTCCTGCAGCCACAGAAGGCAGCTGAGGTGGCACAGAGAACACACAGCTCCACATCCCAGCCCAGAAAAGGCCTCTGCCACACGCCTGAGACACGTTTCCCTCTGAGCCACAGTGCCTCGTTCAAGCCTGGCTCTCTCCCTCCCTGAGCTGATACTCACATCAGTCAACACAGCTCAAGACATGAAAAGACATCAAGTGCAGAGCTCTGTCAGGAGCCCTCTCAAAAGTGACAATTTCTCCGTCAAAGTGACAGTTCTTTGAAATCCAGGAAAACATTGGTTTGGATGGAATTCCAAGGCAAATCCAAGGAGTTCCATCAGGATCCCACACGGTGTACCACCAGCCTGGATGCCAGGTGCTGAAAATGTACAAACTTTGAGCAGAACATTCCCCAGACCAGCCCACCATGAGTTTTCAGGTCCCAGCAGACCCAAAATAGGAGTTTTGGTTTCAGTGCACATTTAGACAGCCTTCCACACAATGCTTTCAGCAACAACGTCACACCTGCCCTCTGTAACACTGCAGAAGGAGCCAGCAGGAGGAAGCACTCCAGAAAACCAGGATCTATAATGACAATTAATCACTGTGCCTTGAGGAGCCCTGAGCTGGCATTGTTTGAGGTGAAATATGCGTGACAGAATAAACCAGCCCTGGGAACTTCCTTCTCGTCCAGCACTGTGTAACTGTGAATCCCCAGCTACAAGAGGAGAGCAGCAAGGACACTGCAGGAATTCCTACCTGGCAGCCTCAGAAAACACAATACCCCTGCCTGGAACACTGATACACCTCAGGACTCGACACCAATGCAATTCAGAATTAGAACAGCAGAGACACTTCACAGCATAACAAAACATTTCAGCTACAAACCTGACACAGGACTTTGCATGTGTGGACTGGAAAGACCAATTCAAAGCATATCAGCTTATCAGACAACTCTTGAATCATGCTAAGATCCATAGTAATAAGTTCTCTATGCATTTCTCTCAAGTGATAACCTAGAATATAAAACATTTCCTTTCTTGCAGGTTTGCCTTAAACACCTTACCTGGGGAAACACTAGAACAGGCATTCAGCTACTCCTGACACTCAGCTCTCCCACAGAGCTGATTTTTAATACTCAAGCACAAATCCTAGGCCTTCTTAACACCAGCTACATAAGGAATTCCCTATAAAGAGTTGATAATTTTAACAGAATAACATTTTCAACAAATGGACATTGTTGACTTCTAAAGCTGACAGTCACAATACTTTTTCTGAGAACTTTATTTTCCCCATGAACTTTTTTGGAGCTCAGGTTCCTTAATTTCATGGCACATCCACAGGCAAATGAAATGAATCACCCCTTCCAGGTAAATGACTGTCTGGAGATACATGAAGGAATTGCTTCTTGTAATCCTTTTCCTATAAAAGTAGGAAAGCCTTCAGGCTGGGTTCTCTTCCAAATTCCTTTTCCTGTTACCCTTAACTCATTTCCATAGGCCTTGTTATCAGTACATCCACCTGGCAATTCCAAGGAATCCTTTATCCCAGAATTGCTGCTCAGCCCCACTGGAGGAGCTCCTGTTGCTGCTGCCCGGCAGCTCAGGGCGGTGCCGGTCGCTGTGTCCCAAAATATCCCTTTTTCTGCCCAGTCTGAGGAGCACAAGGTCAGGCCCAAGCTCACTGCTGTCACTGTTATGTCTGGGAGCTGCACAGGGGAGGGCTGACACTCAATTCATCACCTCCAGGCTGGGGAAAAAGCAAAACAGAAA
This sequence comes from Phylloscopus trochilus trochilus, assembly GCA_016584745.2. NCBI lineage: Eukaryota > Metazoa > Chordata > Aves > Passeriformes > Phylloscopidae > Phylloscopus > Phylloscopus trochilus. Next base: position 1,455,799 of record WQNJ02000045.1, on the reverse strand, counting down.
AACATCCACTCCGTGGGGACACGCATTTGTCCACTGGACACTTCTCTCGCTGCCCACGCACACGGCTCCCCCTCCAGCTAAAGAGGGCAGGAGAGGAAACAAGCAGAGCAGCAATTCCAGGGACTCACTCTGGGCCACAGCCTCTGCTCCATGCTCCACTCCAAGGCAGACACAGGTGCAACAGATGTGGAAGGGCTGAATGTCCCCACTGACGTGCACATAACCCCAGAACTAGAAACTCAAGTCTTTCCTAAGCCCATTTTTATCTGGAGTAATCACTAGTCAACCAAGACCTGAATTCTACAATCCCTTTTTGTCATTAAAAGCAGTCATGGCATACGACAGGTTTACTGATTTACAGAACAGTCTATGGAGCCTGGCTCCCTTGAAAAACCTGTTTCCTGAACTGTTTCACAGATGCCTGAACTGCTTTTGTGCACTTGGACCAAAGCACATCCAGTTCAACCTCAGGTGTTCAAACTGCAAGTGCTAACACACAACCAAGGACAAACCCTGTTTTTCACTAGCACTATTAGAAACAAAGCCCCAGCACATCTAAACAGTACTCACAGCACAGCACCACCACTGGACTTTGAGGCTCCTTTCCTTTACCTGTCCAGCAGCACAAGCCAAGCCAAGGGATTTTGTAAGGTCACAAACCTGAACATCAGGCTGAAAGCACCGTGTTGATAATTTCAGTCTGGAAGCTGCTGAAGCTCTCCCTTCCTTCAGTGTCACAGACTGAGGTATCTGAGAATTCAGCTAACAATAGCAGCATTGTCACATTTATTCCTTTTAGAACTCATTTTAATAACTACCTTTCTGTGTGAAGTGAATTGGATAAAACTCTGAACGTGGATGAGCACCCACCAGGCAGCATGGCAGGATGAAGCAATGCTTATCCATCCCCACTCACAATTCCAGGACAGAAATGTTGTGTCTGAGGGCTCCAACACCACAGCAGGCCCTGCAGCTGCCACAGCCGGGGAAATCGAGGCCCTCTGCTCCAGACAAACCAGCAGCCACTCTCACTCCAGGATACATCCCCGACTCCCAGAGCGACACTCAGCAACAGAGAAGGAGAGACAATAATCCCTAATGCTTTTCCCACTCTTTCCATAAAATGTTTTAATAGCCAAGAAGAACTTCACTTCAAAAAGGGGAGAAACAAGTTAAATCCTGAACTGAGTAACTGCCCGGTGTTTTCAGGGCTTATCACAGCAGAAAAGACAAAGAGCAGAATGTTAATATTGCACATTTCAAAGGCCGGACCTCAAATAAGGAAAGCAAGAGGCACCAAAACCATCCCCAATCTTGCAGCAAGCTATTTATAATAATAATTATCCTTTCTATTCTTAGCTTTGCTCCACTTTGTACTTTTAACACGAATTAGCACAGTGTTAAATGTGAGCTGCAGTATGAGTCTCTGATTCTCCACAGCTTGACAGCTTGAAGGCAATGCCGATTTCATCCCACAAAAACAATGAGAAAAATGGCAACTTGCACATTAAGTGTAAAACCCACAGTCTCGCTGAGAACAAAATCTTGCACACAAAAATACAAGGGATGAAAAGAAAGAAGATAGCGTGGAAAGAAAATAGGAAAATCCAGCAGATCGCTGTTGCGTAAATTTCCATGGAAAACATGAAGACTGGATAGGAAGAGGAAGAGAAAGGATAAATGACATTCCTGTGTGTAAAGGATGAGGCAGGGTAGCTGTGTGGCCCGGGAAGCTGAGTGCAAGGCACGGCGGCGAGAGGAGAACCAGAACCAGCCCCGGCCCGAGCTCAGCCCGGGCTTGGGCCGAGCTCGCGGCACGGACCCGGCACAGCCGGGCCAGGCCGGCCCCAGGGCCCTCTGTCCCCAGCCAACACCGAGCCAACCCGGACCGACCTGTGCAAAACAAATTATCGGAGTTGTACCGCCTAAAACACACCACCACGGCTGGCACCCGGAGTGGGAGTGGTCCGGCAGGAGCAGAGCCGCGGCTGGAAGCGCCACCGGAGCGCTCCTGCCCACCCGGCCCTGCCGCGCACCGGGGCTCCCGTGCCCGCCGGGGCTCCCGGGAACCACAGCGGGATCGCCCCGGCCCCGGGCGGGGTGTCCCCGGCAGCACCGAGCCCACCCCACCGGCCAGGGCGCAAACCGCCCGGTGCTGCAGGGCTCGCACCGCCCGGGGCACCGGCCCTTTGTCGCTGCCGCCACATCCCCTACAGTCTGGGGACAATTCGCCCTTTAAGTCACCAACACGGCGCGAGCCGCCTCCCCCGCGGCGCCGGCGTTCGGGATAACGGGGCCGGGCCGGCTCTCGCCACAGCCGGGGCGGCGGTACCCTCCGTCCCCGCCCGGCCGGGACAGCGCCGCGGCCTCACAGCGCCCGCCCGGGCGGCTCCTCCCGCCGGCTCGGGGCCGGCCCGGGCCCCGCCGTCCCCCCGGCCCGGCGCTCACCGCACATGGCGTGTCCCGGTCCGCAGCCGCGCTGTCTCTGGCGCCGGGGCCGCGCCCCTCGCGCCAGGCCCGGCGCAGGCCCCGGCCCGCCCCGCCCCGGGCCGCGCCCGCCATTGGCCGCGCCGCCGCCGCCCCGCCCGCCCGGGCCCGGGACGTGGCAGCCGCTGCCGGGGCCGCGTCCGCCGCCGGGGCGGCCGGGCCGACAAAGGGGGGACGGGCACCGGGCGGTGGAAACACCCCCGGGGCGCGGGGATGGGCCCGTTCCCCGAGCGCCCCGGTGATTCCCGGCCCCGGGCCGCGGGGATGGGCCCGTTCCCAGACCCTTCCCGGGAATTCTCAGCCCCCAGACCGGGGTATGCTCGTCCCCAGACTTTCCCGGTAATTCCCAAGCCCAGACCGGGGTTTGCTCGTTCCCAGGCCCTTCTCCGGAGTTGCCAGCCCTCCGGGCGGCGAATGCTCGTTCCCAGATCCTTCCCGGTAATTCCCAAGGCCGGACAGCGGTGGGGAGATGTTCCCCCCGGTAATTCCCCCGGCAGGCAGGAGCAGCAGCCCCGGGATCATCCCCCGGCCTTTCCGCAGCACTCAGCGGCTGCAGAGCACCGGGTGAGGAAGCCGAGCTGGGGCAGAGAACAAGCGGCCCCTCAGGCTCCCGGACCCCCGTGACACCGGCTGCGTCCTGCCCCAGTCCACGCGGCCTGGCCTCCGGTTTCCTATTCTGGCTGCTCCATAACAGCCCCCATTCAGAGGCAAGAGAAAGAAACCATTAACATGAATCTGCAAAGCAAACTGGGCCAGGCGTAACTGACCAAGGCGTGACATCCACGCATCTGGAGAGCTCAGTGCTGCAGCCACCCCCACCAAACCCCGCTTGGAAACTTAGTAAAAGCCTAAGGCTACAAAAGAGAGCCATGCCTTAAGAAAAATGCCATTCATTCAACTTTATATTACACTAAAAAGTCAATAAAGAAATATTTCCTTAAAAAGCACAGAAATGTTAATTCAAACAACTGTGGGCTACTGCTCTTGTGAAAGCTGAATAAGTATTTGGCTAAAATATTTATTTTTAAATTTCTACCAAGTAATATGAAGGCTACCACATGCTGATGTGGTGCTATAGAGGAGATTCTCCACCAACTGAACTGATCCTGTTTAGGGATTCTTTGGAATAATTACACTGGTAAGGGATGAAAGAGAGGAACACGCTGGAGGCTTTCAAACCAGTCAAAAGCCAAATGAGGAGCACAAGCTCAGCTCCACGGTGGCACCACAAAGAAGGAACAGCATTCCAGGTCCCAAAGCCATCTGCTAAAGCCAGGCACCAGGAAGACATCATTCCTACACACGAAAGTAAACACAGCTCCTTGCAAAGCCCCATTTACGTATTTCAGTGTCAGAAGAGCAAATATTTCTGTGCCACGGTGTGCAGGACTGGAAGGAGCCCTGCTCGGCCCATCCTCCTGCAGAGGCAGCCAAGTAGGAGGCCGGAGAGCAAACAGGATACGGCAGCAGCAAACAGCAGCAGCAGCAAACAGCAGCACAGCCCCTCCTTCCCCTGCACGCTGCACAGGCACCCCGTGCCCTCCAGCACCGCAGCCTCCTCCCCGGGCTGCACAATTACACTGAGACATCAGCGGCTGCACGTTTAAACAGAACACTAAAGGTGGCTGAGCAATTCTACTGCTAAATGAGCTAATTAGTCTCTCTGCCTACTGAAGCTGATAAGGATCATTCTTTTCTAACATTTCCTTTAGAAGATACAATTTTTATAACAAATGTTTTTTGTTTCTGTTGCTATGGTTTGCACAGTGGTAATGAGCAAGGAGTTAGCTTTCCACAAGCCATAGCAGTGTTACAGCCTCCAAAATTAACAGCTGATGTTACAAGTTATCTTTCACACACAAAAATGTGATAGGAATCAGCAGCTTTTAAATAAGACTTGATAAAAGTAACATTCCTGAAGCTCCCATTTACAGAGTAGGGGCAGAGTCCTGTCAGTCCTACAAGCTGGGGGAATAAATATTTAATACTGCTATTGCCCAAAAAAGCCAAGGATCTTCTGCTTTCTCTTTTTTCAGTATTGAAGTTTCTATATGAAATACACATCACTGTTTTCTGAGCCCACCATTTCTTTCTATTGACATAGCACAAAGTGAAGCAAAAAAAATTTTTTATAATACAGGACATTTAATAAATTAGTGGGTGAACTGCCTAAACTGGTGATACATTCTCACAGGAAGCACAACTATTTTTCTTGACAAGGCAGATTTGGTTGTTCCTCAGCAAAGGAAACAAAGATGGTTTACATACACCAGGAGGTAAATGTTTATTTGGCCACAGATGACGAAGCTCAAGTAGAATTTGCTTCTTTCTCCACGTCATCATCGTCATCAACAATCTGAAATCAAATCCAGAAGTAGTTTAGATAAACAGTTTAAGCTCTCAGTGCTGCAGGATTTATTACATTAATTCCCTGCTGGACCCAAGGAGGACAGCAGTTATTCCACACCGCTGAATGACAATGGGCTCAGGAGGAAGGTAAGAAAAATTGGCAATCCAAAATGCCAGGAGGAAATGAGTTTTAATTACAGGAGCTGGTCAAGTTACCACAAAGGCCACGAAAACAATCGCTCCAGAAATCAGGTATTTCATGACATTTCAGGGGACAAAGCTCCTTGCTTTTTATCACGTCAAGTCACCACAGCACAAAGGTGTCAGCAAGCCTGTGTGTCCAGCTCTGGCTCCCTCAGCAGAGGAGGGCTGTGGGTGAGTCCAGCGAGGGTCACCTCTGTCCCCAACAGCCCTGCCAGCCCTGCCCCAGGGCCACTGCTGCTGCTCAGGCCAGCCTGGCACCCACAGCCCCCAGGGCAGCTCCCCAGCCAGGCTGTCCCAGCCCATGGGCTGCTACAGGACTCTGCAGAGCTCTCTACCTTTGCCAAGATACAGCAGCTGACTTGGAAAACCTGCACCTATACATCCCTGGTTTTCCCTAACTGCCAACCTGTTCCTGCTGGAAAGGGACAAAGAGCTCCTTTTCCACTGAAAAGGAAAGCTCTGTGATCCCCTGACCCACCTGTTCAACGCCTTCCACCTCAGGGATGTAGAACTGGAGCATGTTCTGTATGCCATTCTTGAGGGTGATGATGGAGCTGGGGCAGCTGGTGCACGACCCCTGCAGCTTCAGCTGCACAATCCCATCCTCAAAGCCTTTGTAAATAACATCACCACCATCTTCTTGCACTGTGGGCCTGATGGGACACAATACTCAAAGCTTGCAGAGCTGGAACATGGATCCTTCCAGAAACCCTCAGGAAAGCATTATTTAATACAAAAACCATCAAGATAGAGGGGTTTAGTCACTATTTCTCTACAACCACCTGGTTCACATTTCCAACAACTCCTGCCGTGCTGGACTATCTAATATAGAAAGTTATCCTGTAGGACAGTAGGCAAAGCATTTTTGCAATGACTGCAGCAGTGTCTGAAGGAATCAGTGAAATTTTAGGGCAGAGTGTGAGCACCCTGGAGCAGAGCTCAGCCTGCACAGACACCCTGGCTCGCCCGGAGGCTCCCTGCACACCCCGGCACTGCCTCTGCCTCTGCCAGTACATCAGGGGCGTGTCCCCCCCAGGGCGCAGTGCAGCTGTCACCTGTGATAAGAAGCCCTGCTTCCATAAATAAATACACACTTCTCCACAATTTACAGCACAGAAAATAGCTCCAACTAGAAAAGCTTAATCCTGCTCAGGGGTGAAGGAACCAGCTCCTGATAAGCTCACCCCAGTGCCACGAGCATTTCTGCAGCCTGCTCTCCCTCTGCCAGCCACAAATGCTCAGCATTGTAGCTCTGTCCCCATAGCAACATTTTTCCAGACCAAGTTAAAACCCATCAAGTTACCCTAACAGAAGCTCTTTATACTGATTTCCAAAATAACCCTCTGAGAACTACAGTCCTAACAGAAAAATCTGTGAACCTGACACATTTATAAACTCACCACAGCAAATTATTTCCATTCCAGAAAGCCAAAGATCATGATTTAAAATTCCATTCTCCTTACTTGAATTAACTTTTTGACACACTACAGGACCTTTCAGACATACATTCCCTCCATCCTGCACCTTCTGACAACTTCTCTGCATTTAATTTTGATTTGCTGGACAATAAATGCTCTATGTGTAGCCTGGTTTATGGATAACTTCTGAAAATACCCTGCTATAAAATGAAGGAAGATACACCACTGCTGATATTCTCATCAGCAGCTTCTTGGTGCACTTATGGGTACAGGGGGAGGAAATTAAAGAAATGAAAAGGTAGGAAAACCAGAATTTTGGGCAGAAATTCTATGCCTGTTACAAAAGGCCCCTGCAAAATCAAGGACTGACAACCCAGGGAGCTTAAACAACCAGGTGTCCAGCAGGAGCATGAACATTACTGCCACAGCTTTATACGACATTGTACTTGGCTTCTGGTTTCAACACTTAGTAGAAATGTTTGGGAAAGATGTTCCAGTGTATTTCTACTTTTTTTACTTTTTCAGGAAAATTAACTAGCACCATGTGTCTGGTCTGAGATAGACAAACTTTTAAATTATGTGATATCACTTTAAATGCAGCATCAGGAAAAAAAAAAAAAAGAAGTAAATTTTCTGGTTCCTGCCGTTTGTGAGCTGGGGGAGATGCCACCATCAGATATCACAAACACATCACACATCTTCCCCTGCACCTCAAATGTCAAGTTGCTTATTGCTTTCAGTTCCCTTTGGAAGGCAATTAATGAGCACAAAAATACTCTTCAGGTAAACACCACGATTGCAGCCACTCTCGAGACTTCATTAGTTACCATCAGTTTCTAAATTCAAGCTGTGTTAAAGCACCAATAAAACCACAACAGAGTGCAAGGCCAAAATCCGTTGAGGGCCAGGATTTTCTATTAAGAAATCTTCCTTTGGAGTATAAACTACTCTGGAACACTTGGAAGGGAAGGACAAGAACAATTATAACTGGATTGACACAGAGAGAGAAGAAGGTCTCTGTAAAAGCAAGGCCTCTGCTGTTTGCACTCCTTAAAGCAGCCAGGTTAAAGCCAGGTCCAAGCACTGTGGAGGGTGAGCCCTGCTCTGAAGTCACTCAGCAAAGAGGACTCTGCTCAGACAGGAGCTTCAACAAGAAAAGCAGAGTTTTCTTCAACAAGGAAACTTTTCAAATGAACAGCATTCCCAGCTCTGCACTTGAACCCCCTCACATCAGATGCTGAACCATGAAATCACATTCCCAAAGAAAAACACACTGTTCCCTAAAGAAACAAAAACCCTAAAACTAACTCACTCATCCAGCACCAGTGCTAACTGTTCACCTGATTCTTGTATCCAGCAGTTCCTTAATCATCAGTACAACTTCATCATCTTCTTCTGAAGCAGCTAGGGAAAAGAAAAATGTGCAAGTCAGAACACTGAGAGAATGCCAGGTTGCAAATTACTGCCTGCATTCATCTTAACAGGTTTTAAATTTAAATTCTCCTGCATGCTTTTCTGAGGGAGAAGTGGAGGCTCTTCTGGATGCCACAAAAGCCAGACCCAAAGGCAGACCCTGGCCTCTCCCTGAAGATTTGATTTACCTGTATCTGTCCTGGGTGCCTCGTCCGTAACCACAGGTAAGCCAGAGGCAAAGAAATCCATAATGGTTGCATAAATATCTGGTTTCAGTAAGTTCCAATCCAGGTCTTCGCTCTCCTGCGAGAATCAGAAGAGGGGAAATAAAAAGAAAGAAGAAGAGTACCTGCCTGCTGCTGCTATGTTACACAGAGATTCCCACATTAAAATGCCATCATGGACTCTCAGATTTGATGCACAGACCGGGCTTCGTGTCCTGTCAAGTCCAGCTTTGCCAAAGATGTTCAGTCAGACTCAGACTGCAAAAGTCAAGGAAGGCTCTCCCTGTTTGCAAGCCAATCAGGTGCTTTAAAAATATCAGCTAAAAAGGTGTGGAAGTCTCCAAAATATGTTATTATTTGACAGATATTTTCATCAACTGTTTCAGAGACTCCAGACTGTCAATTTACCAATTTATCATTCCCTTATCTTCTTCTATATTGAAGGCAGCGCCCTTTGGGCACCTGTGGACACTTCTGTGAACAGCCAGGGTGCCTGTCTGAGAGCCTGGCTGCATCTGCTCCGTGCCCATTTCCACATTTCCACACAGCTCATCCCTGAGCACAGCTGGGTCCCTCCCTGCTCACCTTGGTGATTGTGATGAAGTCTGGCCCAAAGAACACGCTCTTAACTCCCTCAATCCGGAATAACTGCCTGTTAAGGAAACAAGGGGGCAAAGAAATGGGCAAAAATGAACCCAATCTGACAAACTGAGTTCTAATTTTAACCATTAACAATATGGTTAACCCAACAAGTTCATCTACAGGAAAAAAAAATTAAAACTGTGGTGAACTTGCAGGTAAATACAATGTAAGGCTGTAAGAGTGTTTTTTGTAACTACGGGAGGGAAAAATAAATTCTCTTGAAAGACTGAAAAACACCAAAAATGCAATGAATGAAAGAACCAGAAATCTTATCACAAAACTATGTGTATTGCAAAATTATAAAAGTGATTTCACAATACCCAGTTTAAAGAATTTCTATACATGAAACACTTATATGTACAATCAACTGGATTTTGAAAAGACTTAAACCTGGAATTATGCAAGTGCGCCAAACTATCTAAAATAATTAAATCATTCTCTTCCCTCCCTCTCCTCCAGGGAGCTTTTGTTAATTCTTTGGACATTTTTATTCCAAATTATATTTAAAAGAGAATTATATTATCTTTAAAACATTCAAACAGTCATCCTACTTACAAAACCCAAAATCGAGGATCAGCAGAGCAGTTTTTCCCATGTTCCTGCACAGTGCACAGAACCAGGCTGGTCTGCACTGCAAACGTTGCAGCACGTACATCATCTTGGATGAAAATGTCTTTTTGCAGATAGATGACAACAAAAAGCCACTTCCTGACAGTCGATTTCACTCTGCAACCTGATGCACCTTGGCACAATGAGATCCTACAGCTTCAGCACTCTGCTAATATGTTGTGATGTCCTCAGAAACCTCTCACATTGGATTTATTGCTGCCAGTCACAGAGCTCTGCCTGAACAGATCCTGTTTGCTCTCAAACAGGCCTGCAAAAACCCCCTGAAAACATCAGAGCTGCATGTTTGATAACCCCCAGCTCCTGGAGGGAACACCACAGCCCAGAATTCTGCTTTTGCACAGAATTCTGCCAGAGTAGGGAAAGCTGCCTTGCCTGGGATCTCCAGGGGTAACCACTGCAGCATTTCTGGGTCTCACCCCCTGCCCAAAGCCCTTCCACCTGCAGAACACACAGAGCTTGTTTCCAGAGACTGACGTGAGAGCAGTGACACAAATGGGTGCCTCCAAATATTCCCAGAGACTCATGATGATGCTCCAAGCCCCCTCTGTGCCAAGAACTGAGTCTTACTCCAGACTGTGCATTTTGATTACTGAAGGCTGCACTCCCAAGATCTGTTACAGATCCAGCCCAGGACAGTGGCCTTTCTTTGAGTGAAGCATACATCTTCAGTGAAGGAAAAATCCACTGGTTTTGAAGTTCAGAGTAGCCCCAACACCTGCCAAGGAGAGCTGCTGCATTTGTTTCAGAGTATTTGGGGGCTATTCACTGACTGTTTCCCAATTCTAAACAGTTACATGATTGCTAAGTAACTACTTGAACGAAGAGTGTTCTGAGGGGAATTAATTTGAGAAATCAGGGCCAGAAGTCTCGCTGATGAGGCAGCAACTGCTCACAAATACTGATTTGTAACCCCTCTCAATCCAACTGCACAAACCAGACCATGGTGCCTCCTGCAGTGACAGAGCTGTGGGGAGTACAGACAAACATCTTCAGCAACAACCCTCCCAGCTTTCATCTTAGGCAGCATTAAATCTCAAATCCAAGCAAGATACTCCAAAGGAGGAGCAGAATGATGGGAAGTTGTGCTTAAAAACATCAGCTGCAGGCACAGAGCCCAGACCAAGCCCCTAAGCAATCATGATGTGTTTAATAATACCTTGCTAAAGGTGAGCAATAGGCTGCAGCTGGTGTGGAAAACTCCATGGTCCTGGACTCCAGCACTTCCCTTCCTGGAATAAACTTCAAGCTGTTTGGATTTGGTGTGTCCTGAGTTTGAATAAACATGCCTCTTACTGCAAAGACCAAAAAAAAAAAAAAAAAAGAATATAATCAAACCTAAGGAGCTTACATGAAAGTCAAGTCCTGATTACTCAGCAAGCCCCAGGTGATCCCTCTGCCCCAGAGAACTGCAGCCCAGGCAGCCACGAGGCTTTAAAAAGAACCTGAGAGCCCCAGAGCCACAGGAACACTGCTGAACGTGGGCATCTCACAGGAGACAGCAGGATGAAAAGAACCTTGGCTTAGCTTTTTTTGCTAACTTTTACTTAGCAAAAAGCATCATCCTCAGAATGAACAGCAAACTTTCAGCATTACCACAGGACATAAAAACCCACATTGTGCTCATCTGTTAATTTTTAACTGGTATTTACCTGCACGATGCCACACTGCAGATGGAAGAGAGGGTTTCTTTTGCAGAAGCTGGTGGAAAGGCTGCCAAGTTGTCAGATTGTGATCTTTTAACAGCATATGACAGAACCTAGAGAAAAATAACTTTACTAACAGTTTCCAAATTCCACATTTGCACTGTCCCAAGGAAAGACTTTTGCAGATGCTTTTAGGTGCCTCAGGACTCAGCAGGACGTGCCTGGGGTGGTATCATTGGCTCGGGTGAAGGTAAAGGGGGGAGAGCAGCAGGGAAAAAGAGAAAAACATTAAAAGGAAAAGGAAGACAGAGTGATGGAGTAACAGGCTTCAGTTTCACAGCTGTGAATACCTGATTTCTGTAACTGCATGCACAGCCAACAGCATCAGGGTATTTCAAAGCAAAGCGAACATCAGAAAATGAAAACAAAACCCACCTCACATCACAGACTAATTATTACATACTAAGGATCAATTATTTTCTAGTTCCTCTCCTCCTTATCAGCTATACAGGAGGAAAACTGATAAACTCAGTAAATGCTATCTGCAGGGGCTGTTCAATAAGAGGCTGGTTCTCTCTGGGGGTCATAAACCAGAACACAAGTACTGCAGAGGCTCAGAAACCTCAAACATGGAACAGGAGAGAAACTCGTGTCTCACGGAATGAACACCCCTGTTGTGAGCACAGGACACGTGAGCACAGAAGAAGTCCAAGTCTAAGTTACCTGCTTACTTTTCTGGGCTTGGGAGCAGGTAGAAACCACAACAGGACGTGTAAGGAAGGTTCCCGAAAGTTCCCTTTTCTCCCTTTAGCTAATTATGATTATATCCCATTTTACAGTGCTCAGCACAGAGCAGGTGTGCCCAGCGCTTTAGGGTCCTCCAAATTCCCCCAACCGCTTGATCTTCACTTAAATTGTGGGAGAGGAATTTCCTCTTATTTCATGGCCCTGAAAACACGGGGGGCAGGCGGGGTGTAAGAGCTCCTCATTGCCTGACCCTGTGCACTGTGAGGGTGCAGAATCCCCACTGACTGCAGGATCCTGAGCACACGGCAGCGGGATTGCTCCTGGCTGCGCTGCCCCGGCCGTGTGGGGAGCGACCCCGCGGTGTGAGGGGACCCCTAAGCCGGGTGTGAGGGGAATTCCCCTCAGGCTCTCCCCCGGGTGTGCAGGGCTGGGCGCTCAGGAGCTGCGTGTCGGGGAGAACCACCAGCTCGCGGCTGGAAAGGGGCTGAGGAGAAACAGCCTCTCGCTGGCCGCCAGGAAGAAGCGTCACCCCCGTCTGCGGTGGGGAAAGGAAGGGGAAGAGCCATGAGCAGCGGGGGCGGCCCTGGAGGTCGCGGTGCCGCTAACTGTGACGCGGCCCGTTTCAGTCCCGCGGGGAAGGGGCCAGAGGGGGCCCCTCCGGGATTAAGCCGAGCACCCTCCGCGAGAAAGCCGTGCCGGGGCAGCGGGAGCCGCGGGCCCCGCGGTCACCTACCGCCCGCCCAGCCCCGCCGCCGCGCAGAGCCGCCGCGCCGCCGCCATCTTGGCGCTCCCCGGGGCCGCTCCCGCCGCTGGCCGCGCCCGGCGGCGCCCCCTGGCGGCAGCGGCTGAGGCGATGGGGACCGGGCGGGCCCCGGCAGTGCCGGAGCGGCGGCGCCCGCTGCCCCCGGGGCCGGAGTGCTGCTCCCGCACCGCCGGGGCCCGAACAGCCCCGCTCCCGCACCGCCGGGGCCCGAACAGCACCGCTCCGGCACCGCCGGGGCCCGAACAGCCCCGCTCCCGCACCGCCGGGGCCCGAACAGCGCCGCTCCCGCACCGCCGGGGCCCGAACAGCGCCGCTCCGGCACCGCCGGGGCCCGAGCAGCGCCGCTCCCGCACTGCCGGGGCCCGAGCAGCGCCGCTCCCGCACCGCCGGGGCCCGAACAGCGCCGCTCCGGCACCGCCGGGGCCCGAGCAGCCCCGCTCCGGAACCGCCGGGGCCCGAGCGCCGCCGCTCCGGCATCGCCGGGGCCCGAGCAGCCCCGCTCCGGCACGGCTCTTCAGCCCCCCCGGGGACGGCCACTCCAGGGCTGGGCAGCCCTTTCCGGGAAGGGATTTTCCCACTATCCAGCCTGAGCCCCGCTCGGCACAGCTTTGGGCCGGTCCCTGTGCTCCGGGAGCAGAGCCCGGCACCCCCGGCTGTCCCCTCCCGTCACGGAGCTATGGAGACCCAGGAGGCAGCACCAAGTCTCTCTCAATGGACATTTATTTACACAAAGACAGAAATGAAATTACGAAGTGCAGCAAAGCCCAAGTAATATTTTGCACTTAGAGAGTCTCGGCAGCTGAATGATACCGAAAACCATGTTTAATCAGCACAAAGTGAGGCCCCACATCTCCCCGTGCCCCCGATGTCCAGATGCAGCAGCCCTGCATTAAAATCGCTGAGAAGCAGCAGCTTTGCAAGGAGAGCTCAGGGCTCCGTTCTGCCCTGGATGGCTTGGGTTCTCTCTGGAAGATAAACTGGATATAAACTGAAATATCCTCTGTTTAAAGCTGCAAGATCAGTTTGACACTACAGCTGCCAGATAAAACAGCAGGGCCAAACCCAATTCAGCACTTAGGAAGAACTCATTAAAACCCAGATTCCCTGTATCCAGCAAAAATATTTTCCATTGGGAGGGGAGAAGGAAGGCACAACGGAGACGGTGGTTGTCATCAGATACGATTTTAATAAAATGTACATAAGTTTACAAGTGGAACATTTCTTCATGATTACCAGGAACAGAGGATCCCAACCGGAGTGCAAAACTTGAGCCCAGGGATGTGCCAGGCAGGGGACGGGGGAAGGTGGCCCATGGGACACTGTGGGGACCACAGACACCTCCAGCTGCGGCTCCTCACGGACACAAAGGAGTTTCTCCACCACCAGACCGGGGGTGTGGGACGCTCCCCCTGCTGCACCCCACAGCAGTCAGCCCCCTGCCCTCCCACCCCATCCCTTAGGGGCAAGGGATCAGGAACACTGCATCGACATTACCCCCTAACGTCACAGGGAGTATTCCCAGGTGTGTGTGAGGGTATTTACCCACTACAGCAGAAACTACAGGCCGTGGGTTATTTCTAGAAAAGCTAATGCAGCTGATCAGGTTTCAGGAATGTGTTCAGAACAGGAGCAGGATTTCACTATCATGACATTACTGTAAAAATGCTTTGGGGCCTGTCAGTGTGCTTGAAGGCATTGATTTAACACCGTGAGGAAAGAAGCAAAAACCCACAAAAATTCAACTCCCCAACACAAGAGTCTTTGGTGGAAGCTGAGTTAAAGTAACCAATTGCCACTTTGGAGTGACCGAGTTCAGTGATTAAGCAGAATCTCACCAGGTTTAGCTGCTGTGGCACTGAGGACACCACCAGGCCATGTTCCCAGTGCTCACAAGGGGTCGGGGTCACAAAGGAGAGGGGACACGGGGACAGCCCCCAAAGTCCTGCAGCAGCTGAGGGGAACGGTCCCACAGACTGGCCCAACCTCATGGCAGTGAGCACAGAGCCAGCTGCTTGTTTTACTCACTAGAAACCCTGATTAATCACTTTGAATAGACTTTAGTGCATTCAGGGGCCGAGAATCAAGAGGCAGTGCCTCTCCCAGCAGGAATCCGGGATTGTCACACGATGTGATAACGCTCAGGGCCTGAGGGCCCAGGGCAGTGAACACCTTTTACTACAGCATTACAAAAGACATGACACCAGTGGTTCTTTTCAGAAAACTGATTTCAAAACACCCCATTGGGTGCTTTATACAGACATTGAGTCTGTATAAATCTTACTTCATTAAGATCACTGATTGTGTGGCAAATAATTAGCATGATTCTTCCCCATTCATTAAAACATTAAGCTTCAGAGGCTATGGAAATGAAATTTCCACTTACAACTCATCACACTGAGGCTGCAGCAGTGATGGTGCAGGATTAGGAGGAACACAGGCTGGAAATGAGAAGGGTATTAGAGTAACAGGCATTGAAATTGAGTTTTCTGACCATAACCAGAAGTCCCATTACCTTATGAGTCACATGCAGAGATACAAACGAGTTGCCTCCACCCCTAGAAGGGATTTAAAACCGTTTAAGCACTGGATGTGTCTGGCAGGATCATGAGTTCTGGGGCACAGTTATCCTGCTCTTCGTGTAAAGTGCCTGAAGCACAGAAAAGCTGCCAAAATGCCAGCTGGGAATTCAGCCTGACCTAAGGCAAGCATGGCTGGGGTCCAGCCTGCACACCTCAGTGCACCTTCCCTTTCTCAAGCATGAGGGGACAGGCTGATGCTGCTCCAGCATCAGCTCTGTGGGACCTGGACGTGGCACTGACAGAAGCTTCACTGAATTATTCAGAAGCAAATTTTCAAGTAAAAATGAAGAGAAGGAAGGAGAACCTGAATCCAGTGAGCAGAGGTAACACCTGGAACCCACATGGTTCTCACAGGGTACCTGCTCACTCCAGCAAAGCATCTCCCTGTTCCACAGTTTCACCCCACAGCACCAAGGCCTGACCTTGCTTCCAGCAGCTTCTGAGCAAATTCAAGTGCCCAAGTGCAGCTCTGGCTCAGTGTGGCTGTGACACAGACTGGTGTCTGGGCTCTCACACTCACTCTCCTTGAATTCACAGTTTGCCATCACAGTCGTTTTTTGTGTCTCTCACTGACTCCATCCAGCAACAACTGACTTGGGGGAACATAAACTAAACCCCACCCTTTGGATGTACATTTAAACAAAAACTGCCACGTGTTCCAGTCCTGGGGCAGCAAAGCTGTGCTGCTGCCCTGGATCTGCTCTCACCAGCACTGCCCAGACTGGCACCAGACATCAGGGCATGGCTCTGGCTCTGCAGGCACATCACCCACCTGTACGTGGCTGCCACTGCTGCTGAGCAGCAGGAATAGCACTGATAGCAAAAGTCACAATAACCCTTTAACCTGTGAAATCATGTCCTTTCCAGAGCATTAGCAAGTCCTGCTTGACTCGCTCTGTGATTAATAAACTTTTTAATTCATCTTGTAGTGCATTTCTCCACCCAGGACCAGAAAATACGGAATACTGCTGGTTTGAGAAAATCATCTAAAAAAAAAAATAAATGGAGGGAAGACAGTGAGAGGAGGAAGGTGGGAAGCAACTGGAAAGGATTATGATGATCCTGAGAGCCAGGCATTCGGACGAACATAACTTAAATGGTTCAACTACATATCACTGCAAATAGAGTTCTGACCAAAAATAATAATTACTTTATATATATATATGTGTGTATATATATATATGTATATACTGCTATGTCATTCAGTTCAGCTAAGAGGTTTGAGGACCTGCACGAGGTGGTCCTGCAGGCAGCACAGCCCCCAGCTCCTGGCACGTTAAGGCTTCTGCTTTGCTGCTTTGGAAGGGAAGGGCGCCGAGGTGAAGGGATCGGGGCCAGGCAGCTCTGTAGTCCTGGAAGACAGTGGGACAACAGAGACAGAGCCCGCTATAGCCTGTCTGTTGGTCTGAGACACCACTTTGTAGGCAGCTATGGGCTTGGCCTCCAGGCCGGGCCCGTCCTCGGGGCTGTAGTGCCGGGAGTACTTGGCCAGGGACTGCGGCCGGAAGGGTTTGCTGGCCGCAGAGCCCAGCGCGGGGTCCTGGCTCCTCTCCGCAGCCGCGTCCCCCTGCTCCGGCAGCACTGCTCTAGCAGGGACGCTCTCCTGGGCCTCCAGGGCTCGCACGGAGCAGGGCTGGAGGCTGCCTGGCTGAGCAAACCCCGCAGGAGCATACGGGGCTCTCACCGGGGCCACGGCCCCGTGCGAGTCCAGGCACGGGAACACGGGCTGGGCTCGGCCGTCGCCTGCTTGGCTCAGGAACACGGCTGCTGGGAAGGGCTCCTTATGGGAACTCAGCTCTTCCATGCTTTTCTTCTTAGTGAAAGGAGCTCTCAGAAACACATCTGTTTCCTCTGGGGGTCGTAGAGCCGCGTTGCCCTTACAGATAAAAGGAGCTTTGGTAAAGACATCCACTTCATCAGGCACCTTCCTGGAGCTTCGGAAAGGAGCTGTGGCAAACACATCCGGTTCGTTAAAAACCTCCCCAGTGTGCGACTGGAAGGCTGGGAACAGCATCTTCCCTCCTCTGGCCTGGGACTGGGGATCTTCTTTGGAGTCCTCATGCCTGGGCACAGGCTGCAGGAACCCTGGGCACAGCTTGCATGTCTCCTCCTCCTCTTCTGAATCCATCAGTAAAGGCCTGGACCCGCTGCAATCCAGAATATCTCCCTCATGGTCTGTGCCCTCTCCTTCGCTGCTGTAGAAGGAGCTGTTGCTCGAAGGACCATCTCTGGCCAAGTACTCTGACTCAGAGTTGTGCTGCACTTTCACATCCAGCATCTCGGGCTGACCCTTGTACAAAGCGAGTCCATCGCTGCCAGAATCTCCTCTACAGAGCTCAAGAGCTCCAGCTGGGAACCGGCCTGGATCCCTCTGCACACCTACAAACACAAGAGAAGAGAGTTACTGAGCCAGCTCCATCTCCTCGCTCAGCAATCACAGTGAAAGGTACATTACACAAGAATGTCACGCTGCTCAGATGGAAACCACCACCATGCATGGGAAATGGGCAGGAGAGGGAGGGCAAATCAATGAAAAAATAATGCCAGGGAAGGCGTTTGCGACACGGCCCAGGGACACCAGGGGTACCACTGCTCAGAGGATGGAGATGTCTGACACACGATGGGCACACACAGCACCCTCAGCACCATCCCACCGGGTTTCTCTCCCACCCACCCATGACAACAGCCACCAGCAGAGTGTTTCCCTTCCCAAGGCTGCTGCCCGAGGGAAGCTCCAGCAGACAGACAAATTCTGTCATTCCATCCTGCACTGCTGTTCTCCAAACACATCTATTGCTTGGTGTAGCCTCTTCCTGTGGGCCAGCCCACAGATACGTGGAATTGCTTGTGAAATACGTGGGGGTACCCCAAAACCTGCTAAAATAACAGGCCCATTTCAAAGACTGAAGGTCAGCCTACAGCTTTTAGTAAATCCTGAGTAGCAGCTATTTTAGTAGCAGCTATTCTTTTTAACCACTGCCAGACACATGGTTTTTAAACACTCCACACCATGACTTCAAATCAAGGATCACAGCTCCAATGACCTGGCTTGTTTCTGCATTAGCATAACAAGGCAGTGCAGGGAGAGGCTGCCCTGCCCCTCTCCAGCTCCAAGAGCCCACCAGGAGGCTGGGTTTGCCTTAGGACTCACACAAACGAAACAGAAGATCTCTTACCTTCACAGAACTACTGGCAGGTTAGAAGTGTGTCATTGGACTCGTTAGCAATAGGATAGGAGAAAATCACATGAAAACTAAAACAGTAGGAATTGCAGGAAGAACGAGAGGAGGGTGAGGAGGCTGGTTGGTACCCAGGGTCAGCAAGGCACCAACACACCCTGCAGTGACAGACCCTGACCCAGGGAAAACTCTGCTCAGGTTAAGTGTTCATGTTTATACACCCATCACAGCCCTCAGGCACTGCTTCTCCATCACACCCATGGATACACAAATTATCCCCCTCTCCATCACTGCTCACAAGGAAAGACACAGCAGCCGTTCATAGGCATCAAAACCAGTATTTATTGGGAACCCCTTCACCTGGGTACATCACACTGCTAAATGAAGACAGCAGGTATGCAAACATTTTACCAGTTACTCTACAAAACTCCCTTCTCTCTCTCCTGCAGCCTGTGTTGTCCACACTGGTGTTCCCCCACGTGCCCCTCTGGGATTCCAGGAGCAGGACAGCTCTGGTGGAGCTCCCTCCCAGGAGGCTGATCCCACACTGGCCAAGGGTCACTGTGATATTCTGAGATCCAGGCTGAACCAGCTGCCACATTATGCAAATGTCTCCAGATCCCCCAGGCCACACTGATCCACAGGAAAAAGGCATTCATCATGGAGAGCATGGTTATGCAGACCAAGGCCCCACTCTGCACAAGAATAGCACATTTGGGTGGAATTTTTTTCCTAACTTTGATGTGCATTAGCAAGTGCCTGTGCCCACACAAGCCATGACCTTTGGGACAGAGTAAGAGAGGGAGGACAGGATCTAAACCCATCTGTTTAGTAGCACAGAGCTCTGAATGTGGGGACGCTGCACAAGAAGCAGAATGCCCTGTTCTGGGAAAAATTACTTTTTCTGATGTTCTCAGTGCCCATTCATATGAGAAAGGCACCAAATGCTCAGCAGCAATTTCTCCCCTGCCAAGGCCAGTACAGGAGCTCTGAGCTACTCTGGGAGACAGAATCTAAGTGATGCTTCACCAGGAGCAGCTTTCAGTCAGAGCTGCCAAATGACACCCTCAGGGAAGGGCCACAATGACCTGAGCACAACAGAACTGGGCACAGGGATGGAACCTGGGAGGCTGGGGACTTGCTGACAAGGCAGGAGCACCACCTGCACTGCCAGGGAATGTTTCTCTAATGCTGAATATCCAGGACCAGGTAGCTAAAGATCAGCACAGTTACCAGTGTGTAGAATACTAGTTTGGAATTTTAAAGGAGTCAAAAGACTTATCACTCCTTTATTCTTGCACTGTGGAGATTTTCCTTGTATTCCAACTCCTTGAACCAAACTATTCCAATTTCTAGAAGCAATCTCATTAAACAACAATGCAGAACTACCCCTACACAGCACTTCCAGCAAGGAGGTACCACAGCACAGCACCAAAGGTCAGTGACACCTGTGGCACTGGACAATTTGCAGGATTAAGTGTTTCTGCTCAAAGCCACTCACAGTGGGAGACCTGGAGGCAGATCCAGTGCCTTCAGTTCCAGAGGATAAGAAATGTAGCTCTGGCACTTGTACAGTCACCTGCACCAGGCAGGAGTTAAACCCTGCCCACCCACATCCTATGTTCAGCAGCTCATGAACAGTCTGACTCCTGCACACCAGGGCCATCCTCTGGTTCCCCCTCAGCTGTGCTGTGCCCCAGGCAGAGGTTACAGGAGTCCTGCTCAAGGTACAGGCAGAGACCCTCAGAAAAACACAAGGGCAGCTCCACGGGGTGGCCCCTGCTCTTGTGCTGGGCAGGAGCAGCAGCCCCATAGCAGAGATGTCCCCAGAACAAGCCCAGCCAGCAGCCCCTCCTCACGCCCCAGGAACAGCACAGTCAATGCATTTTTAAATAAGATGGTTTTGCACAGCCACTGGAGGCAATACCCTGCAGGCTTTCAGGCCAAAGAACACCATTACAGGTCTTTAAGAAGCTCCCTCCAAAAATAATTTTGCTCCACACAGATTGGCTGAAGCTGCCCTGGCCTGTGAGGAGTGGGATGGAGGAGGATGCAGATCTGCCACAGAGCCAAGATTCTCCCACCCACTATCCCAGCAGGTTGCACAGCACTCAGGTGCCCTGGCCAAGGAAGTCCCAAGGGAGAAGACTTGGGCAGTCCAAACTCAGGATGCTGCACCTTCTGTTTTGGGACAGATGCTCCCAAGAGAGTGGACACTGTCAGAAACAAGGTGGGTGACTGAACCTGTGCTCATCTGGTTAAAGATGAACAACGAGGTTTCCAAAGGCAGGGCCCCTTCCCAACCTGAGCCCCTCAGGTTAAGCAAGAACCAACACCAAAATTCCAGCTATTCCTCTGAACCTTTGCTGCCCAACCCCAGAGTTTGTTCCTGCACCCAAAGCACAACCCCAACTTGAAGGGAAATTGCTCCACGTGGTTGTGTTTGCAGTACCCTGACAGGAGATCCACCAGGACAGTCAGTGCCAGCTCCAGCCCCTCTGCCATCCCACCACGAGGGCACTGCTCATGGGCAGAGCAGAATGGCTCTGCTGGCATTCCACTGACTGCTGATGGCACTGAACACCTCCTGAGCCCACAGCCTTTCCCGGGGGCAGGAACACCTCCCCTGGCTCCAAACACGGCTCCAACCAAGCTACAACACTGATTCTTGGCCCCTCAGGGGAACGCCAGGCACCAAACCTGTCCCAGGGGACACGGGAGGAAGTTCAGTTTGTGCCCTCAGAGCAGCACTTTCACACAAACTCCTCAATTCTGAGCAGCACCAGCGCTAACCCAGAGCCCGTGGGGCACTCACAGTTTCTGGAGAGTTTAAAATGAATCCCCAATCTCCACTCATCTCTCATTTCCATTCGCTCTGCAAACACATGGTGAATATTTTCTGATGAAGGAGGTCTAAGAACAGACGTCTCTAAAATCTCGTATTTCCACCCACACCCATGAAGAGCTACTTGAAAAAGCAGTAAAATAAACATTCACATCTGCTTATTTAATAGCATTATTAACAACCCAGTGCATTTGTCATTTTTTCCAGAACCCTTGAACAAGCGCCATTAGATTTAAAATCTTAAACATTCTTTAAAAGTACTTTAATTCACAGAAATCTTTGTTTCTAATATACAGTAGATGGTTACTTTTTAAAATCCATTCTCTTTTCATATAATCTCAGTATCTGACTATACAATAACTTTCTATCTATAGCGTCTTCATGTTTTCCAGTCCAGCTTGCCTGTGCTTTAGGAATATAAAACAAAAAAATAATAAAGTTCTATCCACAATTTTACTAAGGTCATTTCCATAGTTCTCATGTAAAGCTTCTCTTGGAAAGTGCAGTATACACATGTAATGATACAACACACTTAAGCAATACTTTTATTAATAAGTGTAGGTTTTAAAAGAAGAGTAATGTAGAGACACAACCGATGGGAGTTCTATGTACAGAATTTGTTAAACTAAGTGTTGGGGTGGGGAGGAGATGGAGAGAGGAAAGGAGGAGTCACAAACTTGGGGTTCTTCCCTTCTCAGCGAGGTCAGCACAGACACATTCAGTCGCTCACACTTTCGCACGTGGGAACTGCACTGTTACTAATACAGCTACAAACACAAACACAGGGAGCAGGAAGCTGGGGAGAATTCCACTACAGAGGAAGAGTCCTTCTGCTCAGAGAGGGCTTTCAAATACGAGATAGAAATTCTGGACTTCATGGTAAGCCAAGGAAAACGAGTTGAGCGTATCCAGCTATTGACAAACCAAGCGTGTGAAGGGGGAAAGAAAAGGGAGAACCCATCGAGTTGTAGCAGCACTGATTTCCAACCACCTGAACCAAGTGCATGCGTGTTCACAGAGACTGGGGGGGAGAGAGGCCCACAGGAATCCTTGTCTACTAAAACAATGGCTCCATACTGAACGGGGGTGCACTATAGCAGTTACAAGAGAAAATGGAGAACCCAGAACAGATACCAGATGCTTGACTAAAACCAGGATTAAAAATAGACAAACAGCCGTAGGACAATTTGTTTCATACACAATTTACAGTAGGTTGAGGGGATTTTCTTTTTTTCCAGTCAAACACAGAAAAGAAGTCACAGAAAATACATCAGCTGCTGCCACAGCGCCCTTTTCACCCAAAGAAGGTCAGTGAAACACTAGTCACAGCCATACTCACATGAATTTGGTACAAAACCTTGTTACCCTTCACTTAGGGTCATTCCTGCAGCTTTAGCAAACTTTTTTCTTTTTTCCTTTTCTCTTTTTTCCATTTCTCTGGTTTTCCCTCCCCCAGGAAGCGCAGTTTGTTCCCAGCAGGATTGTTTAACAGCAAACCATGAGCTGGGGGCAGCTGGAAAACTCTTCATGTGCACCATCACCAGAGTATGGCCGGACTGCTCCGGAGGAACTCGGGGCTTCCTCCTCCTCTGAAGCAACTCAGAGCCACCAGCTCTCCTACCCTGTGTCCTGCAGCTTGGGATGTCCCTGCCACTGCCACCTGGCCCCTGCTCCTGCCCAGCCATGGGGAAACAGAACAGAACCAAAAGCACACCCAACAGCACAAAGCAAAGACTGGGACACGCTGTTCACACCCTGCTCCTGGGAGAGGAGGCAGGGGCAGGGTCACAGAGCAGCCACAGCTCCCTGAGCAGGGCCAGCAGGGTTCTCCACGGTGCTCCCCTGGCCACGGCCACGGGACAGTGCAGAGGGAACCCCACAGGCTTTGACCAACTTTAGAGAGAACAGGCTACCTGGAGCCAGAATCTTCCCCAGGCCATGGGAAGACAGGGAGAGAGGTGGGTGACTGTCTCCTGTTGGCAGATTTTTTCTCTTAATTAAAGGGAAAAAAAATTAAAAAGCCCCAAAGAAGCACAACGGAAGGAAACTCTTCTGGCAACAAAACCGGAGGTCTGGGTACGTTACAGAAACTGCGTCTGCTACTGTGTCACTGCTACAGGTCTATGAGCTGATCCACCAGCAGCAAAGACCTGGCTATGTTGGGAAGACTGGACTCAGAGCTTCCACTGTTGTTTCTAGAATGCCCACCTGAAAGTGTGAGAGATAGGAATTCAGTATTGAACAGGACACACACACACACACGACAGTTTCAGAAGTTTAAGATCAAGAAAGAAAGAAAAAAGTCAAAGCAAAACAGAAAATCTGCTCAAGCTCTTCTCATTATTTGTATCATGACAGCAATGAATCCCCTGCTTGCTCTTCCACCCTCTCCCCCCAAACCAAACCAGCACAGCAGCCAAAAAATTCCTACAAACCCATTCCTTCACAAAGTTTAACCAGAACCCCATCCTTACTAAGGGATCTCTAAAACAATTCAAGGACTCCCACAGGCCACAGAAAGGATAAGTCAAATTTTTAAATCTTGAAATCTAGTTGCTATTTTAGGAGCATCTTTGGGTGCTTTGAGCTGCTTCCAGGAGAACTGGGCTATCGTGGGACCTTCTGTAACTGGGGCTTGGATACTAAAGGAGAGAACCACAGAATGGTTTGGGCTGGCAAAGACCTTAAAGACCATGTGGTTCCAGCCCCCCAGGATGCTCCTCTGCACTCAAGGTGGCCTATCTTGGCCCAGCCTTGGGAAAAATCTCTGACTTCCAGCAGAAGCAGAGTTTGTAATGTCTGAATTGTTTCTAACGAGTGTCAGCCTCTGAAAGCCAAGACTAGTGCAGAGCAGGAGTTCAGCACATTCCTGCTGCAACCAAAAATGGGAGTTAGGGAAGCCAAAATGTTCTGTAACCAAACTGAAAGAAAAAAAAAAAGACAAAAAGGCCTTAAAAAAAACCAAAACCAAAAGAAGTCTTGGATTTGTCTTTAAACCTCTACAAGTGCATAAAAGGCTGTAACCAAAAAATCCTTTCAATGTGTTGACTGCAGAGAGTGAAGCCACTTCACTGATCCTTCACTGGCCAGGTAGGAAACGCTGCCTGCTGCTGTCCCTGAAGAGCTAAAATCACAGCACAATTGCTGCTGCTAAGCCAACAGTGCTGCTGGCTCCCCATCACCCCCAGAGGGGCTGAGGCTGCTGGCAAAGGTCTCACTAAGGGGGTCTGGTGCCAGAAGGGTGAGAATGAGCAGCTGCCCAGTCAGTGCCCTCCAGACTGCCTGCTCAGAGCTCCTCACAGGAGCTGAAGCCATGGACCAAACTTCTCACACTCAGCTCCCACCTTTGAAAGACACCAACCAGAAGTGAAAAAACCTCACTTCCAGCAGGAGCTTTGGGCTATACAGGATTATCATCATTATCCTTCTTTCTTGTGCCTCATGCCAAGCTCACTTAAAAGACCAAAGGCTTGGGCAGTAAGAAGGTGGGAGGACACAGCTCCACTGCACTCAGTCACTGAGGGGTCTGTGCCCTCCTGGCAGGCTGGGAACTCAAATATTGCACATCTGGGTTTGGACATGGAAATCTCCCAAGCAGAGAATCTACAGAAATGTTAAGGCTAAGGTATCTCACTAAACCCCACACTGATAGTGTTTCACAGCTCAGGATTTGAACTAATCACATGTGCTGCAGCACCACTGCCCCAAAACTAATTTATATATTCACTATTTGCCTTTTTTCCTTCCCTTTTTCACTCCCACATCCTGGCTTACCTTGTGAATTTTTGGATATCAACACTGGAATTGGGTCAAACTCATCTTCTGTCACTTTTTCAGAGCCCTCAGGAGCATCAAAGCCTGATATCAGGTTAGTATCTTCTGCAGCATAGAAGAGAAATAAGGGTAAAGAAGCAAAGACAGCAGAGAGGCTGGTTAGAATTGCCTGGAAGTGTTAGAACATCTTAATGTTTTCAGAGACAGCATTTAGAAGCAGAAGTTTTATTTAAAAGGTGAAATAAAGTTGGTAAGTCTGGGTAGGAAAGAAGAGAGGCAATGAAATACAGAAGTGGAAGGGATCAAACCAAACCAAGCAAGCCAAGTGACAAGAGCCAGAACAAAACCCGAGCAGCCTGAAGGCTCAGTTGGGCAGTTAAAGCCGTGGCAGAGGCCTGGGGCAAGCTCCCAGGGACTGCAGCTGTGAGAGCTCAGTCTGGCTCTCTGGCTCCCAGCTCTCATGCACAGGGAGAGGAAAAGGGCTGGGGGAAAAAGAAAACCACAGAAGAAATTCCAGTCAACTGCATGAGACAAAACCCTGAGCTTTCATCAGCAGCAATAAAACAAGAAGCACAGCATGAAGTCAGATTTCCAAGGAGTTTACCTGCCTGGAGAGTACCCAGATGCTGTGAAAGATTTTCTAGAGGCCCCTAGGGCAGTTCTGGGAGATCATTCCATTGATTTCAAACCACATCAGCTGCAGTTCAACACTTGGTGGGAGGCACTTCCAACCATCCCCAGAGATGAGATGATTTATCCACCTCATCAGGCAATTATGCACCTCTAGACCGTCTCACACTCCCTGGGCATCACTACTTGTTCCTCATATACCCTCCCAGATCTGCTTCTCAGCTCCTGGATGAAGTATTTCTGAGAGCCCAGCAAGGACACAACCCCACAGTGAACAGGACCTTTCCTGACTGACTCCTGCTGGGAGGAAGAGATTTCTACCTAAAGCTGACCAAGATTTAACAGGTTTGGGGAAAGATGAGGCAAGAAAGCACTCACGGAACTACTCTGTGCTCTGGAGGATCAGACCCAGAGAAAACAACCCCCAAACGTTGTAGGAGAGCAGTGCAATGTGTTCAACACACAAAGGTTCACCTGAACAGGAACTGTCACTGTGACCTCTCTGTCCCCAGAGTTCCTTATTTGTGCCTCTTGCCAACACCCTGGGAGCTCCTGCAGGGATCCCACTTCCATGGCTTTTGTGCACACAGCTGCTGCAAGAGCACTGCCCAGCTGTGGACAGCCCTGAGGAGAGGGACAGGCTGGCCAATGTCCCCACCTGGGCACAGCCCCTCCAAAGCTCTGGAACTCAGCTCAGTGACTTGTGCCACTCCAAGCAGAAACATCCTTCCCCCCTCTCACACACAGAGCTTGGTGCTGAATTCAGCAAATGCAGGTTCAGGGACCCTGAGGGCTCAGCACCAACTCCAGGGCCAGCAAGGGGCCCAGGGAAGGACAAGGAAAGGCTGCAGGGGCAAGGCTGAAGGCTCAGCCTGCTCAGAGCCCAGATCCCACTGACAAAAGGATCAGAGCAGGGCTGCTTTCCAGCCCCCCTGGTCCCACTGGTGCTAGGAGCAATGGAGCTCCACATGCTGATGACAGCCAGGGACAGCAGCATCTCTCCCAGGGGTATTTTATACCATCACCAACATCAGGACTGGATAAACTAAGCAAAAAATAAGGAGTGAGACTGATGTTCAGTTAAGAACCACACCCAGAGCTAAAGATGAGGCTTTGAAAACAAGCCATCAGTGACTTCTGGAAGATATTTTAACACCTTGACCCCACTCTCACTAACAGTCTCACTTTCCTCATCACACATGAGCCTTTCCCATCCTAGAGAGAACAGCAGGACAGCCCTGGGAGCCCCAAGCAGTAAATTCATTTTCTCATTAAGCCACACCACCACATCTGGGCTTTGCTATGTCCCAGGATGGAGTAGTAAGTGCTCCACACACATTTCAATGCAAAGCAAAGTGGCACAGGAGTGTATTACAGCACTGAGCAATTAGAACAACTGCTTGTTTAACCCAAATGCTCTATGGAAAGCACAAACTCGTTCTGAAGTGCCATCAAGTGTAAAAATTGATTACAGACTGTTTTTGCAGCAATTCCTCCGAGGCCAGGGAATTTCTGTTTTTATAGGGATACTCACCAAGTGAGCAAAATACACCCCAGCTCCAAGGGGCATCCAGGAATCAGCACTGATGCTCTGGGCCTCTCTTTCAAGGCAATAAATAGCCCAGAAGTCCTGCCTCCTCCCTCAGGTTCTCATTCAAGTTTGCTGTGACACTGGACTCAAGAACTCCTGGTAAGGACAACGTTCTCTAGAGCTGGAAGAGCTCATCTGCCTGGGATGCTAACTCCAACAAACCAAAAAAAATCCGTTTGTTCCAAAAACTTGTGACAGATGATTATCAGGCTCCCTTCTGGAATTAATAATGCAGAAAAACCACAAGTCTCAAATCCCAAGTGGAAAAAGCAAACCCAGAATGCATTCACTGAGAAAGGGCTTGCACACAGAGCCCACCCTTCCTGCCTGCTGGATCCCTTCTGCTGGATCCCCACTCCACGGAAAACAACATCATTTTTGACAAACTCTGTCTTTACAGTCAAGCTGAGTACCTGATGTTTGTTCCCCCCTTAGTACTTCAGTGCACATTCCAAGTTTGAGCAGCTTGGGAAGAAAACGAAGCAGTGGCTTGGGGACAATAAAACACCAGAGCAGGTCAGAGCATCTGTTTCTCTAACCCAGGAGCAGCTTCAGCTCCAGGCCAGGGGCAGGAGGCCAGGGCTGAGAGCAGAGAGCCAGTTTACCTTTGTGAGGCTGAGCTGCGAAAGCTACGGGAGCAAACTCATCCAGGAGGTCAGCAGCAGGGTTAGAGAGCAGAGAACAGTCAAGCAGAGAGTCTTCCCCAGTGAGAGAGTCTGGATCCAGGTGAGCATCCCAGGGTGGCATTGAACAGAACACAGAGAGTGTTAAGCTCACATTCCCACATTCCCCTTCACCCACACGCAGGGAACGAGCACAGCTTTGCTGCAAAGCCAGCACAAACCACAGCTGCCATTTTTGGTGAGGGAAGAGATTCCACCACTCTCAGTGAGGGCACAGAGTGCCAGCACCTCCAGCTGGGGCTTCTGTCTCTCTGAAGCTGAACAGACAAAGGAGTCCCACAGAGCCAGGTTAAAGTGGGAGCTCTGCAGAGAGAGGAGCTTCAAACCCAGGGCACTCCCACCAGGTACCTCTGAGAAGAGCTTAAGTCCATCTGCTGTGGGAAGTGGCCCAATCAAGGCTGCACAATGAGAAAGGGCCAGGAGTGGCTTCTTGCCCCCCTGGGACAAAGCAGTGACTGTTGCTGAGTTCTAAACCACTTCATGGGAGCAATGCACCAGCACCTACAGGTCTGTGATGGTGGGATCGAGGAACATTGGTGTCATGGAACCACAGAATCTCCTGAGTGGGAAGGGACCCACAGGGATCAGAGCCCAGCTCCCAACCCTGCACAGACACCCCAAAATCCCACTCTGGGCATCCCTGGGAGCAGTGTCCAAAGGCTCCTGGAGCTCTGGCAGCCTGGGCAGTGCCCAGCACCCCCTGGGGGAAGAACCTTCTCCATTCCTCCCAAGGAGATGAGGAACTACAGAGCACTCCCTGAGCAAGGCCCCCAGGCAGGCCCAGGTGCCAGCAGTGGGAAGAGCAGCCCCTGTGGAAGCAGCCAGAGCTCTCTGGAGCTCAAAGCCCCCCAGCCCCTCCTGCCTCACCAACCTGTTCTGTTGGAGGCCACCGACTCGCTCTGGGACACGAGGCGCTGGGGCAGCGGCGCCTCCAGCCCTGGGATCAGGCTCTCCACAGCCACGTCAGCTTTTCCTTTCCACAGGGGCACAGCAGCAGAGGAGAAGCCAGAGGTTAGTTTGCAAGGAAAAGCAGAAGAACTGAGGCAGGAGTTGTCTGAATCCTTAACTGACCCTGTAGTATGTGTTAGGTCAAGGGTTTGTTTGGTTTTGAACCCTGGTTTCAGCTTTACTTGGGTTTTATTTATTTTATTTTGTACAAGCCCAATTTGAAATACCCAGAGAGTGGAGCAGCAGGTTACTAACACCTGCCCTGCAGCTGAACAGGAAGAAAATATCCACAAAATCCTTGTCCAGCAAAAGGAAAACAGTGACCACTGGGGTCCCCTTACATTCAGAGTAACTGATCATTAAATTTCAGACAACTGCCAGAAACTGCCAAAGTAGAAGAAGTTTTACTATTACAGGGAGCCATGTCCTTCCTTTCTACCAGAGCCACAGGTCACACCCAGCTGGTCACGGGAGCCCAGCTGGGACCCCAACCCACAGAAGCAACTGATGGCAACAACCTGCAGCCTGCAATCACTGTCTTCAGTGCACCTGGCAAGTGGATCAAAACACAATCCTGCAGCACTCCAGAATGCTGACCCTGCCTGGAGCCGGCTGCCTCCAGGCTCACAGCAGCCTAGCATGTTTACTCCCCAGGCTGAGAGAATGCTGTCCTTCCTCCTCATCCTGCTGAGGGTCCATGGAGACAGACCAGCTCAGTGCCTGGGCCACGGTTTAACACAAAATGTTGACCAGAAATAAAGGTATTTTTTCCATCTTCTTCTTCAATCAGCAATTAACTTCCTTCTACCAAGAGAACACCCATGGCACAGCTGTGCCACGTCACTGCCAGAGCAGTGCACCTGGAGTTCAGGTGCAGACACCAAATCCCCACTGCTCAGTGTCCATCTCAGAAAGAAGGCAGATCTGTCCCAGGATGATCCATTACAGAACAGCAGCAGGGGCTGTTCTGGGAGCCAGGGGTGAGCATGCAGGGCAGGACATGCTGTGTGACAGAGGGGACAGGGCTGGGGGCTTTACCATTGACAGCATCTGACGTGCTGCCGAAGGGGTCAGCCAGAGGCAGGAGCTCGGGGAGCAGGAGCGCAGGCTCGGGAGATTTGAGTCCCTCAATCAGTTTTTCTGGGGCAAGCAGGAAAAGGAGGAAGGGAGGCAACAGAGAGAAAAAGCAGAAGAAAGAAAAAGACAACATTAATCAAGTGCTCAGTTCGTGGCTCGCTGTGCCGTGTGTGAGCCCCAGAGGAGCCTCTGCACCACGGGTGTGCAAATGGCCAGGCACAGAACCCCGAGTGCCTGGGCTGCAAAGGACCTTCCAAAGCTCACCCAACCCTTGCCACAGGCAGGCACACCTTCCACGGGCAGGGACACCTTCCATGGGCAGGGACACCTTCCATGGGCAGGCACACCTTCCATGGGCCCAGCTTGCTCCAAGCCCCATCCAACCTGGCCTTTGACACTTCCAGGGATGGGGCAGCCACAGCTTCTCTGGGTAACCTGTGCCAGCTTCATTGTAAAAAGATTCTCTCTTTGATCTAAACCCCACACTCCTTCAGTTTAATACCATCATTCCTTGTCCCATCACAGCAGGCCCTGCTATGAAGTTTGTCCCCCAGTACCACTCAGAGGCATCAGAAGGCCGTGGCCACCTAAGAGAGGTGAGAACATCCTCACCCACCACGGGTTCCTCTTCCCAAGGAGCCACTGCAGAACAGCCCACAGCTCTGGCACTGCCACCCAGAAGTTTATATATTAAACCCATAAGTTTAACATGCTGAAACCCAGATTTAAGAAATAATTTTCCCCTCCCTCCCTCCCCTCCCTATGCTGGGAATCCTTTGTCAGTGTTTGTGTAACAAGAGAGAAGAGCTGAGAGCCTTGGGGCCAGCCCAGCCTGAGGAGGGAACTCAGCCCTGAGGAGCTGGAGCAGAAGCAGGCACTGAGACCCTGAGCAGAGCCTGCCCTGGGATCACACAGCTGCCCAGGTACCAAGCAATTATTTCAGCACCAGGTTTCAAATCACACGTGTCACTCTGCAGCGCAGCTCCTGAGGTTCCCCTTATCCTCACAGAGAGCCTGGGCAAGAAGTTAATCTCAATTATTCATCTGGTGGATGAGTGATTTCCCAATCACTAACCAGATCAGCAGAAATGAGATTAATTATTTAGCTTTCACGAGGGTTGCTTCCCAGAACAAGAAGGTAAAGAACAATTTCAGGATTTACTATAAGTAACCACCTGCAACAGAACAGCTCTAACAAAATTTGCTCCACATGGACAAATCTAGCCATTTCAACTCATTGAAATTATTCCATTTATAATCTAACATTAGAATGTTACAAAACTGTTACATCTGTATTTTAATTTTTGAGTTCACAGATTGGTGTTATCATTTATTATCCAAGGAAATCCTGTTCACAACTGCACAAAAGCACAGGAATCCTGCTGGATAAGACTTGGCATACTGAGAACACCAAAGAAAAGCTTAAGTTACACGGCTACATATGTGGGAATAATATCCATCCTTTTCTATTGCCCAATACAAATATTAAAATAGTCTAATGGCTTTGGAACTGCTTATTCAAAGCAGGACAAATTCCACTCCCCATGACAAAGCCAACAACTGAAGCAACCAGGAGGGGAAGGAAACCTAAAAATCAGCCCAAAAGGCACCTGTTATATCATTAAAGGCCTGAAAAAGGTCAACTGAAAGGCAAATGTGATGGGAACAGCAGCCCTAATATACAGGAACTCTGCAGAACCTGTAAGAATATCCCCTTCAGAGGCTGGATTTGCATCCAGGTGCCAGCCCTGGCTTCTGTGGCACCGAGAGGGCCGAGGGGACAGGCTGGGAGCAGGAGCACCAACAGGGGTTAATGCTGTCAGAGGGGTAAGGAGGCTGGAATTGGTTATGGGGTGCTGGGCAAACAGCACAGGAGAGCTGTGGGGACAGGCAGACACAGGGAACATGCTCCATTCCAGACAGACTCTTCCCTGGGCCTGTAAGTGCCCAGCTCCTCCCAGGGCACCCCCTGCAGCCTCAAACCCACACAACCATTCCTGTCAGACCCCACTCCTCCTCCCTTACCTTCCCAACAGGTCCCTTCTGTTCCAACAGTGCAGATTTTCCCTGTAACACACTGCAACTGCCCCAGACAGGTCCCAGAGCTGCCTGTTGAGCTCAGCCACCTTTTCAACCACACAGATTCGGAGAACAGCCCTGGTATTCTCCCCACATATTTATTTTCCCTCCTGCCCCAGGGCACAGCTGCTTTTATGCAAAGCTTTAGGCTGCCAGTGGTTCTTTGCCTGATTTTGTTTCCTGTCTCACAAGATCTCCTTTCCTGCCCACTTCAGTGCTGGTGCTGACCTGCCAGTGCTGTTTCAGGCAGCCACTGCACCCCTCAGTGCATGATTTAAAGGAACTTTTATCCCCTTTCAGTGAGGGTGGGGAGTTCAACAAAAACAAGAAGGTGTCAGGATGAACGGGGAAGGAGATAAAGTCCAAACAGACAAACCCAGGTAATTCCTGTGCAGACACATGAACAAGCCCCAGGACAAACAAAGTTAAGAAAATGTAACCCATTACAGAGGTGTTTGATCTCATACAGCTCCTGAAGGACTCTCAGGGTGGGCCTTCATCAGTTCCAGCTGGGAAATGCATGTTTTACCCCAGTACTGTGCTCCCACTTGCAGCTGCTGCCTCTTGGAGACCTCCTCTTCCCCAGCCAGCCTGTGGAAAACCTCTCGGATGCTTTCCAGCCGCAGGGAAGTGAGTCTGACCCAGTTCAGGATGAGCTGACCACTGCTATTTAATTTTCTGTTGAGTTTTCTGCTTTGCCCCATTTCAGCCCTGTCAGGGCAGGTTTGCTGGGGCTGTGCAGCAGCCAGGGAGACCATGGCAAGCTTTTAGAAGGTGTCTAAGCTTAAAAGCACAGAGGGGGATTAAAAAGTGCCCTCTCAGCCCCTTCCTGAGGTAAAGCCCAGCCCCACACTGCAGCCTTTAAGAAAGAATGTGAAACATCTGTCAAGTTCCCTGTTCCTTGCAGTAAGAAATTACTGATTGTTTCCTGTCAGAGTAAGAAAAACAGCTGCAGAAAACACAGAGCAAGAGCCTGCAGCTTTATGGGTCTTGGAGCATCCCCAAGAGGCTGATGCTGGTGGCTTCAGAGCCTGGAAAACCAGGAATGAAAGCAAGAGCCTCTCCTCTGATTTGCACCAAGGTAAGAAGGAGGTGAAGCCATTGAATTAACTCTGGATTCATATCTTGGGACAAGCAAACAGGCTGAACCCCATGCACTGGCTGAGAAGCACAGCTTTGGACAACCCAGTGAGAAAGTGCTGACCTTTTCTTCAGATCCCTTCTCTAACACATGCACAGACCTGGTGGAGTTTACAGTCAGTCAGTTTGCACAGACTTGGCATCTGCAGCCACCACTGCCAAAGACTCTGTTGCCATGCTGCTTTTATTGCTGGCCACACACCCCTGCAGCCACAAATACGCAGAAAGCGTTTTAAAAACACCCGAGTTAGGAAAAAATATCAATCAAGAGATGAGGGAGGCAAAGGGGCTTTGGGTTAGAGCAGGCTACTAGAAAGAACAAGAACTCCTGAAAAGTTGCAAGTTAAAAGGGAGCAGAGGGCAGAGCTCTGTGCCAGGGTGAGGACACCGAGCACAGGCACATGGCCAAGGCAGGAGGGGCAGCAGCACCGCACACCCAGGGCTGGTACTCACTGCAGGGCTGCCTGGGACAGCACTCCCAGCTCAAGAGAGCACACAGCAGAGTCCTGTCCTTCGGGGGCCGGCTGGGAAAGAGAGACACGGCTGTGAAAGTCCTGCCAGGGCAGCAGCTGGGAGGGCAATCACCAGCGTGGGCAGAGATTTGGCACTGGGGAAGGGTTCTGCCTATTGACTGATGGAGTATGAGCAGATTAAAGCAGGCCCTGCATGGTATTCAGCAACAGAGCACTTTGACTGGTGCAGGGAAGGCACTGCACTTCCATTCTCCTGCTGGAGAGGCTGTGAAATGGGATTGCTCCTTATGTAACACCAGCAGAAAGAGAAGGGGAATAAAGGCAAAGGGAATGCTTCAAATGCACAGGGCTTGGTAAACACCATGGAGGGCAACAGTACAACACTTAAGTGGCTCCTTAAGAGATCAAAATCAACCACTTTTCATGTTCAAGATCTCAAATATTTGTAAAATAATAAATTCTCTCCCCTAAGATCAAACTCAAAGCCCAGACAGAAGAGCACTGGATGCTCTTCACCCTCATTTAGTTGGGATTCTCATGGTCTGCTGGTTCTGTTGCTCTAAATCATCCCAGCACCACCGTGTCCTCTCAGTAAATACAGCAATAAATCCATCAAGTTCCTACATGAGCAGCTGCCCTTTTGCATCTTCCCAACTCAAGATGTAAACTCAGATCATTAGTGCACAGCCACAGTTGCTGTGCATGCCTAATTGTGCATGTGCAATTACTTTATCTCAATGTGTCATCTTGGTACAAATTAATTCTCAGCAGTTGTTTATTCCAGTTGTTATAAGCACCCAGGCATAGCTGGGCACTCAGTTGTCTTCTCAGAATTTATCGGCCTGGAGAGGAGTTATGGTGATTAAGAACATCTTATCAAGTATTTTGTTCCCAAAAAAATAAAATGCCCTCCCACATCAGTCAGAGTGACCCCACAGACAGAGGTCCCCTGACCAACACCCCAGGATTAGTCAGTAGTGAAGCCTGAAATAAGCTCATCAAGAACAACTTGGCCCATTTTCCTGCACATAAACAAGGAAATATGTTTGCAGCATGAATATTTAATTATCCCTTATTTTAACAGATGTTTTGCCATATTTTTACATCCCTCATGCCAGCTCCTCTTACTAGTTACAATTCCATTAAGAACTGCAGGCGTTGCACAGAGGAGGAGGAGGGACACACTGGAAACCACCCACTGCCACCTGACTGCACCTGTCCCCCTGCAAGGTGGGAGAGGCCAAGGGCTCTGACCAGCACTCAGGTGATGCCACCTGCACCCCCAAGTGCCACGGGGAGGAGGTTTGTGGCTAAGCAGAAAAAGCAGCTGAGCTTTAGCCAGGCCCTCAGCTGCTGCAGGGTTAGAGGGCAGAGCCCTCAGGACTGGCTCTGTAGGACAAACAGGGCAAACACCCCATAAAACCTCACCCAAGTACTGAACCCCCCCTGAACAACACTGCCCTGTGGGCTCAGGCTCACTTCCACTTCTGAAAGGGCCGTGCACCCTCCCAGCTGATAAAGACAGAGGCAAAATGTTTTCAGAGCAAGGAGATTCACTTTCAAAGCTATCTCAGGCATAAAAACATTCCAAACACGAAGCAAACGTTCAGCTGCTCTTGCACAGAACTGAGGCAGCTGACAAGATGCTGTGCTGGAGCCTGGAGTCCCTCCCAGCTCTGCTGAGCACTGGAAACACCTGAGCTGCCAGGCAGCACGGCCCTGGGCCAGGCCCTCTGTGCTGGGGATGTTCCTGCACAGCTAACACTGACACAGAAGAACAAACACAACACTGCTGGATGACACATACAGCCTGAAAACCTGAGTTCAAATCCAGAAATTGGATATTTTCTGTTGAATTTACAAGCAGATAACCCCCTCTTAGAGGCTGCAACTGCTGCTCCTTGTGGTTCTGCTGTGTGGAAAAGCAACAAGGGAAACACCATGGTGTCCAGCTGAGGGTGCTGGGAGGAGATAAATGGCCTGGGTGACTTCAGTCAGGAGAACCAACACTTCCAGCAGCATTTGGGGGGCTGCCTTCTGCGGGTTGTTTTCAAGGCAGAGCTGGGCAGGTCAGCTCCTGGCTGTGCTGACACGGGGAACAAAGACTCCAAGTTTTGCTTCTACTCTCAAACTGCATTTGTGAGTAAAATCCCTTTTGGGCCAAACCACATTTCTTCTGCTCTTTGAGCATCCAGCAGAAGGAAGCAAGTTCCACAGAGTTATGGATAAAAGGTTTATTTTTTTTGTTTTTTTCTGAACTGCTCAACTCTCCATGGAGAGATGTCACCTTCACAGTACATTTTGAAGCTTGGGTCCCCCAAACCACCAGTGATCCAGAGCCTGGGCTAAGGACAAGGGTGGGAGCTGCTGTTGTGCACTGACATGGGACCTGCCACACACACTCACCAGAGGGCTGAGAGAGGCTCCAAGATAAAAATATTCCCATATTCCAAATCCCAGCGATTTGCAAATAAGCTCCTAAGCACTTACATAATCTTGTGCTAAAAAGTGTTGGCTGCTGCAGTCAGAAATGTGCACAGAGGAGAAGGCTTAGAAGCAGCACTGCAAAGTAAATGAAATAGCACCAACTGCACTGGAAAATCTTGCCAAATCAGAAAAGGTCACATGTAACTTCTGCTTCACAAGATGCTCAGATATGCAACAGACTTTGGAAGCCAAAGGAACACTGACTTTTGCAGGGAAGAAAGATTAACAATAATAAAACCTACAATTTCAACCTTGGGGACAATTTGAAAACAGATTAAGTCAGAAGAGGTAATTAATTACCTGGGGATTACTTCTCATAGAATCTTGGAATGGTTTGTGTTGGAAGGGACCTTAAAGCTTATCCCATCCCACTCCCTGCCATGGGCAGGGACACCTTCCACCATCCCAGGCTGCTCCAGCCCCATCCAGCCTGGCCTTGGGCACTGCCAGGGCTCCAGGGGCAGCCCCAGCTGCTCTGGGCACCCTGTGCCAGCCCTGCCCACCCTACCAGGGAACAATTCCTGCCCAATATTCCATCTCACCCTGCCCTTTGGCAGTGGGAAGCTCTGTGTCCTGCCCCTCCAGGCCCTTGTTCCCAGCTCTCTTGGAGCCCCTTTAGGCAGTGGAAGGGGCTCTAAGGT
The DNA here is from genome assembly GCA_016584745.2 of Phylloscopus trochilus trochilus. Lineage (NCBI taxonomy): Eukaryota > Metazoa > Chordata > Aves > Passeriformes > Phylloscopidae > Phylloscopus > Phylloscopus trochilus. The sequence goes on along the minus strand of WQNJ02000045.1, from coordinate 1,419,153 downwards.
CTCCCTGGAGCCTTCTCTGCTCCAGATTGAACAACTCCTACTCTCTCAGCTTTCCCTCCTAGGAGAGGTGCTCCAGCCTCCAATCACTTTTGGCTTTGAATGCTGAGCCTCTAAAGACACCAACATTTTTGGCATTAGGAACAATGAGATAACCCAGGCTGTGCCATGGAAACCATCCCCACTGCCAGTGAGCCCAGCAGAGGCTGGCATGCCCAGGATTTCAGGTGTGCCTACAAACAGAACTAGAAGATTAAGAGGACAAAACAAAACCCAAGACTCTGTCCCCCTCCACCCCCTCTGTTCTGGTTACCTGGAGTGTCAGATAATGGGAGAGGAATGAAAGGATCAGGCACAGTCAGGAGAGGAGGGCTAGAGTCCAAACTCAGAATGTCTTTCGTTTTTTCAGCTGGTAGAGAAGAGGAAAGGAAAAGAAAAGGCAGAGTGAACAGAGAAGAGGAAAGGAGAAAGCAGAACCCCACTACAGGCACAGCCCCAGCTCCAGCCTGACACAACCAGACATAGGCACACTCTGACCAAGTGTACTACTAAAAAAAAAAAAAAAACCACACCAAAAAAACCCCACAAACCAAAACAAACCAAAACACGACTGTTACCATGTAGTTCTCCAACACAGTTTAACCCAAAGATGTCAGTGCCAACCCTGTTCCCTGCAGCTCAGTTTGTACCAGTTCTCCTTCCCTGTCAAAGAGGCTCTGACCAGGAGCTGCCATGGCACAGAGCTCCTGCTCCCAGACTCACCTGGCCCAGCAGGGAAGGAAGAGCCCCCAAAGGCATCTGCCGGGGCTGCGGAGGCAGCTGCCTGGAAACCCGGGATCAGGTTCTCTGTGGAACTGCCACCTGCCTTTTCTGGAGCTTTCCCTGGAATGCAGACCCAGAGTTAGAGGAAAAACTTCTATTCTGAAAGTAGGCTGCTTATCTGTATTTTTAGTCACTGTTCCACTAAGTGACTTAAGTCCCTTCCTGCAAATCCCAACCTGCAGACAAAGCAGAGTTAAAATTGCAGCTTCCACAGGCACCTGAGCAGGGGTACTGTCAAAGCAGCTGGTACCTCTGCCTTTAAGGCACCACTGAACCACAAACAGAAAGAAACGGAAAGGATTTAGCCAGAGGACTGCTATTATATGGGGCACCCAAGCAGTCCCTGCCCAAAAGCATCCCCAGTCCACGGCATCTTCCCTTTCCAGAGCAGGCAGGTGTTAAAGCACCTCATGGACCTACCATCCCCCAGCTTTGCAAAGTCCTTGTTCAGCAGCTCCTCAGCTGTGAGCTTGGAGAAGTTGTCATCATCAAAGGGGTTCCAGGTGGACAGGTCGGGAGGGTTGTAGACATTCTGCTGCGAGGTCCTTGGCGAGCCCGAGGGCGTGGTGGAAGCAGATCTGGATGTGATCATTCCAAACAAGAGCCATTAACTACCCATTTGAAATCTTCTGGCCAGCACTATCAGCCGGTCCAAATTACTACACTCTAATGACCTCCCAATTAAAACATCCAGTGCACATTACTGCAGTCCCATTCCCCAAAGCCTGGGACCAACGAAGCTGGGCACCCACATCTCGGGGGTTAAAACCAGCATCCCAAGCATCCCACTGGGAACAGCAGTGCTCTTGGGAAGGCTTCTTGCCTGCAGGCACTGTCAAAGTGACCTAGCAAACACTCCTAGGGAATCAGAGCTCCATTAAGATCTCCAAGACCATCACGTCCAACCTTCAGGAAGTGCTGGCGTCAAGCAGTGAGAACGAAGCGCACACCAGGGCTGTGGCTGAAATGACACTGCCTTTTGTAAGCCAGAGAAGGCCCTGGTCACCCAAAGCTTTTTGGGAGCTCAGACAACTCATGAGGACTTTGGGACAAATTTTCAAGCACTTCCTGCCAAGCCCTAAACTGAGATCTTGAAGGCAAAGACTTACTCAGAGTTTTGTGTGTACCTCCATTTAGAGCTTTGCATCAAACACCTGCCAGCCTCCACTCACACCTCACATGGAGGCCCTGGGCACCTACTTGGACTTGTTGAGGCTGACACCCCAGGCCCTGGGCACCTATTTGGACTTGTTGAGGCTGACCCCCCAGGCCCTGGGCACCTACTTGGACTTGTTGGGGCTGACACCCCAAACCCTGGGCACCTACTTGGACTTGTTGAGGCTGACCCCTCACCCCCAAACCCTGGGCACCTATTTGGACTTGTTGAGGCTGACCCCCCAGGCCCTGGGCACCTACTTGGACTTGTTGGGGCTGACCCCTCACCCCCAGGCCCTGGGCACCTACTTGGACTTGTTGGGGCTGACCCCCCAGGCCCTGGGCACCTACTTGGACTTGTTGAGGCTGAGCCCCCAGGCCCTGGGCACCTACTTGGACTTGTTGAGGCTGAGCCCCCAAACCCTGGGCACCTACTTGGACTTGTTGGGACTGACCCCCCAGGCCCTGGGCACCTACTTGGACTTGTTGAGGCTGGCCTCGGCGGCGGCGGCCTGCAGCAGCTGGGTGGATTTGCTGGCGGGCACGCCGAAGACGGCGCTGTGGGTGACGTCGCTGAGGATGCGGCGATGCCCCGCGCGCTGCGCCTTGGGCGAGGACGGGGGGGTCAGCGAGCCCAGCTTCTGCCCCTGCGCCGTGCCCTGAGCCACCTGCTGCTGCTGCTGCTGCTGCTTTGCCTGAGCCTGCATGGGGAGAAAAGCAGTGTCCTCGGTCAGAACAGCAGCCACGGGGAGAAAACAGCCCCTGCTGCAGCACCCAACATGCCGGTCATGGACTGGGCATGGTCCGGAGGGGAAACACCAGACAAACAAAGGAACCTTGGGGGGAGGGATTTGCTGCTCTGCAGTATCTCAGGATTACTGCACAGGCAGAAAGTCTCTTCCCTTGTGGTGCAGCTCTGGAGGTAAAACCTCCATTAGGACTTGGCAAAGGCTGGCTGGGCTCAAACCTGCTCAAGCGTAGAGAGCCAAGATCCAGAGCAGAGGTGGAAAGAACTCAGATCAAAGTGCACAGGAGTCTTGTCACAGGGACATGGTGAAGGGCAGCACTGCCTTCAGCACGTAACACGTGACTGGGGTCAGATGCCTAAAGGGGTGGAGGTTTTGTGCAGAAATCTTGTGCCAAAAAACTTCCTCTTAGGGGAAGGAAAAAAAAAGAAAGCAAGGACCATGGGAGCAACATTTGTCATTAAAATATGGAGGAGAAAACCAAGCACATTTGGTTTAGGTGTGAGCCAAGACAGCCCAGCTACAAACCCTGTGGAAACTGTGAAGGCTTTCCTCACACTGATTTTATTTCTCCATTGCCTTAATCTTGTGTTACACTCACAAACCCATAAACACTTGAAATATGCTTTTGTAGTGATAAACAACAGCACCAATTGTGATTGCATGATTTTTCACAGTATGTCTGTCAGGGAGATATCACTGCTGGATTTAAAACAGGAAAACTGGAATATAAGGAGCAGCAAGCTGTGCAGGCACTACCTCCCTGTTCCCAGGCCTTTTTCCAAAGAAGATGAAGGGCTTGGAAAGACCTAAGAGAGCACCAGGCGAGAGTTGCCCAGTGTGGTGCTGAAGCCCGGTGGCAGAAGCAAACAATGAGGAGCTGTCCTGCTTTTCCTGTGGCATTCCAGCACTCGCTCAGTGCAGAGAGGCAGAGCGCCCTGCCTGCTCCCCATAGCCACCTCCCTATGTAGGTCACTGCAGAACAGGACATTTGGTGCTGAGAGATAAAAGGGCAGCGCCAAAATCACCGCAGGAATGAAGGCAGAGCTTATTAAGCTGGAATCTCCCAACGTGAAAAGGCTCTGACAGGTCCTGGCTAGGTGTCTCCTGCTCAGAGACTGCTCTGCAGGGACTGGGCTTCACTACCATTCTTTAAATGAGCCAACCAAGGATTTTTCCCTCCTGACTGCTGCAGGAGCAGGAAAGAGTCCAGACGTGTCCATTCTTATCAGCCTACCAAGGGAATAAGGCTAATTTTCAAGCTAGTTGATTTAATAAAATTAAGACTGCTCTTGTGCTAGCAAATCACAGCAAAGCTCTTGATGCTCCATTTGAGGCCTTTCTGCCCTAAAAGGAACAGGGGAATAATGGGCATCATTGAAAACCTGTCTGCACATACTGAAAAATCTCCCACCAACTTCAACAAACTGACCTGCCCCAGGTCATTCACCAGAACAAGAACAAGAGCAGGAACACAACAGCTCCCAGCACCCAAACCAGGGCTGGAAATACAATAGAAAACAGGACATGGCAGAGCCCTGAGACACCTCAGAGAGCAGAGCAAACAGCTGCCCCAGCACTGCTCATGGATTATGGAGTTTTTTAGTCAAATGAACTCCTGATGGCACTTCCAAGGAAAAAAAGGAGAGGGGAATTAACTGGAAGCTCACAACAAGCCAGCATAAAGTGACCCTTAGCCTGGACTCAAACAGTTGTGTACCTCTGAAATAATGGAATCATGGAATGGTTTGGGGTGGAAGGGATCTTAAAGGTCACCGAGTTAGTTGCACCCTGTGCCAGGGGCAGGTGCTGACTCACTGCCCATCCAGCCCAGCCCTGAACACTTCCAGGGCTGTCATCAGACACTGCCTGCTCTGCACACCTGCAGCCATGTACACACAAACACTGGCAGCCTCTTCTTGTCTGGTGCCCAGGATTAATCCTAGCACACAACCAGGGTGTCAGGGACACCCCTCTGAGCTCCCCAAACCAGAGAAGAGCAGATGGGATTGACCAGAAATGGAAGCACAGCGACCTCCCACAGTCCTGCAGAGCCCTTTGGCTCCCTAGCACAGCTCCCTGCCACTCCCTGTGGGCAGCTGCCTGTTCCTCTGCATTTAGACATATTTTCCATCAAGCAAAGAGCATTTATTTTAGGTGCACATTCAGATGATTAGTAAAGTGGATGATTGATTTATTTATTTTTAGATATGGTGCTTTCAAAAGTCTCCTTTGAAGAGTCTCCTTCCCAGTATATTTATTAAAAAGTTATCCCAATGCTAGGAACAACCAGGAAGCTGTTTGTGCCTTCCTCTGAGCATCAGGCAAAAGTTTTCCAAAGAAGCAGCAACAGAAAGTAGCTGCGGTGCCTGGTGCCCATCCTGGTGTGTTAAGTAAAAATAATGTTTCAGAGAGTTTCTCACATGTCTTCTATGGCAACGTGACAGGAGATGGAGAGAAGCTGCATTAAGCAGCTACTTAGATCTCCTCATCTGCTTTCTACTCATCCATTACTCATCTCCTTTCTGTGGACCCAGTCTATGATTCTGGAGTCCAGCATTGCTGGAATGAGAAATCCAAACAACTGCACATCTCTGAGGCAGCAAGGCCACCGCTGACATCTGTGACTCAGTGATAACTGAATCATTACTAATCAGGCCCCAGAATTTGCAATTTGGGTTTGGGTTGGAAAACCTCTAACATCATCAAGTCCCAACGTTTCTCCAGCTCTACCAAGGCCACCACTATCCCATGTCCCCAAGTGCCACATCCAGATGTCTGTTAAATCCCCAGGAATGGGGACTCCACCACTGCCCTGGACAGCTGTGCCAGGGCTGGACAACCCTTTGGGTGAAGAAGTTTTCCAAATATCCAACCCAACCCTCCCCCGGCACCTGTGATCTGGGCTCTGTGGGTCTGAAAAGCCAACTGAAGTGTCCCCAGCACACAGGAGCTGGCAGAGGAGCATTTGTAGCCCAAGGCCCAGTGCCTCATCCCCTTCCCCAAGGTCTCACCCCCTGCTCCTGTGGCTGCGCCGGTGGGGCCGCACTGGCCTGGGCCTGGGGCTGTGTCGGCGCCAGGGGCTGCTGCTTCTGCTGAGCTGCTGCTGCTGCTGCTGTGCTCTTCTGCTGCACAGTTGCCTGCTGGGCCATCAGCTGCTGCTGCTGCTGCTGCTGCTGGTAGTAGTTCTGCATCAGCTGCTGCTGCACGGGCGCTCCTTGCTGCATCACTGGGAACTGGGAAACAACCCCAGGTTGAGAGGTTTGAGGTGTGGTGGACCTAGACCAAATCTTTCTAGAGGACTGGGGATACTCTGGAAAACGCCTAAAAGCTGCACCCATTCCCCTCAAAGGAACAGGAAACTTGCCATGAACACAAAGCTACAGCCCTGCAGACACAGAAATGCGATGAACCCGACGCACAGACCCACCTGCTGTGCCTGCATCATCTGCTGCTGCTGGAAGTAGGCAGCCTGCTGCTGCTGCTGCTGTTGTTGTTGCTGCTGCTGCTGCTGCTGCAGGAGCTGCTGCTTCAGGAAAAGCTGCTGCTGATGCTGAGGGGTGGCCTGGGGCTGTGTCGAGGGGACCTGGGGCTGTGCCTGGGGTGCTGCTGCCGGCTTGGCCTGGGGCTGGGCTGGAGGCTGCTGGGGGGCTGCTTTTGGCTGGGGGGTGCTGGCAGGGAGGGAGGGCTGGGCACTGCCCAGGGCAGCCGGGCCTGCAACTGCGACAAGAACCCAAACCCAACGTTAGGTCACTGCCCTGAGGCACCCAGGGGCGCAGGGACCACACAGACACATCACTCACCCTGTGGCTGAATGGCTGCCTGGGCTGTGGCTCTCTTCCTGGGTGTCAGGGCTGGCTGGATAGGCAGAATTCCAGGGTTGGGCTGGGTCTGTCCTGCTTTAGGTCTCTGGCGGGGTGCTATGGACGTTTCTGTCGTAGGGATGGGGTCTGTGAGCCTGTTAAGGAAGGAGGAGAAGGAAGGGCAGTGAGCACAGCCTGTGCATTGGGCAGCTGGTGCACAGAGCACACAGCACAGCTGGAACACACAGCAGGGTTAAACACCCACACTTAGAGCTGGGGGTGACTGACAAAGGTGAAACACTCATGGGCACCCAGACACACCAAGCACAGTAAAACCTCCTGTATGCATTCACAATTAATCCAGCACTATCGTTCTGACTTCTCTGCCAATCGTGGCATCTTCTCCTGGTGGACAGCTGGGACTTGTCAAAACCACTCAACTTATATCCAACTATTTCCTACAACATATTGCTTGAAACCACTCAGACTTCTGACTGAGCACATAAAGGACACAAATCAGCTCCTGAGCAGCTGGTACCTTTGGGCAGAGTTGTCTAAACTGCCATCTTTAGATGTATTTTAACTTTGGTACATCCAGCCCAGAATCAGGCCGTTGAACTCTTCTGATCTCTGCTCAATGTTTACTGAGCTCCAGAAATGCACAGCAAGAGAGAGGAGCAGTCATCCCCCCAGCCTTCTGTGGAGACTGTGGTTTGTAGATACCAAACTGCTCTTGATAACCAACGAAGCTGATATCAGATTGCTTTGGAGAGCTGACACACCTGACTAATGGGAGAGTAACTGTGCTCAGTCACCACCTGGCAGCTGAAGTCCCCAAGGAAGCAGCTAAATACATCTTTGCTAATAAACAGCAGAGACAACAGGGAGCAAAAGGAGGAGTAAAAAGCAGGTGGGGTTACCTGGCCTTTGGTTGACTCTTCTTTGCAGCAGCTTCACTTGCTTTAACTGGGTCGGGGAGTTTAGCAGGGATTGGAGAGTTCTGCAGATCCCAAAAACACCCAATTTGGTATTTTGAGCAGAAAACAGAGTCAGAAATAGTGTGCAAAAACATCACAATAAAACAGGGAGATCTGAGTCCTCATGCTGGACATATAACAGACACCACAAGGTTGATGTCACGGGGAGACAGGAGTTTGGGAGTCTTTACAAAGGAAGAAAAGAGGGCTCAGCTTTTTGACCATTGAACATATGGTCAAATATGACAAGACAACACCACAAATATGAACACAAAGTTCCACAGCACAACCTAGGCATTTTTAAAAGACAACCAGGAGACAGTAGTGACAAAATTTATTAATGATGCTATAAAAACACAGGTATAATAGAACCCAAACTATCTCTTATTCACAAAGACCATAAATAAGCACCTGAGCATGGGGAAAAAAACCCAAATTTTCTATTTATATAGAAACAACAAAATAAAATGTCTGTCACAGGTGTCCATAACAACATAGGAAAATAATTGTTACTCCATTTTTCAGCTGACATCTCTAAAGACACACTAAGAAGGGGCAGATGGTTGGGTAAGGTCTGATGTAGTTCAAATGCCAAGTCCCAGCCAACAGACCCAGAACTGCTGTGTTCAAACCAAAGTGCAGGCCAAATTGCACATGCTATGATGAATGTGCCTGGAAATCAAATTGGTTTCCCAAGCACGGACTAATTTTCCACGTTCACATGCACAAGATCTCTTGGTTGGCCTCACACTGGTGACTGGGTGAGGAGGTAAATCAGGGACAAACAGAAATAAGTAACATGAGAAACCCTGATTTCTGACCCAAAAAATCCAAACCAAATTGTGCTGTTACAAACAAACAAGACCCTCCTAATTACAGAACCAGGGCAAATGCTCAGCATTCAGCACCTGCCTCCCCAGCCCCTCCCAGAGCCACTCCTCTGCTCACCTGGACATTCTGCACCGGGCAGTCCTTCTTGGCCAGTTTGAATGCAAAGTAGGAGACCTGATAAATGTCAGGTCTCTTATCAGGGTCTGGCTCAAGCATGTACCCTTGAAGAGACAGAGATGCTGAGATCAGAGCAACAGGAGACACAGATGCAGGGCAGCCAGCTATGGCAGCACATCAGACTTGATACAAAAAAGGACTTTTTTGTGCCCAGGGTGGGGATGGGCACAGGGTGCCCAGAGCAGCTGTGGCTGCCCTTGGGTCCCTGGAAGTGTCCCAGGCCAGGTTGGATGGGGCTTGGAGCAGCCTGGGATGGTGGAAGGTGGCACTGGACGGGCTTTAAAGTCCCTCCAACCCAACCAATTGCACGAGTCCACATTTGGTACAACCAGGTGTTATCCTGTCTCCAAAGCACATGGTCAGTGCTCAGCAGGGCTGAGCTGGCTGTGGGCTCAGCTGAGAACAGGGCAGGACAGTCAGGATGGACCAGGACAGATCTTCCAGCAGAGCTGGGACCTGCAGCTGCTAATGAAGGGAAATGCTGCCTGGCCAGGGAACAGCTTTGGGTGGGACTGGGCACTTCCAAGTGACCCCACAGGAAAAGGGATTGATGCAGCCCCAGTGTGCCACCAGGACAGGGAGACAGGGCAGCCACAGGCACCACTGCAGATACCTCCTCATCAGCAAAGAAAATACCAGCCTGCTCTGCAAACACATCCAACTCTGTGTGAGTCAAGACTGTGGCTAGGGAAAGAAAAAAAAATCAAAAGCTGTGCTGGAAACAAGAGAGTTGCCCCAGCTTTGCCAAGAGTAGTGCATTGTACACTTAATTACACATTCACTCTAGTCAGTGGGATATTTATAAATCATTTCAGTTCTGTTTCCCAGTTCACAGAAGATGAATTCTTATCACTAGCCTAAGTCACTGTGGTCTTTTCAGTTCCTTATCCAAACAGATTTATTACTGCAGAAATACGTTTCTGCATAAATAGGCTTATTGTGCAAGTTTCTGTAGGACTCAAACCAAATGGTTGTCTGTGTTCCTGCCTTTCCACAGAGCTCACTCCAGCCTGCCCAAACAGAAATCTCTTTGTCATGACTGTCTCTCCAAGAGTGATCTCCTAAACAAGTAAAAGATCACTTTAACCACTTCTGTGTGCAAGCAAGCATCTGAAAAGGAGAGAAAAACTCCTGGTTTTACTGCAGGGGCAGGGGCTGTGCGAGCAAAGCCCCTGTGCTGCTCTCAGGGCTGTGGCCCTGTCGGACACTCACGGATGAGGCAGTGCATGTCCTGGGAGTGCCGCGAGTTGTCTGGGATGGTGAAGGTGCCATCACAAATGGCCACCTGGCTCTCCCCAAAGGGCAAGGTGAAGTAGCACAGCTTGTACAGCAAACAGCCCAGGGCCTGCAGAGAGAGAACGGGACAAGGCTTCATCAAACTGAGCCCGGCTGGGCACAGCACAGCTGAGGGCATGGCAGGGAGCAGGGGGGTGCTGCTGCTGTCAGGCCTGCACCAACACCCTGTGAGGGACCTGAGACAGGCACAGCTGCAGGGGAAGATGAACACATGCAGAGCTCTCCCTCGTTAGGTGATCTGGGGGATTGTTCATCATCACCCTCCCCACAGCCCTGCAGAGCGTGACCCTTCGTGTCATTGAACAGGCAAAGCCTTTCGGCACACACTGGGAGGAAAGAGCAAAGTAATAGCACAAATAAATGGCAACCATCATCATTAATGCATCCATTCTGACAAAGAGTAACCCAAACTCTTTCCAAGATTAAGTCCAAACAACCTTTCAACTGCTATAAATAAATGCCAGGGAAGTACAGCTCATTCTGCAGGCTGCCAGGTCCTACCACCCTACCCTCTTACTGCCATAATGCTCTTGGCAGCAAGAACCATCATCTATTGCAAAAGAAAACAGTTTTTGCACAAAGGGCTAATTATGAAACACTCCCACCATCTCAGAGGGGGGAGCAGGAAACATTTCCTAATCCTAAGAAACTCATCATCAGCTCATCTCTTTTGTCACAGGATTTCACAATGAATTTGCACTCTGGCTTAAAAAAACTTCCATAAGATTTAAGGGAAAGGGAGGTTTCCAGCAGGACAAGGACTGGAACAGGCCTGGAACTGTGCTCACCACCGTACATCTTCCAGCAGATGCCACACCAGCAATTCTCCCTCTTGTAGGTGCAGAACTATTGAACATACATCAAAACTCTCTTTTTCTGCTTCTATCATGTTAGTTCCTAGCGTAGGGCTCCAGAAAACACAAAACATGGTCCCAGCTAGCATTTTAAACACTTCTAAACACATGTGCTGAACTGCCACTCCAAACAGCACAGACTCTTTCTCACCTCTGCCCCACCCAAAGGAGCTTTCCCCACCTGACAAGGTTAGCCAGGAATGGATTCCACCATAGCTGGATTTTGTTCTCACCATGAGGAAAGAGCATGGCAGGATTGCCCTGATCATCAGAAACGGTGCAGAAGTTTGGCCTTTGGCCAGTTTGACAACTCAGCCCTGTGTTACACAGGATCAGAACACTGCTGCTGCTGGGGGCATTTTCTCAGGTTTCTACTCAATTCTGACCAGACCTTTGATTCTACATACTAACAACCCAGCCCAAGCACAATGAGCCACAATACCCTGAATTTTCTGGTTTAACTCTTAAGATACAAAATCATGTTCAACCCTGGAGTTCCATCCATCTCTAAATTCAAACCACACAGGAGGAGAACGTCTGCTCCACCAGCCTCCCTGCTCAGCAGGAACTCATCAGACACATCATCAGGGGGATTCTTCATTCAGAAACTGTCCAGGCTCTCAGAAAACAAGGTCAGCCCCACTTCCCTGCCATGGCAATGAAAGCAGCCTGGCTGGGGGATGCCCAGTGCTTTCCATCCTTACCCAAATGTCTGCTTTTGTAGTGATGAGCTTGCCGCTGTACAGGTTCACCATCTCTGGGGCTCTATAGGACAACGTCGTGTACCTACAGGGGAAGGAGGATCAGGGAGTTCAAAAGGGGTATATCAGGTATGTCATATTCCCAAATCATTCAAAATTCACTCTTTCCCTATTCATTTTAAGGAAAGGGATGCTAAAGCTATCTATCAGAAAAATCTTCTAACAGCATCACCTGCTACACACCACCAACAACAGAACACCCCTCAAACTGCCCTGGGGAGCCAAAACAGTAACCACAGTCCTTTCTAAAGCACAGAATTCACCACAAAACTGTGCAGTCATTTTAAGAACAGAAACATTCAAGGATTCAAAGCATTAACAAGGTCAGTAATCAAATGTCCTTTGCAATGCCCTCACTGCAAGGCTCTGGCCAACTCTATTATAGAGATTGTAACTGGATATGTGGCTCCTAAAAAGTAGATTTCCACACCAGGAGTCCTGTTCTGAGCCACTGTAGCAAGGGATGGGTCACTGTGTACCTCAAACCACAGTGAGAATCTGTCTCATCTTAACAGATCACAACAAACAGAAAAGCTGGAAACTGCTCCACAGATTATGAGGCTCTTCTGATAAGATTTCCTACCAGCAGGTCTGTCATTTCTGCCTGCTGCTTACCCTGATTACAGGAAAGCATTGCCAAAGGCAAAGGTTTTGTAGGCTTAAGTGTACAAATAGGGCATTCCAGGGGGACTGCAATGCCCGATTAGGAGCACTGTGAAAACTCCAGCCAAACGAATCCAGGAAATCCAGGCAGGTACAGCTAAATCCCAACAAAAGAGAGGCATCTGTACCCATTCCTAACCAGCCAGAAAGTTGTACTACCAGGAGCAGCAAGCCTGCAGCAGCAATGTTATTAGAACTAAGGCAAGGCCAAGGACTGGAGTGTACTCCACCCCTGACCAGGGCTCACTGAACTGCAGGTGAACCCCCCTTTTAAAAAGCACCAAGGGGCAGCAGAGATGCTGCCACGACAGCTGGCAGTGCGTGGGGCAGGAGGAGGAGCTGGAGTGAACACCTCCAGGAGCTGACACTTCCCATGCAGAGCCAGGAGCAGCCCCAGTCAGTGCCCAGATCCGTGGGGAGGGAGCTCAGCGAGGGTGGGATTGTGCCATCCCTGTCTGGAGCTCAGAGAAGCCAAGACAGATGAAGGACAGAGACAGTCTGACCCTGCACAGGACAGAACAGGTCACTGCCTCACCGAGGTGGGGCTGCTTCTCTGCATTAATCTCAGTCTTCCAGGTCCAAAGCAATTACATCAAGCTCAATTTATTGTTTCACCTTCCCCTGGGCACTCATTCACCTGCAGCAGACATTGCCATGCAGCACAGCCAATCTGCTGCAACAGGCTGAGCAAAATTAATCCCAGCACAAGAAAAAATTACCCTTCAAACACAAACTACAGCTGAGCTGAAAAGGCAAAGCACACTTACTTCTTGATCTCCTCCTCGACTGCATTCACCCCTTCTGTTTGAGGGTTCTGGAATTTGTTAGTAGCACTCCCAAAGTCACACAGGACGTAGTGGCCACGGTCGTGCAGTAGGATGTTTTCAACCTGGGAGCATCACAGACAGACACAGAACTACTCAGACAAAAAAATATTCAGGGTTGGGGTTTTTTTCAGATGAGTTAAGGTTTTAAGTGCCTGAAGACATATCAGACATATCTGACACTAAAGCCTAATGTGACAGCAAAGGAAACAGGCATCAAAACTCTGACACATCTCCTAAAATAGAAGTCAAATCATGGAAGCACAGTTGTAACACTGCTTTCCATCCTGCCACCCCTCCCTTCTCCTCCTGCAAGCACATTTCTTTGCCTCTTGTAAGACTTCAGTGTCCCAGTGCCTCTGGAGCTCAGCATTCCTGGGCTACTGTGCCCCTGGTCTAGCATCTGAACTGGGGACAGGAAATCCAAACTGTCCCAGCTTTGTAAAGAGCTGTAACTCCTCACTGTCCATGGGGCAGAGGGGAGGCAAACAAACAACACACATACACACAAAATTTATGAAATTAAAACACATCTCCAGGTCTTTGCCTGCATTTTACCTGTCCCTGAGGGTCTTGTTCAAAACAAACCTCAGCTCATGCTCACATTTATTCATTTGTTCTCAGAGTTTGCTGGGTGCCCCACAGTCAGGGGCTGTAGCAGTAGAAGCTCCCCCAGACTGCTGAGAAGACCCCTTTCTTTTAAGTGTTATTTGGTACCTTGAATCAGGCAACAGAAACAAATGCTGAAACAAATAGAATCAACAGAAACCTTCTCCTCAATACTCACAACTGTGCATTAACACAACTCTACCTTGCTTTCACCTAAGAAAATTGCCTGTTTCTACACTGACTTAAAATGTGCGAAGCCCTGTGTTCCATTCTTTGCTTTGGCAGAGCACCCCTGTGTTCCAACTCCTCATCTGTGCAGCAGCATTAACAGCATGTTCTCTCGAGGGAACACACCATTTTTCATGTCTTTATCTTCAATCAGTGTCAAATTCTCAGATACAACAACGAGATAAAACATACTGCTCATACAGTTCAAAATAAAATAAAAAAAATCGCCACATAAGCATTTGCTAACAAAACCTTTGGAAGGAGAGCTCCCCATCAAGGATGATCTTTACAAGAAGGAAAGAAAAAGAAGGAGTCAGCATTCTAAGCATCAGAAAATGCAGCCAAATGAGAGCAGCTGAGGGGGAGAACATTGGCTTGAAACCAAGGGTTAAACACGCCCCTTCCCCCTCTGCCATCCATCTGCTTTGAATGAAGCACTGCACACAGATGTTCTCCCCAGCAGATCAACACTGGCAGCGTTATTCCCTGCTCCCTGCAAATACTCCCCCAACATTTCCCCAAGAGTCCTCCCACTTTATCTGGCTAAGAAGTCCGAGGTGATTTTTCACTCAGACACCCTGTGAGGTTTGTTAAACATCAGCACGGGACTACCCAGCAACCAGGTCTGATCAGCAAATGCCAGGAGAAGGAAAAAATAAACACAGCAAAAGAAATTACTGCTGCCCACTGCCAGGCCAGAGAAAAGTGTCTTTAAAAGGAGTATGAAGGTGTCTTCTTCTGGTCAAACACTCAGAAAGCTGCACTCCAGCTTCCAGCACTGCTAACCCTGGCTGCAGCCTTGGACACACCCAGCACAGTCAGGTTTAGACCCCAAACAAAAGCCTTTAAAAGGAGATGATGTCTTAAGTTTTGCTGGTTACTGAGTGTAGTCAGCTTCAGTCCTTCCAAAAGAAATGCTTCTTTGCTAGAACAGAACCAGAGTAATAAAAGCCACTACAGAAACATGCTGGGGAGGGATGAGGACACGTTTTCTTTATCTGACTTATTCAACACCTGTGACCCTCTCCTGAGAGCAACAGCTTCAAGGCCAGTATTCCTGAGCCCAGGTAGTGATCTGGGAGGGATGCATGACCAGGGCACACTTCCTGGCTGCTCTGCAGCACTGTCAGGTCTCTTCAGAGATGTTTCCACTTCCTTTTCTACCCTGCTCACGATTTACCTTTGAAAGCTGATGCAGTGTTTGATGGCCCAGAGTGAGAGCACGTGGCAGTGACTGATTCTGGCACAGCCACACTCCTGACACGGCCAGCACGGGGGTTCACCATGAATGAGGGGGCTGGACAATTTTACAGATCACACTCCACAGACCCCTCCACACAAATTCCAGGCAAAGTCTCATTGGTGGCATCAGGGCAAGACTTGGCATTGCAAAGAGTGGCAGAAGGCAGTGAGATGACAACAGCACAGTGGGACTGTCTGATCACGCCACAGCAGGGCAGCACTGTGAGGGCTCCTGCTGGAATAAAAGCAGGAGAAACTACATCCTCACCCTGAGAGAACAATTTCCTGGGCACTGCAGAAAGTAGGGAAAGGAAAGAAGAGGTTTGGATAACATCATCCTCTGGGTTGACTGACAGTTTTTGGGTGTGTCCTGCTGTGTGTCTGCCACAGTAAAAATCATCCAGAAATAACCTGGTTTGTGGCAAGCAAAGCACATGAAATAAACATCACAGCCTGTATTGCACAGCAGGCAGTGCCACAGCACCTGGATCAACCACCAGCCCAGGAGGGGACTCCTGAACACACTCAGGGGTGACACAGGATCTTTTTGTGGTCCTTACTCACAGTGCCACCTCCCCTTTTGCCTACAGACACGCTGGGTAAAGGTGCTGCTGGTCGCTTCCCACCAGCTGGGGACTGTGCCAACAGGAGGCTGTTCTGCTGCAGGCAAAGCCTTTGGGTTCATTCAAAATCAGGGGCCACTGAAACTCCTCCAGCTGCACTTGTCTGAAAGGGCTGAAAGCTCATTCACAGCATCCCTTCTGCTGGCACAGCTCTCCAGGCAGGAACCCCCAGCACCAGAGCAGCATCAAAGAGCTGGAAGGCAAAAAAGACCTCCAAGCTCCAAGCAGCTGCCTGCAAAGCCAACATCTGCCCGCTCTTCATCAGGTTTATATTCACCCCAAGAAAACATCTACTCAATGGATGTCCCTCCTTACACCCAGAACTTGTACAAAACTTCTCTGGCCCTTAATCTCTCTTGGCTTTGCAACTCCCCCTTGACAGTATTACATTTTAACACAAATAAAGTTAAAATATATATAAATATTAAATCTGTGTTAGTACTTAGATCCCCAGAGGTCACCATGACAGAAACAATACACTACTCAAGCAGATAACAAGTCTGCAAGCAGAGAAGAGCCAACTCTGACTCTGGGCACAGCTTACCAAGAGTCAGGCCTTGCAAAACCTCCCCTGACCTAAGCAGGCAACAGTGGGCTGGACACCAGCCCCAACAGCCCACTTCAACTGCAACTCAGAGCAGAAAGTAACACTCCAGATCAACTCACTAACCCAGCACAGATGCCCCAGATTTATTCCCTTGCAACACACTGAGTTTGTTCTTTATTAAACCCTCCAGGGATTCACCTGAAAGGTAAGGGCAGGGGTTAATGTCAGCTGGGGAGGTTCCTGTTCCTCATCCTCTAACCCTGTTTTCCTGACCTTCCTACAAACTCCTGCAAGCTGCCCACAGACTTTAAAGCTTTAAATCCAGGACTCAGATTGGAAAGAGATCACCTGTTTCTCTGTTTATATATCCAAACCAACTGAGTAATGGTATCACTGTCATTTCACACATGCCAGAGCACATCAAACCCTGAGGATTTTTTCCCCTGCTCTACCTGGCTCTCAGTGGTACATGTGGCATCTTTGGCTCATGCAAAACAATGGCCAGTGGCACAAACAAACATCTGTGAGGGCTCTGAAAACAGAACCTGCCCCACAAAGCACATCTGAATTTCAAATGCACACAGCAGCCTCCTTTCTTGAGTAAATGCCTGAGTATTTCATTCTGGCATTTTATGAGCTCCTTGAGAGCAAAGGGAACATCTTTTTGTTTGCTGGATTACAGGCATGGGATTTTTCCCAAGCTGGCCCTGCTGGCCCAGCTCTGTTCCCAGCTAAGCACACAGTTTTACAACACACTTTCATGGTCAGAGCTCCAGAGGCCACTTTCAAAAGCTCCTACGGATTTCTGCCCCAAGGCCAACACTTCTGGAGTGCTCCTTTTAATCTGGGTCCAGGAAACAACGTCAGAGCACACTTGTTGTGAGCTACCTTAAACAAGCAGTGTTTCAGGTCACTGTGAATAATTCATCAGGTACATTCTGGCACACGTGCAAGCCAGAATTATTCACAAACATTTTTGTTTAAGTGGATCTATAGACAGCAAACATATGGTAAGTGGCACTGAGAGGCTCATTTCTTTTTTTATCTTCCAGTAGAGAGGTGTGTTTATGCCCACTTTCCCTCATTACCAGCAAGAGAAGCACAGCACAGCGTGGGCAGCTCGCAGACACAAGGAGGATGCACCCTCCCTGCTGCACCCCTGGAGCCACAGCTCACCTTCAGATCCCTGTGGATGATGGGGGTCTTGCACTGGTGCAGCCTGGCCACGGCCTCGCAGGTGTCGCAGAAGATCTGCAGGACCTCGCTCTCGGTGAAGCCGGTCTGCAGGCGCTGGTTCATCAGGTTCACCACCTGCCCCCCTGGCAGGACAGAACCACAGCAGGGACACAGTGAGACCTCTCCTCCCCACATCACATCACATCACATCACATCACATCACATCACGGGGGCACACAACGAGCTCTGGGCTCCCCAAACCCAGTCCCCCTGACATCCCTGGTCCTGGGCTGCTCCTCAAACTGGGGCTCTACACTCAGCACGTGAGCAGTTCAAACCAAATTCACAAGAAACCTTCCCTGGAGCCTTTTTGCAGTCTGCTTACTCAGCTTGTTTCCTTCCCCTGCATTCCAGGGGTTTGCAGAACCTGTGGGCAGGTGTTACAGCTCACCTGGGCTCTGAGCAAACCTTCACACCAACTCCCACAGCCCACCTTGCCCTGGCTGTGTCAGCACTCGAGTAATTCTAATTTTCTTTTTTTCTTTCAAATAGGACTTCTTTTGTCTGACTAGAGGAATAAAAGGCCGAATTTGGGGCACTCACACTCCACAGATTAGTCTGCCACATGTAAGCAAGAAGAGGGAGTAAGGGAGACACTCAGAAAACCCACACGTTAAGTGTCTTGGCTGAAGTTGTTGACTGGCAAAGAAATTAAAAATCCATTTGTAACAAGGGAAACTCTGGACAAACAAAAGGAAGTTTTCATGAACGAGTCCTGAATTTGTCTCAGCTTTGGGGTTTTGTTGCTGTCAAGGCCTTTCCAAAACAATCCAGAGGTTTTATTCTCCTCTAAACACCCCAGACAGACAGAGAAAAACTCCTTTCTGAAGCCCTGGCTAAGCAGCACTGTACCATTCCACATCACAAGTGCTGGAAAACTTTCATGGTAGGAAAGAAAAGTTCCGTTTAATGAATACTACAGCTGTGAACATTTCACACTCAAAATGAAAGCAGTTCTGCACACAAAGACACTGATTTGGTTTGGAAACTGCCAGCCACAAAAGCAAAGTAACAAGGGAAAATCAGCGTGTAACAAGCATTGCAGAGGGAAGGCTGCAGACAGTGGCTGGCGTGTGCTCAGCACAGCATCTGGCAAGAGCCACGTGAGACATGCCAGCCTGCAGCTCTCCTCCTTTCAGACAGAAGGAAAATCCTTAGAAAGATAGATTTTACTTCATCAGCCCAAAATTTGGGTACTGCAGCTGGGGGGGTGCATCTGAACAACTCAGGTCTGTACCTGCCTCGGCAGTGGGCTCCGCACACGGGGCTGAGCAGGGGTTTGCCAGCACTGCCAGGCCTCGTGCCTACAACAGCTCCTGTCATGTTCACCTTGAAGCTAAAGAGAGCTTATGGAGTGATTCCTTCAGCAAAACTGCACACAGAGTTCTTTCTTTCACCAGCAAACAACCCAGTGCAAGGCAGGCAAGATTCCTGCAGCGACACAAAGCAGCAAAGAGGACATGGCAGAACAGAAGCCTGCACTGGGCATGTTTACACACTCTACACGTCATTGCTACAATGCTTTTGAGTTCAAAGCCAGACAGGCCCAAAAATACCGATTTCCATCGGCTGTCACCATCCAGACCAGCCACAGGCTCCTGAAGCCACCTCACCAAAACATCATTTTTGCTGAACACTCTTCCTGCAAGAAGTATTTGAGCCCAGCACACGCATCATGTTCCAAACACCACATCCCAGCCACAAAGACCAAAGCTTTGGGGCAGCTAGAAGAGCCCATCTGACTACAGACAGCCAAGCAAAAAGGTCAGAGGGAAGAGGAATGTTTTTTGGCTTCCCATTATCCATTTCATGCTTCTTCCAGAATAATCCTAAGCCAGACTGATGTGGAACAAAGCTTGTGATGAAACTAAAGTGAAGAAAAATTACATTCCTGGCAGCTCTAAGAGGAGCCATTTCTCATGTGGACCATTCTAAAGACAACAGCAAGATGTATTTAAGGGTTCTCCTTCCCAACAGAGGGGACCCAGGATCCCCCTGGGCAGCAGCAAAGATGGTACCAATCCCATTAGCACATCAACACAGCCTCATGGGACTCCACCCCTAGTCCTGGCTTTGCTCAGCTCAGAAGAGCTTCCTAGCAGCTTAGGGACAGCTCTTTTTTCAAAGGGAAGATGTTGTGCAAGTTCCCTGTAAGCAGGGAAGGACAAACCCACCCATGACCAAGACACCCCCACTCACCCCGGCAGAAGTCCATGAGGATCAGCACTTCCCACACGTCCCCGCTGCTGACAGAGTTGATGCTGGAGTCGATGTAGCCCACAATGTTCTTGTGGCCAGACAGATCCCGCTGCAAGACAGACAAATTCACACCGTGGAGCAGCCATGCAGAGCGAGCAGCGTGTTCTCCATACTGCACAAGCTTCTGTCACTTGGGATTAATCATCACTCAGAGCTGGAGCAAACCTGAGGTTTGTTCTCCTTCCAGAAGGGTCCGAGACAAACAGAGAAACAGCCAGCCTGATGAATGAACTTGTTCAGGCCTGGCCCAGATTTTGGCAGTGCCTGAGGTGGCCCCGGGAGCTGCTCCTCTGCAGGTGGGGAGAACGGGGCAGAGGGTGGCAATGGCCAAGCAGGACTTGCTGGCCTTACTTGTCTCATCTCCTCCCAACTCTTCTGCTGACACAGCGTATCTCAAATCTTCACATGCTCAAAAAAACCCCACTAAAACAACAAAATAAATCTTAACCTTGCTTTCAGAAGTGCTTTGTTTATTTATTTGACAGATTAAAGCACAAGTTCTCATATTGACGACTGATCACAGAATCACAGGCTGGTTTGGGTTGGAAAGGACCTTAAAGATCGTCAAGTTCCAAGCCCCTGCTATGGAAACACAGGCTAAATTGCAGGTAAAAGTTGTTTCTTTGGGACTGCCAGCTTCACACACACTGCCAGCTGTGACAGCCAGCCCAGTTTGATGCTCAGCTTCGCCAGCAAAGGAAATCAAGGTTCTGCTGGGCACATTCTGCAGTAACACTGTGGGGCTGCAAAAATTGCAGTTAAGTGTAAAATAATTCCTTATTGCAGAAAAGCTGGGAAAGAAGTAAACATTTCCTTTTAGGGATGCACTGGTTCTTCAGGACACAAATGCCTGGGATAAGATCCAGCCCAGGAGCAAGCAGCCCTGCACCTCCTCACCCTCACTTTCCATGAGCCACCATTCCAAAAGGAACCAAAGACACAGAGACAAGAGAAAGCAGCAGCAAGTGAAATCCAAGTAAACAAGATTAGTGAGCACAGCTAAACCTCTGATGTAAGATCTAATCTCACCTTTGCCCACGTAGCCACCAGGAAACCAAGCCCAAGGCTTCCCTGTACTATCACAAACTACAGCAGTTTGCTTAAAAGGTATTAACCTAATTAAAAACTACTTCAGATAGCACACACAGAATTGCTACAGGTAGGAGTTTCTGATGTGAAGATCATCTACCCCAAACCTGTACCTTGTGTGGTAAATTCACAAAATGAACATTTTATATTTCCTTCGCCACCTGGCAGCTGCTCTAAATGCTCATCAGTATCTTTGAATACAACTTCAAAAGTGGCACTTCCTGTGTTTACCATGCTGCAAACAAGATTAGGCAAATCTATCTGGATCATCTCCATTTTGTCTTTGTTTAGAGAAGCTAAGTTTTAAACAGCTATTAAAAATAGCTATCCTATCATATAAATCCTTGTGTCCAATAATCTGGAGAAATATCCCAGAGCTTATTACAAATACTTTATATTTCAAAAGCCCTGGCAGCAACTACCCCACAAATACTGTTTTAATCTACCAACCTCACTGATGCAGAGATAACCTTCATCCCAACCCAAAAGATTAGAAGTTATTGTGATACAGATTTATCTCAGGATGGAGGTCTGCCATTCATGCACTGATTTCAGTTCAGAGATACCAGAATCATCAGCCTTTTCTCATCAAGTTTAAAAGGCTGAAGACTTGAGATCTCAACTGAAGATTGTGAGACTGAATTCCAACAGCCCCAGCCATGCTCACATCTTCAGTCCTTCCTTTTCCCACTAGGACATGCATGAATTCTCCCTTCCTTTTCATGGAACTCCCTGGTTTTTTTCAGGTACCAGGTTTGCCTTGTCCACTGCAAAGGAAATAGTTTAGTACTAGGTTTTCACACAACTCCAAAGGTCAGGTCTTTCCACACAAAAGCCATTTTTGCTAGGAAAATCCACAATTTGTGACCTGATGCTACAGAGTTCACAAGCAGAAGGTGACCAGGCACCCACCCCCTTTCATTCTAGTCTGGGGGCTCAGCACAGAGCAGGGACTCACCATGATCTGGATCTCCCTCTTGCAGACCTGCAGGTCGTACTCGTTATTGACGTACATCCTCTTCAGGGCACACTTCACCCCATTGCTCGTCCTCACCAGGAACACGATTGCAAAGCCACCTACAGGAGACACAAAATCACCTGTTCATCAACAAGAAACCTCTTGGCCTTTGCTCACAACCCTGTCCCTGCCAGGGGAGTACAGCAGGAAGAAGGAGGGCACTGAGCAGCTCCCACCACTCCACAGTGGGAATGCTCCTTCCCATGCCCAGCTCTGCCTGGACAGTTATCTCCAGGAGCTGAAAGGGATCCAAGAGGGTAATCTCCAATTAATGGCAACGAAGTTAACAGTTAACATCTCCACGAAAACAAGCAATTACACCAGTTCCTGCTCCTGCCAGACAGTCCCTCACTGCTCCATTAATTGCCGTTATGAAGAAGAAAGCTGAAGGACAGCAACGCTGCCTTGGACAGAAATCAGAGCTGCAGCTCACCCACTGAACCACCAAAGGCCGAAACTTAAAAGGCTCTGCAACTTTGAAGCATCTAAGTTACATTACAAAGCTGATTTGTGCAAGAAGCAGAAGAAACATCTCCCACATGTGGTTTGATGTTAATGCTTTTAAATTAGAACAGAAGAACAAGGGGAAAAACCCACAATTCATTCTGTGGTCACTGCTATTAGTAAAGCCAGGACTCCCAGGATAAACTGACTTGTTTCAGATGAAAGCCTTTTATATCTCTGTCAGCTCTCCATCCAAATACACAGGTTTACATTTGTAGTCCTGGCAGAAATAGGAAGCTGATGGAGAATGGAGGGGTAGAGGTATCAAAAGTTTCACACCTGGCTCCGGAGATTGGAATTAATTTGGTCAGAGTGGCACAAATCCAAGCAGCCAGAAGTGCTGCACACTACTGAAAAGGGAGGCACAACGACACTGCTGATGCCACAGCCCAACAGCCCCACATCTGCTTCTCCAGCACCTTACACTGCACATATTATTTCTTTTATGTTCAAGGACTCATAAAGGCCCAGCTCACAAGTGAGTTACGTGTCAGCTCCTCTTCCACCCTGACACAGGAGTTACACACGGAGGTAACACACCTGCCAGCATGGGAACTGCTCAGCAGGAATCTCTCTTGGCAGGCAAACCCCTCCGTTTTACAGAGCACAGTTTGCCACAGGAACTAGAGCACTTTCCAAGGAAGCCCCATTGACTTTTAGAAGCAGCCCCAGACATGCAGCAGAAAGAAAAAACAAAACAAAACAAATCACTCCTCTACCTTCCTCCCCAAGGAAAAAAAAAATACAAAAAAAATAACCATCAAGACTTTAATTAAAGGTCTTGAAAACTACACCCAGGCTGCAAAATGGACACTCAATTTCAGAAAACTGGGACATGGCCCTGGGATGCAGCACATCCCAGCTGCTCGAACCCCCTCACAGCTCTGGAGGGGCCTCCCTGCACAGTGCTCGATTCAGACCCAAAAATAACCCCGACTCTCTCCCTGAAGCTGCTTCAAGTTGAGGATCTCAAATTACAAGTCATTTTTAAGAGCTTCTGAACCCACAGCAGTAGCCTTATTGTTCTCCCCAGCCACATTTGTCTCATTTTTGGAGAACAAATCTGCACATCCTGCTGTGAATCTTTAGCCTAAAGGGTGGCTGTGGAAAAGAGTAACACAGCACTGCACTGATTTTTCTTCCCCCTCTTATAACCCACAATGGAGGCAGGAAGAAATAAGGGACCATAACCAACACAATTTTCCCAAACCCTACTTTCCTAACAGCCTATATTTTTCAGAATTATTGGAGAGATCAGGTTTGGAATACTTTTTTAAAAAGTATTTTAAAACATCTAATTTTGATTTTAAAATGCTTTAATTTATATATGTTATTTTTTATTTATATATGTTAGATATATATATACATCTACAGATAAGTAGACAGATAGTGGCAGGAATGCTTAGCACTCCATACCCAGTCTGACATTTTCTGTCAAGCTCCTTCCTGTGCACAACAGATGAGTCTGGGAGCTTTGGCCCACCCTTCATCTCCCAAATGCCCAAAATGTTTATTACTGACTGCTCAAGAACTGCACAAAGATAAAGAAAATGGCCACAAACTGTTGGGTTGCAGAAAAGGTGCAGCATTTTAAGGCTGGGGGGCAGGTGCATACACAGGCTACTGGCAAATGAAGCACTGAAAGACCTGAAACCTTTTTACTGGCAATTGTGGCCATGACAGTCACACCAAGAACCAGTTCAGAAGGAGCTGGGCTCCTCAGGCCCTTCAGAAGCAGCACTGCTCATGGAGCAAACCCAGCTCAGGTGTGCCAGCAGAGGGGCAGCAGGAGCCACAGATGGCCAAGAGTGCCCCTTGGCAGCAGCAGCCCAGGGAGGGGCTGAGCCATCCAGCACTGGGCTGCAGCCAGCACTGCTCACCCAGGGCCTGCGGATCCACTCCAGAGCTGCCCTTCACCCAGCACTCCAGCAGAGGCTGGTGGGTGTCTCCTGTGGGCTGCAAGGTGAGGATGGCTGCAGCCCTGCCTGGTCACTGCCCACTCCACAGCCAGGCTCTGCCCAAGCATCTCACCCATCTGTTTTTCACAGTACGCTTCTTCCTTGCCCACTGCACATCTACACCACCACCTCCTCAGCCTCACGGGTTTTCAAATTCCAGAGCTCCAGACCACAACCAATTTCTCCCTCATTATTCCAGTCCAGCCCCCAACTTGGCTAAATCTGGGTGAAGTTGAAAGGGAACAGATCAAAGACAAATTTACAAGCAATTATGATGAAGCCCTGCCAGATACACATTACAGGACCATTTACTTCTGTTCTCAGAGAACAGCAAGACAACAGCCAGGCACTGAACAGCTCCAAGATAAAGATGATCATCCCAGGATCTGAGCAGCTCCCAGCAGCCAAGGTCAGCTCAGGAGCCTGTGCTACACGTGGCCAGGGAGGGAGGGTCACACACAGGCACAGCTTAGAGGCAAAGTATTCCAGGCCCCAGGAACATCCCCACATCTCTGATGGTAAAGCCTCTTTTCCAGTACACGTGTGCAAAGCAAAAGGCACGAGACCAGTGCAGGCTTCAGCTGCAACAGAATAAATAAATCCAGATACTTGCAAGTGCCAGAAGGGACAAAAGCAAGAGCTAAGCCTGAGAGTCACCTCAGAGGACAGTTTTCCCCTATACACATGCCTGTGATTTTAGGTTCTGAAGGAAATTCAACTCTCTTCCCACACCAGCCAGCAAAGGTAAAATACCATTCCCATTCTAACACATGAGAAGTTATTTCTGTGTTCATCCTTAAGACATATTAATATTGTTGAGCAGGCAGCACACAGTCAGCTCTGGGATCACCATCAGCTTAGAGCCACCACCAGCTACACGGCTTTCTCTGGGGAAACTTTTTGCATCTCTTTGGCACTTTAGACCTGCCTCAACAGCATGGAAATATGGTTATCATTCTACACCCTGCTGCCTGACTGTTGTTCTTGCTGTTCTATCCTAAAAGGTTTTAAATCAGCTGAAAAAAATACTGGGAAGTTCCAGTTATCTCCAGTCAATACAGATGCCAAGGCAATTTTCCATGCAGGTTTGTGCCGGGGCACTGGCCAGCTGCCAGCTCTGGTACGTTTTCAGCCCTTCTGTAATTTCAGCAGGATGCAGAACTCCTCACAGCAAGGCAAGCACTTCTAAACTAGGTAAGAGCAGCTGCACAGAGCTGCACGTGATCCCTCTCAGCCCTCCAAGGTAAGGAGATAGCGCCGTGCTGAGTTTAACAGATTCACGTGGACTGCAAGCCTGGAATCCTCTTGCAGCCAGCAAGCCCCAGGCAGGCAGCAGGGCCAACCTGCAACCAAGCACAGCATTGCTGCTGCACAGGATTTGCACCAGCTGATGTTATGGTGAGGAAGAACCACAGAGACACGGGAAACCTCAGTTTCCATCTTGCTTTCACCTGTCTCCATACTAAAACCCTAGAACTACAAATTTGCACCCTGTGACAAACTAAACTACTATTTCTTTCCCACTTTCAACTTGCTTTCAACTAATCTCTGAGTGCTGGAAGTTTTTCTCATGGACTGAGGTCAAGGCAGTGCTTTCCCAGGGTCCCGGCCGGGGTCTTGGACCCCCCAGGGCAGCAGAAGGAGTTTTCCATGTGCCCTGGACTCTAACACCTTGAGGGTGAAATTCTTTTCCAAGATGGACAAACAAGACACCATTTTCCATTAAATTGTTCCCATCGTTCTGTATTTTAGCTCCTTCTCATCCCCCTGGATGCTCTGCATGCAGACAGCTCACTGTGCTTCAGCACTGCAGCTGAAGGGAAGCCAAGTGCTGCTCAGATGTCCCCAAAACTGCCCCAGGAACATTCAGCCTCCAGGGACAGCCAGCGAGGCATTTTAAGCTCCAGCTGTACCAGCAGGCACTTAAAATTAAGTGCTCTGCTGAACCAGGCACAAAGCCACTCCATTTGCACAATTCCAATACTTACTGATCCTTATCCATCAAGAATTATGTCATATTTTGCCTTATCTCACCAGCCAGAAGAACTTCTTTAGCACTTACCTTCCTAAGTACGAGGGCAGGCTCACTCAGGTTTTGTTTTTTCCCCACAGTCAGGATGCTGTGATCCAGTTACAGGAAAAGCACAGTGACTCCCTTGCACGGGGTGTTTCCAGCTCACTGTTTCCAAAGCTTTACTAAAACACAGTAATGTGTTTTTCCCCCAGTCACAGCCACAAGCAGCTGTCACACAGGCACTGCACATTACCCATCACTGGACATCATCACCTGGCAACACCAGAACCATTTTCTCTCTGCTGTTGTCCTGAGGAAGCCATCCTGCACCTCTGGCTCCTCTAACTGGAGCAACATACAGACATTCAAAAAAAAAAAAAAATGGAAAACAACCAAAACCAACCAAAACTTTTCCCCCAAGTTGTGCATATACAATAGTCACTCCTTCCAACCCAAACTCTTTCATTATGTGATTCTTGATCTTAAAGCACCAATGTTTTTGGGTATCTTTTCCAGAGACAGAGATGGCTACAGCAAACCTCAGCTCTGGAGTCACTTAAAAAGTGTGGTCACCACAAAGAAAAAAGGCCAAGGAAAACAGTTTGATAAAATTCAACAATACAATAATCTGCAATTATTTCAGCCAAGCTCAGCAGTGTTCTGCAAGCATATCAGGGAAAAGCTCTCCCTGCACCAGTGCTGCTCTCCCACAGCTCTCCAGGTCAGCTTCCAACAAAGCTGAAGGGATACCCTAAGCCTGGCTCCCCAAGCTGCAAAGCCAGGGTGAAGATGGACAAGTGACTCATCTGTAGGACAGGCCAAAGAGGTGCCCTGGGATCCTGTCCTCTGAGAACACCGGGGCTGCTGACACCTCCAAAAAACCTTCCCCTGACTGCTGGGAAGTGCCACTGGGACCACACCACAGGTCTCGAGGAGACTCCCCAGCAGCTCCTATAAAAAGCACCACACTGTCCCACAAACCCAGCACTGACAGGGAGGAGAGCCAAGGAAAACAGCCCTACTAATCCTGCCTCATGTAATGATCTGGTGTGACCCTCCACACAAGTAAATATTTGCTGGCATATTTTAATATGAGCTTTTTATTTCAATAATAGCTCCCCATGATTTGCATTAGGATTACAGTGCTATTTTTGTGGCTATTAACCTGCACCAGTGTATTCTTTCTGCTGCCTTTATTCCACTCTTCCACTGCCCAGCAGGAGGGTACTGCTGCACATACCTGCTGAAAACACACCATTTCAAATCCCATTTTCCCTGTTTTTATGCCACTTTTGCATCACTTCTGAGCTCTTTGTTTCCAGGACGGGATATTTCACCCCAAATTAATCTTTCTGTTCCAGTATTATTCCAAATGTGCCCACAAACCAGAAGCAGTATTGTGAAGTGTTCTACTGTGATACATAACAAGGGGTTGGAATGAACAGGATCACTGCACATTGCTTTTTCTGCTTTATGAAGCATCTGGAACACCTTTAAAGTTACAGTATGTCAGCATTAACATCTTTACAAAAAAATATAACTCCCTCATTTTGTTTTTAAGTCATTTGAGGCGTAATTCAGAAGGCACATTAATGAGGCAGACTTTGCATTAGGGCTGTAATATCCAAGACCATGAAAATACCAAAGGAAGTAAAGACAAGACTGGTACAATCCATGATTTACTGAGTTCAACCTGGAACATTATCTATGCTCACCCTTCCTTTGGATGGAGAGAGTCAGAAACACAAGCGATTTTCAAGCAACTTCTCTGTTCTTCAAGCCGTGGTGTTAAAAAGGATGTTACTGGGGTGGGAAAACCCGTGATTAACAGAAAAGGGCAAAAACCTTAGAACTTGACCAGAGAACGTTTGGTCAGTTTGCCAGCATGCTGAGAGCAGCAGGGTGAGGTACAGGTCCTGCTCACCCAGCTCACATCCCCAAGACCTCCTCTCACACAGGAGCTCTGCAGCCTGGCTCCAGAAAGCAAATTTGTGCTGGAACTGCAACTTCGGGTGGTCCCAGCCCAGAGGAGACCCCTCAAACCACATGATCTCCTAATAAGAGATAGCAACAAGTCATCCCAACAGGATAGGACTGAAGGTTCACCCTCTCATGACATTTTGGCTATGGCAGAACATGTTACCAACAGGAAGAAACATTTCTAGAGGTTTCCCAGCACTGCCACAAAGGATTTCACCCAACTCAGCCTCTCTCTGGCTGAACTGACACTGCCCATAGTCCCCTTCCCAGCACATTTTTTATCCTGTTCTTTCACCATTCTACTCACACTCCCCACACGCTCTGCAGCAGTTTACTCCTGAATTCCTGTCACCACCAGGAAGTCTCACCAAAATCTCCACTGGATTTCAACCCCAAGTTCTTCCCCTACATGCCAGTGTAGCTATAATCCATCTTTTCTCCTCAGCCTCCTGGGTATGGAGATGAAGGATGCTATCCAGAGTCTTTTCCAGATGATCCAGTACAAGAAGACTAGAAGGACTCAAAGCAGTGGTGGCTGTACTGATGTTCTCCTTTGTGTTTGCATTTTGTTGTTTTAGTACTACATGTTGGAGAGACACGACACTTGGGGTTTGGGATTTAATTACTGCCTGTGACTCACTCTCCCACCCAATTCCATAATCCTCTGGTTACAGTAGGGTATTTACATGCCATTTTATATCCATATAAGTGAAGATTATTCACCCTCAAGCTGCAGGCACAGAAAACACACAGTCTGTCCCAAGGCATAGGCTTGCACCACCTCCCAGGAGTACATGGACAAAACCAGTGTTTGTTCCCCATAACCCAGGCTAAAAAACCAGAATTTTCCGTACCTGGGCTAAACTGTGTCAACAGTCAGCATGTTGAAGCACAAAGCACTGACAGGGTGTGCTGAGCCACAGGCTCACACACAGACCCACAGGTGTAAGTGGTACCTGCACAACTGTCTGAAGGGGGCAGCTGGGACAGAGGTGACACTCAGGACATACCACACACACAGCAGCAGCAGGCTGTGCTCCAGGAAGGCCTGAATGTGGATCTCCAGGTCTTACTACACCCAAATGTCTGTAAACAGTGCATGTGTTTGTGTACATGTGTGTTATAAACCAGAGTCCAGTTCTGAACTAGAACAAAACAAACCCTCATCCCCTGCCAACAGCCTCCCCAGCTGAGAAGAGCAGATAATAACACTAAATTAAACAGGGCCTCTCTCAGCCCAGATTTTCTACCTCAAAGGAAATGACAAGCTCTACTTAGTTGTTTTTTGTTAAGTCCCTTGCCTTATCTAAAACATAACAGTGCCAAGTTTAAGGGACTGCTTCAATCTCAAGGCCTGTCCCAGCATCTCCCAGAGCAGCGTTTGGAGCGAGCCATTTCAAGGAGCTCTGCATAGCAAGAACACAAACCACTGGTCTCTGCAGGGCAGACAGGAGGGCTCTGGGCAGTGCTGCTCTCCTTCAGCTCAGGGTTCTGAACCACCAACACACGAGTCCTTACAGTGCACGGCAGGCCTGAAAGCTCCAAAGCAAATGAGACAGCAGAAAACACTGCACCACACTTCCTTCCATCACAGGAAGCTCCCCGTGCACATTTCCAAGCGGAGAGATCCATCTCTCAGTGCCTGACCTCACCATACTCACCTGTACAGGAAATTAAACACACTAAAACAAAACAAAAATCAGTGCACATTCTAGGTGGTTCACTGAGCTTTCAGTTGTGGCTTTGTCTATTCCTTTGGGCTGTTTCCACTGACCCTAAACAGCACTTTAAAAGGTTTCATCCTGGAGTGGAGATAGAACTGCTCTGGGAAACGTACCAAATCAGATCTTGAAACATCAACCACCAATTAAATCGTCTGAACATTTAAGTTTTATCTTGAGGGCAAAAAAGAAAGGGCACACCACTAACTCCAGCTGAAAGAGCTTCGTCTGTGTAAGGAGCAATGGCCACAGTAACTCAAATTTCAACCCTGTTCTGACCATTTTAAGTGTCTGTAGAAGGCAATCAGAGCTCCAGAACTGCAGGGAAAGTAGAAAAGCACCTAGATAAAGCATAGAGGACATCTAGTATTTCATAACAGGAAACCTGAAACATGCATGGTATCAGGAGAATCAGCTGAATCCTGCATCTCCCCAGATGGAAAATTAGCTAAGAAGGCATTTTTGCAGCAAGATCAGGAATTTAACAGTGAACATACTCTAAAGAAGATTGTAACAGTTACAATTGTAAAAAGCCAAGAGAGCCCAGAGCTGAAGTGAACATACAGGAAATGCAGCTATTTTATGAGAACCTCTTGTGATACTTTATTTGAAGAAATTACACAAGGGACACAGATACAGGTTGTGTGTCAAGCCAGCCAAGGACAGAATCCTCCTGGCATAAGACAAATTCTTGAAGAATATTCAAGCTTTGCTGGGCAAATCACCAGCTCCCCTTGCCTCCCTACAGAGCATGTGCACAGCTTGTTTCCTCCTAGCAAATGCTGGGGCTTCCCAGGCTTCATCCTGCTGCCAGAGGAAAGCAGTGTTGGGAAACTGAGCTACCTGGTTCATATTCACAACAACAGCAGCTCTGAGCAGGGCAGGTAACAACTCACTGTTTCAGTCCGTAGCAGAGAAATACATGTGCAGCCCTACACCTCCACAGCTGACAAAGTTAGGCACTGTCCTCCAATAATAACCATTTTAAGCAGCCAGAAATTCTCTGTGCATCTCACATTCAAGCTGGGAAGAATTTGATCTGCATAAAGTCAATCTGCACATAAGCAAGAGTTTCCACATTAAAGCAGGAAGCAGAGGAGCCTCCATGGCTGGCCAGCAGAAATCCCTCAGGCAGCCTCACGCTGAGCAAGTTCTCCAGGCACAGAAAGCCCAGCATCTGCGTCAGCCTGGTGCCCACACAAAATACAACTGGGATTCAGTGGGAGGCGGGAAGAAAAAGGGAAAAAAAAACTAAACAACCAGCTTCAAAGATACCTCCAGAGTCCATCAGGTAACACCCTTCAGCAGGGCAAAGGTCTGCTTCCAAGAGAGCAGAACAGCCCAAGCAAAGTCCTGCTTATCACAAACCCTTCTCACTTCCAACTCCAGAAAGCAGCAGCTCCTCCAGCTCTGGCTGCAGCACTGCTTAAGCTTTAGGCTTTAAATACCACCAGGAAAACTTTAATAGAACATGCAGCACTTCTAAGCAAAGGACTTCTCCTCAGGTAAAACAAAGGCTTAAGCTTACACAGAGTTCGTGGGTCAGACTCTCAGCCAGGGGAAAGCAGGGCCATAGTCAGCCCTACACAGATTTACCACAGCTGAGAACCCTAATGTGATTATCCAATATTACCAACATAATTATAGGGCCCTTGCTTAATGTCACTGCTGCAATATCTAGGCCACGACAAGACAGATTTAGATTTGCAAGCTCCACCCTCTCCTTTTAAAAAGGCAGGACGTCACCATCATTAACGTTGGTGTGGCAGCCCCAGCCACGCGTGCCTGAACTGTGCAAAATAATACAGCCAGGAACCTCATCCAACACACACCACCAGCACAGCCTTCACCTCTGTTAATTTTAGGAGAGCAAGACTGGTTGTCTAGGGATTGTGGCAGTTTTGGGAGCGAACCTTTAGTCTGTCAGCTACGATGCTCCCTCACAATGGCAAACAGACACGAAACAATTATACAGTTAGAGGCATTTTCACTGCCTGGACAACATGGGAGAAGCACAACTGGGTCTTGTCACTTCTCTGGGGGTTTATTTCAATAGAGCTGATTTAAAACCATGCAGCTTCATTTCTCTGTATGTTTCAGGATCCCATCTCATTACAGACCTCCAGGAGACACCTCACTCCCCACACAATCCTCCTGCAGCTCCCAGCCAGGTCTATGCAGAAACACAAAAGAGGAAGCTGTAAATCACAACACAGCAGAGAAAAGAGGGGAAGGGAATTAATCTCTGCCATGCAACAGCATTTTAGAAGCCTAAAATAGTCAGTGGGCAAGATGCAGGCTGTGCATTAAATCCACACTCTTGTCAGAAGCTCCAGTCCAAGGGCAGCAGTACCTTGGCACTCCAAGAGCAGCGGCAGAGC
Source organism: Phylloscopus trochilus trochilus (assembly GCA_016584745.2). Taxonomy (NCBI): domain Eukaryota; kingdom Metazoa; phylum Chordata; class Aves; order Passeriformes; family Phylloscopidae; genus Phylloscopus; species Phylloscopus trochilus. Next base: position 1,386,838 of record WQNJ02000045.1, on the reverse strand, counting down.
ACAGCCCAGACACCCCAGTTCAGGGGTATTAAAGTCTCCCAGTATTTGCAGTATTTGTGACAGCAATTTCATAACAAACAGCAGCTCACTGGAGGCGATGGAGCTGTACTGGCTGTCACAGCAGGAAGCACGTTTAGGTGTTCACGTGGGGAGATTTGCTGGGCATGTGCTCTACTGCACAGCCCTGTGCATCCACTCCATTACTCCCTGACAGGCAGACTTGGAAAACCAAAGCTGATAGAACAGTGTTTTATTACTATGCAGCAAGACACGCTGCCTCCAAATAGATTACTTGGCAAGGCAGACTCAGTCCCTCTCCATTGTAACAATTTTAGTCCTTGAACTTCCACTGTAAGCCTGAAAAAAAATAATTAATGGGTCATGAATAACTCACGGCTTGAAAAAAAAATTTTAAAAATCATTTGTTTAGTTACCAGTCAGCCCTTTAAAAAGCACATTTCAGCTGCTATTATTTCGAGCAGCTGCTAATAGCATCTGAGCCCTTGCTCATCTCCAAGTGAAATTAGCACTGGCATCAACATGCTGCAGAGCATGACGGGCTCTGAGTGAACACAACTGGAACTGCAAAGCCAGCAAGAAGCTGCAGCAACTGCAGGCAGCTGAAAAGCTTCCCCGGAAAGGCAAGGAAGCCGTGAATCACGTCGGCAGGAGAGAAAAAAGCAAAACTAGTCAAGCAGAGAGCAGGTGGTGTAGAGGAGGGAGAAAGCAAGATGAAGGCCAGGGCTGGGACTGGGCCTGAACTGGACTGGCTTGCAAGGGCCAGGCAGAACAGGCCATGGAGGAGTGTCATGGTAACAGCACACTCCATTTGGGAAGCAATTATGCAAGGATCTGAGGACAGCTCATGGCAACAGACAAGTCAGGCATTTAGGAATTTTGATTCCTGGGCAGCACCCTGACAGCCTCCTGAGCACAAGCACCAGGAGAACCACAAGCAGAACTCCACACATTCCAGGAAGCCCGAGCTCACAGCCAACAGGGCCCTGTCAGAGCTTCACAGCAATGTATGGAGGCTTCTCTCCAACCAGCTTCCTCTCCTTAAATCCAGGAATCCAGAGTTCAACCTTTCCAGGAATGCCAGATAACTACAGGTTATGGGTAGCTGTGTAACTAACTGCAGGTTACAGGTACCCTTGGGCCACTGAAGTGCCACCTCCCTGAGTAACAGGAAAACACAACTTAAGGACACATCCCCTTCCTCTGGAGGGCATATGCTAATCCACCCCTGAAGAAAGCAATGAACTTTTCAACTCCTGAGTACATGCCAAGCATGGAGAGAGGTATTCACTATCCCACCAGGTAGGTCTCAGGGAATTTAAACCCCCAGGTACAGTCAGGGGCACAGGGTATCCATCATTCAGCATTTTATGGGAAAAAATACCGGCTCTACATAAAACAGGGCTTTGAGTTTTCCACACAGACACAGGTGAAGAGGGAGAAGTATGAACTACTTGTCTGTTCATTTGTCAGATGTCTAAGAAAACAGGAAACAGTTGCAGGGGTCCAGAACCTGCAGTCTCGTGACTGCTCCTTACCAAGCCTGTAAGCACTGGGGATAGAATTAATCAGTTCAAATGAACTTAAATTATTTATTTATTTATATCCCAACTTAAATAACAAATTATATCACTAAATGCATCAGTTGCAGAAAAACTTTCAAAGGTACAGTGCAAGGGCTTCTTATGATAAGTTTAAAACAAAAGGTAGAAAACAACCATCTGTCCCCCTTCAAAAATAGCATTTTAATTTTTTTTAAAAATCCAATACATTTAATCTTGTCACATGTTCTGCTGAAAGCTGGGTGAGCATGGCTGAGTTTGTGTGTTTCCCGTGGTCTCTGAGTAACATCAGATCTCCAGAAGCTCCTGTGTGTCGACTCTCACACCATGAGCAGCTGTACCATCCCAGCTGCTTGTACCTCACACCCTCTCTCTGAACACACCTCCTAAGGCAGCAGCACATGAGTGCATTCTGGTACCAAGCACAGTGCTGAGAATCAGCAGGCACAGGGAAGGGCCAGGAATCTCCAAGGAGCAGGGAAATGCACAAATGCATTTGCATTATGGGACACAGGGCCCTGGTCCATGATAGAAGTTCCTGGATGCTATGGTGACATGAATATTAATGACCCTGTGATTAAAACACCAGGCAAGGAGTTATATTTGCATTTAATACAAGATTGTCCCTGCTCTCCTACACAAATGGCTTCATCTTCATGGGCTTCAGCTTCTCATTTGTAAAATAATTCGATAAGCCTCCCTGCCACCATCTGGACGGGCACAGAACCACAGGTTGTGTGACACCTCACACACGGAGCCTTTCTGTTCTCCAGAAAGCAGAGACAGCTCAGCAGTTCAAACAACTGGTAATGGAGCACAGAAACAGAAGGGCAAACTCATATTCACATATCCAAGTACATCTGCTGACTCAAAAGCAACAGGTAAAGGCTGAAAGAAAGGCTCTGACATTTCAGCAGATTTTTTCCCAGAAATATGTGCCCAAGGATCACAGGACAGTGTGACCTCCCTGTGACTGCCCCCTCCCCTTCTCTGCCACACTGTCCCTCCTCCATCCTTTGCTACCCCACAACCCACACATCAAGGCTCTGTGATGCATTTCTTTCTTTCCTTACAAACATAACCAAGGAAAGCCACAAACATAAGAACCAGCAGGATCTCATCAGCTGGGTGAAAAGGCAAGTGTGGCAGCACTTGAGTCCCTGCATACACACAGGTGCTTTTCACAGATCCTTCCAACTCCAGGAAGTGTTCTCTTTAACAGTCTCAGGGTGTTGTTCATACCACCACCATCCACATACCCCTGGTACTAAACACGTCCTGCCAAAGGTCATGAAGAGAGTCATTAGAGCAGAGCCCTGGGCCAGCAGCAGACACACTCCAGCCAGAAGTGAGGATTTCCCATCAATCCAGCTCCCTCCTCCCAAGCAGCAGCTCAATGCCAGAGAAGTCTTTACGGCTGAAGCACTTCCCAAGTCAGAAGCCATTAATCCTTCAGAGGATCACAACAGGTAACTGAAATAACACTGAATTAGCCGGCAGGTCATGCAGAGAAGGCACATAAGGCAAAAGGTCTCTATTTCTGTGCTTCTCACATCAGCACTGATTTCTTGTGCTCCTTTTAAGTATTTCAAACCACTCTGAAAGTCCAAATTTTGCATCACTCTCATAAACATCTGAAGAGCACCCCTATACAACCTGAGATAGCAGTGAAGTCATAAAAACATGTATAACACACCAAACCAAGGGTTCCTCCTGCCTGCTCTGGTGCCTTGAGGAGAGACTGATGTTCAGTGACAGCCACAGGAACCAGGCACATGATGTCCTCATGGAGCATACTGCACATCTTTGAGACAAGCCTGAGTTTATTTTACTGCTGCCATTTGTGCAGTAAGAGCACACATCAACCCTGCAAGCATCATTTCGCTTACAGAAGGAGAGACAAGCAAAGATGATATCTGAACAACAGCTGTGCAATTAGAGCCTCAGAAGATCTTGCATTTTGCACTCACACTCTCGAGAACAGCTTGTCAGATTGCTTTGTAAGCTCACACAGGCACATTTTGGGGCCCCTAACATAAGCCTATGATCACCTAACGGGAAGGAAAACTGGTGTGTGACCAACAGTGAATGAAAATCAGCTCTACCTGCCCTCATCACAGCACCAGCCAGCTTCCAGCTCAGCTGTGGGGGGATGCACATGCAAATCCCTGCTCAGGGAACTCAGCTGCTGATGGCTTTTTTTATTTTTAATCTATGAGATCACCCGTCACTGGTACATAATTTGTTTCTGCAAAATCATGAAGCAAACCAGATGCTATGAGCATCTTGTTCCAAAAATGTCTTTAATCCAATACTGCAACACATGGCCCAGGGTCCTGGTGTCAGCAGGGGTTCTGCCACAGAGCAAGCGTGAATTTACACCCAAATCACACGTGTGCCAAGAGCATTCGCTGAAATCACAGAGAGGCAGCACTTGACAGGAAACACAGACTGCAATTAAAGCACCCAATCTGGAAGGCCAGAGGATCAATTCCTGACTTGGCCACACATGCTCTGCATTGCTTCACCCCCCTGAGCTCCAGCAGCCCTAAAAGGGGTGGAAGGACACATTCACAGACTGTGCCAGGGCTCGATACTCTGGGTAGTGAGAGCTCCTCACATCAGAGGAGCTGCAGCAGCTCCCCTCTGTTTCACTCTGCTGCATCACACTGTGGGCAGCTAACAATAACCTTCATTTCATTTAGTGGCAATTCCTGGACCTCCTACAAAAGGAGAAAGTTTCCATAATGACAAAAAGCCACAAATGAGAATTACCTTGCACTGCCTCACTTAAGCCTTTCCAAATCTTTTCCTTGTGCTTGTAAATCACTGTCAGTATTGTTCCTACTCTCAAGAAGTACAGCAGCCAGTATGTGATCCAAGGAGATTTGCTTCCAGCATGATACCACCACAAGGACATTCTGTGCTTCCCCCATCCACGGAAGCCAGCACCCCTTCCAGGGAAACTTACTTAGTTACTCCTTGTTATCAGAAGATAACTCCTCCATAAACCAACTTTGCTTATGGCACGTTCTCCACAGAGACTTCCTGTCTCCTTCCACACGTGGAACACAAGTAAACACCTAGCACAAGTGAAGGCAAATTGGTTGTGACTTTCCAGAGAAGCAGCACCAGCCCTGCAGCTGGCACGCTGCCCTCCCAACAGGCACAGCCTCAGCCTGCCCAGAACATTTGCACTGAAAAAAGTCACCTTCAAGGGAAGCAGCTCCCAGTCCCCAAGAGTGCAGCACCTAGCCAGTCCTGACCCCCTTATTAGCCATGATTAATGCAGGTGGGTGAGCTTGGAAGGCAAGAAGTGCTAAATCCAGAGTGGATTCCAGCTTGTCTTCAGCACATTTATAACTTCCTACCTCCTCTCTTCAAGCTGCTGACAAGTTCCTGCACAAAGGGGAGAAGGCCCACACCACAATAAAAACATTATGGCAATGCATGTGTAACCAGAGGTTAGCAACCTGTTCCTTTACAACTACTAGAACGCTTCTGCAAGACTCCAGCTGGAGAGTTAAACCCACAGCCAGAATCCCAACACTAAGCTTTTTTATACTCACTGACAACTTCATAGCAGGACTGCTTGAAACAAACTATTTTGGTTTAACATGGAAGGTTCCTTCCTGGGATGATGACTGTGCTGGGCTAGCACTGCATTTAAACCAGCTTTTGTCTACCACAGCTCTTCCATAAAGAACCAGCCCCCCTGGGTACAACCCAGATCCCTTCTGTGACAGGCTGCACAAAGCCCACAGGCCAGGCCAGGCCAGTCTCTGGTCTACACAACTTCTTACACACTTAAATCCACTAACACCTGCTTTTCCTCCCTGATTACATCTCAGGACACAGCACACACTATTCCAGCAAAAGCTGTGCTGCTAAAAGCACCAAAACACTCGGGATACCTCAGCATTTACCAAATAACTCCCTTGGGATTCTTCACAAGTTCCCCTGGTTTCTAATCTCAGAAAAACAGACTGCTAGAACACAGAATCAAACGTCCTACCTGGCAGAGCAGAGTGCAGAGTACACGTTCTGCCTCACAAGGAACACAGAAAAAGCAACAGGGAAAAAATGGAAAAGAAAAATCACATGTCCCATTCCAAGAGGAGAAACAGTTTAATTCCTAATCCAAATGTCACTAATCAGCTGATTAGCAGCTGGCCCTTGGCTGAAGCTAGAAAGCAGTAACTCACAAAATACACTTCAAAGCAATGTCTTGAACCCAATCACACTGGAAGTGGGTTGAGGATCATATAAACCTGTAAAATGTACCTCAGATGGGGTTTGTTTTAAAGTGAAATTATTTCAGAAGAAGCTCGTGTGTATTTTCAGTGCCTTCAGGTTACGGTGCTGTTGGGAAAGGAGGTGAGCAGGGCAGGGGTCAGCAGAAACCCTAAACCCTCTGCACTCAGGCCAGCCACACCTCTCGGCACCCCCAGCGCTCAGGGAACCCCACCCAGCAGGCACGGGCTGGGCACTCACAGCCTCTCCCAGCTGCTTCCCTGCATGTACTGGCCTGCAGGTCTGCTAAGGAAAGTCAGGATGAATCCCACAATGTCCCTCTTTTCAAAACAGAGGAAAAAATACAGCTGGTAAATGTAAGATAATTTTGTGACTTTGCACTTGTTTGTAATACCAACCATTAAAGGCTTTCAAATCAACACTAGCAGCCAGCACACAGGCACAGACCTGAAAAACTTCAGTGAGATATCCAACAATTATTAAACCTGAATCCCTTACTTACACACTTTAAAGAGAGCAGACCTTCAGAAAAGTACAAGTAATTTTAAAGGTAACTTTTCATAGCTCTGCAGAAACATAGCCTGTACCTTTTGCTAGAAGCAAAGCAAGACAAACAAAACCCTGCCCAAACACGTGCCCCATCAATGTTTACACACCTCGGGTCAGCTCAGCACTCTCTCACAACATTGTGAGTACAGAGTCACACAAAACACAGAGGCCCTCAAAAATGGGACACTGGGGCAATCCCCACGAGAAGTACCCGTGCCTTGTGGTATTTGCCACATGCACACATCTCTCAAACTCCTCAGCAAACTCCTCATTTATGGCAACACCCTTCTCAACGTTTCTGCTGCTTTGATCCCCATCAGAGGGACACCAACCTCCCTAGAGGGCTGTGGGGCTCTGGGGTGGGTTTTTGTTGTATTGGTTTTTCCCCTACACACAGACAGAAACAAAGAGCAGTATCTGATTTGGTCCAACACTGTCTTGGTTTCTTTTCAGAAAGAAAACAGCAAGACAGCAGCCTGACTCAGCCCCAGACTGCAAGAGCTCCTGGGCATTCACTTCAGCTCCGTGCACCACTCACCCCAAAACCAGTCAGAGCACCTCTCAGCCATACTGGGGCACTGTGTAACTTTAATCCTGGCCCTGCAGACCCCCAGGGCCAGCAGCACTCCCCTCCCACCACAGATAATCCTTGTACAAACTTTGAGGGGAACTTTTCAAGAGATTATTTGTGCTATTATACAGATTAGAGCAGGACAGCTACAAAGACCCAACTAGGAAACACCTATTGCAACACCCTGTCTGCAAAAAAACACTGATTCACCAGAATCGGAACACCACAACCAACCCCTCAAACTCCTTCTCTATTACTCCCATCTACTTCCTTCCAAAAGGAAGGGATGTTCCTCCCTGCCCAGGAAGGCAAGTATCCAGACAGAACGATTTTTCAGGGGTGAGGCGTGCACCTAACCACAGCAGGTTTTCTGAGGGATCTAGGCAAGAGCCCAGAGGCACATGGAGCCTTTTGCCACCCGGCACAGGCAGTGCTGCAGCCAGGGCACACTCCTCATCAGCAGGGTTGCTCAGCAGAATTCAGGGTGGCCAGGTACAGCTATGGCAGACAGAGGCAAATCCCAACACATCAATTCCAGAAGTTCTGGTTCAACTCAAGTCTCTTCCACACCATTCATCACTTCATTGATTCTCTCTTCTAAGCCACTTTTACATCTCATTTTTTTTTCATGTTTCACATGCTGCACCTAAACACAGGCCTCCCCACTCCCTCCTAAAGCAATGGGGATGAGAGCTACTTTCCTTCCTGGACAGGATACTCCTACAAAGTGCTTCCCAGGGGACTTTTCCTTTTAGCAGAAATAGCCATGAGTTGCCTTTTCAGCACTGCTGAAATACCACTGCAGATACAGAGAGGTTTTCCAGCCGAGGTTTCAGACGTCAGGAGTGCAGGGACCGGGCTGCCCATGAGCTCCCCAGGTCTCCAGCTGAGTCAGGGAGAAAAGGCTGTTTACCAGCACACTCAGCCACTGGCATGCAGAGCTGCAGCCCTTCTGACCCACACTGCTCCCCAGCTGGCACAACTTTCCTCCAGAGGAAACACTTGCACTGTTCCCAGCAAAAGGTGACAACCTGCAAACCAACACACCACCTTGCTCTTGTCCCCTCAGAGGCTTCACTCTGCAGAAGGATTTCAGACTGCCCACAGCAGCCTCCCTGTCAGGGAGATACCTGGGCAGCACCTTTCACCAGAAGAACTCCCCCTGCCTCACAGGAACAGAACACAGCACCCGTTTCACAGGTGTGCTCGGCCTGGCGTGGAGGAGCCCAGAGCTGCAGGCCACGCTCCATCCCACAGGCCAGCCCAGGATCCAGGAGCTGCAGGGAAAAGCTGTCACAAGCAGCAGCTCCCTCAGGACAGAGAGGCAGGGAAGGGAGGCTCTTCTCTCCCAGGCAATTTATGCTCCTACCTCCACCTCTGCTGCAGCTCAGCCCTGCCGAGCAGGAGAGCCCGGTGACACACAGCTTCGCTTCCCGGGGCTGTCAGCACGGGGCAGAACCTGCCAGCAGATTACTCATCAGCAAAAAAAGCCTCTGCCTTCCCATGTTACCAGGATGAGGCCACCCTGCATTAAAAAGAGACTCTGACAGCCTCTCAAGTTTAGCTCATGTAGGTCCTAAGCTTCCGGGGCCAAAAGGGCCTTGGAAATACCTGTCCAGGCAAACCTGGACAGATATTGCAAATTTCAAGGAAAAAAATACCACTGTAGCTGCTAGTTAAAAGCCTGGTTGCGGAGCTCCTCTCAGCAGAACATAGCAGAGACCAAGTCTAAAAAACAGTCACAGACCTATTTTCTTGTACACCACGGTGAATTCTTAAAAATCTGAACACAGGCAGCGTACACAGAGTCCCTTTTCCATTTTAGGGCTCTTTCTGTAAAAGCCAACACAGGTCCTCCCACTCAGCTCTCTCCCAGCAGCTCCCCTCTCCTTCGCCATCAAAACAAAACACTGTTTTGACTAAATTTGCCCAGGATGCTGCGCAGGAGGGACCAGGAGCAGGTCTAAGGAGGCCAACATCTCTCTGAAGGTCGAGGCTAAGGTTACCAGCCAGAGCCATTCAGGCTTCCTTACAGCCCCAACAAATGAAATGTAAAATGATAGTTCAAGCAGCAGAGCTGGTTACAATTAAACAAATGCTACCAGCAGCTTGCTGCACTGCAAGGCCTGCACGCATCATGAGTTCTATAACCCCTTGGATTCATTTTTAGGTCTCTCACTATTTTATTTGGGAAAAAAAAAAAAAAAAGGCTATTGGGATTACCACTTCCCCTTGCAGAAACCTAACAGAGAGAAATCCCACATCACAGGTCACAGAGAGTTCTGCTCAGCCTACCTATGAAAATAACATAGGTATTTGCTCCAGTGTTTTAACCCTCTCTGCTTGAGGGTAGGAAAAGAGGTAACAACTGAAGAAAGTTTAAGAGTGAAGGACACTGCTTTCTTTACTTACAGCACCTTGTTCTGCACCAAAATATTTGACAATTTTGGTTTGGGTGTTTCTTTTTTTTTTTTTTTTTTAAATCCCAGTTTAGGAGAAGTGGGAAACAATTAACTTCTGAAAATCTCCCAATTTCTAAAGCATTTAAAAAAAAAAGCCAAATCCAGCAAACCCACACTGGATTTACAGACAGGAAAACCAAACACATCAGACATCACTGGACTGCAATTCTGCCAAGGACAATAAAATATTCAGGAATCTGGGGGTCAAGGAGGAGGCTGGGTGCCAGGGACAGCTCAAGGCCTCCCTTTCAGCTTGGGGAGGGAAAAGTAGCATGTGTCGAGCGCTCAGAAAGGCACCGGGATCTCACCTTCCGCCAGCACCTCGTCCACAGTGACCTGGTGCCGGCCGATGCTGAAGACCCGGCCGATGTAGCCGCTGCCCGGGCCGCTGCTGCCGCCACCGCCGCCGCTGGTGCCCGAGCCGGGCCCGGAGCCGCCCTGCTCCCGGCGCGAGTCGAAGAACTTCTTCATGTCTCAGGAGGCGGCAGCTGCCGGCGATGGGGACGATGCCGGTGTCAGGTCCCGAGCCCCTCCTGGCTCCTGCCGCGGCCGCTGAGGGGGACCCGGGGCCGCTCGCCTGGCGGGGCCGAGCCGCGCTGTCCCCCGGGGACTCACACCTGCAAAACCACCGGGGATAACGGGGCTGCGGCGTTACCCCCGCGGGCCCCTCCGCGAGCCCCGACCCGCAGGGACCCTGCCCGGTACCTCGCAGAGGGCGGCGGGTGCCTCCATGCACCCCGCGGGGCCGGCGTGCGCAGCCCCACCGGGTCACGGCGGGGGCCGGCTGCCGGCAGGGCCCGGGGCCCGCATCGCTGCCTGGCGGCGTCACCGGCGGCCACCGAGCCCGTCAGGGACAGGGACCAACCCCGCCGCCGCCCCCCGCCGGCCCCATCCGACCAGGAAATGGGCCGTCACAGGAAGTCCCGGCTGCCGTCAGGAGCACCGCCCCCGCGCCTCCGCCAGCTGCAGGGCCCGGTCCCGCCGCCCCGGGGAGTCCCCGTCCCGGGCTGTCACGTCCCGCTCCGCTCCGCCCCGCCCCGTCCCGGGATGTCGCGTCCCAGAACGTCTCCCGTCCCGCAGCCCTCGGAGCGCCCCGCGCCCCACGGCGCGGCGAGAGGGGGAGCGGGGGCTCGGCGGGATGGCGGCGCGGCGCGCGGCACGCTGGGGACGGTAGTTCCCCGTCGCCAGCGAGGGGGGTGCCCTGGGGCCGTGGGGACTACGAATCCCGACATGCCGCGCGGCTGTGGCCGGTAGGGGGCGCTGTGGCGGAGCGCCCGGGGCGGGGTCGCCCCTCACACCGGCCGGGAGCGGAGGCCGCCTCAGGGATGGTGGATGGGGCCCGGGGGATCTGCGTCCTCCGAGCCGCAAGGGATGAGTGCAGAAATTCTGTTCGTGAGGAAGCACGGCCCGCATTAAGGCTTTGCCGTAATGGTGACGGGTATTTACATTTATCTTTGAAATAATGCGCTAAACTCGATGATTTTGTAATATAATAATAAAAGGCCACTGCTGTGACATCTTGGGATTAACCTGAAGCACGAGGCTTCATACAGTCTCTGGCTAGCGCCTGCTTTGAGAGCCTAAGAAAACATCCTAAAAGCACAGATATCCCAAGCCCTCAAAGTGTCTTTAGTGTTTTACACCTGGTTTTGTAAAACCTGTCCCTGGATCTGCTGCTAAATTACAGCTTTTTCCTCCTTCCCGCCTGAGTATTGGCAAGATGCTCATCGAGGCACTGCAGCTCCTTCAGAGCCCAAACCCTGGTCAGGCTTTGGAAAGGTTTAGTTTAGCTCAGATCTTGGGAAACTTACTTTAAATGCACTTTGGGTTCTTTTCAGCATTTTTTCCTCAGAAAACAGGAAATTTTCCCAGCCTATAGCATCTAGAGCAGCCAACTCCTCATGCACTCTTGAAGGCCAGAGCTGGGATTTCAGACAACAAAGGGAAATGTTAAAATGGCAAAAATTGTTTTTTTCCGGAACGAAGCCCCATGATAGGAAACCCAAGCAGTACGTGGCTGCCAAATTAATACCTACATGACTACACCACTCTCTTTCCTCCCCTCTGACTGGGATGGAAGAGGAAACCAAAGCATGGTCCCATTTTCCCAATGACTATTATTTCCTGTATTATGGTAATAACTACAGCCATGCTCCTGTCCCCAGCGGATAGGCCAGGCCTGGTGGCTTTGGGATGACAAAAGTGTTTACCCTTCACACAGCCCTTCTCTTCATCTGGCCTCGCTTTGGTCAGGGCTTCCAGCAGTGCCAGTGAGATAGGATCAGCATGTTGTAAATGGGTCTAACTGGGTTTTTTTCTCACAGTGTTTGAGGACTTTTAAGATGCATATAGCTCTCAGAACAGGCAGGTGAAATTGCTGGTGGTAACATTTAGCAATGCACAGATACACAGATCCCACAGCACATCACTACAGTGGTTTTTCTGCTGAGCCACTGTGCCTCTTCACAGTGGATAATGCTACGCCTCTTCCACCATCCTTGTCCTCAGCAGGTCTTAGAGGTATGGGCCCACAAGCCCACTCTGCAGACCCCAAAGTCTTCCTTTGACCACCTTCAGTCACCCATAATTTGTAGGGTGGCTCCTGACTGCACCTGATTTCCAAGTACACCGCAAGTCCACACAGCTGGAACTGCAACCATTTCAGCCAGGCAGCCAACACACGTGTGAAAACAGCCCTTTTTCATTTGCAGGCTTTCATCTGCATGAAACATGCTTTGCTTTGGGGCTCTGTGATGAATTAACTGCCAGTGGTCAATACAGAAGGTTCACGTGCCCTTCAGAATAAATATGAACTGAGTAAAGTCTCAGTTGCTTCTAACCATTATTTTAATTTTTTTTTTAATTTCTCTAACCTGTGAAAATCTCCAGGCATCTCTCAAGACAGGTAAAACACCCAGTGCAAAAATTGGGTCCCATCACTGGGGATTTCTGGGGACTCTGCAGAATTGAACAATTTCCAAAGAAATTGTGCATCTTCGTACAGTACAGGGAAATGACTCATTTCCAACTAAAGAAGATAAAAGCCACTGCATGCAGAGAGCTGCAGATGCTCTGCTGAGCCTCCTCCCTGGCTCTGAGAGGGCTTTTTTTAACCGTACCTGCAGTGCAATGCAGGAAGCGTCAGACCCACGCACGGCTGGGGGCTCTGATGTTCAGCCCACGGCACACAAACCCCACCCATGACCATTTTGGGGAGCAAAAGCAGAGCAAGAGCCATCCCCGGCTGCAGACGCTGAGGATATTCTTTATTCCAGAAGGTGCAAGGCTTGGCTGCGCTGCTGCAATCCCAGTGACCTTCACCAGGGATCAGAGGGAACTGAGCCTGAAAGCTCCAAGTGAAAAAGCTGATCAGTGGCTGCAGCACAGACGCGGCCTGGTGCTTCTCCTGTGTCAGAAGGACTCCAGAGTGCTCCCAGGCTTGTCCTGCTGCAGAGAGGAACATCAGTCTGACTAACGCGCTCGATCCTAAACACCAAATTTTAAGCTGCTAAAATCCCATGATGCAAGGTTTAAAATATCTGAGTGTGGTCAGCAGAGTTGCTTCTCTGCACATTGTCTCCCTCATCCCCGGTCCTCCTGCACTGCTCAGAAAATGCATTCAAATCCCCAGGAAAAAGCACATTAATACAGCTGCATCCCTCTTCATCAAACTTTCCAGACAGTTCAGCATTTTCTAAATAAAAACACAGCCCTGGACGGGTTTCCTGCGGTCACCGAAAGGCGAGGGCACACTGGCCCCTTCTGGAGAGCTCGAGGAGCAGCAACGACGGAGAACACAGCTGGTACAGCTTCCTGTGCTTGGTGACACTTAACTGTCTGGGGAAACAAAGCTATGGTCACATTTTCCTGAATTCACCGCATAACAATTAAGTCTTAATCACACAGTTACCCAGAACTCAGATCTGTATTTTACATGTTTAAAAACTGGAAGTTTCCACCTCCTTGGTGCTCCTGTTTGCCCTTGCAGGACATCCTCACTGGCTCCAGCAATGGCTGCTTCCTGTGGCTGGAAGCCAATCTTCCATCCACGGTAATGGCACTCTGCTAGGCACGCCCAGAAATAATGGAGCTGATTGAGCTCTGCAGGCTCACACACGTGGGATGCAATGGCCTGGACTGACCCTGTGTACAGCCCGGGGATGGAGCACTGGCTGGGAAAGAGCTGTGCTTCTCAAGGAGCATGACTTTGCACCACAGCTCCACACTGTCCTTTATAGCAGCTGCTGCTAGACTAAGGGAAATTTGCAGGTTGGGTTCTCCCTGAGAAGGGGTTTATCAGCTGTGTTTCAAGTGTCAGGATCCTGTTGGGGCTCCTCCTGCCCCAAGTTACCTCACCCAGGTCTGCCCACATGCTTTGCTCACTTCTGTTTAAATGCAGGGTCAGGAAAAGTCACCCTGAGCTGGGCAGTCATAGCTCTGTTTCCATCCCCTACAGATGGGTTATGGCCAAATTACAGAGCAGCTAAGTAAGATTAAACTACATGGAGGCAGATATTAATGAAGAAGAAAAAAGTGAAAGCTACTCATTTCCTCCTCAGAACTATATGTATGCTAATTAAACATTCGTTAAGCCCCCTCCCACTCTGGAGGTATTTGCTGACTCCCATCCCCATTTGAATTTGGATTCACGGACACAGGCAGCCAGCGAAGCCATCAGACCACTGACGGCCCTGGACTGTTTGCATTCCCTGCTGTTTATAGCTTTAGTGAATATAAGAAAACAGCAGACTGGGCCTGTGGCCAAGTGCAGCCTTCAGTTTCTCTGTGGGAGAAAGGCAGAGTGGGTGGGCATCTCTGAGGCAGTGTCAGCACAGCATATGCTGGGTAAGAGCGGTGTGGAGAGCCCCCCGCACCCGAGATGCTGCTAGAGCTGTCAGCGTGAGAACTGTGAGAGCACCCGGGATCCCCTCCTGTGTGCCTGCTGCAGAGCACACGAGCATCCCCACCTTGAGAACCTGGTGATTGAAGCACACTTGAAATGGGAATTTGACTCCTGGCTGTCTCATCCTTGCAGTGCTCATTGCTGTCTCCCCTTACAGCTTATTGTCTGAGGCATGTGGGCTCCCGTGTGCAAGTGGTCTCTTGTTTTAAAGGCATCTTGGCTTACAGGAATTTTCTCAAATCAGTTTGCTCCCCAGTTCCTTCTTGGCCCTGTGTGACATTTATGTTTATGTAATCTACCCAGAGACTTTGACTTGCATAGCAGTGCTCAGGGTTCTAAATCCTGCCTGGATTGCTAAAAGGGAGAGTGCTGTGCATTCCCCTGATAATACTGAGTGCAGAAGCAATGTTTCTAATGGTTATGAAGAGTTAAGAACACTCCAGTTTCTTATGTGAATTGGAATAGTTCAGTTTTCCCACTTCAAATAAGAACTGCTTACCCAGGTCTGGGAGTGTTTCATCTTCCTTCCTCTCTTTGTGTTAAAAGGGCTCTACTCTGATCATAGATCCACAGCTCCAGGCTGCCTCTTCCTAAGGTCTTCCCCAAAACACCTCTTCCCATAACATCTCTGACTTGTGGAAATGGCTGTTTCACCTTACATGGTGCTGAATAGCAGATGAGAACACATCCTTGCTCTAAGGGTCAGAAGTGCCCTGGATGTCTGCAGTGAGCCCTAACAACTGCAGTTCACTTTGGGACTATTGCGATATTAACACACAGAATGAGAGAATTCTTTACCCTCTTAAAAGCACACAGAACTTGGTGCTTTAGAAAAACAAGGGCTGGTTTGCAGCCTCCACCCTACCTTCGGGTACTGCTGCTATGGAGACAACACTGAGCTACAGCATCCAAAACACTCCCACAGCCCTTGTGCAACCATTAAATAACTTCATTTTCAGGGGCTGCTGCTTGCAAACTCAGGTATGAAAATCAGCACTTCCCTTACAAACCTCCTAAAAACACCAGCTTAATCCCCAAAGGCCCAAATTCTGATCCTCACTTGGTGAATGACTTCATTAATGTCAGAATTTGGAGCTCAGTGAATGAGGTGAGGCTGCTTCTCTAGAGCTAAAGGCAGGTACCTGCTAATGAAAGGACACTGAAAACCTCCTCCTAGCACAAGGCTCCTTTGCTTTCTGAGGTGCGAATTTAAAAGGTCAGGTCCTTCAGGCAAAAACAAGTGCTGCCATTTTCTAGAGGTCCAGCTCTGTTCTCATTGTGGGACTTAGAATAAATACCCCCTTCCTAATGGGCTGCTGCTTGAGCTCAATTTATTTACTTAATGCACACTGCCCTCCCTGTTTGTCTGTGACCTTTAATTTTTATTAGGTCTTTTGTAGATGGGAAAACAGCAGGATGGAATGGGAATAGAAAGCATGTGTGCAATTGAGTAAAGTCTGGGTGGTTGAGAGCTTTGTAACAAAGGTGGTTAAAATAATTGATGGGACAAACAAAATATTCGTGAACAGAAGAGCAACATGCTCTGTCACTGCCCTGAGCTGGGACTGTGGGCTTGTCCCTTGCTGTCCATCTTTGGATGCAAGGACAGCAAAGCTATGCTAGCCAGTGCTTCAGCTGGAGATACTGGAAAATAACCATAGCCTTTCCATCCTTTCAGAGATGAAGACAAAGCTGAAAGCTGAGCAGACCCTGCACAAAGGGCTTCTGGAGAGACAAAGCTTTGTCACCTGAACCTTGTCTCGGAAAATACAGCAACAACTCTTCGCCTTCCTGAAGGGAGCAGCTCCTGTAGCAAGTTACAACAGGGTTCCCTCAATCCCCCATCATCCTATCCACCTTCCAGGGAAGCTCAGCCAACTCTCAACATGCTCAGAAGCTTTTGTGCCTTTTTTTTTTCTTTCTGGTCCAAATAATTGTGATTGAATCAGATGGCTCTGGAGCCAGCACCCATAACCAGCCAAGATTACAGGGAACTTGGCTGTGTGATGCGTCAGGATCTGGCTGCTGAATGGAGTACACTTACATGACTAATTCCAGGTGGCCAAAAACATCCACACAAGCACTTTGTATCTTCAAGTACTCCTCCTACTTGGTGCCTTTCCCAGGGGGGAAAGAAAAGGTTAAATTATGAGAATAATGAATGGCAGGATTGGTGCAATATTTAACTTTAATTTTTAAAGAAAATTAATAATTTATGGTATTAAATAATTACTATTGCATATACCTGTGACTGCAGTGACAGAGTCTTCCAGTCCTGGGGCTGAAGAGACTGAGAAGCAAACAGGAGGATGAAAATACACAGGCTAAAGAAATCACTGTCAACGTAAGATGGAGAAACACAGCAGTTCTGCTGGTGGATTAAAATGGGCCCAGAGCAGGGACTGCTGACGTGAGAAGGGATGAGAATGGAAACATTCACAGATGTAGGAAAGGGAAGAGTTTCTCCTTCACGACAGTTTATAATGTGTGCTGGTGCACACTGAATCCTGGTCAGGGTCAAGTGCCAGATTTTGCAAGGAAAGAGGCTCGGCAGTGCAGAAGGAGAAAGCATGAGGCTTGAACCTGGTTTTTCTGTTCCCCTGGTCCGTGTCCCCTTGCATCAGCAGTAGGTGCTGGGCTCTGTGGAGCTGTTTTGGGAGGCTGAGCTGCAGCGGGAGCTGTAATAAATAACCCACACAGACATGCTCACTGAGGCACAGCCTGCCTGCAGCCAGGCTGCTAAATTTAGGTCCCTTCCAGCAACCGAGCATGTGCAAAGAGGCACAGGGATGAGACAGAGCTGCCGTAGGAGCTGGAAGCAAACTGAGAGGGTTGGTTTAGCCTGGATAACAACAGCACTTTTGGCGTCAGAGGAGACCAAAGTTCCTGAGGATAAACACTGGAAGATAAGATACATCTATTGCAAGGCTGATTTCCCTTTGTCAGCCTTGTGATCATGTCCATGGCTGAGCCCGGCAGGGTCACATCGGGGTAGAACTGAAGTCCCTTTGCCTGAAGGGTTTTGGCTTGAGGGCACTGCCATTTATTGGGGCAAAAGGAATAATCTTTATGCAAAGAATCATCCTTACTGAAATCATGCCTGTTTGCAATGCAGAGTTCTTAGACAAGGGGTGAGGATGCTGAAGACCCAGAGAGGTGCTGTGGGAGCACAGAAGGCAATACAGATAAGAAATCCCCGCAAACACCGGGGGAGGAACAGTTCTTGCTCGGGATGTTGCTGCCTGTGTGCTCCACGCTGTGGTCCCCCTCGCTCCCCCCTCGGGTGTGCCCTGCTGCAGGCGGGATTGAGAAACCAGAGCCTGCAGCCAAAGCCCTTCTGTTCCCAGGGACTTTTACAGGGAATGCCGGGGAGCCTGGAAGCCGTCCCAACCTGCAGGGATTACCTCCGTGTAATCCCAAAAGTGCGCTTTGGGGGCAACATCCCAAACGTGCAGTGTGAGTGGGGCTCCCCGGCGAGCTTCTCCGTGCCCTGGCTCACACCCAGCTCTGTTCGGCGCTGGGCAGGGCAGGGCAGGGCTGGAGGTCCTGCACGTCACTGCCGCGTGTCTCCAGGGCGGGGACTTTGCCACCCAGGACAGTCACCAAAGCTCTCCCCATCTCTGCCAGGGACTCGCGTGGGACAGCAGGTGAGTGCCAAGCGAACGGGGGATCCCCCTCGGCACGGGGACGGGCTTGCACGGTGGAGGTGCCTGCGAAGGGGCCGCTTTCCAGCGCCGGCACTGCGGGAGTGGCAGCCCCGGGCTGGGCGATGCCAGCGATGCCGCGGCACTGGGGCAGCCCGGGGCCTCCGGAGGAAGGACGGGGGCAGTTGTGGGATGGAGGAAGGGCTGACCTTTCCCGGGCACGGGGAGTGCGGGTTTTGGTTCCTATTCGTGCCGTGCCCCGGCTGGCACGTCCTCCCCGCTGGAGCGCCGAGGGCATGGCAGGGGGGTGTCTCGGGGTGGGAGCACAGGCTGAATGAGGCGTACAAGGCTATAAGAATCGTATTTTTATTCCTTCTGGAGGCAGTGGCCAGATAAAGGTCATTGTGTGGGAGGCTGGCTCGGGGCTGGTGGCAGGCGGGAGATGCTGTCCTGAGCTGCAAACTCGGAGTCAGTGACCCTGCGGGTAACCCCAGCCCCAGGCCGGGCACCCCGGGAGTGCAGCCAGGATTGCATCCCGCACACCGGGAACAGCTGGCGGGGAGGGAGCTGTGGAAAATCTGATCTGGCGCAGGGTGTGGGTTGTGTTTGGGTAAACGTACACCGAATGAAGGAACTCGTCGGACAAGTCCAGTGTTTGCCCCGCAAGGAAAAGGGTCACAAAGTGGTGGGTTTCCATCCGGATCCGAGGTGTAGGACTGGCAACACTGCGAGCTCAAACTAGGGGGGAGAAAACCCTGTGTTTATATCCTCTGAAGCGTTTGGATGCTTTCCTCGGTGGTTCCTGTGTGTGTGCTGAGCAGAGTCAGGAAAACCTGGTTGTGTGCAAG
Source organism: Phylloscopus trochilus trochilus (assembly GCA_016584745.2). Classification (NCBI taxonomy): domain Eukaryota; kingdom Metazoa; phylum Chordata; class Aves; order Passeriformes; family Phylloscopidae; genus Phylloscopus; species Phylloscopus trochilus. Next base: position 1,368,027 of record WQNJ02000045.1, on the reverse strand, counting down.
CCTAAACTTGAATTGGCCAGCAGATGTGATAGTGTCGGCACTTTTCTGATAAATTAAGTTTATTCTGGATCCAGCTTTTAGAGGATGTTGATATGGACTTTAAAAAGGCTGTTTAGCTGATAAAGCCTGCCAGAAGAAGATCATCCATGGGAAAAGCAAACAAACAAACCAACAAACAAAAAACTAAACAAAAACCCAACGAGTAATGGGAGGGCTGCTTCCTACCCTTGCACTCTGTGATCCGGGCACAGTGTTTTGAGCTTGTTTTAAGCCAGGTTTACTTACCAGGCCTTTATTCTGGGGTGAAGCAAATAACATCAGGACCACAGCACTGGCTGGCTGACTCTTGCATGCATAGTTTGATTCTTCAAAACACAGAGCAAAGTATTGTTCCTGTCCTGAAGCTGTGTTTCCCTGATTGAGCTGTAGGCCAGGAATTGTATTAAGCTGCTGAGCACTGGCAAATCTGCTGAGCAATTCCCTTCTCTCTCTGCTTGCCAAGGGGTGGCTTAGGAGAGTTTCATTCATCTAAAGCCCCAGTATGAACAGTTCCCACAGACCCCTTCAGCTGTGAAAGGGTCACAGGGGCCACTGGTGGACAGCCTGGCTGAACTGCTCCACTCTCCCACCTGTAACCCCAGTGGCTCATTCTCACACAGAAATGCACCGGGAACAAACCAGCACTTGCAAACTGAGCAGCGGGTTCCCACTGCTGCCTTTTCAGTGCTCTGTCTTTTCAATTCCCAGTGGTGTTCCCAGGATGAAGAAATCAGAGTCTTGCAGTCAATATTCAGTGTGGTATTTCTGCTGTTAATGGATGTTGCGAGAGCATTTGCCCTGAGTGCAGTACGTGCAGCCTCTCCTCATGGCTTGGTTTCCTTCTGCCAGCTCATTTGTACTCAGAATTTCTCTGCTTCCCTTTTCCTTGCTACTGACCTTTATTTTGTCCTCTAATTGACTTGCTAAACCAGCCTGTCTGATATTCCTGCTTCTGTGTACAAATCAGGTGCATTATAAAAACAGCAGTGAAATTTGGAGCCTTCATTTAGTGTCTGACTAAAGCAAATAAAATTGGCTTTTCACTTCTGTAAAAAGATTAGAGAAGAGCAAAGATGACTTTTCTGACGTCTAGGTCATACTGTGATTGCTGGAATTCATGATCAGATGAAAGAATGCAAAATCAACACTAATGATTGCCGTATGTTGCAATTATTGATTGCACAGGGTGTAGTAAGGTAGAGGTGCACCCAGGAGTGCCTGTTGCAGCACATCCATGGCAAGTGCCACACAGAGTTAACTGGCCTGAGCAGCTGGCCCTGTGCTTTCCAGGTCTGTAGGAGTCATGTGGAGCAGGAGCAAACACACTCCTGTTCTTGCACAGCTCTCTGGGCTCGTGGATAGCAGCTATTAAACACCACGAGGAGAGTTAGGGAGAGATGTCATTCACTGCTGGCACCTCTGCCTCTGCTTCAGGGCTTTAATGAGAGAACTCGCTCAACCCTGGAGTAAAACCACACATTTGGTGGGTGGACTTGACTTACTGTCACTGTGTTTGCATCTTTTGAATTTATTTTTTATTTAATTCAACCCTACTGTATGTAGGTATCTCTTTGAGTCTGCCTTTCCTAACTCCTCTCCTGTAATGCTGGGATGAACTTGGGTTGTGGGGAAGTGAACCTTGTCCTGGTACATGACATCCTGTCAAGTGATCAGGGATACAGGAAAATCTGGGTGTGTTCATGCAAAGGCTCTCTGATTGAAAACAAAATTATGGACAGAACTAATAATCCTGGGCAGATGGCAAGGAAGCTTTGGGGTTTTTCAAGGACTTTGTCAGTTAAAACTACAGCCCTACAAGGAAGGACACAGTGCACCAAACCGAGGGGATGTTGAATATAAAATGTTCTGTTAAATTACTAAGAGGGAAAATAGTTCTCCTGCCCAGTGCTCAAGTGAGGTTATCCTTTGTGTGCTCACCTACACCACGGTGTCTCTGCCTCCCAGGCAGGATCCATGGAGGGTTAGGGGTATGTGGGCAATCTCACGCTACTTCATCCTCACCCTGCTTCATCCTCATCCTGCTCACCCTCAGGCTCTCACCTGCCAAGGTCAGAGCCATGCATTTTGAAGGATATGGGAATCAAGTGTATTTTCTTTGCTCCCAGGGCAACACTGTCTGCTTCTCCTTGTAGCCTCAGCCAGGCTGTCATGCAGGCAATAGAGAAGAATCATTAAATTACCAGTGCTAATCACCTGTCTGTCCACTACATCCCTTCCATCCTGTCCCTGGCCTTGTGCTGTCATGATCCAGCCTTTGCTCAGCACAAAGCAGGGATGGACACTCTGGGAAACTGCCTGGGTGTTCACTTGGGCTGCTCAATGTTGCTTTTAGTCCCCAGAGAATTAGATGGTTACATAACCAGTATCATTAACCTTCAAGGGAAGGTGTATTCTATTAATTATTTGCTAGAAAACTGACACTCCCAGTGGTTTTTTTTTTATTACAGCTGTCTAAGTGCCCTGGACACAGACAATAAGAGATTGACCAGATCCGAGCACGATGGTGAGTGTGTTTGCTGTGCCAGGCTGTGCCGAGCCTTTCCTCTGACCTGATAAACACAGGGAGTGGAGCTCAGATAAGGACACAGCAGGAAGGACACTGTCATTGACTGTGCCTTCCTGGGGTGAATTTATCACCTCTTTATGCTTGCCTGTAGTAGAGGAGAATGACCCACACATACAGGCTTTTGCATTTGGGGAGTTAATGGAAAACCAGATCAGGTATTAATTCAAAGAACATTAATTTCTCCAGATAAACTTCCTAGGCATTTTATTCTTTCCAGGTTGAGCCTGCAAGGCATCCGTTTCTATGGTTGTTGTTAGAGAATCTTGGAATGGTTTGGGTGTAAAGGAACCCTAAACATCATCCAGTTCCACCTCCAGCCATGAGCAGGGACACCTTCCCCTAGACCAGGCTGCTCCAAGCCCTGTCCAGCCAGGCCTGGAACACTCCAGGGACAGGGGAACATTTTTCTGCCCATTGAATGTTAAGTGGTATTTTGCTGATGATTTTCTTGGGAACATGAAGAGCTTTGCAAGAAAAGTGTATTTCCCCAGAAATTGCACTAGACCAGAGGCAGGAGAAACCTGTTTGTGAATCACCATTTTGGGTACAACACTTCACTTCCTGGTGCGTTATTTAGCAGAATGATGGTCCTTGACTGCTCTTAGAGAAGTCAGGAATGGGGCTTTGATGGGAACAGCTTCTTCTATGATTTACGTGGAAAACTGCAGGGAAGAAGCTGGACTGAACAGAGATGTCAGGCTGTGTGCCCGTATTTAACTGGAAAGCAGATACTCCATGGGCAGCCACATTAAGATATTTTCTCCTTTCAGTTGAGTCCCTGTGGCTTATTTCTTACATGGCTGGGAAGCCCCTCTGGAACAAAGCATTTCTTTTTAGGATAGGATGGAATCTGGTATAAAATAACTGATGTTTGGAGGATAGACTTTATTTACTGTCACTTTCCAAAAAATATGTTTGCATCTTTTGAGTTGTCTTTTTTATTTTAAAATTCAACTCTACTCTGTGAATGTCTCACTTTGTGACTACTTTTCATAACTCCTCTCTATGGGTTTAGGCAACAGTCAAGGGTGTCTCAACTTTCAGTGCTGAGCAAGAAGCACAGGCACTAAGGAAGGCCATGAAGGGATTTGGTAAGTTATGTCCCTCCACTCTTGAACCTTCTTTTTTAGCTCTGGCAGTTGGGAAGGTTTTTACTGGTGTTTTTTTGGAGGGGAAGTTCAGCCATTTGCATCACCCCACTGCCGTGTGAGGGCACTGGAGGGAATTGGGTGACTTAAACCCTACTGGAAATCCAAGTCTTGGCCATAAAAATGTCTTTAGTCAGGCTCTTGTTTTCTCTGTCCTGTGGTGTGGTGCTGCTGGGCTGAGGCCCAGATGCTGCTGGATGAGACCAGGTTGTGCAAGAGCGTGTATAAGGTTGTGTGGCCAATAGTACATCCTGGGCAAGGCCAGAGCAGGCCTCTGGTTCTGGTACAAGCAGCTTGACTGGTTTCCATTGGTTCCTTGCAGGCACGGATGAAGATGCCATCATTGAGATCTTGACCAAACTGAATGTTTCCCAACGTCAGCAAGTTCTGATCACCTATAAAAGCACTATTGGCAGGGTAGGTGCTCTTCAGACATCACTGCCTGTGGCTCTGATTGGGAGATGTGGACTTTTTTGGGTTGTACCACTTGGATGAAATGTCAAGACATCCCAGTCTCCACAAGAGTAGGGCTGGCACTGAGCACAGGCTTTCCTTGGCCAAGTTTTTTTGGTCTTGTTCACTTCAGAGTAACTGTTCATCCAAGGAAGGTTGGAGCATGAAGAAAAGTGGTGAACAAACTCTTCCTCTTCTCAAAGGCTGTGTCTTTTTCTTCTTTCTTCTCTTTCTGTCTTCTAGGATTTGATTGATGACTTGAAGTCCGAGCTGAGTGGGAATTTTGAAAGAGTGATCGTTGGTTTGATGACTCCTACCACCATGTATGACGTGCATGAGCTGAGGAGGGCTCTAAAGGTTGGAAATCCTTTTTGATGTCGCATGACTTATAGTCAGTTCAGTATGCAGTGCATAATTGTATATTAGTTATTAATTTCTTATTAAACTGTATCTAATAAACAAAAGTCATAGTTGCCCTTCAAAACAGTTGTCACAATCTTGGCCCTTGTCTCTGTGATTCCCTAGGGAGCAGGGACAGATGAAGGCTGCCTGATTGAAATCCTGGCTTCTCGCACCAACACGGAGATTCAGCACATCAATGAGAACTACAAACTCCGTACGTAGCCCACTGCAGCTCCCTGCTGGCTTCAGAAGCCACCTGTGTGTGTGCAGGTGTGTGTGGAGAGGCAGGAGCAGGGTCTGTCAGCATCAAGGACCAGAATCAAACATAGAAATTGAGTTGGTGTAAATATAATGAGGTGGGGTGTTTATGTTTGTCAGCTGGAGGTCTATCCATGGTGGATCTTCTGCCAGTTTTGTATTGGCTGTGCTTCTTAATTTTGCCCTGTACCCCTCAATATGATGGCTGGATTGCTGTGATGAAAGCCAAGAAGGGCAAGGGCATCCTGGCTTGTCCCAGTCACAGTGTGGCCAGCAGGACATGCCTGTTCCCCTGTGCTGCACTGCTGAGGCAACTTGAATCCTGGATACAGTTTAGGATGGATGTTAAAAAAAGATTCTTTGCCCAGAGAGTGACTGGGCACTGGAACAGGCTCTCTAGAAAAGTGTGCACAGCACCAATCCTGATGGAGCTCAAGGAGTGTTTGGACATCGTTCTTGGGCAAATGGTGGGACTCTAGGGGATGCTTCTCTGCAGGCCCAGGAGCTGGACTTGGTGATGCTTGTGGGTCCCTTCCCAGTCAGCAAATCCTGTGATTCTGTGAGCTGTTAGTAACAGATGTGCTGTGTGTGTGCTCTGGCAGAGTACGGCTCCACCCTTGAGGACGACATTGTCTCTGACACGTCCTCCATGCTCCGCAGAGTCCTCGTGTCCCTTGCCACGGTGAGTCCAGGACAGGGGAAACAATGGGGGTGAACGTGCTGCTGGATGTCTCTCACTCAGTGATGGAGTGCTTCAGGCTGGCTATTTCACTTCTCTTGCATTTCACCTTGCCAGCATTTCACACCAGCTTCTGCAGGGAGAGCAGCCTCACTCTGCCACGCCTTAATGCCATATGCTCTTTTTAAATTGAAGTGAATGGCTTCTTGTTTCGAAAGAAAGAACAAATTGCATCTGAATCATGTTTTGCTGTATTTGTAACCCATTACTCAATGTTAAGAATCCCATTATACATCTCCAGTAACTGCTTTTGAATGGGGAATTTGCAGGACTTACTTCCATTAGTTGCTCTGTTGAAATGAGTTTTTCATCCTTGTATTTCCACAGGGTAACAGAGATGAGAGCACATTTGTGGATGAGGCCCTTGCTCAACAAGATGCTCAGGTGTGTAGCGATTTGCTTCCTTGCAAGAACTGTCTGGTTTTGTATGTGTGATGTGTGGTGAATCCCTGCTCTTTCTACCACTTTTTCTCAAGGTAAATGAGTAAGCCTGACGTTGTGCTAGTCAGCAGTGTCCCAGGTGGAGACTAGGTTGGATATTAGGAAATGGTTGTCCAGCTCTGGCACAGGCTGTCCAGGGCAGGCGTGGAGTCCCCATCCCTGAGGGGGTTCAACAGCCATGTGAATGTGGCACTTGGGGACATGAGTTAGTGGTGGCCTTGGCAGTGCAGGGGAAGGGTTGAACTCAATGACCTTAGAGGGCTTTTTCCAACCCAAATGGTTCTATGAAGTAAAAATCTCACTATATACACCCAGTGTTCTCAATGGTCCTCACTTTGTTCATGTCTTCAAGGCCCTGTACGAAGCTGGGGAGAAGAGATGGGGCACGGATGAGGTGCAGTTCATGTCCATCCTCTGCACACGGAACAGGTGCCACCTGCTCAGAGGTAGGACCTCTCTGGTGTCCTGGGTTTTTCCTCTGTTTGAGGACAGTACTTTTGTAGGAGCTTTGTACTTGTTCATTGACTGATGGTCATCCCTTCCTGAGACAACAGATATTCTTAGGGCCCATTGATTCAATTCTTTTAGACCATTTTATTCCCTCCTCTGACAAAATGGGAGTTGAGAAAAAACAAAACACACAGCTTCCTCTAGCCTGTGAATTGGAGATAATGAAGTGTGACTCTCATGGGACAGAGCTAAGCATGGAAACTGTCTGCATTAAATAGCCGTTCTGCAAAATCTTAGCAGCAGTGGTAGGCTAATTAGCAAGACAGCTGATAATTAAAATTAATTATTTCTGAGGGGCAGCCCTGATTTAGCTTACAATGTCATGGTAATGGTGCAGTGTTTGTAAAGGGTATGAGGAGCTTGATCTTGCAAAGTGATCCTCAGGGGTTACACACTGAAACAGCTCACTTGGTTCTTTTATCCAACTCTTCCTCCTAGTTTTTGATGTGTACAAAGTGATTGCTAATAAGGACATCACAGAGAGCATAAAATCTGAGATGTCAGGAGACCTTGAGGATGCCTTGTTAGCTGTGGGTGAGTTCCCTGCTTTTAAACTTTGTCTACAAACTAATTCAATAATTAAAGATACTGTCTCTTGCCCTGACTGTTAGCATAACTTCAGGAGGCAGATTCTTTTTCACTGTTTTACAAGCCAGTGTTTTAATCTTGCAGATCCAAAGACCTGGCAAGAAAGCTCTGTGCTTTATGTTTCTCTGCCAAGGGATGCTTTGGCAGATGACATTTGCTGTGTGAAAGCCTTAAAGCCTTAAAAATATTTTATTGCTGTGCACTGGGCATGGAGACATCAATTGACAGCAAGTCACTGACTCTGGATGTCTGCACTGTGCTTGTCGAGTTGCATTTTTGCAGAATGAACCTCTGCACTGAGAAAGTGCTGGAAGGGTTTGAAAGACCTTATCCTTCAGTGTTTATTGGTTTTTATTGTCTTGTTCTTGTCTCCCTTACAGTAAAGTGCTTGAGGAATAAACCTGCTTATTTTGCTGAAAGATTGTACAAATCCATGAAGGTAAAGAGATTCTGCTATTTCTCCCCCTGCCTCTCCATGCTTAAGTCAATAGCATGACAGCAATTAGAGAAAAAGAAACTGTGTTAATTGGGGGAAAAAGAAGTCCGAGTTCCTCTTTCTGTGGTCCTCCTTTCCTTCTGGAAGCCCCGAGCTGGTAACAGATCCCTGCATTAATGCAAAACTGGATTCCAGAGGAGGGCAAAGCTCTGTGCCTGTGTCTGGGCTGCCCTCAGTGCTGTGCAGCTGTGGTGTTGCTGTCCCTCAGGGCCTGGGCACGGATGACAGCACGCTGATCCGGGTGATGGTGTCCCGCTCCGAGGTGGACATGCTCTACATCAGGAGGGAGTTCCAGGCCATGTACGGCAAATCGCTCCATTCCTTCATCAAGGTGAGCCTGGGATCCTGCACAGACCTGCCTTTGCTAAGCAGCTTCAAACAGACCCTCTCAACAGCTTCTGTGGAGGAGGTGGATCTAAGGAGACTTTGCATTTATGTACTGAAAACCTTCCTGAATGTTCTTGGTTATTAAATTGTCAAAGAGGATACAAACACCTCAGTAAGTCATTTATGCTGAAAGGAACTCTGCTTTCCATGGAGCTGCAAAATTAATGGTGTGCTTTTTCTGCTCTCTCTAGGGAGACTGCTCAGGAGACTACAGGAAGGTTCTGCTCAGGCTCTGTGGTGGGGAGGATTAAAGGAGGCCTGGGGAACCTGTTGGATGATGGGAAGCAGTTGATCATTGTTTAGGTTGGAAAAGATCTTTAAGATCATCGAGCCAAATCATGATAAAGATTTCTTTTTTTTCCCCCAAATGCCTTATTAATTACTCTGATTATTGACTTAGGTTAGGTTATGCTCTGGTTAGATAGTGGCCATTCTGGTTGACCCTTTTGATACACTTTTATGCTTGAACACCCATTTGCCTACTACCTGGGCTGGTGAAGCCCATCTAACACAGAATGCTGTAACCAAAGGTAAAAAAGTTGTTTCCTGACCAGCTGCCCCCTTGCTGTTGTGTTCACCAGCAAAATGCATCAGCTAAAGCAAACCTGGATGCACAGTGTGAGAGGCTGCACAGGGAAAAGCCAACCTCATGGAGACTGCAGAACACGGGTTCACTTGTGTTTCTCAGTAGAATTAAAACACAAAGAAACCAAATAGCTAAAATACAGGCATGTTTACATATTCCATTGCCTCTGTTAGTGTGGAGCATTAACAGCCTGGGTGCACTGTGTGTATATGTTGCCTGTAGGTCTGTAAGTGGGGAAGTTGTCACTGGTGACATGAGAAAAACCACCTTCCTCCCTGGTTAGAGCAGCCCTATGGTTTTGGTCTGTCTGCTGGATCATAGGAGTATTAATAATTAGGGTTGTATTATAAACCCTGTTTTGGATAAAGTGATGTCACTGATGCTTTTTAAGGAATGACCTGTCCCCAAAACCACCTCACCAGCTTGGTGCTGGGGCAGCTCCCCAATGTTCCTGGAACACCCCAATTCCATCACTCATTTCCCTCTAAACAGGCTGCTACTGGCTGCAATAGGAGATGTCTCTGTGGCCTCCAATAAAGTAATTTTCTTTCTCGTTCTCTGGGCTCCAGTTGGAGACACATTCCTGACTTCTGCCGGCAGAGCTTTATCCAGCTCCCCTGAGGGCTCTGCCCAGGACAGGGAAATGCCCAGCACAGCGGAGGTGCTCGGCTGGGGTGGGTTTAATGCCGTGGGTCATGTTGGGTTTCAGTGCCTTGGGTCAGGTTGCTGAATGTGGAAAAATGAATAAAGAGTTTGTTTCTGTACTTGCTGTCCCGATGGTGTGTTCTGGGAAGGGGACACGGGAAGAATTGTTTTGTCCCGAACTGCTGTGTCCGGCAGGAGCCGCTGCTCCCCGGGGCCCCAGCGGGAGAGAGAGCGGCTGCAGGGCTGCTTCTGATGCTAATTATTATTATTCTATTCTATTCTTATGCTAATTATTCCCCGGGTTTAGTGTTTTTAGCATCCTTCCGGTAAGGACTTTCCAACGCATAAACCCACTCTTTGCCTCTTCTTTACCTTCTGGCTTCTGGAATTTGTCCTTGTCGCCCATAAATTCTACAGTCCGATGTCGAACCTCAACAATCCGTTCCTCTCCCAGGCTTTGTTCATTGAAGCGCGTTACAGTTTGTTATCAAAACAGGTTCGGTGATTTTCCCGAGCTGTCTTTCTACAAACGCAGCTTATAGCAACTTTGCTAAACGCTGGCTAAGAGCAATTTAAGAACAAAGCACTGTTTATTATTAATACATATATAGATTACGATGAAGAAAAGCAGTCCAGAAGTGAATTTAAACCATGAACTAAAACCATGCCAAGGCTGTCCGGCTCGCACCGCTCGGGGCGGGGAAAGGCGCCCGCCCGCGCAGGCGCAGAGCTGCGGGCGCCGCGGCCGCCGCCGGCCGGGAGGGCGCCGCCGTTGCCGCTGCGGCCCCGCTCCGGCCCCATGAGGGGCCCGAGCGGCCATGGGCTCGCTGGGCAGCCGCGTACTGCGGCGGAGGGCCGGGCTGCCGCGGGGCGATGCGGCGGCCGCGGGCAAGGGCGGCAAGAGGAAGCGCAGCGGAGCCGAGGGAACCGGGGACAGCGACAGCGATGGCGAGGCCGAGCGGGAGGAGCGGCTCCTGCACCTCCGGGGCCGCAGGTCTGAGGGACGCGCGCCGGGGCCGCCGGCTCTGAGGGGGCCGGGGGTGCTGGGGAAGCTGCAGGGCCGGGGCCGGGGGTGCTGGGGAAGCTGCAGGGCCGGGGCCGGGCTGAGGTGGGCAGAGGAACTGGGGGGATGCAGGGCCGGGCTAGGGCGCAGCTGTGAGGGGACGCTCGGGGGCCCGGCCCAGCCCGTCGTGCCGGGAGGAACTGGGGCTGACGGGGAGAGGTGTCGGGGAGAGGCCTCTCCTGGGGCTGCCCGGGCCGGGGGTGGCTCTGGGCCGTTCGGGAAAGGCGCGGGCAGCAGCGGCGGGCACGGGGAAGCGCCGGCACGGGGGTACGGCAGTCGCGCTGGGCTGGGCTGGGCTGGGCCGCACGAACACCCCGAGGGTTTGGGACCGACTGCTGCCGCTGTAATGGGAGAGTTTCAAGGAGTGTGTCTCACTGTTTCTGGTTTGTTGTTTTGTTTTTACTAGGAAAAAGTTGAAAAGCACGTCAAAATATATTTATCAGACGCTGTTTTTGAATGGGGAGAACAGTGATATCAAAATTTGTGCTCTGGGAGAGGAGTGGAACTTGCACAAGATTTATTTGTGTCAGGTAAGTGGCTCCTTTCTAACTCCCAGTAGGAACTGTGTTTTTAATAAAAGCATGTCTGAGAACTGTGAAGTATGACTGGAGATCTTTGCTGGGTTTTTTTTTTTTCTGCTTTATATTTAGGACTTTCACTCTTTTTGTAGATGCAATCAGTTAACCAACTCCTGTTAGCAGTATTGGGAAGCAGAGCTGTAGCTTCATGATTGAAAAATTTCTTTGCTTCTCTCTCTTACTGCTTAATTATTTTGTTTAATTTATTTTATTCTTCAACTTGGTGCATCCTCTGTGAATGCTGACAGTTGTCTTGGATGTCCTGAGAACACAGGACATCCTGTTCTTGTTTGCTAAACAGATGGCTGAGAGACTCCTGTGATGGGAGTATTCTTGCAGGGCAAAGGAGATGCTTCCTGAAGGGATTTTTAAAGCCCGTGGTGCCCCTGCTCAGTTTTAGCGTCCACTGGACTTGTGTGCAGGGGCCTGCAGGGAAGTTGCTGGTGCTGGCTCTCTGTAGGTGTTACAAGCCTTCCCAAAGGATTCCTTGCAGCTTCCCTGCTGCTGCAGGAGGAATGTTTCCTCAGGAACTCTAAAAAGGAATAAACCTTAGTGCATACATCCAAAACCGATTCTGTTTCCACAAACATTTTCTGTTGGGCTTGTGTTCAGGTGTCCTCCTTTGTGTCTGTGTTTTGGGAGTGCAGAGGTGCTGTTGGCTTCACTGTCTGTTCTGTGTCACTCCTGCTGTGGTAGAAGCAGGGAGGAGCTGTGACTGTGCCCTGAAACACCAAATTCACTTGTGCCCGTGTCTTTCAGGGGTGGATGTGAAGCCCTCAGGTGTTGTACCTGCACAGGAGGGCACTTGTGTGGCAGCTGCAGTGGGAGCCAGAGCAGGGGTGTGACACGGTGGCACTGGGAGATGCTCTGTACGTGGCTGCAGTTCCTCTGGTGCAACAAGTGACATGAAGAGCAAATTCTGGATTTTTTTGTGGCTGTTGTTGTGTCAGTGCCCGAATTCCAGAGCAGCTTCAGCAATTATTTGCATGGTCCCAGCAATTGAAGTGTTTCATTGCTTTCTTCTAGGAAAGAGCCTTTTCTTTTTGGAGTGTGAGAACCTGTTAACAAGCATAAACTGAAGGCAAGAGAGTGCTCTCTGTGAGCCAGAGTGGGAGTAGTGGCACTGAGGGGGCCGTGGGGTGTGTGGCAGGAGCAGGCAGGCACAGCTCCCACTGCCACTCTGTACCCCAGGCAGGGGAACGGGCAGGGCTGGCTTGTGCAGGGTGGGCACTGCTCTGCTGTAGCCTCATGCTGCTGGTGTTTCCTCACACTGTGGCTCTGGCTGCTGCACCTCAAGTTGGTGAAGCTGCTCCTGAGACCTTAGAGTGGGTTGGTGGCTGAAATTGGGTGTGAAATCCCTTCTGTGGATGCAGCTGTTTAGAGGGCCTTGAAAATTGTGACCTTGTCTGTAGAGGCCTTGTAGGAGCAGTGCTCTTGAGGGGGGAGTTCACCATTCTCCTCAGGCAGGTTCTGTTTCAGGGCACACTCCTGCTCTGCAGTTATGTTGCTGTAGGTAAAATAGTGGTGGAGGTTGGAAATAACTCCATGTAAATGACTTTTAATGCCATTGTGACTCCTCCTCTGTGCCCTTGAGCAGACTCAGCCTGGCTGTTTCTGCTCCCCTGCTCTCTCCAAGCACTGCCTCAAGTTCCATGAAGGACAGTCAGGTGCTGCTCTGCCTGGTCACAGCAGCTCTGAGAAATGGGGGATTTCTTTTTCATGATGCTGTTACAAAAATGATGAATCCTTCTGAAACTGGGGAGTTGATCTCTGTGGCAAAGCTGAGTCAGCCTCGTGAGGAGGACAAAGATGAGTGAGGTCCTGGGTTTGATAGGAACATGTTGTGTGTTTCAGAGTTAGGGATATACCAAAGGTACAGAAATACTGACCTGATCAAATTAAATCAAAATTGGGTTTTGTGTTATTTGCTGCCTTGAGCTGAAATGCTGAGGGAAGAGGTCAGGGAATGTGGTGCTGTACAAATAGACTTTATTTTTTTGATCTCTCAGGTAAACTTCATTGATAGCATCTCATAATGGGCACATCTGCTGCTGGGAAGGAAAATCAGGAACCCTAGTAGAGCATTATCTTTCCCTTTCTTTGGATGGAAACATCAAATTCTAGTTTTATGTGCTTTTCACTTAATAATAAAAAGGTATATTGCTGTAAATGGTGTGTGTATGTGTGTCCTTGGTATGAGGCTACAGCCTTGTACAGTAATTTGTATGTCTTGCATGCCTTTTTTGTTTTTTTCCCCCCCAGTCCCCAAACTGCCATTCCCTAATGCCTGCAGGATTTGTTGTTTGCCAGTAACCTTAAGGACTTAGTTCTTGGACTAATTCTGTCCCCACTGGTGATGTGGTTTGTGGGAAAAGAGCTTGTGTAGCTTTTCTGGCCTTTTCAAACTCTTTTGTTACTCTGGTTGCACACACATGGCCCAAATTTTCCTGTAGGCATTTTGAGTGTCAGAAACAGCAACTACAATCAGCCCCTTGAGTCTGTCAGAATGTTTTAGCTTGTGAAAGTTCCCTTAATATATTTTTGTTCTGCATAAAGGTAAATATTAACCGTGTTTGGTTCCATGTACTGCTTTTGGCAGTTTCAAGTGGGATGAAATCTCTTAGTTGAGTTCTTTTTCTCTCTTCCTTCATACAGTCAGGCTACTTTTCCAGTATGTTCAGTGGTTCTTGGAAAGAATCCAGCATGAATGTCATAGAGCTGGAGATTCCTGACCAAAATATTGATGTAGAAGGTAAGTGGGAGCCTTTTATTTTAACAAAACCCTGAAAGGAGAGGTTAAGTTAAACCTCATGATGTTCAGAGAAGGCTGATGAGGTTTAGCTTCTTTTTGTGCACCTCTTTTTCAGCTCTCAGCGGTGCTGAAAAGGTTCTTTAAATCGTGGGAGCTCAGCAGTGGGTTGGTTACTGCCTGGTGTTGTGTTTTCTGTCTGGGCAGTTGCTCTGGATAAAGAGCCAGTGCTGAGACCATGGAGAAGGCATGCAGTGAAGGGTTTGGTTGTGTTTAAGGGCTCTCCTGCCTCGTGCTCAGTGCTGTCTGTTGGACTCCTGTTCCCTTTGCAGCCCTGCAGGTGGCTTTTGGCTCGCTCTACAGAGACGATGTGCTGATCAACCCCAGCCGAGTGGTGGCCCTGCTGGCAGCAGCCTGCATGCTGCAGCTGGTAAGGCACAAATGCCACTCTTCTTGTCTTTTCCTTGAAAAGAAACACAGCAGTTCAGAATATCTTGCCCACTTGACCTTTTTCACCCAGGGGAATGAATCAGCTTTTCAGGCTAACTGGAGAAAAAGCCAAACAAAGTGGATTTATTGAAAAATGCTATGAGTAAGATTAAGGTGTGAGATTAAGTGATTTGAGAGTGATATCCAAAAGTAGATTAAGTAGGTTTTGGAGCTTGCTTGCTCTACCCTGAAGGCATTCAGTACTCTTTTCTTTCATGGGAAATTTTCTTAAAGAACATCTGTGTTTCTGAGGACTGATGAATTAAATGTTTTGAACAGCATAGCACCAGTCACTGCAGCCTGTGGAACTTTGGGGATGGCTCAGGCTTGAAAATCTGTATGAACAGCACAGTGTCTGACATTTCCTGTTGGGAAATGAGCACTCAGAACGTTTGTGTGGTTTTTCCTCCCTGCAGGATGGCCTGATCCAGCAATGTGGTGAAACAATGAAGGAAACCATCACTGCCCAAACTGTCTGTGGTTATTACAATTCTGCAGGGACATACGGGCTGGACTCCGTGAAGAAAAAGTAAGAATTACTGTCTCCAAGCTGCTTTGGTCATTGCCAGTTAACAGTGAATTTATACACAGTACCATAATGACCACGTTAATTGCTTTAATATTTTTTTAGAATAGAACCATAGAACATCAAGGTGGGAAGAGACCTATAAGATCATCCAGTCCAACCATGCACCCAGCACTACCACTGAAACCACTAAACCCCATAATCCAGAGCCAGATCCAGACACCTCCAGGGATGGTGATTCCACCACATTCCTGGGCAATCTATTCCAATGCCTGACCACCCAAACAGGGGAAAAAAACCCAAGTACCTAAACTGAATTGATTGAGTCAGTCTAGACCCCTCTGCAGAACCCTTCTGCCCTGCAGCAGGTCTGCAATCCCACCCATCTCAGTGTTGTCTGCAAATTTACTGAGGGAGCAGTAACTTTGACACAGAGAAGAAATAAGCAGAGGTCCTAATTCCTTGCTTTCCATGCAGGTGCCTTGAGTGGCTCTTGAACAATCTGATGACTCACCAGAGTGTTGGACTCTTCAAGGAGCTCAGGTACTGGGGCTGCACTTCCCTTGCAGGGATGAAGGACAGTCCCTGCCCAAGTCTGGAGCTCGCTGCAGGTCACTTTCCTGTCTCACTGACCTGTTACAATTGATTTTTTCCAGCATAAACCTCATGAAGCAGCTGATCAGCTCCTCCAACCTGTTTGTGCTGCAGGTGGAAATGGACGTGTACACTGCTCTCAAAAAGGTACTTGCTCGGGGTTCAATGCAGTGGAACCTTTGTGGGATTGACTGAAAGTATTTAATGGAGTCGCAGAACTTTTACAGAAATGAATGCACTGTGGAAGTGTCTCTTACCTGGGACCTTCTTCAGCTGACTCACTAGAATTTATTTGTTTTGCCCAGTGGATGTTTCTTCAGCTCGTGCCTTCTTGGAATGGGTCTTTCAAGCAGGTGTTGACTGAAGCTGATGCCTGGTTTGCTGAGCGCAGGAGAGGTAGGAGGAGTTGGCCAGGCCTGGTTTGGGGTTTGAACAGGAGTCATTTCATGCTTTTAACAGTGAGAGCTGTTAAATAACTGTAATGAAATAAAAGCCATTAAATGCCCATACTAACTTTCTCTAATCAATAAGTAAAAACTCCAGTATAAACAGGGTCTGGAAACTGCTTAGGGAGGCAGATGATAATGTGGGTGCTGTGTGTTGCAGAGTTTGGGGGTGATGTTGCCTTCCTGGAGTCGGCGCAGGGCAGCGCGTTCCTGCCCGTGTTCGCCCACCTGCGGCTGCAGTACATCATCAGTGACCTGGCCTCGGCCAGGATCGTGGAGAGAGACGCCCTGCTGCCCTCAGGTGAGTGAGTGAGTGCCTGCTGCACGCAGCCGAGGCCTCGCCTCCGTTCCTGCCTGCAGCTGCTTCACCCACCAGAGACAGGGACGTGCTGGAGCGTGGCCCAAGAGGCACAAAGCTGGGAAGGCTCTGAAGCATGAGTTTGCTGAGGAACAGCTGAGGGAGCTGCAGAAAAGGAGGCTCAGGGGCAAGCTTCTCATTCTCTACAGCTGCTGACAGGAGGGGGCAGCCAGGGGCGTCACCCTCTGCTCCCAGGGGACAGGACAAGAAGAAACAGTCTCAGGGGAGGTTCAGGTTGGATATTGGGAAAATTCATTCTGTCATGGAAAGGGTTGTCCAGCTTTGGCACAGCTACCAGGGCAGGGGGTGGAGTCCCCATCTGTGGGGGGATTTAGCAGCTGTGTGGATGTGGCACCTGGGGCCTTGGCAGTGCTGGGGGAGCAGTTGGACTCAAATGACCTTAGAGGACTTTCCCAACCCAAATCATTCCATGGTTCTTGACTGATCATGTTCTGTGTGCTTTCCCCAGTCTGTCCAGCATCTGATTTGTGGTTGAAGATTCAGCAGAAGCTGAATATGCAAATTACAGGCATAAAAGTCTGCAAAAGCACCCATGTAGGTGGCATCACCATGTGATAAAAAAAACTTTGGGTAAATGACTATTTAGATCTTTAATGGTGACACAGGAAAACAGTGGATTTGTATCCCTGGGAAGTGGCTTTATCAGCATGTCACTAAGATGTTGCAAACCAGAAATTTTCTGGAGCTACACTTGATTTCCTCCTCCTGATGTCTGCTGTTAGCACTTACAGTGTGATGGGCAGCCTTTTCATTGTGCTCTTTGGGGGGTAAGTGTTGTGTCTGTTCTCAGACTGTGTCTGTCAGAGGAAGGATTGTTCTGAGATTGTTGCATCTTTGAGGCTGATTTCCTGGTGCTCATTGAAGAGGAGTGTGGAGTTTGTGCGTGGCTCTCAAGTGCTGGCTCTGCAGGGAGGCAGTGCTGAGCTGCGATGAGCACTGTGCTGGCTGGGTGGCACTGTGGTGCCGGGAAAGGGGACACAGGAGGATGATCTGTGTGTTGGGAGGTGCTCTTAGAGTTTGGTACTTGCCTGCCCTTGTAATCTGTTCGTGCCAGGGTGTATCCACAAGCTGTGTTCAAATCAGAACTTTGGCTCTTCATTTCCAAGGAGGTTGAGATAAATCCTTCCTGGGCTGCCCTTTGGAGCAGGCTGTTGGCTGCCAGCATGCAGTATTTGAGGGGATGCTTCATGCCTGAGAGGCTGCAGACAGGGCCATTGCTGGGTTATTTGTGTTCTGCTGGAAGCCTTTTAGATTATCCCAGATGGAATTGTTCTCAAGGAAGTAGAGAAGCAAATCACACCAAGTAGTTGAAAGTAATACTGTGATTATTTATTTATTTATTTAATACTCTGTGTGTGTAGGTCCTCAAGGGGAAAACTGAAATTTAGGAGTTTAGGAGTTAGGAGTTCACAGCAGTCTGATCTTTGTGCAGAAAAGGTGCAAGAGACAGGAATACATAATGTGTCTGTGTGAGCACAGTTTGTGTTGTTCTGTTTTACCTGGTGGCTTGTCAACATTTCCTCAGCTGTGCTTTCCTTCTTCATAAATCAGCACTTGAAATGGGAGGTAGAAAGTAGATACATGCATACACACAAATAGAGAAGATGCTCTCCCTCCTGACACTTTTTCCTTCCCTTCTAGCACATCCATTTTCTGTTCCTTACCTGTGTAGGTTTCCTTAATTAATTTTTTATTTTCTGTTGTACTTTGGTTGATTCCCAGTTTGCTCCTATCACAGTCTGTACTTTCACTCTAGGGTCAGTGGGACAAAGGCTGGTTTTAAGTTTTCCATCCATGATCTCTCCCCTCCTCCCTTCTGTCACATTCACCAGCTTCCTGGTTTGTTTTGGTCACATTGGCTCTCCCTGTTCCCTCACCCAGCCCATTTCCCAGAGCTGGTTCTCATATGTGACCTTGCCCCTTTGCCCCATTTGTTATCTCGACTAAGAACTTACACCCCATGCTTTTGGGATCCCTTTTGTGTAACTGCCTGACAGACTGTTGAGTTTTGTTCTGTTTTATCTCTTGGTTGCAACATTGCATTAACACAGCCAATAAAATCTTTGTGTGTTCTCCAAGGAAGACATGATTTATGTTTATTCTTAGCAGGGTACAATTTCTGTTTGTTCTACCATATTTGTGTTAAGTCACTGTTTTCTTCTATCCCTTGATTGTGTTTTCTTCTTCTTTAACTCACTTAGAATTCTGCTGGGGATTCAGAAAACAGCTTCTCCCAAGAGCTTGTTAACAAGCTGCTTGGCTGAAGAGAGCTTTGTGTGCTGAGAAAGCTGTGAAGTTGCATCACTTGTGGTAGCAGTGGGTGTTTGAGGAGATGAGTATAGTCTGCAGTGACTGCCTGTTAGTTGTGGATGTTTATCCTTTCCCCTGTGGTTGGGGCTGGGAGCTAGACAACACAGGGAGTTACCAGGGTTGCATAGATTGTCCAGTTCATAAGTGTAACTTCATTATTTCAATGTAATTTTATTTCTCTGTTTCAAATGTATATGACCATCCCCATTCCCAGCTCCAAAGAGACAACACCAAGCTTGGTTTGTTTGTTTTTTTTTTTAGAATGGCTGTCCTCTGTTTACAAACAGCAGTGGTTTGCCATGCTCAGAGCAGAACAAGACAATGATATTGGGTAGGTATATTACAGGCTTTATTTGTTTCTTTAATTAGAAACCTTCCTCTCATAGAAATTCTGACATGAATTGTTTTGGAGTTTACATTAAAAGGAGGGAGGGAAGCATACTTCAGTGCTTTTAAACTGTTCATCTCTGTGGAGCTCTCTGCTCCCTTGGGCTGTCTGGTCTCCCATCCCTCAACCAGCAGAACTCTGGAGAACTGGTCTAATGGGACCAGAGGGAAATGCTGGCTGGGGGACACGAGTTCTCTATTTCCCTTTATGCTGGTTAATGCTTCTCACCAGTACTTCACCTGGAAACCTGTGTTGAGGCTGTGAAGGGGTAATTTCTGAGCCTTCCATTTGAAGGATACTTTGGCCATCAAACTGTTTCTCTTCCTTCTGCTTGTTCCTGGCTGTGCTGTGGTGAGCCAGGTCTCTGATTTAACACCAAAACCATGGCAAAATGTACCTGGAGGAGTCGATCCTGCCTTTGTCTTCTCTCCTGGCTAGTAGAGTGTTTTGTGGAGAAAAAATGCCAAGTCAGGCAACTGCAAAATGTCTGTTACCCCCCAAACCCAGCAGTGACTTGCTCCTTTATCCTGTAGTTGGGTGCCATTGTGGACAGGGATGTGTTGGGTTGTAACAGGAGCTTCAAAAAAGCCCCAAACTCTGGTCTGAAGAATAGCCACGACCTTTAAAAGCTGTTCTCTGAGGCAGCAGTCCTTTAGGAAGTGGTGGAGGTAAAATGCAGGATTGTGACTCTCACATTCAGTTCCTGCAGACGAGTTTTGGGTGGCCATGGCTTGTTTGTGATGCTGTTCTCCTGGGAAGGCTTTTGCAGTGCTGCTGTGGCTGTGTCTGAGAGCAGGCAGGCGTCCCCTCCTGCCTCGAGGGGAAGCAGGGTTCATAGGGAAGTGAGTCCTCAGAATTCTGATAGGAGATAAGGCGCTGTATTTGCTAATTTTGATGTGTTTTGATAGTTCAGTGCAGTGGGAGCATTTGAATTGGCAGCCACTGGATACACGTGCTGCTGGAAACGTGAGTTCCCACAGAGCTGCAGTGAGGATGATGGGGATCATCCAGCTCAGAAAAGAGCAGTTTTAAAATTTAGCTACAGCTGAGGATTTCAATGGCTCTTGGAATGGGCAGAGTATTTTTCCACTTTTTTCTTGCTTGTCTAGTTTTCTCTTCTGCAATATTGCAGTGAAAACCAAAAGTCACAGCCTTAAAAGGGCACACATGCAGCTGTTCCTTTGTATTAGTGCAAATGTTTTGGCCATTTGACCAACATGTAGCTGCAGGAAAAGAATTCATGTTTTATAAGCCCATCATTTATCCAGCTCTGCTGCTCTTCCTTTCACACCTACTGCCTGTGTCAATATCAAACACGTTTTCCCTCAGGGGTACGGAAGCAGACTTAGGAATCAGAGCAAGACATGAATCTGACTCCTCTGAGCTGAAACAAGGCTCTATTTCCATATCCCACCTGGTGCAGGGCATAATTGTACCTGCTTCTTCTAACAGTGCCAACATGGAAATGGCACTGCTTGGAAACGTGTGATGTGGTTTGTCGTGGTAACTTTATAGAGGGGAGGAGAGGAAAGTGTTTCCCTTCTACTTTTTGAGTTTGCATTTAAAAGGATTAAACATCTTATTCACTCTTCAGAATTGGAGAGCTTTTTAGTGTTAGCAGTGGAGTTGTGGCTTTGAACTGTAGCTGCTCAGGGTTTACTTGTTGTGTTAAAGTGGATCACTTATTTTTAAGTTAAACATGTGTTTTGTAGCAGAAGCCAGACAGATCTTTCAAGTCTGGGACTAGAATCACTTCTGCTTTTGGCAGTCTCTCTGGCAGTGTGTAAGAAGGAAGCAGAATAACTCCACTGTTCACTGTGTGGCAGCCAATGGAAGTGGTTAAAGCTGAAGTTCTTCATTGTCTGAGGCTGCTTGAGGGATGGAGAGGAGGATGTTAATGGCAGTCTGAGCATTATGGACAAATGTTTGTGAAATTTGTCACTAATTAAACAGAAATAAATCCTTTATCACCATTACTGCATTTAGGTCAGCCACAGAACCAGTTCAGCTGGAAGATGTGGAAAAGCACACGGGAGGTTCCTGGGTGAATTTGTTCAAGTGTGGTGAGCTTGTATGCATAACCTGTTCTTTGAACATTTCACCTCCCAGGATTGGTTTTTACAGAAACTAGAGAAAACTGGGCTGAGTTTATAAAAGCTTTAGCTGTGAGTTGCTGTGGAGTGTGAGCAGTAGGAGGTGCACAGATGCTGCATCTCTTCCAGCTTGGAGGGAGGGCACTGTTGGGTCTTGTGGGTTTGCAGTTTAACCTGCAGGGGTTGATGTCGCTGGGATTAATGAATTCACTGCCAGCCCTTGGCCTGGTGTAACTTGAACGCTTTTTAGCAGTGGGTGTTGAGCTAATGATGTCATGGTGTGTGAAGTGAAGTGCGTAACACACTTCTGGAAAATCAGGGCTGATCTCACTTGTGCTGGCTCTGCAGGGCTGTTCTTGGTGTTGAACCCAGGGGAACTCTTGGCTGGAAGGAGCTGATGTTGGTCTGGGATGACACAGACGAGGGCTCTGGCGTTTCAGGAGCTCTGAGAGGCTCTGGCACATCACGAGCACTGAGGGGAAGTGGTTTTTTTAGCCAAGTTGCATAACCAGCCCCTTGAGAAACCTCTCCCAGTGTCTCGTGGCTGCTGCTTCATAGCACTGCTGTTGTGCCGAGCCCTGCAGCTGTGCCCCAGCACTTGTCTCTGGTTGTGCCTAAGAAGTCAGCCTGCTGTGTTTAAAAAACACTTGGGTTTTTACCAGGTTGGGAGAATATTTGCAGCATTGCAACAGCTATTATTTTGTTATCTGGGAAAGTTCTTTTGTAAAGGAAGTCTGCCTAACTGAGGTGTCACAACCTGGTTTGTATTGCAGTTTGGTAGTGTAGGTGGCTGTTTATGGGACAGTTTGAGACAGAAGAGGCTCTGGGAGCTCATCCAGTCACACCTCTGCTTAAAGAAGGGTCAGTTGTGGGTCCCTTCCAGCTCAGGGTATTCCATGATTGTGTGATCAGACAAGTTTACTCCAGTCTGTTCATCTTCCCCACATTAAGGTATCATACAAAGCTGTTGAAGTGTCTTAAAGGTGCTGGTTTGGTTTTTTTTCAGGCCTCAAGAGATCAATAAAGAGGAACTGGAAGGAAACAGCATGAGGTGTGGTCGCAAACTGGCCAAGGATGGTGATGTAAGTGTGGCATGTGGCAAACTGCAGAGCTGGCATGGCTGAGACAAGTCAAGCATTTCCAGATCATGTAGGTCCTCATTGTCAAACTGCATCCAAATGACGTCATGGAGAAAGATACAATTTTTTTCTCCCTAGAGGGGTGGGAGCAATTGTCTCTGCAAGGAGCAAGGAACTTGTGTTTCATTGTGCTGCAAGACTTTAGTCCAGACAGTTAAATAGAGCTCTGATTACTGGTGTCTTTTTCTTTTTAGGTGGAAAAGGAAGTTCTGTAGATAAAATGTGTAACATTCAGAGCCAGGGCCCTCTGTGTCTTTAGGTAACAGGTCTTGTGAATGAAACAGAAGACATGAATTTTTCCCATTGAGGTCACATAAGCCAAGGCTGTTGACCCAAGGAGTGCTTTGGGCATGGCTGGGGCTCACAGATCAGCCCCATTACCCAGTGCTGAGTACTTGGTACCCGCTGGTGTGACGTTCCTGTCTGTCTGGGAGGCAGCTGGCACTCAGCTGCTGTCACGCAGCCCCCTGGCACAGGTTGTCCCCACGGGGTTTTCTGTCCCAGGCAGGTCTGGCAGGGATCCCTGAGCCCCCCAGTGCAGCCCCAAACCCCATTCCCAGGATGGACCCTCGGAGCTGGTGTGGCAGCCCCGCTCCGTGTCACAGCCCGTCCCTGGGCCCTGTCCCCTCTGTCCTGCAGTACTGCTGGCGCTGGACTGGCTTCAACTTTGGCCTGGACCTGCTGGTGACCTACACCAACCGCTACATCATCTTCAAGCGCAACACCCTGAACCAGCCGTGCAGCGGCTCCGTCAGCCTGCAGCCGCGCCGCAGCATCGCCTTCAGGTGCCAGCCGGGGCCTGGGGCTCCCTCCGTGCTGCCAGCCCTGCTGGCTCAGTGACCCTAAAAAATGTCACCCTGTCTCCTCGGGAGAAGCTCCTGGTGCTATAAACCACGGGAGACTGAGGTGATTTCCCTGTTGTGTCCCCAGGTTACGCCTGGCCTCGTTCGATGGCACTGGGAAGCTGATTTGCAGCAGGACAACGGGCTATCAGATCCTGACCCTGGAGAAGGACCAGGTGTGTCTGGGGGCTTTAGAGCTGTTGAACTTGAGCGTGTTCAAGGCGTGGAAAAAAGGCTGAGAACTCACCAGTGCTTTTGAAGGGGAGCTGCTGTTCTTGTTGTCATTGCTTATGTGGAATCTCAGGCATTCCTGTTAGAGGTAGTGGGTAATTAAGATAATTTGTGAAGTGGATCTAGAGTAGGGTAGTGTGGGTTTCATTAGTGTTGTTGATAATATGAAATTAGTTCCCATATTAGTGAAATTAGTGCCTGTGGTGCTGCTGTCTGCTGCCAGTGTCATGTTCAGCTGTTCTCCCAGCCTTCCAGCACTGCTGCCATCACCCCTCTCCATAATCTGTCTATCAGACTCCTCATTTAGAGGCAAATTCGGAATTTGAAGGCTCTGGTAAGCTGAGGAGTTAAAAGAATGCCTACGTGTTGTCTAAGGGTTGGATTTACTACTCTATTAAAGAAATTGATGAAAGCCCCAGGGAGGAGTGGACTTTTCTTAAAGCAAGTGCCCTTTTCCACCCATTGGTGACAGCAGGATTTAGTGAGGCATGTGTGGGACTTGTTAATCAAGTTCCTCAAATCCTGGCCAGCAGTGATACAATGATGGTGAGAACACGCAAAACCTTTCCTTGTCAGTGCCATCCTCACTGGAGGGGGAAGTTTCAGTTTTGAAGTTTCAATTGTTTTGCCATCCTCACGAGGTGGAAATTTCAATTTTGCTGCTCCAAAACCAGTTCCTAGAGTGGGACCAAAAATTCCTACCCACAACCTGAAATTTGCTTTCAAGTATGAACTGTTATGGAATGCCTGCTGAAGCCTCCTGAAACTGAAAACTGTCCCTTTCTCCCCTTGTTGAAGGGGAAATTTGCTCCAGCATTTCCTGTGGCTGTTCCCTGTGCTGCAGAGGGCTGGGAGCTCTGGGGTGGGAGCTGTGGGCAGGCTGAGGATATGGCAGTGTTATGAACTTGAGGTAAAGGTGAACTGTCTTTGCTATATTTTTTATATTCTGATTTTAATCTGTGGTCATGAATGACTTTTGTGTCAATGCTGTGCTTCCTGGTCTCCCCTCACCACGTAAATGTCCCGTGTGTGCTCCAGGAGCAGATTGTGATGAATTTGGACAGCAGACTCCTGATGTTCCCCCTCTACATCTGCTGCAACTTCCTGTACACATCACCAGAGAAGAGGGCAGACAACGAGGCCCAGCTGGATAATTTGGAAGCCTGAGACCTCCCTAGGGTCTGTGGGAGCCCCTCTTCCACCCTGGATGCTGCTCCAAAGCTGGGACGGGCAGGCATTACACTGTAGCAAGAGCCCTGGCCTTAGTGCTCTCCTATGCAGCTCTGAAAAGAAAAGACATTAGGTAGGCCAAAACCAGTTACCCTTTTTATTTTTTTTTATTTTATTTCTGCTCTGCGTCGTCAGGCAGTGGCCATTCCGTGTCTGGGAAGTGTTACACTTGGGCTTTTCTGAGTGAAAACTGAGCCAAATTGGAAGTAGGGAATTTGTGTGGATCACAACCTAGGAAATCACCTGTTGGACTCTGAGCACACATTGTAGGTTGTGTGCGTTTTGTCAGTGTGGGTTTTGGTGGTATTATTTGTTGGGATTTTAAAATGACTGATCTGTAAATACCAGATCCATGTATTGTTTTTTCTCCTGGTCCTTTTCCATTAGGACCAAATAATCTTTAAACGAGAGGCCTCTGTATATTTCCGCCTTCTAAATACAGAGGCTTAAGCCTGCTGGATTTAAACCTTTTTTGCAGCTCACACACACACATTTCATTCTTGGTCTTGTTCTAACACTGCAGCCAATAATTCTGTGTCTTTAGCAGGTTAATTTACTGATAAGGATGTTCATAAATGAATTATTTTTTCCATGTACAGCAGACGCTCCAATGTCTTCACCATCACTTGAGTCCTGTCAGCAGCAGCTCTCAGCTGGAGTTCTGCTGAGTGCTGACTCTACTCACACAAACCAAATACCTGTTTTTAAACATATTCTGTGGCTTGTTTTAGCTGTTACCTTGGGAATACATCCCATGTTAGCTCAGGAACTTGTGACTTTTGAGTGCCTTTTGAGTAGTACATCTAACACCAACTTCACATCAGTTCAGCAAGGTTACAGGATCCAAAGGCAGAGCTGGGAACAAGAGATTCTTCTCCATCTGGTTTAATGGATGAGTCGTGTCGTGGTACACTCTGTTTTATGTTTGTCTCTTACAATTTTGAATTCTTACAGCAGGACTTTTTGATTCAAACAGGGAATTTTTGCCTCAGCCTATTTTTTTAATGTCAGAAAAATATATAATCATTTGTACATTATAACAAGGATAAAAATGTGTTGGGCAAGAAAACATGGCAACATGTCAATAAATGATTTCAAGTGGAATACTTGCCCATGTCTGCTAGCTTTTTGTGTTGGGTTCACCCTGTGGATTCAGCACCTCAGTGTGATCTTGTGCTGTGTCACAGCTTTGGCAGAAGCATTTCGGGTGTTCAGCTGCTACGGCATCGAATTTATTTATTGAATTAATTGTAGTTAGATGCTTAACTCTGGTTTTAATTAGAAGTACCCCATCCTTGAAATGGATTCAGTGGAAATTGAAAGCAATAGGGGCTGCTGGTTGGAGGCAGAGGGAGCAGGTACCTCAAATGCAGGTGGCTTTTAGCAGCACATCAAAGTCCGAGCTGGGAGGGGGTTGAGCTGTGCAGGGCTTTGCATCCCTGCCAGGGCCTGATCTTGCTCTGCCCTCTGGATCCCCCCCTGGGCCTCACCCAGTGTCCCCAGGATGTGGGATGTGGAGCAGGAGACTCACCTTGTTTTTTTTTTTCCAGGCAGCAAGCCCTTCCCTTGCTCCCTGGGTGTCGGGGGTCTCCTTGTGCTCTCCTGGCTCGGGGCACTGTCAATGCAGGGGGAGAAGCCCCTTCCCAGCAGGGTCCCTCTTCCCAGGGGCCAGCATCAGGGATTTGGGACGGGGTGGGCACAGGTGCCCATCCTCGGGGGTTGCTGAGGGGGAGAAGGGAGCACAGGAGCCAAAACACAGGACACCGAGCCCAGAAATGGGTGTGGTTGTTTTTCTCTCGTTTATTGTCACTGACTAGGAGCAGCAGTGGTGGCCGAGGGGAGCTGAGCAGTACAACACCACACTCAGGAAAACGGTATGAAAAGTACAAAAATAAGGAAGCCTATATATAATATCATTGCAGTCAATTGCTAAAAATAAATATTGTAAACACGAAAGAACAACATCAGGTGAATCTACAGCACTCGTTTCTGCCAGCAGCCACACAGTCTTTGGCTTTATGACTCCCCTGCCTGCATGGAGCCAGCACCCACATCAAGATGCATTTTCTTTGCTTCAGGTCAGAAAGATTTCAGACTGGTCAGGGATATCACAAGGGAAGGAATTTTCCTCTCTCCAAATTACCTTGAGAACAGGAATTGCCTATTTTTGCCTTCAGTGCCCATTTTTCCACCAGAGCAAGCGAATGATCTACCCAAAGCAGGCATTTTCTGTATCTGGAGGGGAGGGGACTGGGGCCAGGGCTCCCCACATTCCAGGTTATTTTGTTGTTACCTTGTACCTCACAACCCCTGCACGGTGCATTTTGCCACCATTTTACACCTCTCCCCTGCCATGCACTTGGACCTTTCACCCCCTTATCTCTCTGACAGCCAGATGGGTTTGGATTGCCTGATAAGGGAGAGCAGGCACCAACTTATCTCAGGTCAAACTGCACCCGAGCTGCTGCCAGGCCAGAGATCTGTGCCCCACTGATACCCTCGGGCCACTGAGCATGAGCTTCTCCCTCCCAGCCTTGGACTCCAGGAAGAGAAGAGGTAAATTCTGCTTGCGAGGCTCAGTAATTTGCTGCTTGTGTATATATCTACATGTATATTAAAACCCCAATAAAATCCTGTCCAAAGTACCAACGAGGAGAGATTTGCCAGGGAGGGAAGGGCAGAGACTCTGTTCCTGTTGCCTGTGTGGCCAGAGAACATCCCAGCACCCCGGAGCGCAAAGAAAATGCATCCAGATGGGAACAAGCAAGCAAAACAAAACCATCCTGAATCCACAAAGCAGCTTCTTGCTGCAGGGAAGATGCAGACTGGGCAAATCAGGCTGAGCAGTCTGTCCGTCTGTCCCTACAGATAATCGTTTGATCTTCCCTTCATATCAATAATTAGGATTTAATCTTCCCTTCTTAATTTCAAACACATTCACAGAACATCCCATGGCGACATTGTGGCGTGAGGTTCCGGTCCCAGTCAGACTGGACATCCAACCCCCCCAGTGCTCGTCCCCCTGGGGACCCCAGGGAGCACAAACTCCTCCAGGTGTTCCCCAGCCCCCCCCTGCAGCCCCGGGGAGGGTGGATCTGCACCCACAGGTAACACAAGTGCCGTGTAATGCTTCAAGTACTGCTGTTAACTGGGACCCTGCTTGATTCTGAGGCTAAGCAAAAGCTTTCCAGCATTATGGGAGCCTTGGATACCCAGGCAGGTATCCCTCTGACCATGCCCAGCCAAAAATCCACCCCCAACCTGCAAGTTCAGGGTGATCCTTCCTCATCCCTGTGGAGCTACAGCCCCTCCTTCACCCCAGACATGTCAGGGGACCGTGGTGACCCTGCTCTAGGCCAGGTACCTCAGCTCCCCAGTTCCCCTCTCACCCTGTCAGTCCCCTGCTCCAACAGCCTGAATCAAAAGCAGGGCTGCCCAGATCCCAGTCCTTCCCATTCTGCCCCCCAAACTACTGTTGTATAAAATTTCGGTCACCAACTGATGAAAACACCATGGATTTCAGAAGGGGTACAGCTGGCTAAGAGTAAAAACAGCCACTAATGCAACTCTGCACAGTGCAACAGCTAAAAAGATTTCTGGTTTGATTTTTCAGTAGGCAAAATGCTGGTTTTCTGAGGAAAACAAAATCACACAAAACTGCTTGGTACCAGATTAGAGGATTTCTTGTATCATCCTTCAAAGATTTATTTGACAGCTTCTAAAACTTCCACTAAACTTGGTTTCTTACATCATTTCTATACACAGGTTTTATTTGTTATAATTGTCTTGAGGCTTATAAAAAAATAAGCATTTAAAATGCCCAAAAGAGTAATTTTGCTTTAAAATTGTGCTACTGAGCTTGACCCCCAACACAGAAGAGAGACTTTTGGTAATGAGGTTACCCCAAGCAGTATAAAAATATACATAAAAATAGACAAAAACTCTATCCTCCAATCTGAAGGGCTGTTTGTGGGGATTATTAGTTATTTTTTTTTATTGTCTATCACTGGAATTTCATTAACTTATGCTAAATATTTACAGGAAAACCTCCCCCACCCTCTGTCTGCCTCTACTCCCTGAGGCAGAGACCTGCAGCTTTTAGTTCATCCCGAGTTTTCTGTTGGCAGCAATGGATCCCTGTGTTTGACCATGGCACACAAGTGATGCTGCAGGCACAGGAGTCCCTGGGGGTGCCACAGGGGATGGGTGACACCAGCTGCTGTCACCTCACCCTCAGATGAGCTCGGCTTGGCCGGGATGGTGACGTGGGCTCAAGAGCCCTGCAGGGCCCTGGGTTATCACCCACCCATGGATGTGACCTTCCAGAGCACAGCTGGGGAGGGCAGGGGACAAAATAAAACTTCTCCTAAGATTAAACCCAGCCTGAACCTGACAGCATCACCGCAGGGCCCCGCTGCTCCTTCGCGCCGCGTCCCTGGCTTTCTGCTTTCCCTTTTGTCCTGGTGATAAAGTCAGAATGCCCAAACCTCTTGTACAACCGTCCTCAGGTGTTTGGGTCTCTTTCTCCAGTCTACCCCAAGAAAATTTTAAATTAAAAGAAAAATTACACAACAGAAGAAAAAAAAAACAGAAAATAATTACTCTGTACTGTTCTTCAACAACATGAAAAGGTGACGTTAAAACTAAGTGATACAACCCCCCGAGACTATGTACATAAAAAGACATCAGATCTCTTCAAACATAAATATACAGTGTACAAATCCAGGTGCCACCTAAAGGCTGCAGCTGCAGAACTATTTCACAGACACAAAGCAAACCAGACTCTCCACACCAGGGGCAGACACAGCCACGAGTTTGGGGCTTGGCAGGGGAGACACCGACCCGTGGCAGCGGCTCCTCGTGCCCACACATGCACCAGGGGAGGAAGGGGTGGTGGTGTCCAGGGTGAAACACGACCCTACGTACACGCCACGTTCCTACACACTACTCAGGGTGCAGGTGAGAGGTCAGGAAATGGGATTAGACCCTGAGTCCCCAATTATTTCCAGGCACGTGCTCTGCTGGAGCCAGCCAAGGGGCCCCTCCAGCCCAGCTCCAGCAGGTTCTCTAGTATTGCTCACCAAGGGAGATACGTGGTATCTCCAGTGCAGCCGCGGCCACGCCGGTGGAATTCTGCACCCTGTGCTTTAAGAGTTACCATGACTTTCATGGAAATAATACAGCCTTGATCAGGGTAAAAGACTAGTGGAGGTCTTTAGCCCAATCTTAGAGGTTTGCTTCTACAGCACAGACAGCTACAACTCTGACATACATAAATAGGTACTGTTAAAGTGACAATGCAGTGTCTTAATTATCCGAGTGTTATCCCTACTGCTGTTAGGGGAGGGCCAGTGGTTTGGAGCGGTGGGAGGAGAGCCGGGGTGTGGTGGAGGCTGCGGGTGGGACAGCTCCAGCTCCACCTGGAAATGCAGGGAGAAGCCAAAAGACACTGTGAGCTTTACTCGACAGGTGGTTTTATGGCATGCAAGGAAACTCCTACGACAACACTTTGTACAGAGCCCACGGCGTCTCCGGTCCCACCGTGGTGCCTCAGAGAACAAGTAAAGCTACGAGTCTGCTTAGAGGGGAGGGGGTGCATGGGTGTGTGAGTGTGTGCAGAGAGAGGAAGGGATTGGGTGAGGAAATGTCCTGTTTTGCTGAAACCAAGCTCTTGGGCAAACCTGCTTCCCTCTACCGCTGCCCGGCCTCGCGGATGCGGCAGGCCACGGCCGTGATCAGCGCGGCGCCTTTGCCGCTGCCGTCCTCCGACTGCAGGAAGGTCACTTCGCATTTGGGGGACAACTGCTTCACTGTCTCCTGCAAGACGTTGGAGAAGCTGCAGGGCAAGGGGAAGGAGAGGTTCTGAGTTAACCAGCCATGGGGTGAAGGTGTCAGTCCCAACCCCTAATCTGCCTTGCAAAGAACCTCAAAGAGCAATGCAGACCCCTTAAGGGAACAGCTGACTCCTGCTGAGCCTCAAGTTTGGGTCAGTGAGCTACTGGCAGCCCTGAAGCCCTTGAAACACCTCAAATCCTCCCCCCTTATCCCCTGAACCTTCCCCCTGAGCCCCCGACTGCCCAAAGTGGGCAGCTGCCCCCTGGCAGCCCCCACGGAGCACAACCAGAGCCACTCACTGAGGGTGCAGCTTGTAGAGCGTCCCGTCCACGCCCACGGTGATTTTGAGGAAGTCCAGGCCGCGGTTCTCGCGGATCTTGTCCACCACGGCGGCCATGCCGGCGCCGCAGAGCTGGGCCGCGCGCCGCGCCACCACCGTGCACACCTCCTTCACGATGATGCTGTCGTCACAGGTGGACTCCAGGCCCAGGTGCTGCAGGATGGAGCGCACCTGGAGCAGGGCCAGGCAGTCGCTGGGGAGGACACGGGGGACAGGCAGCGTTAGGAGATGGAGCAGCCGGGTTGTGTTGGCTTCCCATTCCTGATCTACATCCCGCAGAGTCCAGGGACTCGTGCCTGGGGTGACTCCACAGCCCCCCCTTCAGCCTCAGCTTTCAGACCTGGATGTGGCCTGGTGTCACATCCTAATCAGGGAGGCTCTTTCAGGACAAAGCCATGGGAGTGTGACACCCCTGTAACTCACGGCCCCTCTCTGCCCAGGGCAGAGCATAAAGAGCATAAAGAGCCATCTGTGTGTGCTGCTAGCCCCAGACAGCCTCCTTGTCTCTCCACACTGGCGCTGCCAGAACCACGTGGGCTCTGCTCATTTATCTGTGTGGCACCACCCTGGCTTCAGATCAAGCACGTGGAACTTCTCCCACCAGCCCTGGGGGCACTTCCCCCAAATTCCATCCCTGCTCTGGTTGGCAACTGGTGCCCACTCCATGCTGGACCTCACCTCTCTATCTGGGACAGGAACTTGGTCTCAAAGATCCCTTTGGTCTTCAGCCTCTCTGAGATCCGTCCCCGGAAGAGCAGCCCTCTCTTGGTGAAGTCCATCAGGATGTTGCGGACGATTTCCCCCAGGTACATCCCACTGATCATCTTCTCAAACCTGAGAAGGAGAGGACGAGGCTGGACATTAGGACATGAAGGGACACTGGGACTGGATGGGGATTCCAGCTCTGCCAGGTGCCTTCAGTACAATCCCTTCAGCAAGCCCATGGGCAGGGGACAAGGGACACATCGGTGTCCTGCTCGTCATCTCCTGGATCCAGCAAAGAACTGGTGGAGCAGAACTGCTCCTGGACCCTCAGCCTCATTGGGGTCCCTTACATCCCCCCAAAGCCACCACCCACCTCTGCTTCCCAGGGTTGAGGGACAGCTCATCCACCGCCAGGTCGAACTCCGTCCGGATGTCATCCAGGCACCCGCTGTCCCCGAAGGCCCCCCACTCCATGTTGACACACATCCTGCCCTCGTCCCCTTCCACCAGCTCCACATTCCTCATCTCCTCCATGTAGCAGGCGTTGCTGCCCGTGCCTGCGGAGAGGAGCAGGATCAGAGCCCTGAGACACCTCTCACGCCCCTCGGGGCAGGGGCAGGACCACAGACCAGGAGCTTCACAAGGAACTTTCAGTTCTCA
This sequence comes from Phylloscopus trochilus trochilus, assembly GCA_016584745.2. Lineage (NCBI taxonomy): Eukaryota > Metazoa > Chordata > Aves > Passeriformes > Phylloscopidae > Phylloscopus > Phylloscopus trochilus. Next base: position 1,336,151 of record WQNJ02000045.1, on the reverse strand, counting down.
CCGACAATCAGCCCAACTTCACAATAGGGATCCTCGTACCCACAGGTCATCATGGTGCCAACGGTGTCATTGACCACTGCCACCACATCCAGGTCAAATTCCTGCAGAGGGATGGATTGCATGAGTTATTCCTGGAGGACTTGGAATTCCTGCTAAGTCTGCTCCCATAGCTGGGAAAGGACCTGTCTGTCTGGTGATTGTGGCAGTCATAGAGTCACAAAATCATGGAATGGTCTGGGTTGGAAAGGTCCTTAAAGCCCATCCCATTCTGCCCCCTGCCATGGGCAGGGATACCTTCCACTATCCCAGGTTGCTCCAAGTCCCATCCAACCTGGCCTGGGACACTTCCAGGGATGGGGCAACCACAGCTTCTCTGGGTGAGCTGTGCCAGGGCCTCACCACCCTCACAGGGAGGAATTTCTTCATAACATTAAACCTAAATCTCTGCTTTTAGCTTAAAACTCTTCTCCCTTGTTCTCCATGACCATCCACCTCCACAGACATGGAGGCACCCACGGACTCCCCAGAGCCCCACCTGTCTGCAGGTAGAGCTCAGACCCCAGACACCTCCGGCTGCCGAGGGGCCGGGTCAGCCCTGCCAGGAGCAGCCCCTGGGCCAGAGCTTGGGGTGTTCTGTGCCGAGGAAACGAGCCGGTGTCTCCTGAGTTCAGGGCCAGACAAGTCTGCTCCAGCCCTGGCCAGGAGCCAGCCCATAGCTCCAGGGTCTGAAAATCCAACCTCAAGTGATGAGTAAGGGCGGCTGTGAAAATTCCGACACTCATTACCCTGAGCTCAGCCCAGTAATTTGTTTTACAGGCCAATTAATGAAGCTAAAGAGAGCCAGGATGTGGGAGCAGCCACTGGCTTCTCCCAGCCCCATGGCTGCTCACCTCTCTCCTGTGAATGGCCTCCTTCAGCAGGCCCACCACATCCTCTCCCTCGCAGCCCGTCGCCTTGAAACCTTTCGTCCACTTCAGGAGAATTCCCTGTTGTGGAAAAAACCCCCCAGTGAGTCCTCCTCAATACCAGGTGGGAAGCACAGCCAGGTACCAGCCAGGGATGCTGCCAGGAGGGGTGGGTTACCTCATCCAGGTTGTTCTGCTGGCAAGGGAAGGAGAAGGTGAATCCAAGCGGGAGTGATACACCTTTCATTCCCATGTATTCCAGGAAGTCAGAGATGCAGTGGACAATGTGGTCAAAGAGCTGGACAAGCAAAGCCAAAGGGAAAAGTTACCACCACAGCCAGAGCCCAGCTGGAAGCCAGCTTGCCCAAACTGCTGGGCAGTTCCATATGAACATTCCAACAGGCATTCCCAGCCCTCCCCACTCCTGGTTTTGTTCCCTGGAAAGGCAAAACCAGCTCCATGGACAGCACTGGTCCTGCCACCCCAGGGAAGATGCCCCTTTCCCCTCTCCATTTGCCCATCCTGACCTCCTCTCCCGTCCCCTGCATGATCTCCACAGGGATGGAGTAGATCTTGTTGTGCATCTCCACCCCGCGCCGCATCCCGTTCCTGACGCGCACCAGCAGCACACGGAAGTTGGTTCCTCCCAGGTCCAGGGCGAGGAAATCTCCCTTTTCTGCAACCCAAGAGAGGATCATCAGGAGAAATCCCAGCACAGGGCATCCAGGATGTGGCACAGAGCAGACATGAATCTGCCATCTTCCAGGAAGTGGGATGGAAATGGAGGCATGGCTGGGGATGCAGGTAGGAACAGGGGGTGCAGGTAGGAGGAGGATGGAGAGGTTTGCTTGGGGTGATGATGAGGCTTCGAATCATAAACCTGATTTGGAAGGGACCCACAAGGATCACTGAAGTCCAGCTCCTGGCCCTGCACAGGACCTGCACAAGCTTCAAGCCAAGGTCAGGCACTCGCCCAAGCCACAGGAAGAACCAGGAGCAGAACCAGGATGAGGGTGGAGAGGATTCTGTGGCAGGATTTGTGGCCACGCAGAGCCAGGTTTTGTGTTAAGTCAGGTGCAGAACGCCCCAGAGGCTCAGTGCTCTGCCCAGTATCGAACTGGAGGTTTGTGCCACTCCCACCACAAAGAGGAACCAGCCACAGCAAAGGATTCAGCCACTCCCAAGGGTGCAGGACATCCATGGGCTCGCAGAGGTTTTGCACAGGACACATCACCTGTTCCATCGGGAGTGGAGCACACGTAGGTGGGCAGCATTTTCACCGTCGCCTCCTCGTGCGTCTCCTTGCCCAGCCCTTTCTCCATCTCTATCCTCATCCTTTGCTTCACCTCCAGCAGCTGCTCGTGGCTCAGCTTGAGGGGCTCCAGGATCTTCTGCCGGGCCTTGTGCTGTGCATCCAGCCTGTAGGCCACGGCCGTCACCATGGCCGCCCCTTTGCCGCTGCCGTCCTCTGAGCGGATGAAGCGGATCTCGCAGTCCGGCAGCAGCTTCCGCACCGTCTTGTGGAGGCGACGGGCAAAGCTGTGGAGGAGGGGGAAAGGGGACCTCAGTGTCACCCTCTGGGGGGCCCCTGGGGTCCAAACAAGGTGCCTGAGGGGATATTTGGAGGTGCTTCTCTTGTGCCGAGCTGTACACACTGCTGGCAGCAGCAGATCCCTGTCCCTGTCCCCAGCACCCCCAGATCCCTCTCTGTGTCCCTGTCCCCAGCACCCCCAGATCCCTGTCCCTGTCCCCAGCATTCCCATATCCCTGTCCCTGTCCCCAGCACTCCCATATCCCTGTCCCTGTCCCTGTCCCCAGCACCCCCATATCTGTCCCTGTCCCGAGCACCCCCACACCCCTGTCCCTGTCCCCACCACCCCCAGACCCCTGTCCCTGTCCCTGTCCCTGTCCCTGTCCCCAGCACCCCCATACCTCTGTCCCTGTCCCCAGCACCCCCAGACCCCTGTCCCTGTGCCCGGCACCCCCAGACCCCTGTCCCTGTCCCCAGCACCCCCAGATCCCTGTCCCTGTCCCTGTCCCCAGCACCCCCAGATCCCTGTCCCCAGCAGCCCCAGACCCCTGTCCCTGTGCCCACCACCCCCAGATCCCTGTCCCTGTCCCCAGCAGCCCCAGACCCCTGTCCCTGTGCCCGGCAGCCCCAGACCCCTGTCCCTGCCCCTGTCCCTACCATCCCCAGATCCCTGCCCCTGTCCCTGTCCCCAGCAGCCCCAGACCCCTGTCCCTGTGCCCAGCAGCCCGGACTCACTGCGGGTGTTTCTTGTAGACAGAGCCGTCCACGCCCACGGTGGAGCGCAGCCGCTCCACGCCCTTGTTGTCCTTGATGCGGCGCAGCACGGCGGCCAGCGTGGCCCCGCACAGGCTGGCCGAGCGCGTCGACACGATCTGGCAGATGCGCAGCGTGGCCAGGCAGTCCTCGTGCGACGGCTCCAGGCCCAGCTTGCTCAGGATCTCGTGAGCTTTCTGCAGCCCCTCCTTCTCCCTGGAAGGACAAAAAGGGGTTCGTGCCTGGGAATCCAGCTTTTGCCGTGCGATGGTCCGGGTTTGCTCAGGGTGGTCGGGAGATGGGCTGGGACCCAGGAAAACTCCTGGATCCTACTTACTTCTCAATGGCAGAGACAAATCTGGTCTCAAAGTGGCCAGTGGTGAGTAGATCCGGTGTGAGCCTTCCCCCAAACAACAACCCTTCCTTGGCCATCTTCACCAGGATGAGCCTGACCAGCTCTCCCATGTACATCCCGCTGATCATCTTCTCAAACCTGCCCATGGGGAGGCATGAGATAGAATCAGGGAATGGAATTTGGGCTGGAAAAGCTCTCTAAGGTTATCGAGTCCAGCCATTCCCCAGCACTGCCAAGGCCACCACTAACCCACGTCCCCAAGAGCCACATCCATAGAGCTGTTAAATCCCTCCAGAGATGGTGATACCACCATTGTCCTGGGCAGCCTATGCCATAGCTGACAACCCTTTCACCCTTTCAGAGCAGAAATCTTCCCTAATATCCAACCTAAACCTCTCTTATCTCACCATCTCTCCCCCCTGAGCCTCCCTTTCTCCCAGCTAAACGATGTGAGTGTTTGGCTGTGTGTGCCACGAGGTGGCCACAGGCTGACCTGAAAACCCCTTGGCAGCCTCCCATCCCAAACAGAATCTAGGTAATCTCCTCCCAGAGCAGTTTATCCCATCACTGAGAATGTGAAGCCATGTAGACATTCTGCAAAGAGAACCTGTGGCCACCTGAAGGGGCTCAGTTAGTTTGTAGGGGACCCTCAGATCACCCCCAGGCCACAGCAGCCCTGTGGGAAATGGGGGATCTGTAGGATTGGGATGTGGACATTAGGTGAGAGTGTCTGCCTGGGCTGGTGGGTGACTCTGCTGGCCAGGAAGGGAACAGGAATCAGCACACTCACAGGAGGGGCTCACGAGGGCAGCGGGTGGGGTGGACAGCCCTGGTTTGGGACACAGCCCTGGTTTGGGACACAGCCCTGGTTTGGGACACAGTCCTGGTTTGGGACACAGCCCTGGTTTGGGACACAGCCCCGGCTTGGGACACAGCCCTGATTTGGGACACAGCCTGGTTTGGGACACAGCCCTGGTTTGGGACACAGCCCTGGTTTGGGACACAGCCCCGGTTTGGGACACAGCCCCTCTCCACACCGGTGGCAGAGGACACGGTGACCCAGTTAGCTGGGATGACCTCCCCAGTGCCAGTCCGAGCAGCGCTATGGGAGGACGGACAATGCTGAGCAAACCACGAGCCTGAGCCCGAGCCAAGAATGTGCTCACAATTGTTTGCCAGGGTTGAGCGAGCCCATGTCGATCTCACGGTCGAACTCGGTGCGGATGTCGTTGAGCACCCCGTCGTCACCAAAGGCCCCCCACTCCATGTTGATGCACATCCGACCTTCGTCCCCCTCCACCAGGTCGATGTGCCTCATCTCCTCCATGTAGCAGGCGTTGGTACCGGTACCTGGGCCAAGCACGGGCACAGGGTGAGTGAGGACACTGCCTTTCCTTCATTCCCATTATTCTTCATTCCCAGTATTCCAAATTTCCCTTTGGCCACAGCCCAACTCAACAAAGAAAGTGAAGAACTAAGCAAACAAACACTGGACAATGCTGGTTTTCCAACACTGATATCCCCCTCCCTTTTTTCCCCAAAGACCTCAAGGCCTACAAGAAGCAGGGTCTCCCTCTGGCTTCCCTGGGGGGAGGGATGGAGCCCAGCTCTTCCCCCTTGCTGCAGCTCACCAACAATGAGGCCAACTTCACAGTTGTGGTCATCATAGCCACAGGTCATCATGGTTCCCACAGTGTCATTCACCACAGCCACGATGTCGATGTCAAAGTCCTGAGGTGATGGAAATGAGAGAGGGTGACCCAAAAGAGACAAAACAGACTGAAACATCTACACAGAGCCAAGGTCTCCTGTGCCAGGGACCTGTGTGCCCCCATCCCAGCCTCTTACCCCTCTTTTCTTGATGGACTTGCGCAGCAGAGACACCACGTCCCTCCCCTCCACGCTGCTGCACTTGAACCCCTTCGTCCATGTCACCAGGATGCTCTGCAGGGGAACAGCAAGAGGGAAGCCTGGAGGTGACACCTGGCTCCTGGCACAAGGGACATGTGGCCCTGCAGGCAAGCCCCCCATTATCAGCTCACCAGCTGCGCTATCAGCTACAGCTTCCGTGTCAGATAAAGTTTATGGCCACACAATAACATGTGAGCTGCTCGTTGCAGGAGGAACGTGGTTCCCATGACCAGGTTTGATTGAGCCCCGCAGCAAAACCTGTTCCAAAGCCCAAGGAATGCTCCTTGACCTATCCCTGAGGGGCGGATGGCTTGCTGTGCCTGTGGAATGCTCCTTGACCCAGCCCTGTGGGGTGAGAGGCTCATTGTGCCTCTGGAATGCTCCTTGACACATCCCTGCGGGGTGGGGGGCTCGCTGCACCTATGGGATGATCCCTGAGCCAGCCCTTGGGGTGGGGGGCTTGCAGTCCCCTATGGCCAGAGGCACCTGGCTGGGGGCTGAGCTGAGCCCTGGGGGGAAGAAAAGGACTCAGTTACATTTGAAATCTCCAACCCTGTGGCCACAGCCCCCTTAGGGAGGCAGACACCCGCCCTGCCTTAGAGCTGGGGAAACTGAGGCACGGAGCGGGGCAACCTGGGCGAGATCACGGGGCCCAGCCACTGCCTCCTGCAGCTGCTGTGTGTTTTACCGTTCTTTACCACCCCGTGCCTGCAGGAGGAAAGGGTTAATCCTCCCCGGAGTTCCCCATTCCCCTTCCCCCGGCAGGGCAGGCAGGGCAGGCAGGACGTGCCGGCGCTGCCGCGCTCCATGGAGCCGGCCCGGCCCGCTGCCCGTGCCGGGTGAGATCAGGGCAGGGAGAGCCAGCAGGGCAGGGAGAGCAGCGAGCAGGGCAGGGAGAGCAGCGAGCAGGGCAGGGAGAGCAGCGAGCAGGGAGAGCAGCGAGCAGGGCAGGGAGAGCAGCGAGCAGGGCAAGGAGAGCAGCAAGCAGGGCAGGGAGAGCAGCGAGCAGGGCAAGGAGAGCAGCGAGCAGGGCAGGGAGAGCAGCGAGCATCGGCCCCTCCGCCCGGAGCAGCCGGGTGGGCGGCAGCGGGGACACGTCGTGCCTCGCTGGGCTCGGGGATGGTTGGTCTCCCAGCGAGGTCACGGCTCCCAGAACTGACAGTGACAGTGGCAGTGACAGTGACAGTGACAGTGACAGTGACAGTGGCAGTGGCAGTGACAGTGGCAGTGACAGTGGCAGTGGCAGTGACAGTGGCAGTGGCAGTGACAGTGGCAGTGACAGTGGCAGTGGCAGTGACAGTGACAGTGGCAGTGACAGTGGCAGTGACAGTGACAGTGACAGTGACAGTGACAGTGGCAGTGGCAGTGGCAGTGACAGTGACAGTGGCAGTGACAGTGGCAGTGGCAGTGACAGCCATGGGTGCCCGGGGGGATGTGATGCTGCGGCTCTGGTGCAGCCAGGGCTGGCATCCCACGGGAGCACTGCCTCCCAAACCCCTGCAGCTCCCGGGACACACCCCTGGCCTCACCAGCACCACACCCTGCTGGCACACACGGTGACCCTGTCAAAGCTCACAGATGGGTGGTAGCTGAAAAACCCTCCAGATAAATTAGGGGAAATACAGAAACCCAGGATGGGGAGGGGCCCTGGCACAGATTGTGCAGAGCAGCTGTGCCTGCCCCTGGGTCCCTGAAAGTGTGCAAGGCCAGATTGAACAGGGCTTGGAGCAACCTGGGATAGTGGAAGGTGACCCTGACCGTGGCAGGGAAGTGGAATTCTGAATGGTCCTTAAGGTCCCTTTCAATCCAAACCACTCCAGGCTCCTGTGAAAACCTGGCCAGACGTGTTTAAACCAGGAGATCCAACACCACTTATTGTCATCAAACAGGTTTAAAAAAGGCAATTTGACATATATCCTTAGCAAACACTAATTTTCTTTTAAACAGGAGGTTTATAGTGTGTTTGGAGAAGATGACAAGCAACAGGGTTATTGGGAAGTGATGCCAAGCTCTGCATTCCCTGAAGGAATGTTCCATCCTCTCTGTCCCTGACCCTGCAGCCACTGAGTCATTGCATTGACAAAAAATATTCATAAAAATAAAAGGACAGTGCTGTTCCTAAGCTCCTCTCACTCAGAGCTTGGGAAATGGCTTTACAGGAATGAGAGATGTGGCCCTTCAGGAAAGGTCGCATGACCCCAAATCAATGAGCCTAATTAAAAGCCTGAGCTTAAATTGGTGTGGAACCCACAGCGAAGAATTCAGCCTGTCCCAGCACAGCTCCTCACCCACCTCATCCAGCTTGGTCTGGTGGCACGGGAAGGAGAAGGTGAAGCCAAGGGGGAGTTTCTTGTCTTTGATTTGCAGCTTGTCCAGGAAGTTGGCCAAACACTCAGCAATGTGGTCAAAAAGCTGGAAAAAAGGCAGAGTGAGACCTCAGCTGGCTGCCCACTGCGAGGGGATGGCCTGCCTGCATCCCTGCACACCCCGCTCCTCGCCCTGTGGCTGCCAGGAATTCACAAGATCCAGCAGGAGCCCCTGGCCAGTGCTGCTGCAGCCCCAGGACACAGCAGGGACCCTCCTGGGACCCACCTGCACCCCACTGCCACGCATCAGCTCCTCGGGGATGGCGTAGATCTGGTTCTCCATCTCCACCTTCCGCAGCCCGTTGTCCGACACCTTCACCCGCAGCACTCGGAAGTTGGTGCCACCAAGGTCCAGCGCCAGGAAGTCCCCATCCTCTGTGGGAGCAGGACAAGGACAACCCATTGACTCGGAGGGACCTCTGTCCACAGCACCCCAGAGCCCTGAGGTAACCAGCCCCCTCCCAGGGACAAGGATAAGGTCAGATTTTTTACTGTATTTCATTATTTTATTCATTATTAATTTTTTTTTTGGTATTTCATTGAAGCAGTCACTGTATTCCCTGCCCCTCCCCTGCCCCCTGGCAGCCCCACAGGCAATGGAGCATCAATGTTTTGACCATTATTGAGCCAGATCCAGAGGCCTTGGGGAGGGAGTGGCAGGAGGATAAATCCCACCAGCCCCACCCAGGAAAATCCATTCCCAGACCAACGGGGATCCCAGGAAGATGAGCTCTGGCCTCGGGCTCCATCAGGAAGAAGGCAGCAGAGCCACTCCTGACCCTCCTGATGCTTGTGGAAGCTCCTAAACCTCCATCCCAAGGGGTTAATCCCTGAAGGAGCTGTGGGAACACCGGGGCTTGGCTAAGTTTCCGATTTACTCAAAACCCCCTCAGCCTCCACAGGCCAGGCCAAGCTCCCTCCCTGCCCCAGGAATCCCACACGCTCCTGGCACCTGGCTGGCTGCAGGGGAGGAGGGAGGGAGGGAGAATCCCCAAAGAGCTTTGGAGCCTCCTTGCTGCCTTCTCCAGGGAGAGCTGGGGCGGCTGCTCCAAGGGGAGCCCCCGGGGCCGAGCCCAGGGTCCCTGCCCTGCCGCTGGTCTGCAAAAGCGCCCAGCTGGCTGTTTGAGAGGGGAAGGGCCGGGAAAGGCCTCTCTCAGCACTGTCCGATCCCGGCTGTTTGAGAGGGGAGAGGGCCGGGAAAGGCCTCTCTCAGCACTGTCCGATCCCGGCTGTTTGAGAGGGCAGAGGGCCGGGGAAAGCCTCTCTCAGCACTGTCCGATCCCGGCTGTTTGAGAGGGGAAGGGCCGGGGAAAGGCCTCTCTCAGCACTGTCCATCCTGAATGCAGCGAATGTGCTGTGCTGGCTCCCCCCGGGCCAGCGCGGCGCCCGGGGCCGCTTTGTGCGGCACAAAGGGGAACAAAACCCGCGGGTCATTAGTATGCACACGCCAGCCGGCATCTCCAGTGACTCCAGCTGAAAAGGCAGCTCCCGGCCCGGCCCCTGCGGCTCCATCTGCCCGGGCGCCCTTCCCGGGCTGCCCCTCCGGGGCTGGGGGCGAGGGAACGGGCACGGCCCCGGCCGGGAGCTGGAGCGGCTCCACAGGGTGGAGAGAGGCCATGGAGAGCAGCAGAGTGCTCCCAGGAGCTGAGCAATCAATGAGAGGGCCCCAGCGGGACCAGAGCTGGGCACGGAGAACGGGGAGGGCAGCCGGGGCCAGGGCAGCCCCCGGGGGGGCAGAACATCACCAAAGGAGGGGTCAGAGCATCACCAAAGGAGGGGTCAGAGCATCACCAAAGGAGGGGTCAGAACATCACCAAAGGAGGGGTCAGAGCATCACCTCGCTGGAGAGCACAGAGACACAGCTCGGGGCACCCAGCTCCTGCCTGGCACCAGTCACTCACTCCCCGGATACTCTGCTCTCCCCCTCCCCTTGACCCTCTGCAGTGACGAGCTTTAAACCAGTTTGGCAGCTCGCTGGGCAGCCTGTCTGCCAGCCACCGGGCACTCGACTGCCACGGTGGTTCTTCACATGGAAAACACACCAGGAAAACCTTGGAGAAGCTCCCGAGTGCCCTGCTGCTCCCGGTGAGCCCAGCACGGGCAGCCCCTCAGCCACAGCAGGGCAGAGCTGGCTGTGACGCCCGGCTGGGCAGCGCTGGCACCGTGTCCTGCCCCTCACACGGGCCAGGCTGGGCTCAGCCTCCCTGGCCATCGGCACTGGGGCCGTTCTGCTCCTTAGCAGAGCGTGGAGAACACCTCAGGGGGGTGATAAAGATGCCAGGGATAAGGGCACTGGAGCCAAGAGGGTCACAGGTTGCTCAGCTCCTTGGAGGCAAAGCAGGGAACCCAGGAGAATCCCAAGAAAAGGGCTGAGAAGCCCAGGTGGGGCTGTCCTTGTCCTGCCCAGCCCTCACACACAGGGTGATGTGGCCAAGCCACCCCGTGGGGCCCATGGCCCCAGAGCAGCTCTGCCCTGGGCACGGAGCCCCAGCAGGAGCCAAACACCGCCCCAAACCCTGCTCAGCACCACAGCAGGAGCACAAGCATTTGGGGGCAATTCCTGGGAGTTCCTGGGTGGATCAGCTTTGCAGGAGGAAAAAGGCAGCAAACTCTCCCTCGGAAAATCCCCAGCCACGCTGGGAACACGTGATGGGCACTGCCCCTCCATTTGGGCTCCCAGGTCCCGTGATAAGATATCAGTGCTGGTGCTGAGCCCACAAGCCAAAGAGTGAGGGCAAACAGATCCCAGGGGCTGTTTGCTCTTGGCAAAGGGTGAGAGTTGAGTGCCTGGAAAACCTGCTGTGCTCCTGAGAACAGCAGCATGTGTGGGATCAGGTCCCAGCACCTCAGAGGTTGGTCACCCCAGAAATCCCACCTCAAGACTGCTAAGCAACTGCCTAGGAGTCCTCTGGCAAACTGGATTAACAAAAAATAAGAGGAAGAGGAAATGCTGGGAGGCCCAGACTCCAGGGAGATGCAGGAGAAGGTGGGAGTTGCAGACCCTGGCACTTCCCACTGCCATCCCCTGGCAGCCCCTCCTTCCTTCCAGCTAATTCATGGTATCATGGAATGGTTGGGGCTGGAAGGGACCCCAAGGACCATTCAGTTCCACTCCCCTGCCCTTTCACTGGACCAGGCCCTATGGCCCATCCAATGGCCCCAGGGATGGGGCAGACACAACTTCCTTGGGAAATCTTGCTGGGAATTTGGTAAATCCCCAACCACAGGACTCTGGACATGAAAAGTTGTTTTTTTCCAAGCCTTTCAAGTCTCTGTGCCACATGAGCTGGTTTTCCTGAAGAGACAGCCAGTTATTGGCAGGAGCTGAGCCCACCAGCCAAGGGGAAGGTGTTGCCAAGAGCCATCCTTCAGATTTCCAGGGGTTTGACCCCCAAGTCCTGCAGCATCCTCCTGAAAGCTCCAGGCTGGGGTTATCAGCTGCTGGGGCTTAACAGAGGATGCACCACAAGATCCTTGTGTCAACACCATTGTGGAGGAGGAAACCTGGGAACCCCGGAAAAGCCTGGAAAAACCAGGAATGGAGCAGGGAGGAGGGTGTTGGTTGCACTGAGAAGGGAAAACCCTTGGGAGAGTCACTGGGGCTCCAAGGAGAAGCTTATTTGGGATCTGTTTCCCCATCACCTCGCTGCCAGCACAGCATGGTGGTGCTCCAGTGCGTGCCAGAGCCAAGCAAAGCAAAGAAAGTTGTTTTAGAAGAGTTTCTGCTTTCAAAGCAGAATTCCCCCCTCTTATCACACCACATTGGAATGGCAAAGCCACTGAGAGCCAGGGCTGTGTTTTGGCTTAACCTGCAGGTGTGACCTTGTACTTCCATAAGCATCTCTCATCCCCCTGGATGCGCATTAAACAGGGTCTAATCCCAGAGCTGGAGCTGCAGCAGGAGGGGAGGGAGGACAGAGACATTCTGCAGGTGGATGGTTGGGAGCCCTATGGCACCAGCACCAAGTCAGAGCAGGGCTGGAGCAGAGGAATAACTTGTCTTTGGACTGGGAACAGCTGCTGGCACCCGGCACAGATGCTCAGCCCAGGTCAGACTTTGCCCACTGGAAGAAGGAAGGATGTAGCCCTGGACAGTGAGCTTCTCCCAAGCTACTGCCACACCATCTGTGCCAAGGATCTGGCACCAAGCCCCCAACCTTCCAGCTCACCCCCCAAAACCCAAGGGACAGTCACCACTCAGAGGCTGGACCCAGCTCGAGCTGGACAGAGAATCCCAGCTCTTAGTTCCCTGTGATTTGCTCAAAACTCCCACATTATCCAGCCCCCCTGGGCAGCTGCAGCACCATGACTGCCCCAGCAGCCCTCTCATGTGACATTTTCCATGCTGCTGTTCCTCTTTCCCTGCTCCCCTGGGTGAGAAATGCCAGCTGGGACACTGGAGAAGCTGGATACAGGGAAGGGCGCCAAGGATCTGTCTTGTAAGGGCATGGGGAGGGATTGCTCCTTCTCCCCCCGCGGGTCAGGGTGCTGGAAGTGCTGACACGCTCCACCTGCACCCAGCACCTGTGGCTGCACCAGTTCCCGTGCCCAGGGGCGGCTCCTGGCTATCCCTGTAATTAAAAATATTCTCCAACGTTTAAATAGATTGGAATCTTGATCCCAAGGCAGGCAGCCAGGTCCAGCTTTTGGGTGTAAGCACAGCTGGGGGGCCAAGATCAGGGGCTGCTTCAATGATTAAAGGGGCTCATAGGGAAGGTGAAGACAGACTTTTAGCCAGGGTGTAGTGGAGGGCAGGGAATGGTTTTAAACTGAAAAAGCAGAGTGGTTGGATTTGACCAACATAGAGGCTTTTCCAGCCCAAACCATTCCATGATTCTGTGACTCCATGGTCCTTTCACTTCTGTCCCTGCCCCCAGGGAGCAGACAGCCAGCAGCCATGAGAGATTTGGGCTCTGTCCCTCCTTGTCCACCTCTCCTGCTGGTGGCCAGCAGCCTCTGCCACTGAGGTTTTGCAGAGATCCCCGTGTAGGTGCCAGCATCAGGGCAACCCCAGCTGGGAATAACTGCATCCAACACAACCAACCATCCCTGGCTCCCTTTCCAGGGCTGCTGCCAGCCCAGCTGTGGGACGGGAGCAGTTTCAGCTGCTCAGAGCTCTGTCCCTGCTTCCCTTCAGCAGCCAGGACTGTTCCAGGGCTCCTGGGTACACCTGAAGGCAAGAGGTGATGCTGCAGGGATGGAGACAAGCTCCTTCCCAAAACATCGGGCTGGGACAGGGAGCAAGGAGCTTTCCCATGTGGATGCCAAGGGAGCAGCTCTTTGAGCTGAGAGGAGGATGTGCCCGGCTGGAGCGTGCCATGGGCAGCTCGGGGAGAGGCAGAAAGGCCACATTGTGAGGGCTGCAGAGCCCCTGCTGCTGCTGCGGGGCCCTGGTGGCACTCAGACAGCGCTGGCACCGCTGCCGCCTCACTGCTGATGAAATCTGATGAGCAGGACCCGTGACTGTCTCTGTCCTGCCAGCAAGGGCACGCGAGGGCGGCTTCTCTCCCTCCCTCCCTCCCTCCCTCCTGCCAGCAGGAACTGGGAGCCCCTCCAGCCCCAGCACAGAGCGGGGAGCAATGCTGTCCCCACACTCAGCCTGGGCAGGATGAAGCCCCAAGGGCCGGCAGTGAAGGTGGCTGTGGGTGCCATCCCTGTCTCGGCAGTGCCAGGATGGTGTCCCCAGCCCTCCCTCTGCTCTCCCAGGAGCAGCTCTGCTCTCACAGTACCTGTCCCATCCGGGGTGGACCTGACAAAGGTGGGCAGCATCTTCACAGAGGCGGTGGGGTTGGTATCTGCTCCCAGCCCCTTCTCCATCTCCTTCTCAAAACGCTGGGACACCTCCAGGAGGGTCTCATCAGAGAGCCGCATGTGGTACAGGTACTTGTCGATCTGAAAGGTGGAGATAAAGCCCAAGGTGAGGCTGGGGCTGGGGACAGGGGCACAGGCCCCACGACAGCTCAGAACAGCGCCCGGCCCCTCCCGAGGCTGACACAAGGAGCAGGAGCAGGTTCTGACCCATCCCAAAGGGCAGGACATGGCAGCATTGCTGGAATTGCTCATCCCAGGCATCACCCACCGCTGCTCCTGCACCTCTCTCCAAGGTGCTCACCAAATGCCACCCTGCATCCCCTCCCCAGACTCTGCCAGCTCAGGAATGCTGAACCACGAGTTGCTTCTGATGCTCCAAAGCACCTTCCCGCTCAGTCACCTACAGACACCCAAACAGGTTGCTACAGAAGCACCAATTCAAACTCAGGAGTGAGTCAGGAGGTCAGCAGTGGAGGTTTTCCAGGTGCAAAGCCCTTCCCATTCCACAGCATCAGCACACCTTGACCTTGACCCCCAGGGCCTCTTCCTACACCAAGGATGCTCGGCAGGAATCCACTGCCCTGTCATTTCTCCACTGCTGAGATCACCCCAAGAGCCAAGAGCTACTCAACGCCCTCGAGCAAACCACACTGAAGTGACAGAAGTGGGAGCTGGAGTGACACAAGTGAGTGCTGGAGTGACACAAGTGAGTGCTGGAATGACACAAGTGCGTGCCACGGCCAGAGAGGGAAGAAATCCACACCCCACTCCTTTGTTATATCCTTGAGCTGACAGTATAGAGAAGCCCCTCTATATATGGCATCCAAACATCTTGTCTTGCCTGGGAAAGGCAGGGAGCAGCTCCTCCCCAGCCATCCATCAGCACCACGAGTGCCTGTGCAGCCTGGCCGGAGCAGGGAGCGGGAGAGGCCGACACTGCCCGCTCCCAAACGATGCCCAGCTTCAATTAGCTTCACTTAGAATTAATTAAAGGGCAGCTGCAAGCCCTGAGAAGTCAAGAGGGAAACTCCACCCCGTGCGCTCACCTGTCTGCAGGCACGTAACACGGGGTGACCAGACCCTGGGCTCGGACTGTGCTTTATGGGGCTGTGCTGGAGGAAATGGGCATTTTGTGGGCAAGTAATTGCACCAGGCCCAGAGTGACCTCGCTCATGGATGTGCCATCTGACCCTGGGCTGGACACAACAGCCCTGCTGCGGTTTTGGCTGCATGTATTGCAGGCTCAGGGCACTCCAGCACATCCTTTTCCCCCCACCCTGAGTTCTGTTGGAAGTTTGGGAGCTGAGGTCCCTTTGGCGAGGTCAGAGGATGCAGGAAAGCCCGGCCCAGCACGTTCCAGGAGTGATGCTGCATCCCCTCCAGAGCAGCATCCTCTGAGTGAAACATCCTCTCCCTTTCTCCTGGTGCTTTCAGCTCCTTCCCAAAATCAGGAGCTGGAAGACCAGGTAGACACGAGGGAAAGGCCAAGGAGAAGGAAACCTGGAGATTTCCAGTACCAGTTGTTTACCAGCCTTTCCTTATCCAGCCCAGCAGCAGGAAGTGAAACACTCCCCTCCCTCCCCTCCTGTTTGCTTTCACCTGCTGAAAATTCCCTCCCATGTGCTGAGGCTCTGGTTACTGGCACCAGTAACCTCCAGTTAACTGGCTAAGAGGTGGCTCTGGGGCTGGAGCTCACCTCCATGCCAGCCCCAAGGTAGGAAACCGCCCCTTGAGCTGTGCCAAGGGTTATCCCAAGGTTATCCCAAGGGTTATCCCAAGGGTTATCAGTCGATGCCATCAACCCAGAGCAGACAGTCCTCATCCCAGAGAAGCTGGGTGCTTTGGGAGCTCCTCAGCAATGAAGACCCCCCAGCCCAAAAATCTCAGTCCAGGGAAACCCCCCTGAGGCTTCACCCCCCTGGCCCAGGACAGGCCCCACTTGGCACGTCCCCCATGTCCTCCAGGCTGCAGCACACCAAGAATAACCTCAGCCTGAGGAACAGGGTGACCTCCCTCTAATCTCCAAAGCCCTTAAAACCTGGATCATCTTCTCCCAACGTGGATATCACCCCACTTGGCAGATAAAGCAGGTCAGGGCGTACAGCAGGACAGCTCCTTCCCCACTGAAACCCACCAAGGAAGAGCCGTGGCCACTGCCCTCCCCAAAACTTCCCAGCCCTGTGGCCCATTTGGTTACTCCAAGCACCCCTCAAACTGTTACAAAGATGGGATAAAACGGGGAATTCAGCCTGCAGTGCCACAGTCTGAACATCTTTCAAGACAAAACACATTCTCAGTTGCCTAAAGTTTTTGAAGAGAGTGGAATAGTTTAGGTCAGATTGCAATTTCCAAGCAAATAAAGTCACTAGGTTAGGATCCTGAAGGGGACAATTGAATTTCTGCAAAGCTTCCAGCCTAAATAATGGTGTTTCCTCAAGGAAATCCAAAGAAAGCGAAGGGAGAAGGAAGGGATGGAAGCTGGGAAGCGCTGGGCATGCCCCAGCCCGGGACATCGCGTTAAAGCTCCAGATCACGGAGTAGCTGTGGGTGTAATGAGCTCAATGCCACGTTTTTGAACCAAACCCCAGCAAATCCCCATCTCTTGGCTCAAGGCTGTCTCCAAGGCTCAGCTCATTTCCATGCCGGATGCTGGAGAGGTGCCCAGGGTCGCCTGTCCCGGCCACCGCTGGGAAAGGTCTGCCCGCCCCAACTGAGGAAACCTCAGCCTGCCCAATTCCTGCTGCTGTGTGACCTGAGCTGAGCCAGGCTGAGATGAGCTGTGCTGAGCTTAAAACAACCCCAAAAACACCTTTAGATGTCCAAACTCATGGCTGCGGTGCCAGCACTGCAGCTGGACACTGTTCTACTCCTCAAGATTCCTCTTAAGGAGCCTGGACCCCAAGGGATCAGTGCTGTGGAAATATTAATTAACTAATCTTCAAATAACTCAATTCCAAGTAAATGCCATTCTCCATAGAGAAGAGTGGGAGCTGTTCAGCCTGGAGAAGAGAAGCCTGAAGGGGCTCCAGGAGAGCTGGAGAGGGAATTTGGACAAGGGCCTGGAGGGAACAGTTTCCCAGTGCCAGAGGGCAGGGTTAGATGGGATACTGGGCAGGAATTCTTCCCTGGGAGGGTGGGCAGGGCTGGCACAGGGTGCCCAGAGCAGCTGTGGCTGCCCCTGGATCCCTGGCAGTGCCCAAGGCCAGGCTGGACACTGGGGCTGGGAGCACCTGGGGCAGTGGGAGGTGTCCCTGCCAGGGCAGGGGTGGCACTGGAGGGGCTTTGAGGTCCCTTCCAACCCAAACCATTCCAGGGCTCTGTAAATTCCTTGGCTCATACACTGCTCTTGCAGGGGTGCTGGGGAAGCTCTCCCCATCTCTTGGGGACACGGGGCAAGGCTGCCCAGGGTGACAACACCTCCTGGGCCCCAGATACATCGTTCCCAGTCGTGACCTCAGGTTCCAAGAAGAGGAAGCTGTTTGCCTTTTGTTTTCGTTTTGCTCTGAATCCTTTTCCAGAGCCACGTGGCTGCCAGGAACTGGAGTGGGAGCACGTGTTTCCGATGCCTCAGCATCTCCCCCCTGCATTTTTCAGCTGGATGTGACTAAGTCCAGCAGCTCTTTAAGCAAAAGCAGAGCACTGGGAGAGGGTGGCTGCTTTCTGGCATAGATTCTTTACCTTTTTGGCAACAGAGCCAAATATTTGTTGACTGTAAGATGACAGAGCAGTGTTCACATTTGGCGAAGGCTGGAACACCCCAAAACCCACAGCATGTGCTGTCACTTCTCTCTCCAGGAAAGTTTTTGCTGGGAATTATATTTTCTTTAAATTTACTTTCCTCCCTAACCCAGTTTTTAACTTCAAGCATGCTGTTTTGTAGGAATTCCTGAAGTTTTAGGGAATGCTGGCTCTCTCCCTGCTTCTCTGGAAGGGGGATGCTGTGTGAGCACCAGCCACGCTCCCACCCCACCCGAATCTGAGGAATTTGGGGAAAGTGAGGCAGAGGGAGCAGTGTTGGGCCTCCAGGGTTCCAAGAGAGCAGCAGAGGCTACAGGGTGAAGGCCCCAAGCGCTGGGAGGGTTTTCCTCCCTGTCTCCAGGGAGAGGCTGTTCCATGTCCCCAGTCCTGCACTGCCCATGCCTGTCCCTGTTTCCCACCCCAGGTGACTCAGAGCAGGGAACCGGCTGGTCCCCTTCCCGACCTCCCGTGGGTGACACAGGCTGATGCTGATGCTGGGCTGCACCCACCCTCCCCAGCCCCGGCCCTGCTGGCACCCACGTCCTTCAGCTCCTCCACGCTGACTCCAAGCCCACGTGCCCTCCCCACCACACCAGGGCCAAGCCTCTGATGACACACGCCCGGAGTCATCCTGAACCCGGGTGAGTCAGATGTTTCCTGCTCAGCCGGTTCCTCCCCATCCTCAGCCCCGGGCCAGCAGCTGGATCCAGGCCGGAGGTGGAGCCAGGCACCCTCGGTGAGGAAGTGACACCACGGAGCATCCACTGACCCATCCTCAGGTGACCCCGCTGCCCCACTAAAACCCAGTTCAGCCAGGAAAAGGCTCTGCCTTCCAGTCCTGGAACTGGAGACATCCAGCTGCTCCTGTCCCTGCCACTCATCGTCCTTCTCCCCATGTTAAATCTCCTTGGGGCAGAGATCCCAAAGATGCTCAGGTGCTGGATGGCAAAGCATCACTGGCCCCAGGAATCCCCCCTCGGATGGTGGAAGCATCCCCCTGTGGAGGGGAAACTGAGGCTGGGTAGCTCTGATGAGGTGGAGACAAGCAAGGGGACACAGGGTGGCTTCCCAAAGGTGGGAAAAGCTGTCCTGACATTGACCTCGGCTCCTGCCATTGACCTCGGCAGCCTCGAGGAAAGCTGTTAAGTTGGTTTTCCAGGAATTTGCCAGAGGTGCCCCTTCCATACCCACAGAGGCAGCCAGGAAGGAATCAGCTGGGTAAAATCACTCGGCAAAGGAGAAAAAAAAAATTTAGGAACACCGGCCCCTGCTTGGGGACAGCCACAAATGCAGGAAAACCAATTCCATCCTGAGTTTTTCCTTTCTGAAGGAGGGATGGGGAAGAAAAGACGCTCAGCCCCCACTCCCACGGCATGACAAGGCTGAGGGACCAGGAAGGCCAGGCTGAGCTGGCACATCCCAAGGGAACGCAGGGCAAGCGGCAAACTTTCAACCTGGGATCTCAAAGGACGCTGCTGAGGTTAATTAAAGTTTGCACAATCCCTTGGGGGTTAGATAAGTCTGGACAACCCACTTTCCAGGCAGGAAAAGGGCAGGGGTTGAGGAGGAAGGTAATATGTCCCCAGATGAGTGGCAGAGCAGGTAAAGCTGCTCCATGGCAAGAATGGGTAGAAAAATCCCATTTCTGAGGCCACTTGCAAGGCCTTGAGGTGGACACCAACCACAACATTTGGAAAAGTCACGTTTTTACCCCAGCTGAGCTCCTTTTCTCCATGATCCAAAGAGAAAGCACATCCCAGGTTACCACCTGCAATTGTTTTTCCCAAATACAGTCTCAAATACAGGCTTTGATAAGAACACCCAACCAAACAAATCACAGCTTTCCAAGAATTTCATCCCCTACACCTCCCTGTGCTGGGGACTCCCTGGCTTTTCCCTTTGCCTGCGGAATAATTTTTACACACATGGTGGAAGCAGCCGGGTCAGACAGCTGGCTTCTCCCCCCTCTCCCTGAGCCGAGCTGAGCTCCGTGCTCTCTCCCAGCTTTGCCTCACTGGGAGGATTCACAGGAATTTGTTTAAAAATATCCCAGAGAAATCCAGTTGTGGAGGCGGCCAGCAGGGCAGTGCCATCTCCCACAGTATCCCAAACTCTGGCCGGCGGCTCCTGGATATTTTTTTTTTTTTTCTCTCCCTCACATCTCAACAACCTTTTTTTATTTGGGTTTTGGAGCCGGGAGGGACAAGAAGCCAGTTCCTGAGGCTTCGCACACCCTGCTCTGCTGGGTAAGGAAGGCGAATTCCTCCTTCCAAGCTTTCCCCCTGCGTTATTCCGAGCTCCCGATAAGGAAGGCGTGAGCAGCCCGGAGCCCAGGGCCGGGCTGTGCCGCTGGCCTATTTCTGCCAGGGTTACACAACCCCTGCCGTGGATTTGGCTGTTGCACAACCCCGGGGCCACCGGCGAGCAGAGGGAGAAGCCGAGCCCGTATTTCCTTACGGATCGCTTTGCCTTGGGAAGTTTTCCTTGCACTTTGTTTAGGTTGGGGTTGGGGTTTCTTTTTTGGTTGGGTTCTTTTTTTTTTTTTTTTTTTTTTTTAATGTTCTGCCTCGATTTCCTTCCTGTTTAACACCGGTGAAGGGCCAACGTGGCAAGTTTCACTTCCCCGGTGGCATCTCCAGGGTTATCCCAGGTCTCTCCAAGAATTTTCCTCTTTTTCTTTTTTCTTTTTTTTTTTTTTTTTCGTGGCGATATTTGCAAATCCCGACCACCTCACACTCAGACCATCAAATCCTGACCGCTTCCCCGAGTCGGGAATCACAGATGGAATCACAGATGAAATCCTCTCTGCCCTGTTCCCAGATGCCAGTGGAGCACTGCAGGAGGAGCCAGAGCCTCCACGCTCTCTCCCATCCAGCATTTTTTCTCCAGGAATAATTTATTGAGCGCAGCCCAAGCGCTGTCCCGGCCAGACAAAGGCCGGCTGCCCAGCCCCGGGAGAGCAGCAGCAGCACTCGCGCTTCTCCCGAGCCCGCAGCCAGGGGCGAGCGGCGCTCCGCGCATCCCAACGGGACGCTGCTGCTGGGGGGGCAGCAACAGCCTCGGGGAGCTCAGGACCCCGAAATGAACAATTCAGAGCCCCAAAACCAAGGGAACGGGGGACAGGAAGGGGTTTCCCATCACTGTCAGTGCAGGGACGGGCGGACACGTGCGGCTCGGGGTGGGGGTCCCCGCGTGGGGAAGGGGAGAGCCGAGGAGCCAGTGCCACCCCCGGGCTCGTGCCCCGGGCTGCCCCCGCTCCCCGCGGGGGCTTCGGCTGGCGGCCCTGGGAGGTGGGGAGCGGAGGGACCGGCTCCGGGGATGCTCCGCGCCCCCCGCGGATGCTCCGCGCCGGCGGGAAGCGGCGACACGTGCTGCGCGGGGCGGCCGCGGGGGTCCCGGCTCCGGCGGGGAGAGACACGGAGATTCCCCCCTTTCCTCCTCCTCCTCCTCCTCCTCCTCCTCCTCCTCCTCCTCCTCCTCCTCCTCCCCCTCGGCCCGCCCGGCCACGCGGGGTCCCGCGGCACGTACCGCACGCGGCCCCGGCCGGGCAGCACCGGGGCCTCCGCCCGCCCGCCCGCCGGCCCGGCCCGCTGCGCCCCGCTTCCCCTGCGCTCCCCGCTTATCTTCTCTCCTCTTCCCTTTTAGAAAGTTTTTTTTTTTTTTTTCTTCCCCCCCCCCTTTTTCTCCTTTTTTCGTTTTTTTCCCATTTACTTTTTTTTATCTTCCCCCCTGCTTTTTGCTCTTTTAACTCCTTTCCTCTCCTTCTCCCCTTTTCTGCTTTTTTCTCTTTTTCCCTCCTTCTAGATCTTTTTATTTCAACTTTATTCCTCATTCTTCTTTCTTTCCCTTTCCTTCTCTTTCCTTTTTCTCTTCTCCCTCTTCACTCTCCCCCTTCTCCTTTTCCCTCCTTTTTTGTTTTCACTTCCACTCATCCTTTTTTGCCTCCCTTCGCTTTTTCTCTTCTCCCATTTTTCTTCTTCCCCCCTCTTTTTTTTTTCATCCCCCCATCCCCTTCTCCTCTCCACTTTTCCCACCTCACCTTTCCCCTTCCCTCTCCATTTTCTCCCTCCCCCTCCTCACTTTCACGCCGTGCAAGCGCCGCGCCCCCCTCACCTTCTGCGCCTGGTCATGGTTGAGCTCGGTGAAGAAGTAAGCGAGGAGGTGCGAGGCGATCATGGCGGGAGCGGAGCGCTGGGGCAGGCTCGGCTCGGCTCGGCTCGGCTCGGCTCGGCTCGGCTCGGCTCGGCTCGGCTCGGCTGGGGTCGGTGGGAGCGGAGCGGCCCCGGCAGCCGCGCGCTCCCCGCGCCAATCGCGCTCATTGAGGAGCTTCCCCCGGGCCGGTGACGCGGCCGCGCCGCCGCTCCCCATTGGCCGAGCCGCGAGGGTGTGTGCCCGGCGCGCGCGGGGGGCGGGGCCAAGCCCAGCCCGGGGGGCTGCGGGGGCACCGGGGGCGACACCGGGGGGACACCGGGGGGACACTGCGGGGGCACTGAGAGGGCACGGGGACAGCGCTGAGGGGCGGTGCGGGGGACACCGGGGGGTCATGGGAGGTGCGTTGGGTGGGCACTGAGAGGGCACTGGGGGTGCATTGGGGGGCAGTGGGGGGGCAGTGAGGGGTACACGGGGGAGACACTGGGGGGACAGGGTGGGGAGCACAGGGTGGGGAGAGCACTGGGAGGGCACCGGGGGGACACTGGGGGTGCATTAGGGGGACACGGGAGGTGTGCACTGGAGAGGCAGAGGGGGGGACACTGGTGTTGCACTGGGGGCGCAGTGGGGGGGTCACTGGGGGCTACACGGGGGGCAGTGGGCAGGGCAATGGGGTGGGCAGTGGGAGGGCATTGGGGGGACTGGGGGTGCACTGGAGGGGTGCATTGGGGTGGGTTCTGAGGAAGCTGGGAATGCACTGGGGAGGGCTGGAAGTGCACTGGGCAGTGCATTGGGCGGTGCATTGCGGGGCTGCGGGTGCATTGGAGGGGTACATTGGGGGGCACTGGGGGTGCACTGGGGGAGCCGGGACCTGGGGTGTCCGGGGGTGCACTGGAGGGGTGAATTGGGGATGCCCTCAAGGGGCTGGGGTGCGGGCGGTGCACTGAGCACGCACTGCTGCAGGATGCCCTGTGGGAGTGCACTGCGCTGTGCTGGGGTTTCACCGGGGCTGCTTTAGGGACGTTGGGGTTGCACCGGGGGGTGAATTGGGGTGTACTGGGCATGTACCGGGGGTCATACATTGGTTTGTGCTGGGGAGGGGCCCGGGGGGGTCACACTGGAGGTGCATTGCAGGACACTGGAGGTTGGGGGGTACCGGGGGATGCATCAGGGGTGCATTGGGAGGGTTGGGGAAGCGCTGGGGGGGTGCGTTGGGGGTGCAGTGAAGGTGTCGAGTGTTGTTTGGGGTGCTCTGGGGCTGCATCACGCGTGGCTGTGCCTGCAGCCCCTGTGTGTCTGTGTGTGTCTGTCTGTCTGTGTGTCCGTGTGTCCGTGTGTCCGTGGCCGTGCCCGCAGCCTCTGTCTGTGTGTCTGTGTGTGTGTCTGTATGTCTGTCTGTCTGTGTCTGTGGCCGTGGCCGTGCCCGCAGCCCGTGTGTGTGTGTCTGTCTGTCTGTGTGTGTGTCTGTCTGTCTGTGTGTGTGTCCGTGTGTCCGTGGCCGTGCCCGCAGCCCCTGTGTGTGTGTCTGTGTGTCTGTCTGTGTGTGTGTGTGTCTGTGTCTGTGTGTCTGTCTGTCTGTCTGTGTGTCCGTGTGTCCGTGGCCGTGCCCGCAGCCCCTGTGTGTGTGTCTGTGTGTGTCTGTGTGTCTGTGTGTGTGTCCGTGTGTCCGTGGCCGTGCCCGCAGCCCCTGTGTGTGTCTGTGTGTCTGTCTGTCTGTCTGTCTGTCTGTGTCCGTGGCCATGCCCGCAGCCCCTGTCTGTGTGTCTGTGTGTGTCTGTGTGTCTGTGTGTGTGTCCGTGTGTCCGTGGCCGTGCCCGCAGCCCCTGTGTGTGTCTGTGTGTCTGTCTGTCTGTCTGTCTGTCTGTGTCCGTGGCCATGCCCGCAGCCCCTGTCTGTGTGTCTGTGTGTGTCTGTGTGTCTGTGTGTGTGTCCGTGTGTCCGTGGCCGTGCCCGCAGCCCCTGTGTGTGTCTGTGTGTCTGTCTGTCTGTCTGTCTGTGTCTGTCTGTGTCCGTGTGTCCGTGTGTCCGTGGCCGTGCCCGCAGCCCGTGTGTGTGTCTGTGTGTGTGTCCGTGCCCGTGGCCGTGCCCGCAGCCCCTGTGTGTGTCTGTGTGTCTGTCTGTGTGTCCGTGCCCGTGGCCGTGCCCGCAGCCCGTGTCTGTGTGTCTGTGTGTGTCTGTCTGTGTCTGTGTGTGTCTGTGTGTCTGTCTGTGTGTCCGTGCCCGTGGCCGTGCCCGCAGCCCCTGTGTGTGTCTGTCTGTCTGTGTGTGTGTCCGTGTGTCCGTGGCCGTGCCCGCAGCCCGTGTGTGTGTCCCCGCACGCAGCCGCCGCTCGGCCGCGGTGTGCCCGCCGCTGTCACATGCGTGTGAACGTGCGGCCCTGTGCACCCGTCAGCTCGCATCCATCAGCCGGCGGCCCGTGGCGCTCGCTCCGACGCCCGCGTGTCCCGCTCCCCGTGCGCAGCCCCGGCTGGCGCGGGATGCCCGCTGCCCCGCAAACCTCGGGGAGCATCGCTCGAGAACATCGCTGGGACCGGGATCTGCCTCCACCGCCCGCCTTCCTCCTGGCCTCCATCCCTGCGCCATCCCGGCCCCATGCGGAGCCCGTGGGCCGCACCGGGCGGCGGTGGCCCAGAGCCCTACGAGGGCCGCGGCACGTCCTGGCCCTCCGGAGCGGCTCCGCTCCCCGCTGCCAGCAGAGCCGGTCCCGGCAGCCCTGGGGCAGGAGTTACCCAACCCGTCTGCCCGCTCCCGCCACTTTCCCAACCAGTCCGGAGCAGCTCCGGCTCTTCTTGCCTTCACCCTCTCAAGAGTCCTCTCTACGCGGCCATTTACATCATTTTGGTGTTTTTGCTCAAGGAACTGTAACTCCGTTTCAAAGGAAAGAGGGGGGGAAGCAACCAAAGCCAGAGGCGAGACAATCCTGCTAGCAGACACCTTTTCCTGGAGGATCCAGTCCTGCCGGACCCACCAGGAATCTGTCAGGCATTCCTCATAAATCTCCAGATCATGACCTGATTCATTTTAGGATTTGGACTCAATGATCCTTGTGGATCCCTTCCAACTGAGGATATTCCATTAATCACTGTCGCTGCCCCTACATTTCAGTTCAGCCTCTGATCCAGATTTTTTTTTTTTTTTACCCTAAAAAGCCAAATTCTCTGTGGTCAAATTGAAATTTAAAGCAGCATTTGAGCCTAAAAATAGCTGGACACATCTGTCTGCCTTCCCCATCTGCCGCTGGCCGGCTGGGTGAAGGAAGCGACTGTCTGCGCAAAATGAGGGACCTGTCTCATCTTTCTGTCCCGTAAAATCAGTTTATTCAGGGAAAATATTCCCCAAGACTCCATTGATTTGCCAAATAATGCCCTAGTCAAGAAGACAGGAGAAGCTAGACTCTGCTCAACCAGCTCTTCTAAATAAAGTAATTTTTTTTTTTAATTTGAGGTATTTTAGTTGGTTTTGGAATTCCTTTCAGAATAAAGCTCCCAATGGAAATCTTTTCAAGGCATCCCAGCTGCTTCCTGGCTCCACATGGGCTTGTAATAATCTATCAGCATTTAATGCCACGTTCCTTAGGAAAAGGAAGCGGCTGATTGTAGGGATTGGAGCTACAAGCAGCTCTAATTTCTCTAATGTGATTCCTTAAGGACGAATGGTGCAGTAATAACAACGTCGGAGCGGGAGGAAGAGCCGTGCCCAGCGGCCACAGCAGGGACGGAGCATCCTGGAGCCCTGGGACCAGCCTGAGCCACGGCACAGAGCAGAGCTCCCCATGGAGCTCTGCTGCTCCCGGGGACACACAGGAGACCCTTGGGAACCCAGTGAGGGTCCTGAAGCCATTTTTATACTGGGGAAACTGAGGCACGGGTGGGTATAGAGAAATTGGGAACCAGACCATCCAAGCATGGAGCATCTGGGATGACCTTGGAGCTGGAGCTGCTCCAGGAGAGGTGTAAACTCATCTGGGATCACCTGCCCCGTGATTCATCGCTCCAGCACTGCTCCACATAGTTTCCAACGAGGTTTCATTGGACACAGGCACACACATCCCTACAAACCCATCGGCATCAGCGTGACACCGGTGACCAGTTATTGACTTTGCCCTGTCACCCAAAGCACCGGAAACCTGGAGCTCAGCTGGACCCAGCCCTCGCACGGGGCTGGGAATAGAAAACCGGTTGGAGAACTTTTCTTTCTTCAGCTGCCGCAGGATGAGCGCCTGACCTTGGGCTGAGCTGGGTGAAACAGCCTTTCCCCAGCTCTGCCAAGAGGGAAGGTGCTCGCCCATCCCAAACTGCTCCGTGAAGGGTGAGGGAGGGCAGGATTGTGTCCTGCCCACCCTGGGGGTGGTGGGAATCCATCCTTCCATCCATCCTGCTGCTGCTCCTCCGCAGGTCTCACAATGCTGCTGTGATTTCCATCCCATCCCAGCTGCACCCCAAGGTCACCCCGCGCAGACACCTCTCCCCAGAACAGCCAGAGGGATTCCCCGGGGGTCGCACTGGGCGTCCCTGGGCTGGGCTGCCCCACAGCTTGGCTTCCCACCCTGCTTGCTGGGCTAATCCCATGGAAAGGATGGAAAAGGGGAGATGAAATTAGATTAGCTGGAGCCACCTAATTTTAGCATCCTCACGTGTCACTGACACACTGCTCCAGCTCTTTCCTCTTTCCCCCAACCCTGCATGACCCTCAAAGCCACCAAGGCCACCCGTCAGGACAGGAAGGATCCAAAGGGGGTCTGGCTGGGGAGTGGCACCCAGAGGTGGGTGGGCATAGGGGTCACTAGGCTTGTGCCAGGAGGGGACTGGGGGTGATGGCCACCTTCCACTGGACATGGCCATCCTTGACTGGTGATGGCCATCCTGGAGTGGTGCTGGCCACTCTCCACAGTGACGATCACTCTCTATCAGTGACAACCAACTGCCTCCAGTGATGGTCACCATCCCTCACTTATGGCCACCATCCCCTTGTGGTGGCCACTCTCCACTGGTGACAGTGATCCTCAGCCTTGGGGTCATCTCCACCCCCAAGCAGCCCCCTCTGGCCAGGGGCATTTTGTAGTGGGACACTCCACACCGGCACATCCTATTTTCCCCCTCCAGTCCCAGCCCCTGCCCTGCGTGTCCTGTTGCCGCATCCCGAATCACCACACCGTGAAGATGACATTGGCCTGACCAAACCTCCCTCGGGGCAGTGACAGCTCATCCAGCTGTACAGGAGCCCGCCAGCTCCATCAAACATCTCCTGATCCATTGAATGCTTCACAGGATCGGCCCCGTGACACCACAGGGAGAGGAGATGTCTGGTGCCTTCCATTCCCAGGAACGACATTGGCCCCAGCATCCCAGGAAGGTCCTCAACATTCCAGGAACGTCCCAAAAATCCCAGTCCAGTACCCAAAGCCTGGATGCTGGAGCTGGCAGGAGCTGTAGCAGGAAGGAAGGTGTCCCCAAAAGCCAAATGCAGGGAGAGCTGAGAACCATCCTGCATCCCAGAGGGGCTGTGCCAGGTGCCACAAAACCTGGCACAGCTCCGAGGTCAAAAGTCCCGGTCAGGACAAAGGACCCTGAGTCACTCTGCCCTGGCATGAGCAACTCCCGCATGCGGCACTTTCCCAATCCCAGCGGAAAGGGGAGGTTTCTCCTGCATCCCTGGGGCACTTTCCGTGGGCACTGCCACGTCCCACGGCATGAGACACACCATGTCCCTGATGCCACCAAACTAGAGCAGGGACACCAGCAGGACTGGGCAGAGAATGCTCAGTGCCAGGGGCTTTTCCCTCGCCTCTGCCAGGGGACCCTCATCCTTTCTCCCAGTGCTGTGGGTGTGAGCAAGCTGGATCCCATGGATCTCATGGGAGTGGGATAACCACCTCGGGTAGCCCTGTGCCACAGCCACATCCAGCTTGCACCAACCCCGTCAAACCCTTCCCACCCGACCGAAGGAAATCACACAAAACCCTGATTTCAGGAAGGTACGGGTGCACAGCTGTGACAGAATCCCACCCTTCAGTCCTTTGATGTCCAGGCAGGGACCAGCGTCCACACCAGCGTGGCAAAACCACGTGTGGATGGATGTGCCTGCCAGCCCATCCTCAGGGTCTGGGTGAGGCACAGGGAAGAGCTGGCAAGGGGGCGAGGGGCTGGGAGCCCACCTCCTGCCCCTCCAAAATCCCAGCTGAAAGCCACGGCGCTGCTGGTGGGCAGAGAAGGATTGAAACCCCCCAGGTCCACCAAGTCCAGAATGATTCCTAAGTCCAGCCAGAGCTCTCTCTGGGTACAGGAGCAGAGCTGAGCTCTCCCGGGATCCTTGCTCATCACAGGCAGCATCTCCCTCATTCCCTGATCATGGCTCAAAGACCCCAGTCACACGTATTGCCACCAATTCACTCCGACAGGCAGAAAATCACCCCAAATATTACATCCCACCTTGCTCCAACATCACCCCACCAGGTCGAGGCCGGAGATTTGAAAAACAACTCCCCTCCACCCTGCCAGCAATTATTCCCCAGCACCCATCCCAGGATCCCTTGACACCCACAGCTGCTCCCCTTTCACCCCTTTGTGCTGCATCCATCTCAGATCCTCATCCAGGTACAAGGGGCACAAAATGCCCCGCTATCCTGAACCCAGGGCGAAAATCCCCTCACCTGGGTGAAGCTTTCATTGTCCATCCCGTTCTCCGTGTGCGTGGACGTCATCCTTGGAGCATCCACAACGGTTTGCTGAGACAGAGCCCGAGACCTGGCTGCAGCGAGCTGGGGCTGGGAGGGCTTTATCATCTCTGATCCCTGCGGAGGAAGGCCCTGCGTGCCAGCGCCGAGGTCATTGGCTGGGCACCACGCGGATGAAGACGGGATTTGAGCAGCAGTGGTGTAATCCCAGAGCCTTGGGATGAGAGTGACGGAGCTGTCTGGGATGAGATGCTCTGTGCAGGGTTGGGGCTCCTCCTGCCCCACACTGCCAGCCCCACGGAGCACCCCTCCGCTCCGGGCCCCACCGCTCCGGCCCCCTTGGCACGGCACTGAGGAGCAGCCAGATCATGGGTCAGCCCCGCATTGCCCTGTCCCTGTGGGGGTGACCTCGCTTGCCCCCAGCCCAAATTTCAGTGCAGAGAGTTTTACTGAGGGATCTTCTCTCCCTTCTCCCAGAGAGAGAAAATAAAATGGAAAAACCCCAGCTGAGGTGGGATGGATGTGTTCAGAGGGGCTGGGAGCCCTGAAGCGGAATGAGGCCGTACGGCCCGAGCCTGCTGGAGACACATCATGCGTGTAAAAATGTGTCTTGCGTGTGAGGGCACACGTGGGACAGGGACACGTGGCCTCCCACATGGATCTGACCCGGCAAAGGGCTTAATTGGGATCTGCAGCATCTGCCATGGCAGCAGCGGCAGCCCCTGTGCTTAGGAGGCGCTCTGAGAGTCCAGGAGAATTCCAAAAACCCGGATGGGGAATACAAGAGGGGGGAAAGAGCTGCCTGGCTCCTCCCCCAGCCCGTGGCTCCGTGGGCCCATCCCTACGTGACAGTGGGCACGCAGGGCCCCCTCTCCCTGCTGCTGGAGAGGAGCTGACAGGCAAAGAAGGTTAAGGTTGATTCATTTATTAATTCTAACAGAGATTATCCAGCTTGGAGGGCCCAGCAGCATCAGCAGCCAGTGCTGGAGGGTTATCTGAGGTGGGAAAGGCAGGAATTGCTGTCAGGGAGGCAGAGGATGGAGCTGCAGCCCTAAGTTTTCCCATCACAGAGAAGGATGGGCTTGAGGGAAGGGGTAAAGCTCAGATTTGTGAGCAGCAGCCTCTAGGCTGGATTTAGGCACCACCTGGATGGGCTAAAGGCTAACACAAGACCTAAATCTTCATCGAGGTGCTGAGCTCAGCCCCAGCCCTCGGTCAGGTGGTGTGTGAGCTGGCAGGGCAAGGCAGAGCTGAGCTCCAGCCTTGGTCCCATCCCTGTCCTTATCCCTGCCCTTGTCCCCATCCTGATCTCTGTTCCTCTCTCATCCCTGCCCCAATCCCTGTCCCAATCCCAAGCCCATGCCCATCCTCATCCCTGCCCTGTCCCCATCTTCATCCCCATCTCAAACTTGCTCCCATCCCCATCCCTGCCACCATCTCTATCTTGGTTCCTGTTCCCACTTCAACCCCATCCTGATCCCTGTCCCCATCCCATCCCTGACACCATCCTCGTCCCAATCTCATTCCCAAACCCTTCTTCAAGAACCCTGTCACTATGCCCATCTCAATCCTAGTCCCCATTTCAATCCTAGTCCCTATCCTGTTTCCTTACTCAACCCTGACCCCTGTCTTGGTTCCTGTTCCCATTTCATCTGCACTCTGTCCCCATTCCCATTCCCATCCCTGACACCATCCCTGTCCCCATCCTGGTTCTGTGCCATCTCCATCACCACCCTCATTCCCATCTCCATTCCTGTCACCATCTCTGTCCTGATCCCTGTCCTTGTTTCATCCTTGTCCTATCCCCATCCCTTACACTGTCCTGGTTCCTGTCCCATCTCATCGCCAGTCCCCTTCCTGTCCCAACCCCAGCCCCTGTCCATACTCATCCTCATCTTCATCCCATCCCATCCCATTCCCAGGGCACATGACCATCGGTGACAGCCCAGGACGGATCCGGACCCTGGGACAGCCAGACCCCCACCCCAGCTGTCCCTGCATCCACCTGCCTCATGACGGGTTTGGCAGCGCCTCCATCCAATGGAAACTTCTTTTATCTCCAAAAATTCCTCTGCTCTCCAACGGGGAAAACTCCGGCTGCTCCGGGCTGGGATCCTCCCTCTGCCGCCCACAGCTCGCACAAAGGCTCCTTCACCGGGGACGGACAGAGCCACCTTTGTTCATCCCGCTCCGACCGCGGCCGGCAGGGCAGGAGCAGCACCGGCCCTCCGGCTCTGGATCCGCTTCCCGGGAATCTCCAGGAATGAGAAAATCACTGAACCGCGAGCGCTGGGTGGTGGGAGATGGGCGCTGGGGACACCGCTGCTTGTCCCGGATTTACTCCCTCCCACTTAGTCAAGGCAGGATTGTTTCATATCCCCCTGGAATGACGGCTGCGGTTGAGGGGATCCAGGCGGGCGATGACGAGCCCCCAGAGCCCGGCTGTCCCTGCCCGAATCCTCGCCGTGCCAATAAATCCCTTTATCGTGCCTCCCGCCTCATGGATAATGCAGGCTCGGCGGGGGTGAGACCTGCCCCTTCCCAGCACGGACCCTCGGGAATCTCGGTGGGCGGCCGGGACAATTCCCACCCCCTGCTCTTCATCACAAAAGGGGAACAAATGACCCCTTTATAAGGAGGGGTGGAGGAGCCAGTGCCTGGGATGCAACAGGATGGCGATGCACCCTGGGATGCCCCCGGGATGTCCCCCAGGATGCCCCCGGGATGTCCCTTGGACCCCCGGACGTGTCACTGGGAACCTACTCGGCCGCAAATCCTACAGCATCCACTCCAGGGCTGGATTTAAGGGCAAACACAGCCTCTGGAATTCCCTCCCAAATATCCCTTTGGACTTCTGGGTGAACTGGGAAAAGTGAGGCAGCAGGGATCTCTCTGTCCCACGTCAGAACACCGGGATATTGGGCAAAGACAAGGCACTTGGGAGATGCAGTCCTAATGTCACCAACAGCACCAACAGCAGCAGGAGAGAGGATTTCGTTACTTTAATGACAGGACAAGAGTGCTCCAGGAGCTTCCCTGTCCACACGGATACGTGCCCACCCACATTTCCCTGCCCTGGCAGCTGTGAACCTGTCCCTGAGCACCCAGAACCTGCTGGAAGCAGGATGGGGATCCTGGGGCCAACCCAGGCTCGGCCCTTGGAGAGCTCAGGGAGCAGGTTATGAATGATGCCAGACATTCCAGGATGCATGCGAGCAGAGCAGGCGTCTTGGGATGTGTCTGGCAGCATGAGGAGGAGGAGGAGGATGCAGAGGTGGAAGTGGCCACAGGCGTTGCCAGGTCTCCATAAACCCCTTGGAATGTTTCATTCCTGCTCTCCCCGCCCTGGCCGAGATCTGGGCACACCACGAGGCCGGCACAAGGCTGGCACGAGGCGGCCGGCAGCTCTGGCAGGGCCTGGGCATTCCGCAGACGTTTGGGGCCGTGCCAGGAAACACACCGGGTTTAATCCCGTGCCAGCTGATTAGCTGCCCCTGGCCCAGATTAGCCCTGGCACCGCCTCACTTCCCCGACCTTCCTTTGGCCTCCGCAGCCCCGGTAACTGGAAACCCACAGCTCGTGTTTCCAGTCCCGGTGGCAAATGTCAGATCCTTGATGGATCATTGGCGCTGGGGTGGGTGGGACGGGGGTGGGGACACACGGATTGAGGGAGCATCCTGGGATGGAGGGTTGGGAGCTGCTTCAGCTTTGTCCGTGCTCAGAGAGGGAAAATGAAAAGGAAAACTGAGCCTGGGGGGTTGGGAAACAGCATTCCAAATGGGCATTCCCAAAACAGCACCCCAGGGTTGCTGGGATGAGGTTTCACAGGAGCCCAGCCTTTTCCAAGCTCCCATCCCTAACTGGGACCCCTCCTGACCGTGCCCCCTCTTGACTGCCACCCTAAAAAACACAACCCCTGAAAAATTAGGTCCCAAATTAGAGTGACCCCAAAAAATAGTGACCCCTAAAAAATGTGGGCCCTAATAACTGTGACACCTTAAAACCATGACCCCTAATAACCCCAAATGCTAATTATTGTAACCCCTAAAACTGTGACCCCTAATAACCCCAAATCCTAATAACCCTGACCCCTAAAATGAGGTTGGTAATAACTGTGACCCCTAAACACCCTGAGCCCCAATAACTGTGACCCCAAATAACCATGACACCCCCCAGTAATTGTGCCTCCAATAATCCCAACCCCCAATTCCTTTCCCACTGGCTCCGCTCAGTTTTCCCCTTAGGGCACAACACCTGCAAACCCCATTTCCACCAGCCCCTTCCCCACCATCCACCCCTCATTATTTAATCTCCCTCTGTTCACTTTGGAGCATTTCCCAGCCTTCCCCAGCACAGAGAAGGAACAAACCCCAGCTGAGGGGTTCAACCACCCCAGATACTGCCAGTGGTGAACCCAGGTGAGCAGCTGGGCACGGACCCATTTTTGGGGTGACTTTACACCTCCCTGCCCTCAGATTAATTTGTCAGATACTGGAATTATGCCCAGATCAGGGCAGGAATAATGGGATTATCCAGAGCCTGCTGCGGGATAGGGAAGCTCATTACGGAGCATTAAAGAGAAGAAAATTGGGTTTTTCTAAGTTCTTAGAAAAACCTCAACTTCCAGTTGCCTCTCGTTTTAGGGTCATTTTGGGGTTTCTTTAGAGTTTGCCCTGCACTCTCACTCTCCTTATGGACACAGAATGAACATCCAGGATCCCGGAGCAGCTGGGGATGGAATTCAGCCCCCACAGGTGCTTCCAGGTTTGGGGAAACTGAGGCAGGGCAGCCCCAACGCTGCCCACAGACACCTCAAAGCACCCGCTCCCTTCTGGAGCCCCAGGAAATTCCCCAGGAAAACCGGGATCAACTCCCTTGAAGGACTTTTCCCCATGAAAACACCAGTGGGGAGGGGAAATCCATCCCGGTGGTGGGATTGGCGTGAGGTTCCCCCCATGGTGGGTAACCCGAAGTGAGCGGGCGTTTTTTGGAGGAAAAAGGGAGGTTTTACCATTTTTTCCCCAGCCTCCCTGAGTTTTGCAGTATGTCAGGGACTAATACCGCCACCTACCGAGGCACACCGCCTGTCATTAAACCTCTTCTGTTTTCCCCACCCAAAAGTGCTTCCCACGTTTTTAGGAGCACGCGAGGCCTCTCAAGCCGACTCTCCTCTCTGGAGTGAACCCAGGTGCCCATCGGTGCCAGGCCCCCAAAGGTCGGTCCCTCAGCATGGCTTGGGGGGGCCTTTTTTGGGCTCAGGGCTTTGTTGGGATGGCCAGCGGGGACAAGTGAGGCACAGCAAGGGATCAGGATGTTGTGGGTACCAGGCTGGGACGGTGGGTGAGGAAACTGAGGCACAGTCAGAACTCATCAGGCCCAGAAGGGTCTCACCTGTGACTCGTTTGATCCCGGGTATTTAAGGCCCCTTCTCCTCGGCTTCATCCTCTTGTGAGACTCGGCTCAGTGGGTGCAGCTTCAGTGCTTTTGTGGGATGGGGGAGCCCAGCAGAGCTGGGGAGTGGCTGGGGGTCCCGGGGCCCTCAGGGATCCTGCAGCCCTCAGGGGCCCTGCAGCCCACATTGCCCCTGGAGCCCTCAGGGATCCTGCAGCCCTCGGGGGCCCTGCAGCCCACACTGCCCCCGGAGCCCTCAGGGATCCTGGAGCCCTCAGAGGTTCTGCAGCCCTCAGGGGTCCTGGAGCTCCGGGGGATCCTGCAGCCCTCAGGGTCCCTGCAGCCCACACTGCCCTCGGAGCCCTCAGAGGTCCTGCAGCCCTCAGGGGTCCTGGAGCCCTCAGGGGTCCCGGAGCCCCCGGGGGCCCTGCAGCCCACGCCGCCCCCCGAGGTGCTGGAGGGGCTCCTGAGGCAGCGCTTCGGGCCCCTGCCCCAGCCGGCCCCCATCGCCCGCCTGCGGCGCGGGCCCGACGGGGCCTACGAGGCCAGCGGGGAGCCCGGCGAGGCGCTGGAGCGGCGGCAGGCGGCCAACGCCAAGGAGAGGGAGAGGGTGAGCGGCCCCGCGGCCTGGGGAGCCCCCAGAGCACAGCCGGGGGGCTGCGGCACGGCTGGGTGGGGACGGGGACAGCGGCAGGGCCACCACGCCGTGGTTCAGGGGAGCCTCGGCATTGTGAGATCAAGGATCTAATCCTGGCTGGGAGGGGCAGTTGAATTTGAGGAGGGCCTGGTTTAATCCTGTGTTGGTCAATTTAATCCTGGGAGGCTCCGGTTACGTTTTAGAAGGGCTGAGTTTAATTCTGAGGAGCCCAGTTTGATCCTGGGGCAGAGGGGTTGGTTTAATGAAGTCTGCTTTAACCCTGGAGAACCCACGGTTTAATCTTGGGAACCCCAGTTTAATCCTGCAGGTACCCCAGGTCAACCCTGAGCGACACGCTTTAATTATGAGGTCCAAATTTAGTCCTGGAGGGGTTGGTTTAATCCCAAGTACCCAGATTTAATTTCAGGGCAGTCCAGTTTAATCCTGGAAAGGGACCACTTTAATCCTGGTAAACCCAGTTAAATCTAGGAGGTACCAGTTTCATTCTAGAAGGGTACAGGTAAATTCTGAGCTCTCAGTTTAATTCTATGAAAGTCATGTTTAGTCCAGGTGAGCCCAGTTTAATCCTAATTTAAAACCCTCAGTTTAATCCTGGAGAGCCCAGTTTGATTCTGTGAGGGACCTACTTTACTTCTTGGGGGGCTGTTGAATCCTGGGGTGCTTGCTTTAATTCTGGGGTGGGGAGGGGGAAAGAACCCCGATTTTGCTGGTGGGTGGGTTTGGTTTAATCCTGGTGAGCCCAGTGGAATCCGGGGCGTGGTCCCAGTTTAACCTTGAGAATATCCCAGTTGGACCCTGGTCTGACTCGGGGCTCTCGGTGCAACCTGTGGGTCCCTCTGGGAGTCCCTGACGGGGGTCTCTGAACTGGGATCCCTGACCGGGGTCTCTGAACTGGGATCCCTGGCCGGGGTCCCTTTGGGGGTCCCTGGCTGGGGTCTCTGACGGGGGTCCCTTTGGGGGTCTCTGAACTGGGGGTCTCTGACCGGGGTCCCTTGGGGGTCTCTGAACTGGGGTCTCTGAACTGGGGTCCCTTTGGGGTCCCTCTGGGGGTCCCTGACCGGGGTCCCTTTGGGGTCTCTGAACTGGGATCTCTGACCGGGGTCCCTCTGGGGGTCTCTGACCGGGGTCCCTTTGGGGTCTCTGACCGGGTTCCCCCCGGGGTCCCCCCGCGCTCCCTGTGTCCCGCAGATCCGGAACCTGAACAGCGGCTTCTCGCGGCTGCGGGCGCTGGTGCCGCTGGTGCCGCGGGACCGGCGGCCCAGCAAGGCGGACACGCTGCGGGCAGCGGCGCAGTACATCCGCCTGCTGCGGGCCGTGCTGCGGGACTGCCGGGTGCGTGCCCCAGACCGACCCGCAACCCCCGCCGTGCCGGATGGGTGGGGGCCGCTGCAGATTCTGTTGCTGTTTTTCATCTTGGAATCAAGGATTCGATTTATTTTTAGTCGTTAAGTTGTTGTGGGTCACCCCACAACTGCCCCCTGGCCTCCAAACCCCCTTATAACTGGAATTTGGGGCGGGGGGGGGGGGGGTTAGTGGAGGCAGCGCCTCGTTGGGAATGGGTAAATGGAGAGGGAAGAGATTTCTTCCCATTTCTTCTGATTTTTTTTTTAGTTTGGAATTCAGTTTAAGATGAACAAAAAATGTAATGGTTGTGGGGAGGACATCCCAGCGCTGACCTCCAGCATACAGGGACCCCAAAACTGACCCTCCGTTTTCAAACTCCCCTATAATAGTCTGCGAAGGCTTATTTTTCTTGATATTTCTTGGGATTTTTCTTGATATTTTTCAGTTTGGAATTAATTTAATAATCAAAATTAAATTGAATTGTTTGAGGAGGGACCTTAAAACTGACCCCCACCTCTGGGAACCCCCTATAAAGTGGGAATTGGGTGATTTTTAGTCTTATTTTTCAGCTTGGAATTAATTTAAAAATTAAAAATAAATTGAATTAATATTGAGGGTAAGCCCTAAAACTGACCCACAGCCCCCCTATAATGTGGAGGCTTGGGGGCCTGGTGGGGATTTTCCTGCTTGAGGTTTTTGAGGTTGAAATTAATATATTAATTTAATTGATTTATTATGGGGGGCTGTTATTGGGGGTAGTTACTATTGAGGGGCCATCCCCCAGTTCTAATACATTTTTAATTCCTTTTTTTCCAGGAGCTGAGCACTGAGCAGGAGTTGGGGGACACTGGAGGGGTGTCCCTAGGGGGGCCACCTGAGACCTGGCCTGGGAGTGCCCCCCCATGCCCATTGGGACCCCCCCTTCTGCCCCCCCACCCTGGGGCACTGCTGGAGAGTGGGGGGATGGTGAGTGGGGGGAGCCCGGGGGGGGCAGAACACCTTGGGGGGGCACCCTGGGAATTTGGGGAGTACCTGGGTGAGGGTGGATCAGCTGGGGAGACGCACCTGGAGGGGTGACAGGGCACCTGGGTGGGGACAGAGCATCCGGGGGGGGGGACAGGAAACTTGGGGGGCTCACCCATGGGGTCTGGGTTTGGGGGAGCATCTAATGGTGACATAAACAAGGGAGGCTCGAAATCACCTTTTCCCCAAAAATATTCCAAAGGTGGAAAAAAAGCTTTATTTTTCTCCTTTTTTTTTTTTTTAAGGATTTTCCTGACATCCCTAAAAATCCGGGGGGGCCCGCGGGGGTCTCCCCTGAAGGCCAAGTTCAAGGCTCCAGCCCCCATTTTCAGGGTCATGCTCCTGTCCTGGAGCACTACACCCCGTGAAACCTGCACCCCAAAACTGGGGGGTCAGGGGGGTCTATCACCCCTAAAACGCGGAGTGGCGGGGGGGGGGGTGCAAAATTGTAATTATTTGCTTTACGAAATTGTAATTAGTAATTAGCTGCTCCTCCCCCCCTCCCCAGGTAAGGGCTTATTAACGGTTGTTAATATAAACCCAATTAATTGCACAATGAAAAGGGATTGTCGGAGCGTCAGCGCTGGGTTTGGGGGTCCCCTCTTATTTATTTGCAGGGCTTGAGTTCCGGGGGGGTGCGGGGGGAGGGCGGGGCGGGGGGAGGTGCGGGGACACGCGTGGTGTGTCGGGGGGGGTGGGGGGGCGGCCCTTTGTCAGGATGCTCTGAGGAGGAGGAGGAGGAAGGTGGGTGATGGCAGCAGCCCCCGGCCGCAGCATCCCTGGGGGGGGGGGATTTGGGGAGGGTCGGGGGAGGCTGGGTGACCCCCCCCCCTTTTCCTCACCTCACCCCCGGCTGGCTGCATGCAGGTGTGGGGGGGGGCTGCATCCCGCCCCTCCCCCGTTTCCCAGGCCTTCATCCCTCGGTGGTACCCGAGCCCATCCCTCCCCCATCCCCACCCCCGGGGGGGGCCGATGCTGCGCCCCCCCCCCCAGATCCATCCCGGTTTCCATCCCGGTTTTCGCTCTCCCCCCGCGCCCTGCGGCTGCCGCAGCGGCGCTGGGCGCGGCGAGGGCGGAGGCGGGGGGGCGATGCTGGGAGGGGGAACCGCTGGGGGCTCCTGGCCCAGCCCCCGGAACCCCCCCGCTTCTCCGAGGGCTGCTCGGGCCCCGCGGCCGGGGCTCACCGGGGCCCCCCTGGATTTATCCGGGCCGTGGCCCCCCCTGCCCAGTGAGCCAGGTGCGCTCCGACAGCCGAAATCTGGGAGTCCCTTTCTGCCCGGAGCGACGGGGGACCGGGGGTTAGCCCCGGGATTTGGGGGAGCAGCCCCGCCCGGTGCTTTGGGGGTGCCCTGGGTTGGGGGGCCCTTGGCAGCAGCATCCCCGCAGCGCTCGGTGAGGGTGACCCGGAGGAGAGGGGAGGGGAGGGTCGGGTCCCTTTGGGGGCGGGGGCAGCCCGGGAAGCCCCCACGTGCGGCGCCGAGCCCCCGCTGCTGGGTGACCCCAATTCGGGACTGGGGCCCTTGGGTAGCGCCCGTGGCGGAGCTGAGCTGTGCCCGTTCTCGGCTCCCCTCGGTTCACCGAGCGCTCCCGGTTCTCAGCCGCCGCCCCGCTGTGCCCCGGGCTGTGCCCCTTCTCGGCAGCCTCTCCCATGGGTGCACGGAGCTGTGCCCGTTCTCAGCCTCTGCTCCCATCGCTGGGCCGAGCTGTCCATCCCCACTCCCACTGCTGCACTGAGCTCTGCCCGTTCTCAGCTGTGACCTCCTCAGGGGTGTAACCCAGCCTGGGCAGTGCCGCCAGCGGGGGACTTCCCCAACGCTCCCCCCCTCCCCGCTCAGTGTCCCCAAGCTGTCCCCTGGTCCCCGCAAGGCGCCGGGCAGGGCGGGGGCCCCGCGGGCCTTATCAGCGGGGCACAGCTGTGCGGTGTTTTCGGTGCTTTCTCCCCAATCTGTACTTTGGGGGTGCCGGGGGTGACGCCGCATGTCCCCGCGTCCCCAGGATGAGCACGGCCGCCAGCCCTGAGCCCCTGCCCGAGCCCCCCGCCCCCGGGCCCCGCTGCCCCCCCCAGGAGGACCCCGGGTTCCTGCGGGCGCGGAGCGGGGCCGGGGACCTGCGCCAGGACTTCAACCTCATGGAGCAGAAGAAGCGGGTGACAATGATCCTGCAGAGCCCGGTGAGCCCCCGGCCCCACGCTTGCCCCGTGTCCCCAGCTCCTTTCCTCTCTTGTTCCCAACGCCCTCCTGCCTGTCTCCAACCCCGTCCCACCCGTCCCCAAAGCCTGTCCTTTGTGTCCCCAACCTCTTCCTTTATGCCCCCCAACCCATCCCTCCTGGCCCAAATCCCGTCCCTCCTGTCGCCAGCCCCAGCCTCCCTGTCCCTGGTTCCATCCTTTGTTGTACCCGCCCCATCCCTCCTTTCCCAAAGCTCATAGATGTCACCACATGGTGGTGCATGTCCCCACCTGGCAATGTCACTGCCACCACGCTGCTGCTGTCACTGAGCTGCCACTGAGCCAGCAAGCCAGCGGTGTCACTGACACCAAGATGGCAATGCCGCTATCACCGTGGTGCCACCACCACCACTGTGGCACCAAGCTGGCAAGGCTACTGCCACCAAGCTGGTGATGCTGCCGCTGCCACCATTGCTATGCCATCAAACCAGTGGTGATGCTGCCACCAAGCTGGTGATGCTGGCACCACCAGTGAGCCACCAAACTGTAGGTACTGCTGGCACCAAGTCAGCAGTGCCACCATCACCATGTCACCAAGCTGCCACCATGTGACTAAGCTGGAGGTGCCACCCCTGCCATGCTACCAAGGGGATGGTGGTGTCCCTGACACCAAACTGCCAGTGCCACCATCACCATGCCACCAAGCCAGCAATGCCACTTCCACTGAGCCGGTGGTGCTGCCCCCTGCCCCAATGTCCCCAACCCACCCCACTGTCACCTTGTCCCCGGTGCTGCAGTCCTTCCGGGAGGAGCTGGAGAGCCTGATCCAGGAGCAGATGAAGAAGGGGAACAACTCGTCCCACGTGTGGGCACTGCGGCAGATCGCTGACTTCATGGCCACCACGTCCCCCGCTGCCCTGCCCACCTCCCCCATGGGTACGTGAGCCCGGGGATGGGGTGGCCTGGGGACACAGGGAGGGGTTTCATTCAGGGGAGTGGGGTGGGAAAAGCCCCAAAACCTTGGGGGACACCGAGTCTTTGCAACCTTGGAATCTCCAAACCTCTGGGGCCACAAAAACCTTTGGGACCCTCAGGGGCATCAAATGCTTTGGGTCCCACCAAACTTTGGGGGCCCCTAAACTTTTGAGGTACTGGGGACTCCCAAACCTTTTTATGTCCTTGGGACCTTTGCGATCTTGGGGTGCCACCAAACCCCTGGGATCTCCCTAACCCTTTGATGACCACCAAATCTTTCGGGCCTTCAAACCCAGGGGTCCACCAAACCTTTGAGGCCTTGGGGCCCCTAAAGCTTTTGGTGCCACCAAACCTTGATGTCCAGCAAACCTTTGGATCCACCAAACCCCGACAGCCACCAAACCCATCCCCACAACCCTCTGCCCCCACTGTCCCTGATGAACCCCCCGTGGTCTGGGGTGTCCCACCACTGATGGGGGGTCCCCAGGGCTGGCGTCGGTCACCCCCATCAACGACCTGCACGGGACGGAGGGGCCGGCGCTGGCCAAGGGCGAGCGGCTGATGCGCTGCAAGGTGGGCAGCATCCACCGCCTGCTGGACCTGTACGGCTGGGCACAGCTGGGACACGCTGCTGTCACCGTGAGCACCCCAAAACCGTGATGGGGGGGCTGGCCTTGCCCTGGGGGGGATTTGGGGTCGTGTTGGGGGCTTTTGGTACCTGCTGGACCTATAGAGGCTGGGCACAGCTGGGACACGCTGCTGTCACCGTGAGCACCCCAAAACCAGCACAGTGGGAATGGGGAGGGGGTCTGGGAAAGGATTTTGGGGGTTTGGTGGATTTTGGAAGGTGGGGTGCTTAGAGGGATGTTGGTGATTTGGGGGGGATCTAAGGGGTTTTGGACATTTGAAGTGGGTTGGGATTTTGAGGGAGAGTTTGTGGGGGTTGGAGGTTTTGGGATTGCTATTGGGTTCCTTCAGAGTGTTGATTTGGGGGGAAGTTTCAGAGGTTTTTTTAATGGATATGGGGTGATCAGAGAGGTGTGGGGGTTTTGAGGGGGTGTCTCTTTGGGGTGTTTCTCATCCCACTCTCCCCCACGGCAGCTGCGGGTCAGCAAGGAGCAGGAGCACTTCTTGGTGGCCCCGCAGGGGCTGGCGTGCAGCGAGGTGACGGCGGCCAGCCTGGTGAGCACCCCACCTCCCTCCCCGGGGCTGCCTGGCGGGAAGCAGCCCCCCCTGAACCCCCTGTGCCCCCCCAAGGTGAAGGTGAACGTCCTGGGGGCCGTGGTGGAGCAGGGCAGCACCGGCTTCATGCCCGACGCCCGCAGCTTCAGCCTGCACGCCGCGATCTACGCCGCGCGCCCCGACATCCGCTGCATCGTGCGGCTGCACACCCCTGCTGCTGCTGCTGTACGGGCTGGGAACGGGGCTGGGGGCTGGGAATGGGGCTGGGAACGGGCCTGGGGGCTGGGAACGGGGCTGGGGGCTGGGGGAGATGAGGGCTTTTGGGGGAACTTGGGTTTGAGGGGATTCGGGGGGCTTGGGAGTTAGGGGAACCTGGAGGCCTTTGGGGGAAGTTGGGTTGGGGGGGATTTGGGAGGTTGGAAGGGTGTTTTGGAGGGGTTGGGGGATTTGGGGGGCAAGGGGATCTTAGAGATTCTGGGGGGGGCTGAGAAGGACTTGGGTTTCTTGGGAGTTTGAAGGGGTTGGGGGGATTTGGAGGTATTGGGAGATTTTGGGGGCAGCACGAAGTGTTGGGGTGGTCAGGATGATGGGGGTTTGGGGGGCTAGGGTTCTTTGGGGACAGTTTATTATGAGGGGGATTCTGGTGTTTGGGAGATGGAGAGTTTGGGGGAATTTAGGAAGTTCTGGAGGGATTTGGGTAAGGGTTGGAGGGGTTTGGGGGGTTGGGTTTTTCGGAGAGGAGTTTGGGGAGGTTGGGCAGCTTTGGAAGGGTTGGGGTTTTTTGCAGGGGTGGGTTTTTTTGGGGGTTGTTGGGGTTCCTTGGCCCCCTGCCCTGTTCCCCCCCTGTGCCCAGGTGTCAGCCATGCGCTGCGGGCTCCTGCCCATCTCCCGCGCCGCTCTTCTCCTGGGGGACGTCGCCTACTTCGACTTCCGCGGGGAGGTGGAGGACGAGGCTGATCGTGTGGAGCTCCAGAAGTGCCTCGGGCCCACCTGCAAGGTGAGGGGACACCTGGGGGGATGCGGGGGTCACCCCGCCATCCCCTGCCTGCCCCGCTGACATCCTGCACGGGCACTGCAGATCCTGGTGCTGCGGAACCACGGGGTGCTGGCCCTGGGGGACACAGCAGAGGAGGCTTTTTACAGCATCTTCCACCTGCAGGCGGCCTGCGAGGTCCAGGTGAGTGTGGGGCAAGTGATGAGCTGGGGATGGGCCCAGAAACTGTGGGAGCGTGCAATGAGCAGTGCTGGGTCTCAGCTCACCCAAACTGCCCCAAGAGCGTGCACTGAGCTGTGCCAGGTCTCAGCCCCTCATTTCCACCCCTGTGCACTGAGCTGTGCCAGCTCTCAGCATCCCCAATGCCCCATCCCCGTGCACTGAGCTGTGCCAGCTCTCAGCCCCTCATTTCCAGCCCCGTGCACTGAGCTGTGCCAGCTCTCAGCCCCTCATTTCCATCCCTGTGCACTGAGCTGTGCCAGCTCTCAGCCCCTCATTTCCACCCCCGTGCACTGAGCTGTGCCAGCTCTCAGCCCCTCATTTCCACCCCCGTGCACTGAGCTGTGCCAGCTCTCAGCCCCTCATTTCCATCCCTGTGCACTGAGCTGTGCCAGCTCTCAGCCCCTCATTTCCATCCCTGTGCACTGAGCTGTGCCAGCTCTCAGCCCCTCATTTCCAGCCCCGTGCACTGAGCTGTGCCAGCTCTCAGCCCCTCATTTCCAGCCCCGTGCACTGAGCTGTGCCAGCTCTCAGCCCCTCATTTCCAGCCCCGTGCACTGAGCTGTGCCAGCTCTCAGCCCCTCATTTCCACCCCCGTGCACTGAGCTGTGCCAGCTCTCAGCCCCTCATTTCCAGCCCCGTGCACTGAGCTGTGCCAGCTCTCAGCCCCGTTCCCCCCCGTGTGCCAGCCCTGGCTCTGGGGGTGGCAGTGGCGCTGTCCCTGGTGTCCCAGCTCGGCGGTCCCCGCAGGTGTCGGCGCTGGCCAGCGCGGGCGGCGCGGAGAACCTGATCGTGCTGGAGCGGGCGCAGCAGCGCGTGCCCCACGGCCTGGGCGCCGTGCGCCGCGCCGGCACCACCTTCGGGCCCCTGCACAAGAGCCGCCTGGGCGAGCACGAGTTCGAGGCGCTCATGAGGATGCTGGACAACCTGGTGAGCGCCAAAACCCGCCCAACCTGCCCCAAAAGGCGCTCTCGGTTCATCGCCGTGTGCCTGACTCCCCGCTCTGTGCTTTTCCAGGGATACCGCACGGGCTACACGTACCGCTACCCCTTCGTGCAGGAGAAGAGCAAGCCCAAGAGCGACGTGCTGATCCCCGCCACCGTGACGGCCTTTGTGTTCGAGGAGGAGCCCGCTGGGACCCCTGCCCTGCGCCAGCACGCCCAGAAGCAGCAGAAGGAGAAGACAAGGTGGCTCAACACCCCCAACACCTACACCAGGGTCAACCTGGCCGAGGAGCCACAGGGCAGCGCCGGCAGCCAGAGGACAAAGACCACGGTGAGGGGCAGACAGGGGCTTGGGGATCAACAACCAGGGAGCTGGAGGGTGTCCTGGGTATGGATCCTGCTAAAAACTGGGGTGTAGGGTGGCCTAGGGACCATCTTCATCCTTAATAATTATTTCAAAATATACCACCCCATTCCAGTGGGGCCAATGTCAGGGTCCCCCATCTATCACTGGGGTCTCCTGCTTTCCAAAACACCTTTCCTGGGTTTCCAGTGGCTGCGAGCAGATGAGGTGGAGAAGGGCAGCAGTGGGACCCCCATCCGCATCGAGAACCCCAACCAGTTCGTGCCGCTCTACACGGACCCGCAGGAGGTGCTGGAGATGCGCAACAAGGTGGGCTGTGCTGAAGGACAGGGGGGCCTCGGGGTGCTGGGCTGGGTTATCTCTGTCCTTGGAGGGGGCTTATCCCTGTCCTCACCCACAGATCCGGGAGCAAAACCGCCAGGACGTGAAGTCAGCCGGGCCCCAGTCACAGCTGCTGGCCAGTGTCATCGCCGAGACCAGCCGCAGCCCCGTATGGCACCCGTGTCACCCCGTGTCCCCCCGTGTCCACAGCCCTGCAGCCCCAGCCCCGTGACACCCCATGTCCCCAGGCCCGTGTCCCATGTCCCCAGTCACAGCTGCTGGCCAGTGTCGTTGCTGGGACTAGACACAGCCCCTGTGTCACCCCCTGTCCCCACTGTATCCCCAGGCCAATATTGCCCCATGTCACCGCTTGTCCTGAGCCCCACATCACCCCAAGTCCCCCTTCCCAGAGCACCCAGCCCTCCCCTGGTTCCCCAACATGTCACAGGTGCAGTGGCACCACTCCAAGGGCAGGGGGGACACTGCTCAGAGCAGGGGACACTGCTCCAATGGGGCTGACACTGCTTGGAGTGGAGGGTGGGGGTGTTGACACAGTTCCAGAGGGTGTGACACCTCTCTGCCGGGGGGGTTGACACTGCTCCAGGGGGGTGACACCGCTCTGGGGGTCTGTTTCAGTCCACCGAGAGCCACCTGGGGGATGCTGAGGCCAAGGAGGGCCAGGAAGAGGCTCCCCCGGAGGCAGAGCCCCCCAACCCCTTCAGCCAGCTCACGGACCAGGAGCTGGAGGAGTACAAGCAGGAGGTGGAGAGGAAGAAGTGCCTGCAGGGTAGGAGAGATGTTCCTAAACCCCCAAACACTCCCGGCTGGCACTGGGGAGACCCGGGGCCAGCGCGTCTCTCTGTGGCAGGCGAGAAGGACACGGCAGCAGAGGAGAGTGGGGCTCCTCCTCCAGAGCCACCCCCTCCGGAGCCCCCGGAGCCTGCGGAGCCCACGGAGGG
Source organism: Phylloscopus trochilus trochilus (assembly GCA_016584745.2). NCBI lineage: Eukaryota > Metazoa > Chordata > Aves > Passeriformes > Phylloscopidae > Phylloscopus > Phylloscopus trochilus. The sequence goes on along the minus strand of WQNJ02000045.1, from coordinate 1,291,418 downwards.
TGAGTGGGGTGACAAGCACCCCAAAACGAGGGGAGGGGTCCCAGTGAACAGCAGGAGTGGGGGCCAAGGGCGGCTGTGGCCAAACCGCGCTGAGACGCAGCTCGCTGTCACCTCGTGTGGCCCCGCTCCAGAGGGGCCGAGCACCGAGGGGGATTCGTGACAGGAGGATGTGAGCATCTGCTGGTGGCTTTGTGGGCTGCAGGGGACACCCCTGTCCCCCATCCCAGTCCTCACGCTCCGGCGGGTGCGATGTTCCCATTGTTCCGATCCACAGCGGGTGCCGGGGCGTGGCTCGGGGCTGCTGGCTCTGCCATGGTGTCTTGTGGTGTCTGTCTGTCTGTCTGTCTCCACAACGTCTCCTTTCTCTTTCCTCCCCGTGTGCCTGTCACCCAAGGAGTTATCCCTGAATCCCTGGCGCCGTAGTAAGTACGGAGAGGCCGCCCTGGTTGAGGGACACGGGCTCGGGGGGATCTTCGGTCTCCATGGCCCACTCCTGCCCCATTCAGGGGAAATCCCTTAGAAAATCCCTTGGGGAATCCCTCCTTGTTGTTGCTTCCTGCTTTTCCTGCTGCCTCTTCCCGGCTCTCCATCCCACATCGCTTGTCCCGCAGGGAGGGGGGCGGCTCAGGAAAGTGGTGCCTGTAGCAGGACAGGATCAAATCCCAATGTTCTCCACCCGTGGAGGCCAAATCCTGCTCCTGCCCAGGTCCCACTGGACATTAGGGGGGATAACCCCCCTCACACACACAGACTGGTGCTGCTGCCCCAACTCCCTGTTCCCTCTCCCCTTCCCAAGGTGATAAGAAGGCCGATGGTGGCCAAGCCCCCCCTGATTCCACTGCCAAGAAGGAGCCACCAGCGGTGGTGAATGGGAAGGACGAAGAGCAAAACACTGAGGAAAACCTTGGAAAAGGGGGGACAGACCGGACCACTACCAACGCCGACCAGGATGCCCCCAAGGAGAAGGAGACAGTGACCAGCAACCCTGTGTCCCCCGACGGTTCACCCTCCAAATCACCCTCCAAAAAGAAGAAGAAATTCCGGACCCCATCTTTCCTGAAAAAAGGCAAAAAGAAGGAAAAGATCGAATCATGAGCCTCCCGAGGCCTCGCGCGTGGCCAGCCCAGGGCTCCCCGGGATCCCTGAGCCCAGGAGCGCTGGGGCGGGGGCAGCTCCTGCCTCGTGCGTCTGGCCGAGGTGCGGCCCCAAACCCCCAAAGCCGGCTGCTTTCTGGCTCCTCCTGGCACAAGGCATCTTGTCCCCCTTGTCACCCGCCTCTGGAGGCGGCCACCGAGCTTAGAGAGACCGTGGTCCCCGTTTGGGGAAATTCCCGCTGCATCTCCCTCCCCCCTGTCCCTCCTGGGCTCCAGCCCCTTCCCGCCATGGGCCGAGGGTTGAATCTTCTCCACCAGAGCCCAGGTCTGCTTGATTTGAGGAAGAAAAGGGTGTTTTGTGATTATTTCTTCACCTTCTGTTTCAAGCTCTGCTGGAATGGCGCTGGCTTCATCCCCAGGGAAAACTGTCCATCGCTTTGCCAGGAGAATGGGATCGAGCTGAAGGCAGGGGATTGCTTTTCCTGAAGGAGAAGCTGAGATTTTTCCTTCCTGGATGGTAATCTTCCTCTCCTTGGGCTAAGGAACCACTTCATCCCCTTCTCCTGGTACTCCCACCCCATGTTTTCCCCACCCAAGGAAGAGCAGCAGGATTTCCCACCACTGGAAAAGCCCCCACCTCACTTGCACGACCCGCACCTGGGAAAATAGGGAAAAAAACCCTCTGGGAATTGTCTGTGTTATTTAAAACTGAGCAAAACTCACTCACTAAGTGCTACTTCGGGATGAACACACGCTGCTAATTCCCGCCGGCCTCTGCTCACAGCGACCCCGTCCACGGCGGATCCCTGCTTTTCCCAGCTCTGGATTCCCAGCACAAGTTCAGCCCTCCCTGGCGTTCCCTTCCCTCCCAGCGTTACAACCTCCTGGCCAACCCCTTCCTGGGAAGAGCCCCAGCCATGCTCGTGTTCCCCACAGCCATTCCAGCGCTGGGATTTGGGGATAAAGGAACACAATCAGCCCCCCCGTCCCCCCAGTTTCCTGGGGGACTCGCCCTGAGCCTTCCTGCACCCATGGAGCCCTGTCCAGGAGGTCTGGAATGCCCCAGAACTCCATTTGGGTTTCCCGGGGTCCCTCACCCCAGGAGGATTTTCCCGTGTGCCATCACTGTGGTTTCAAAGCTTTTCACTGCTGTGAGACAGCTGGTGGGGGTTTGATTCCCTCTGGAAGAGCAGGAAGGCCATGGAATGGGGGGGTGCAGGCAGGGACTGGGGTGCAGGAAACCAGAGAGACCCCAGGCAGGGACCTTCCCATGGCCAATCTGAGCCTAAATTTTGGGAAGAGCCTTTGCCCTGCCCAGTGTCCCCCCCGAGGTCCCCATCCCACTCCTGCAGGATGGGGGGCACCGAGGGGACACGGAGCCCCTAAACCCCCTCTGTGCCCCCAGCCCTGTCACTGGGGGGCTGTTCCTCACTGCCACTGGTTTCAAGGCTCTTTGAGGCCATTTTTGTCCCTGGGCCTGTTCCCCCTGGGTGCCCCAGGGCAGCAGAGCCTGCAGAGACAGCTGTGTCACCTCCCCAGGGTAGCACTGCCACACCTGGGGGGAATTCCTAAATGACAGCACTGCCATACCCCCAGCCCAACCTGGGGGCTCCCTCAGGGGTTTTGTCCCCGCTTTGTCCCTGAAGATCTGTCCCCAAGGCCTTTGTCACCCCTTTTTCCAAGGGCCACTGGCGTTGCAGGGGACCCTGGGCTTGATTTCTCCCTCCTTGAAATTCTGGGGAGTTTCAGGTAGAAAGGGACAAAGGCTCCAGTGCCACCATCATCACAATGATGAGGGTCCTGGCTGCACAGCTGGAAGGAAACAGAGCCAAGATCACATCCCGGGACCACCCTTTGGGTAATTCCCCCACCCCACCTCCCTGCCTCCCCCTCCCCTCATTCCAGCGAGGCTCCAGGGGAAGGAAGGCAGGGAGGGGGCAAATCCCTGATCCGGGGCCTCCACATCTGCACCTCCGCTGGAAAACAGAGGCTGATCCCATGCTGGCAAGGGGGAAAGGGCAACTCCAGCTGGAGCCAGCCCTCCTCCTCCCAGCTGGGGCTGCCCAGGAAGGCCCCGGTGGCTGAGCCCCCCGGAATGCCACCGGGGCAGGACATGTCCCCGCGGGTGACAATCGCGGCCGGGAGCGCGTGGAACGCCGGTGTAAATAAACCCTGTGTTTGGCACCCGGCAGCGCTCGGAGCCTGAGGGGCGACGGCTGGCGAGGGAGAGGGGTGTGGGGATGAGACAGGACGGGAACGGGGACGAGCTGGGGATGGGGATGGGATGCGGTGGGAGGGAGGCGGGGGTGGGAATGGGAAAGGGATGGGGCTCGGGGTGAGGATGGCAGGAATGGTGTCGTGGTGCAGGAATGGAACTCCCGGACTCGGTGCCTTCACCGGAGCCGCCGGCACTGGGTGCGCCGGACACCGCCAAGGTTCCAGCGGCTTCTCGGAGCAGCCGCTCCTGAAAACCCCCGCTACCGAACCCAGGCACAGCCGCGGGGCCTTCGGACTCCAGGCTGAGCCGGCACCGACCCGATCCGACTGCTTGAGCCCGGGGCCCGAACCGCGGCTGCGGCCCCACCCGCCGGAGGGGCTGCCAGCGGGGCCGGGCCGTGCCGAGCCGGGCAGGGCAGCTCGGATCGCTGCGGGCCCGCAGAGAGCGAGCAGCGCCCGCAGACAGCGACAGCCCCGCCTGCCTGCCCTCCCCTTCCTGCCCTCCCCTTCCTGCCGGCCCTCCCCTCGCACTTGGGGCTGGGCGGGCTCCCGGGGCAGCGGCGGGAGCGGGCCGGTGCTCCCGATGCGGCGCTGATCGGCCCCTCAGCCCGGCCCCTCAGCCCGGCCCCTCAGGCTCTGCCCCTCAGCCCGGCCATGGGCCGCAGCCGCTCCCGGTCACCGCCGCGGCGGGGTGAGGGGGCACCGGGGGAGCGGGGGGACCCAGGGAGGGCCGGGAGCCCTGGGGGAGGTCAGGGGGCAGCCAGGGGACGAGTCCCGGGGAGATCGGCGTGGAAGGGCCAGGCCCGGGGGGAACTGAGACCCTGCGGGGCGGGGGGCGGCGGGGAGGCCTCGGTTCCTCGCTCGGGGGCAGAGCAGACTCTCCCTCATCCTCCTCTTCTTCCTCCTCATCCTTTTCCTTCTCTTCTACTTCTCTTCTCCTCTTCCTCCTCTCCTTTTTCTCCCTCTCCCCCTCCCCATCCTTTACCTTATTCCCCACTTCCCCCGGCCCCCGTCTCCTCCCACCCCTCTCCACCTTCCCCAGGTTTTTGGCGACCCTCACCCCCTCCCGGCTGATCCCCCCGGTGATTCCCCCGCTCCAGGTGGAGGTTCTCCTTCTCCCCGCTGCTCTCAGTCCCGGCGGTGCCCAGAGGGGTCCCTGAGGCCAGAGCTGTTCTGGGGGGTGGGAGGGCTGTCCCGGAGCCTCCGCTCGGGAGCTGGGGTTTTCTGTGGGATTTCCTTTGGGGAGCGGGCAGGGCAGCAGGAGCTGATCCTTCCTCGGGCAGAGCGCCGGCGATCGCGCTCCACGTCCCGGGACAGGGACAGGCGGCGGCGGGAGCGATCGCGGTCCCGGGACAGGGACAGGAGGAGGAGCCGGTCCCGCTCCCCGCACCGGAGACGATCCAGGTGAGGGCAGGGACGTCCAGGTGAGGGTGGGGACTGTCCAGGTGAGGGAAGAGACATCCAGGTGAGGGCAGGGACGATCCAGGTGGTGGCAGGGACATTCAGGTGAGAGTAGGGATGATGCAGGTAAGGGCAAGGATGATGCAGGTGAAGGTAGGGACGATCCAGGTGAGGGCAGGGACACCAGTGTGGGGTGGGGACAGCGAGGTGAGGGCACCCGGGGTAACGCAGGGACAGTGGGAGCCCCAGGTGGGGATTCCAGGTGGGAATTGCAGCCCCAGCTCGTGTGCCCAGCAGGTCCCCACGCCGGCACCGCTCCAGCTCCTCGTCACCAGCGCGACCCAAGGAGCGTCGGGATGAGGAGAAGAAGGAGCTCAAGGACTCCAAGAAGGAGCGGCAGATCACAGGTGAGGGGGGATTTTCCTCCTGAAACACCCCCGGCTGCCCTGTGGGGCCAGCACCAGCCCAGGGACACCTGGATTTTTGGGAATCCCAACATCCACGTTTGCTCAATCCTTGATTTTCTTCCCTCAGAGGAGGATTTGCAGGGCAAGACAGAGGAGGAGATCGAGATGATGAAGATGATGGGGTTTGCCTCCTTTGATACCACCAAGGTGAGCACGGGCCTGAGGCCACTCCAGGGGTTCTGTGGTGTCACCTGCCCCGTTTGGGGATAATCCATGAGATTTTGGGACATTTCTTCTCAGGGGAAGAAGGTGGACGGTGCTGCCAATGCCTACGCCATCAACGTGTCCCAGAAGAGGAAGTACAGGTGTGTTCCCCTCCTTTGGGATAGGAAGAGGATTTTGTTTTGTGAGGTAACTGTGGCCACTGTCTCGTGGTGATCCAGCTTGCAGGCCTGGGGAAAACAGTGATTTTGTGAGGTTTAGACTCAAAAGCAGAGGTGAGAGATCTCCAGATCCCCCTGGGAATGGGGAAATCGGGAGGATGAGGAGTGAGAAGCACATTAGGAGCGGGTGGGATGTGCCCAGTGAGGCCTGAACAGGATGGAAACAACAGGAAGCAACACTGTTCACCTGGTTTATTCCAAAAAACACCAGTTTGTCAATTCTGCTCCCTTTCTGATGAGAACCTGGGGTCCTCACACAGCCCAGCCTCTGGAGCAGCTCCTCACTGGGAGCCTTCCAGCCATTTTTTGGTCAAATGCCTGGGAAATTCGGTTCCTTGTGGCCACTGAGCCATGTTCCCAACCTCCCCTGGGTATTTTTGTCCTGATTTCCCTGGATCCAGGGCTGACTCTGGCTCCATCCTCGCCCAGGCAATACATGAACAGAAAAGGAGGATTCAACAGGCCCCTGGATTTCATCGCCTGACATTGGGACAGGACTCCTACCACAGAAGGATTTCACTTCCCTGCACTCTCCTGGGTGGCTCTGATGATGGATTCCAGAGGAATTTGGGTTATTCCCAACAAGTCCCACAGGCCAGAGCTGCCACGAGTTTCTGTTCCCTGGATTTTTGTTACTATTTTTTTTACAACAAAGGTTGGTTTCCAGGTGGGATTTTGCTGTGTTTTCCTTGGTTTTGGTTTGTTTCCCTGTTAATAAAACCCCGGATGTATTTTTTCCTTTAATTTTTATCATTCAGAGATAAAGCAGGGCCTCCATTCCCTCTCGCACAAATCCTTGGAATTGATAGAGATCAGCTCAATTCCGTGGGGCCCCATTTCAGCCCTGGGCTGAAACCGAAGGTGCTTGGCACGGGGGTCTTCCTTCCTCCCTCAGCCCCACCCAGCTGTCACTGTGGGGCTGGGAGGCCAGGACCCCAGGGGGGCACTGGGATCTGGGCTGCTCCCAGGTTAAGGAGGGGCTTTGAGTGCTCTGAGCCCTGCCTGGGCTGGGGGTGCTCTCTCTGCGGGTGGTTCTTGATTTGGGGGGCCCGCCCGGGGGCCTTCCTGCCCTGCAAGGGGGTCCCTCCCAGGAAGGGTGGCTGCTCGGCAGGAGCGGTGGGGGTCCCAGCTGTGTGGGGGTGTCTGTGCCCCGTTCCCCGGCAGTCCGGTCCCGTGCGGGGTTCCCTGTCCCGGGGCTCTGGCCCTGTCCCGGGGCTCTGGCCCTGCCCCGGGGCTCTGGCCCTGCCCCGTTCCCCGGCAGCCCGGTCCCGTGCGGGGCTCCCTGTCCCGGGGCTCCGGCCCTGTCCCGGGGCTCTGGCCCTGCCCCGGGGCTCTGGCCCTGTCCCGGGGCTCTGGCCCTGTCCCGGGGCTCTGGCCCTGCCCCGGGGCTCTGGCCCTGTCCCGGAGCTCCGGCCCTGTCCCGGGGCTCCGGCCCTGTCCCGGGGCTCTGGCCCTGCCCCGGGGCTCTGGCCCTGCCCCGTTCCCGGCCCTGTCCCGGGGCTCTGGCCCTGCCCCGGGGCTCTGGCCCTGCCCCGTTCCCGGGCCTGTCCCGGGGCTCTGGCCCTGTCCCGGGGCTCTGGCCCTGCCCCGGGGCTCTGGCCCTGCCCCGTTCCCGGGCCTGTCCCGGGGCTCTGGCCCTGCCCCGGGGCTCTGGCCCTGTCCCGAGGCTCTGGCCCTGCCCCGGGGCTCTGTCCCTGTCCCGGGGCTCTGGCCCTGTCCCGGGGCTCCGGCCCTGCCCCGGGGCTCCGGCCCTGTCCCGGGGCTCTGTCCCTGTCCCGGGGCTCTGGCCCTGTCCCGAGGCTCCGGCCCTGTCCCGAGGCTCTGGCCCTGCCCGGGGCTCTGTCCCTGTCCCGGGGCTCTGGCCCTGCCCCGTTCCCCGGCAGTCCGGTCCCGTGCGGGGTTCCCTGTCCCGGGGCTCCGGCCCTGTCCCGGGGCTCTGTCCCTGTCCCGGGGCTCTGGCCCTGCCCGGGGCTCTGGCCCTGTCCCGGGGCTCCGGCCCTGCCCCGGGGCTCTGGCCCTGCCCCGTTCCCGGGCCCGTCCCTGCCCGGGGGGGTCCCGGCGGGGTCACGTTGCCTCACGTAGCAGAGGCCCCGCCCCTTCCCCGTCCGGCCTCGTCATTGGCTGAGCGGCAGGAAGTGAGTCAGGGCAGCGCGTGCGGCCAGCGGGGCGGGGCCGGTTGTGTGGGCGGGGCGCCGTGGGGAGGTCGGGCCAATTGCGGGAGGGCGTGTCGCTTTCGTCCAATGGCAGCGAGCGGGGGGCGTGTCCCCAGGTGCGGCCGCGCTCCCTTTCCGCCGCTCGTGGAGGCGCTGGGCGGGGCCTCCGCCTCGTTCTCCAATCAGCGGCGAAGCAGGGCGGGGTCTCTCTCAGCCTCCGCCAATGAGGGGCGGAGGGGGCGTGGCGCGCGCGGGGTCTGGCGGAGCGGCGCTCGGGGCGGGCAGAGGCCGCCGCTCCCCCCCCGCCGCCGGTCGCGGCCCGTCCCGGCCCCGCCATGGCCGCCCCCCCCCCGCCTCGGCATCCAGATGCTGCTGGAGGCCGCCGAGTTCCTGGAGCGGCGGGAGCGAGGTACCCCCCGCCCCCCCCCCGGTGTCCCCCGTGCCCCCGGCCGGGCCCCGCGGTGACCCGCGCCCGCCGTTGTGTCTCCGCAGAAGCCGAGCATGGTTACGCCTCGCTGCGGCCCGGCGGGAAGGACGGGGAGGCCCCGCGGCGCCGCGCCAAGGCCCGGAGGAGCGGCGGCGGCGGCAGGTGACGGCAGCACCGGGCGGGGCGGGGGGACCGGAGCGAAAGGGCCCGGCCGTTGTGGGGCTGCGGGTCCCGCCCGGCCCGGCCGGGAGAGCTCCCGGCGCCGTGCGGCCGGGCCCGGTGCTCCTCCGCTGTCACCGGGCGTGGGTGACAGGCCCGAGGGGGCTCCGTGTCCGTGTGTCCGGGCGCGGTGAGGCCGCTGTTGCTGGGCCTCTGGCCGGGCCGGGGTTACCCCGGGGTTACCCCGCTGTCACCGGGTGTGCGACAGGGCCGGGGAGGACCCCCCGGTCATGACACTGTTCGGTCTCTGCTGAGGTTCCTGTCTCCGGCCGTGTGGCAGGCCCGGGGGCTCCTGTCCCCCGGTGTCCCGGCTCGGGAGGCCCCGCTGTCACTGGGCCCGTGGCCGGGCCGGGCTGGCTCCCCGGCCCACGGGCTCTAGTGGGGCCCCCGCCGTCACTGGGGGTGTCACAGGGGCACCCTCCTGTCCCCAGGTGTTTGGGGGACAGGGGGGTCCCCCTGTCACTGCGTGTGTGCCAGCCCTGGGGGCCCCTCTGTAATCGGGTGACCCGGCTCAGTGAGGTCCTGTTGTCACTGGGTGTGTGACAGGACTGGGTGGGGCTCTGCTGTCACCAAAGTCCTCCTGTCACCGGGTGTGACACCGTGGGTGGGACCTTTCTGTCCCTGGGTGACCGGCCCAGAGAGCTCCTGCTGTCACAGGCCGGGGCAGGGCTGGAGGGGACCCTCCTGCCACCTCCCTCATTACCCACCCTGAAACCCACCCAGAGCCTCCCGTTATCCCTCCTTGGCTGTTCCTCCCTTTACTCCTTGCTGATTTTAAATCCCAAACCACCTTTTCTCCAAGCTTAAGTCAGCTTTAAGCACCCACACTGAGTTCCAGGAGCAAATCCCACCTCCCAGGGGCTTTGTTCCATCCCTTTGATAACCCCCGGCTGCCTTTGGGCAGGGCTGGCTCGGGGCTGTGCCCCCGGCTGAGGGGACACCGTGAGGGGCAGCGGGTCCATCCTGACACGTCACTGGTGCCAGGGAGGAGCCAGGTGGCACCACACCTGTCCCTCCTTCCCTGCCGGGAGCGATCCCGGCTGCGCGGCGCCGGTGCCGACCTTTGGCAGCAGCCGGAGCAAACCCCCCAGCCTGGCCGTGCCGGGGCTCCCCGGGGCTCCACAGTGTCCTGAGCCCCTCCAGGGCAGCCAGCGCCCCTGGGCTCAGAGCAGGCAGGCTCCAGGTGAATCTGGAGCTTTCTCTTGCCTGGACACACTTCAGCTTTCCTTCTCAGAGTATTTTGTTTTCTGTGAGCCAATCTGTTATGATTTTCAGAAATAAAAAGCGTATTCCGAAGGGAAAGCTGGTGACCAGCTGAGGTTCCAGCTGGTGGGAATCCAAATCAGTGACTCTGTGGGCTCAGGATTGCTCTGGAGGGGATGAGGGAGCCGCAGATGTGGGAGCTCCACCTGCCCTGCTTTTTCCACGTTCTGTTCCTGGCAGGTCAAGGGACAGGGATGAGCTGTTGATTGCAATCCCAGCTCTAAAACTTGAGTCTCTGGTTTAAAATCCCATTTTATGGTTTTCCTGACCCTTTTATTGGCACTTATCTGGCAATTTCTGTGTCTGCATCCTGCCATTCACCATCCCTGAGTATGGAGCTCTGGAAGCCCCACAGGTTTGCAGCTTTTCCAGGGAGCTTTTGCAAATTCCCACATGTTAATCCCAACTGTTAATCCCTAATCAGCCAGAGGAATTAATAACTTCTTCCTTCTTTTCCAGGTCGACACACAATGAGATGGAAAAGAACAGGTGAGTGCCAGAGGGTTGTCAGGAGCTGGGCTGGGAGGAATTATTGCTTTTCCAGGGGTATTCCATCCCTGGAAAAGCAATATGAGATGGGTTGAGAGGGGGAGTGGGAGGGAAGGAATGGGATAAAGGACATCAAGGATTAAGGCACTGGCTGTCCTTGGTTGTTGGGAATGATCCCCATCTCCACAGCCAGCTCCCACTCTGCTTTTTCAGGAAAATTATCTTTTCACAGGCTCATCCTTGAGCCAGTTGGAGTTGGGATTTATTCCGTGTAAATCCCACTTTTTTTTGCCTGTGTTGTCATCCCGAGGTCCTTTGGGTGAGGAAATGCCTGCTCACTGCCAGCGGATCCCAAACAAGACCAGCAGGTCATTGCAAAACCCATCTGAGCTGCCTGGGATCAGGAGGTTCAGGGCTGGGTGTTCCAGCCCATTCCCGAGGAGCTGACCTACATGCTGGGGCTGGAGGAATGGACACAGGAAGCTGGGGTGTGCTGGAAGCATCCCTGCTTTAGCAGAAACAGGGATTTCCTCAGGGAGCTGGAGTTTCCCTCCAGCATTAACGTCCTACCTGCTAAAGCAGAGAAAACCCAGATGTTACAGGAAGGGGGAGGATTCCTGGAGCACAGTCAGTGCTCATGCAGGGATCCGGGGTTTTTGTATCCAAAACCACCCTGTTCCTACTAAAAACACGGAAAGGAAGCAGCCCCAAGGGATTTGCAGCCGGGTGTTAGCCTGGGCAGCTTCAGCTGTCAGCAGGAACCAAACAGCACTCCTGAGATGGAAACTTTTTGGGAGGAGAATGACCAAAAGTGGATATCCTCACCCAGAATTCCGAGGTCATTGGTATCTCGTTGCCTGGGATCATCCCAACAGCCCGGGATGCCAGCGGGGTTTATCCATGAGGTTTTTCCAAGGTGTCCTTTTGCCTGGCTGCAGTTTTCTCCCAGTTTCTGGAAGACCTGGGAGTTTCTGGAGGCTGGGAAGGTTTCTGGTCGGGTTTAGCTCCCATTTTTGCACAGCAGAGGGGTGGGAATGCCCTCGGGGAGCTGATCCAGGTCTCTGCTCCCGTTGCAGGCGTGCCCAGCTGCGGCTGTGCCTGGAGAGGCTGAAGGGGCTGGTGCCGCTGGGCGCGGCGGCCGGGCGGCACACCACGCTCAGCCTGCTCACCAGGGCCAGGCTGCACATCCAGGTGAGCCCAGAGCTGAGAGCAGCGTCCCTGCACGGGCCGTGGGCTGGGAGAGGGGCTGGGTCGGGCTGGGATAACTGGGAGAGCAGTGGCACCCATCAGTGGTGGGATAGCACGGGGGGCACTGGGTTCTGCTGGGATAACGGGCCTGGGGTAACTGGGGAGTTCTGGATTGGGCTGGAATAACTGGGAGAGCACTGACATCAGGCAGGGATGGCTGGGAGAGCTGGGATCCATCGGGCTCCACAGCCCAGGCCTGCTGAGGGCGGGAGCCCCTGGGGAGCTGGCGGTGGCTGTGCTGGGGTGGTTGGGGCCGGGAATGCCGGGGGGTTCTGAGGGAATCCCGGGGGGTTCTGGGGGAATCCCGGGGGGTTCAGAGGGAATGCCGGGGGGTTCCGAGGGAATCCCGGGGGGTTCTGAGGGAATCCCGGGGGGTTCTGAGGGAATCCCGGGGGGTTCTGAGGGAATCCCGGGACTCAGGTGCCCTGTGCCCCCTGCAGAAGCTGGAGGACCAGGAGCGCCGGGCCCTGCACCAGATCGAGCAGCTGCAGCGGGAGCAGCGGCACCTGCAGCGGCAGCTGGAGAAGCTGGGCATGGAGCGGGTCCGGATCGACAGCATCGGCTCCAGCCTCTCCTCCGAGCGCTCCGACTCGGAGCAAGGTGAGAGCCTGCGCTGGGGGCCGGCCGCCGACAGGCCTGGCCCTGCCGGGACTCCAACCATTCCCATTCCTCCGGCAGAAGAGATGGATGTGGATGTGGAGAGCACGGATGACCTCCCGGCCGACCTGGACTGGAGCAGCAGCAGCCCCAGTGACTCGGATGAGCGCGGGAGCCTGCAGAGCCTGGGCAGCGACGAGGGCTACTCCAGCTCCGGCGGGACCAGGGCAAAGCTGCCCGGCGGCCGCAAGCTTCCTGCCGGCGTTTAGGGAGCGCCGCCGCCCCTCGGGATCCCGTCAGCCCGCACACCGCCCCTGCCAGCGTTCCCCGCACGGAAACACCTCAGCCTCCCGCCGCTCCGGCTGCTCCCGGGGCTCCGCTTGCACCGCCGGCCTCTCCTCCCGGCCCCACCTCCCCTGCCAGGCCCGACATTCCAGCCACGCCTGAAGCACCTGGGAATATCCTGGCAATAACAGCGACCTCGAGAGCCTTCTCTGGGTTCTTTCCAAGGCTACCACTGCCCGGTATTCCCTATCTTCTCTGCGTTTGGGCGGCAACATCACCTTCCCAATCCTCAGGACCCAAAAAGCTGAGTTTTTGGGAGGAGATACGAAGAGAGAACTGATCCTTTGTGGAGTTTTCATCCGTGACAGAGCGGAGCCGAGCTGGGAACACAGAGCATTTCGGGCACAGGGATCAGCCTCAGTCAGGGGTTCCTTCCCCCGACTCTAAATATTCAGGGACACCCCATCCCAGCCCTCCTGTCGTCCCAGAGCATTCCTGGCCTGGGGAGCAGCGCTCTGGGGGCTCAGAGCCATCTCCCCCCTTGGGTCGGCCACCTCCGGGTTGGGAAGTTCCTGCCCTCCCGAAGCCCAGAAGCATCACCTCCCCTGGCACGGCATTCCAGACTCCTGGGATTCCCTTCCCACACTTCTCGTCTCGGGGACAATTTTTTCTACCTCGGAGGGAGCCCACGGACTCTCTCCACCCCTTCAGCACAAAGATGATGCCTCTGCTCAGCAATAACCCCACGGGACTCCCGGGATTGTGTCCATCCAGCCGGGATTTTTCCAGGCTCGTGGAGGATTCCAGAAGCCACCCCAGGGGGGGAAGCCCCGGGGGGCAGGTGGGTTTCCAAGCCAGAGCACACACCAGCTGTCCGTGGTGTGGGCTCCTTTCCCAATGCACTGGAGGGAGCCTTCCCACCACTTCCTGCTTTGAGAGGTGCTCTGGGAATGTGGACGTGTGGGGAGCTCTGCTTCCAACACTTCCCTCTTCCCCTCGAGCTGGCCCAAGGGCTTTGCCAGCCCCATCAAGCCGGCCAGGCCCTGGGGAGGAATTGGCAAGGAGCTCTCCCGGGACTTTTCCTGGCATGGGATACAAACCCTGACCCTCTGCCGGTCCCTGTCAGGAAATGCAGGTGCTGAAAGGCATCGAGATGCTCCAAGGAGTGCAAGGGGATGAGCAGCAGGAGACTCCAGTGCTTTTTCCTTTCCTTTGTCCTTTCCCCTTTCCCCTTTTCCTTCCTTTTCTTCCCCCCTTTTTTCCTTTTCCTCTTCTCCTTACCAGTTTCGTCTTTCCCTTGTTTCCCTTTTCTCCTTCTCCTCCTTTCCTGCTTTTCCTTTCCTTCTTTTCTCCTCTTTCCCCTTTCCCCCTTTCTCATTTCCCCCTTCCTTTTCCTTTTCAACACCCCAATCCCATTCCTGGTTCCCTTGGGGAAATGGGAAGCCACCCACAGGCCCCACAAGTTGCCCAAATCCCCCAGGTTCTGGCTCTTTTTCCATGTGTTGGTTCCTAAGAGAAAACCCAAACCACGAGGAATTTTCCTTTAGAGCTGCTGGAATTTTCCACCCTCTGGCATTGTCGCAGACCCTGGGCACCTGAGCTCAACCCCCTGCACCAGCAAAAAGAGGGAAAAAGAGGCAAAAAGAGGGAAAACACCGAGAAAAAAAGAGGAATATCAGCCCTTGGGGGCCAGGGGCTGAGGTGGCTTTTGTCTTCACCTGGGGAATCCCAGCGGATCCCTCTGGGCAGGTGATTCCCAGCATTGGGAAGGCCCTTCCAGAGGTACAAAATGTTGGGTTTTGGTTGGTTTTGGTCATTGTGAAGGTTTGGCCTCAGCACAAATGAGGGGGTTTGGCAGGTTTGTGCCTTTTTGAGTTCCCAATGCCTTTTTTTTCCCCTTTTTTTCCTTCCTATCCCGGACTGACCCTTTTTGGCCCTTTGCACTGTCGGGCTGTGCTCTGGCAACCCCAGAACGCTGCACTAACCTGGAATCTCCGGGTCCCCAAAGGTGGTGCCAACCTTTTCCTGGAATTCACTGATCCACCAGCATTCCTATGAAATAAGCTGCAGGAAGGACTTTTTTTATAGGTTGTGACAAAAATCCAGGGAGTGGGGGGAGTCGGATCAGGGCACGGATGGGTGGGAATCACAACCACCCATTTGGGGCTGGTTTTCCTCTGTTTTTTCTTACGAAGGCAGATCCCGAACTGCCAGCTCCCGGGAAGCACCAAAATGTTTGTTCCATCCTGAATTTTTCCAGTGGAGCCATCCCGTCTCCACTCAACCTTTCCTTTATTATTCTTTGGGACACCTCTTATTTGTGCTTCTCCGTCATTTTTTCTGTTCTTTTTTGCTTCCCAAGCAGTGGATCCGCCCCAGCCTGGGCTCCGCTGGGCAGCTGGGAGCGGACACGGATCCCATTTCCAGCCGTTCCTGCTGTAAATACCCCATTGTTGGGCTGAACCCCTTGTCAAGCCAATAGAATGGTGCTTTTTTTTTTTTTTTTTTAGGAATTCCGTGTTTTAGGAGAACTTTGCTGTGTCCATGGATATTTCTGTCTTGTTTGATTGTTAGGAAATAAATTATTTCGTTACGAAGGAGAGGTGTGAGCCGGACTTGCTGCGGGAAGGGCCTGGGGACGGTGAGGATGGAGATCCAGGCTCCTGTGGGGTTGTGGAGGGTGACGAGGGCCCCCCTGAGCCTGCATTTCTCCAGGCTGAGACCCCCAGCTCCCTCAGCCACGTCCCCATCCCTGAGCCCTCCCAGGTGCTCTGTTCCAGTGCTGCTCCTGGTTCTGTGATCCTTTGCCCTTTGTCCTGTCCCTGGGCTGGGCCGGGGGGCACCCCTGGGCCAGCCCCTGCCCCGTGTGGCCCCAGAGCTGCCCCAGGGGGGACACGGGAGGTCTGGGAAGGGCAGGGTGACGCTGTGACTGGGGTGCAGGGATTTGGGCACAGGAGGTGGCAGAAGGACGTGGGGTGCATGGGGGAGCAAGTACAGGACAGCCCAGGGTGTGAGGGTGGCACGGGGGGTGGCACACAGGGTGACAAAGGGGCACAGGGCGGGGCTGAGCCACCCTGGGAGCCGTCCCAGTGCCTCACCTGGGGCAGGTGCCCCCCCGTGGGGCCCCACCCTCGGCCCTGCCCGCACTGAGGGCTCTCGAGTGACAAGTGGGGTCAAGGTGGTGACCAGGGAGGGACGTGCCGGGAAGAGGAGGGTGGGGAAGGGGACAGGGGGGACAGGGGGCCACACTCAGGGGCTGGCAGGGCATGGGGGGATGGGGAAGGACATGGGGGGACATGGGGTGTGGGGATGTGGGACAGGAGCTGGAGGGCACAGAGGGGGACACTGACACGGGAGAGGGGACACGAGAGCATTGGGGAACATGGGGGGACGTGGGGGACACAGGAACAAGGGGCAAAGGAGAGCTGGAGATGTGGGGACATTGGGAAGTTTGGGGGGACGTGGCAGGGTGGGGAAGCACAGGGGGACAGAGGGGGCTGGGGGGATTGGATTGGAGGGTGATAGGGAGGGACACAGGGGGAGTACTGGGGTGTGGGACCGTGGTGACACAAAAGAGGTGGGAACGTGGGGGTCTGGGGATAGGGCAGGGAGGAGGGAGACGGGGATATGGTGAGAGGGACAGGGGGGCTTGAGGGGATATGGGGAGACTGGGGACAGGGACATGGTGACCCCAGTGTGCACCCCAATGGGGAACACAGGGACTGCAATGGGGACTTGGTGGGCACGTGGAGACATTAAAAGAGATCCCTGCTGGGGACATGGGGCCCTTGAATGGGGACCCCAATCAGGACGTGGCTGTGGGGACACGGGGCGTGGGGCCAGCAGCAGAGTGGCAGGGTGGGGGTGGCAGGCCCTGCAGTGTCCCCATGGGTGTGACACACACACAGGTGTGCTGGCACAGTCCCAGCAGCTGCAGGGCCTTAAGAGGCTGCGGGCTCAGCCCTGCCAGCACTGCCATGGCCCAGCCTCTGTCCCCGTCCTCAGCCCTGTCCCCCGCCATGACCCTGGCACTGCAGCTGCTCCTGGCCCTGCTCGGGACCACCCCAGGTAGGGCCCCTGCACCCCCACACCTGGGGGCACCCCCAGAGCTGAGTGTGCCTGCAGGGCTGGGCACCCCCAGAGCTGGGTGCCCCAAAGGTGGGTGCCCCCCTCAAGGACCCTGTGGGGAGGTGACACCTGGTTGACCCTCGGAAAGGTGGGAGGGGGGCCCTTGGGTGGGGGTCTCAGGCTAGGGTGGTGTGTGGGGGGCTGTCACTGGGGGGCTCCCCCGATGAGGGATGGGTGGGGGCAGGGTGTGGTATCAGGTCCCTCCCACCCCGGTCCCCCCAGGACAGCAGGAGTGCAGTTTTTGGGTGGTGTGTTTAGAGGTGGGGCCACAGAGCCAGGGGCCCCCCGGGCTGGGGTGTTCGGGTGGGAGCACCCATTGAGGGGCCCCCACACCCGGGAGCACCACAAGGGCTGGTGTTGGGATGGGGTGATTCGGGGGGGTTTACTGGGGGGTCCCGGATGGCCGGGTCCCCCTGGCCAGGTGCTGACAGTGGCCACAGGTTTGGGGGCACCAGGGGGGGGCTGTGGGATGCCCCCCTCTGCCTGGTGCCAGGACTGGGTGACGGCGCTGCGCTGTGGGGCCCTGGGCCGCTGCCCCCACCTCACCCAGGGACATCCCGATGTGGTGAGAGACCCCCCCATCACCCCTCTCACACCCCTTCCCCCTTCCCTCTGTCCCTGTGTGTCCCGTGTGTCCCCCAAACTCCTCAGGGGTCCCAGGACTCCCACCATGGCCCCACACCAACATGTCCACATGGATCCTCCCTGGTCCCCATGTCCCCATTCCCCCGTGTCCCTGCCCTCCTCTGTTGCCATTCCCCAACGTCCCACATCCCCATGTCCCCATGTCCCACGTTTCCTCCTGCAGGACATCTGTGCCGTGTGCCAGCAGCTCTTCGACTTCCTCCGCCAGGCCTCCAACCAGTCAGCCACGGAGGTGCCTGCAGGGGTGGGGGACAGTGCCACTGTGGGTGTCACTGTGGGTGCCACTGTGGGTGCCACTGTAGGTGCCACTGTGGGTGCCACTGTGGGTGCCACTGTGGGGGTCACTGTGGGTGCCACTGCGGGTGTCACTGTGGGTGCCACTGTAGGTGCCACTGTAGGTGCCACTGTGGGTGCCACTGTGGGTGCCACTGTGGGGGTCACTGTGGGTGCCACTGTGGGTGCCACTGTGGGGGTCACTGTGGGTGCCACTGTAGGTGCCACTGTGGGTGCCACTGTGGGTGCCACTGTGGGTGCCACTGTGGGTGCCACTGTAGGTGCCACTGTGGGTGCCACTGTGGGTGCCACTGTGGGTGCCACTGTGGGTGCCACTCTGGGTGTCACTGTCGGTGTCACTGTGGGTGCCACTGTGGGTGCCACTGTGGGTGCCACTGTGGGTGCCCTGGTGCAGGTGGTGCGAGATCAGGTGGGCATTCTGTGCCCACATCCCCCCATCGTGGTGACCCCGTGCCAGGCCCTGGTTTGGGTTCTTGTTGATCACCTCTGGCAGATCCAGCGCCTCATGGGTGGCACGGGGGGCACACAGCGACGGGGTTTGGGGACACTGTGGGCTGCTGGGGACACCACAGCACCCAGGGACACCCCCTGCTGCCCCGCAGAAGCCCTGGCAGGTCTGTGCCACGCTGAAGCTCTGCGGCGGCGGAGAGCCCGGGGCCGCCCCGGCCGTGCCCGTCCCG
This sequence comes from Phylloscopus trochilus trochilus, assembly GCA_016584745.2. Taxonomy (NCBI): domain Eukaryota; kingdom Metazoa; phylum Chordata; class Aves; order Passeriformes; family Phylloscopidae; genus Phylloscopus; species Phylloscopus trochilus. The sequence goes on along the minus strand of WQNJ02000045.1, from coordinate 1,273,428 downwards.
GAGGCGCCCAGCACCGACCCGGAGGTACGGGGACACGGGGACAGCGGGGGCTGGGGGACAGCGGGGGCTGCAGTACCGGCTGCAGTGTCCCGGTACCGGCTGCAGTGTCCCGGTACCGGCTGCAATGTCCCGGTACCGGCTGCAGTGTCCCGGTACAGACTGCAGTGTTCCGGTACCGGCTGCAGTGTCCCGGTACCGGCTGCAGTGTCCCGGTACAGACTGCAGTGTTCCGGTACCGGCTGCAGTGTCCCCGGTACCGGCTGCAGTGTCCCGGTACAGACTGCAGTGTCCCGGTCCCGGCTGCAGTGTCCCCGGTACCGGCTGCAGTATCCCCGGTACCGGCTGCAGTGTCCCCGGTACCGGCTGCAGTGTCCCGGTACCGGCTGCAGTGTCCCCTCCCGCAGGGCTGGGCGCTGTCCCCGCGGGCGCTGCCGCTGCCGGTGCCGCTGTGCTGGCTGTGCCGCTCGCTGGTGGCGCGGGCCGAGGCCGCTGTCCCCGTGGGCTCGGTGGCGGCGGCGGTGGCCGGGCTGTGCCGGGCGCTGCCGCTGCCGGTGGCCGGGGCGTGCCAGTGCCTGGCCGAGCGCTACGCGGCGCTGGCGCTGGAGGGGCTGCTGGGCCGCCTGGGGCCGCGCCTGCTCTGCCGCCTGCTCCGCGCCTGCCGCGCCGGGGACGGCGGGGACGAGCTGGACCTGGGGACGCTGCCACCGCCCGCGGCGCTGGAGGCCAGCGTGCTGCGGCTGGCTGAGTGTGTCACCGAGGTGAGGGGGAACGGGGGGGCACCGAGGATGGCTGGGGAGGATGGCAGGGGAGGATGGTCCCCAGGAGGTGACAGGACACTGAGGGGACACCTCCAGAGTGTCACAGCCCCAAGGACACATCCCTGAGTGGCACCAGGGATATAAACCACTCAAAGCCCTCCTGGATGCCTACAAAGTCCCCAGGAGCCACGCCAGGGACACAAATGCTGGTGCAGCCCCAAGGGGACACAGCTTGGGTGTCACAGCCCCATCACCCTCAGGAGGACAGTGCCAGAGCCCACAAGGCACAGCCCTGGGGAGGGGGCTTTGGTGGGTGGGGGTGCCCCCACCCCTGGGGGGACCCCTCATCCCTGTGTCCCCCCCCAGGACCCCCAAGGTGCCCGTGTCCCTGCACTGTCCCTGGGCCCCTGTGCCCTGGGCCCCATCTTCTGGTGCTCGGGCCCCAAGGCTGCGCAGCGCTGCCAGGTCAGTGGGGACAGGGGGACACGGGGACGGGGGGGCTGCCACCCCCTGCAGCCCCAACTGACCCCTCTGACCCCTGCAGGCCGTGCAGCACTGCCAGGAGCACGTCTGGCTCTAGGGGGGCACCAGGACACCCCAGCACTGCCCAATAAAGCTTGGATGCAGCTCTGCCTCGGTGTTTCAGGGTCTGATGGGGGCTGGGGGGGCACAGAGTGGCGTCAGGGGAAGCAGCAGAAACCACAAACTCCCCCAAACCCAAAGAAAAGGTGAAAATGAGTTACAAAAATAGCGGGTGGCATTTACTGGGACACACACACACCTCCAGGGGGGACTGGGGGTGTCCCCAGGTGGGCTCTGGGTGCTCTCAGAGGTGTCTGGGTGTTCCCCTGGGGCTCTCTGGTGACCCCAGGGAGGATGGAGGTGTCTCCAGGTGGGCTATGGGTGTTCCTACCAAGTCTCTGGGTATCCACGAGGGAGCTTGGAGTGCTCCTAAAGGGGGCTCAGGGTACCCCGAGGGGGCTGGGGATGCCCCTGGGGGGGAGCTGGGGGTGTCCCCAGGGGGGGTTCCGGGTGTCCCCAGGGGTCTCAGGCGCCTTGCTGGTTTGTCTCATCCTCCTCACGTCGCTTCCAGATCTGCAGGAGAGCAGGAGGGGGTTGGGAGGGGCACAGGAGACCCTCTGGGGCTGTAAGGGGCTGCTCAGGGAGTGTCACAGGACACTCTGGGGGTACCACTGCCCCCCTGTGCCCCCTCACCTGGATGTAGGCTTCAGACAGGGTGATCATCTGGGGCAGGATGTCAGTCACCTGCAAGTCCTGCAGCTCGTACCACTTCCCAGTGCCCTGCCAGGACCCAGGAGGGGATGGGGTGACTGGGGGGGGTCCCATGGCCCTCCCCAGCCCCCCGAGGAGGGGCCACTCACGTGGTGCAGCACGTGGATGCGGTAGGAGCCCTCCGAGGGCTTCCCGTCGTGCACGATGTTGGCGATCAGGTCGTAGGTGGTGTGGGCGTGCGCGGCCTGCACCTCCTCCGACAGGTACTCCCGCAGGTCCACGTTCCTGGGGACCCCCACGCCGTCAGGGGACCCCCCCAGCACTCACAGACACCTCCCAGGTGCTGCCAGCTCCCTCCTGGACTGCTGCCATCCCCCCCACGTGCCCACAACACACCCTTGGGTATCTACATCCCCCTCCCAGGTGTGACGAACCCCCCGACACCCCCAGATACCAGAAACGCCCCCCAAGTGCCTTCAAACCCCTTCCTGGTGCCTATAAACCACTCAAAGCCCTCCTGGATGCCTACAAAGCCCCCCCAGATACCCACTATCACCCTGGATACCTTCAAATTCCCTGGACACTTCAAATCCCGTGGCCCAGGTGCTTCAAAGGCCCCTCCAGCTGTTTCCAGCACCTCACAGATGTTTACACCCCCCTCCAGATGCCTTCAAGCCCCCCAGATACCCCCAGTCTCCTCTAGGATGCTTTTAGCCCTCCCCACAAGCTCCCAGCCCCCAAGGCCCCGCTCCTGGCTCACGTGATGGGGAAGTTGACGATGGTGGGGTTCTTCTCCACGAAGAAGTTGTTCTTGGTGAAGCGCTTGATGCAGAAGATGAGGTAGGGGGGCAGGCGCGTCAGCTGGAAACGCTTCAGGAAGTTCTCCTTGTAGGTCTTGTACTCCTTCTCGGTGCTGCCATTGAACTTGGCCAGGATGCTGAAGAGGGGCACCTGGGGGATGATCAGCTGCTCCTTCTCGTCCTTGTAGAGCGGCGCCGTGGGCAGGTCCAGGGTCAGGTACAGGAAGGTGGACTCCACCATGCGCTCCTGGTACTCGCTGTTCTGCAGCAGCTGCGCCTTCTCCTCTGCTGGCTGCAGGGCACGCACGGCACAGCCCCACGGGGCCCATCAGCCCCACGGGGCCCATCAGCCCCACGGGACCCACCAGCCCCACGGGGCCCATCAGCCCCACGGGGCCCATCAGCCCCACGGGGCCCACCAGCCCCACGGGACCCACCAGCCCCACGGGGCCCACCAGCCCCACGGGACCCACCAGCCCCACGGGGCCCATCAGCCCCACGGGACCCACCAGCCCCACGGGGCCCATCAGCCCCACAGGGCCCACCAGCCCCACGGGGCCCATCAGCCCCACGGGGCCCATCAGCCCCACGGGACCCATCAGCCCCACGGGACCCACCAGCCCCACGGGGCCCATCAGCCCCACTGGATCCACCAGCCCCACGGGACCCACCAGCCCCACGGGGCCCATCAGCCCCACGGGGCCCATCAGCCCCACTGGATCCACCAGCCCCACGGGGCCCACCAGCCCCACGGGACCCACCAGCCCCACAGGGCCCACCAGCCCCACAGGGCCCACCAGCCCCACGGGACCCAACATCCCCCACTGGACACCTTTTCCATACCCAAAGACCCCCTCCAGCACACCCAAAACCCCCCCACTGCTCATCTGACCCCATCACAGTCCTCATTTGACCCAAACCCCCCCTGGTCAGATCCTGGACACCCCCAATCCCCTGGCCCAGGTGCTCCACGATACCCAACCACCTCCCCCACCACCTCCATCCCACCCCACACCCCCAGCATTTCCAAGCAGCCCCCATCTGACCCCAACACTCCCCCACTGGACCGTGACACCCCTTTTTCTGACACTGCCATTCCCATTGTACCCCAACTCCCACAGCTCCCAAACTCCCACCACAGGATCCTGTTCAACACTGGCACCCCACACTGCACCCCAACACCCACCACCACCCCCCACACCCTGACACCCCTCAATGGGCCCCAGCCTCCCCCGCTGCATCTCAACACCCCCACTCCCCCCCAGTCCCACCAGGTCAGGATGTGGCAGCTTCTTGGTGAAGATACGCATGGAGCCCTGGAACACGTCGGTGACAATGGCTGGGGGGACAGCAGGGGGACAGCAGGGCCTTAGCAGGGGGGACAGCAGCCCCCAGCAACCCCCCCAGAGCCTCCCCCACTCACTCTTCTTCTTCCTCTTGGTGCCGCCCAGTGCTGCGTGCAGCGCGTTCAGGAACCAGGACAGGAACTCCACCCCATCCCCTGCAACAGCACAGCTGCAGCTCAGCCCGGGGCTTGCTCTGTCCCTGAACCCAGAGCCCCCAAACCCAGCCCTGCACCCCAAAGCCAGCCCTGCATCTCCAAATCCAGCCCTGCACCCCCAAACACAGCCCTGCACCCCCAAACCCAGCCCTGCATCTCCAAATCCAGCCCTGCACCCCCAAACACAGCCCTGCACCCCCAGCCCTGCACCCCCAAACCCAGCCCTGCACCCCCAGCCCTGCACCCCCAAATCCAGCCCTGCACCCCCAGCCCTGCACCCCCAAACGCAGCCCTGCACCCCCAAATCCAGCCCTGCACCCCCAGACCCAGCCCTGCACCCCCAAATCCAGACCTGTACCCCCAGCCCTGCACCCCCAGACCCAGCCCTGCACCCCCAAATCCAGCCCTGCACCCCCAGCCCTGCACCCCCAAAGCCAGCTCCAGCTCTTGCCCTCAAAGCCAGCTCTGCCCCCAGCCCCAGCCCTGTCCCCCCACAGCCCACCCTGCTTGGTGATCTGGAAGTTCTTCTTGCTGCAGAGCACCACGGCCTGGAGCATCTCGTGGGGGGACACGTGTGCCTTGAAATTCCGGGGGTTCCAGAGCTTCCTCATCAGCTCCCCGAAGCGCTGCACCAGCAGGAACATGATGTCCCCGGGCGGGCGCTGGATGCGCCGGTAGTTCTCCTCCTCCAGGAAGTAATTCCGCAGGGGGGGCACGTTGGACAAGGCCTGGGGACACACAAGGGGGGACTCAGCCCCAGGAGCCCCAGAGGGGTGCTCTGGGAGGGTTTTGGGGGGCAGTTATCCTGGCAGGAAATCTCAGGGTCCCTGCCAGCCCCACAGAGGGGGTATGGGGAGGGCTGTGGGGGCTTTTACCCTAAAAGGCCCCCTGTACCCCCCAGGGGCAATGCCTGTAGAAGGAAAGGTGGGATACACCCTCAGGACCCCCAGAGAGGGGTTTCAGGAGGATTTCAGAGGATAAAGGCAGCATCCCCCAGGTGCACATGCTGTGGGCAAGGAGCTGGCACCCACTCCTGAGAACTCCAGAGCAGGATTTTGGGAGAGTTTCAGCCCAGAATGAAGCCTGAACACCCTGACAGTGTGCAACCCACAGGAGAAGAGGTGTGACTCCTCCCTGTCAGAGCCACAGAGATGCTTTGGCAGGCTTCAAGGAGGCCTTTAACCCCGCTGTCACCTGGAGCACAGCGTTGGCATAGTCGTTGGCCTTGATGTTGTTGAGCCCCACGATGCCAGGCAGGTAGGTGGTGCCATCGTAGGCCCGGGACAGCTTGGCCTGCTTGTCCAGGTGGGCGATGTGCTGGGCTGTGAAGGTGGGCTTCAGCACATACTGTGGGGGGGGAGAGAGACCTCAGCACTGGGGACCCCAACCCACAGCCCTCAGAGCCAGGGGACCCCAACCTGAGCCCCTCAGAGCCAGGGGACCCCAACCTGAGCCCCTCAGAGCCAGGGGACCCCAACCTGAGCCCCTCAGAGCCAGGGGACACCAACCTGAACCCTTCAGAGCCAGGGGACCCCAACCTGAGCCCCTCAGAGCCAGGGGACCCCAACCTGAGCCCCTCAGAGCCAGGGGACCCCAACCCACAGCCCTCAGAGCCAGGGGACACCAACCTGAGCCCCTCAGAGCCAGGGGACCCCAACCTGAGCCCCTCAGAGCCAGAGGACCCCAACCTGAGCCCCTCAGAGCCAGGGGACCCCAATCTGAACCCTTCAGAGACAGGGTGATCCCAACCTGAACCCCTCAGAGCCAGGGGACCCCAACCCACAGCCCTCAGAGCCAGGGGACCCCAACCTGAACCCCTCAGAGCCAGGGGACCCCAACCCACAGCCCTCAGAGCCAGGGGACCTCAACCTGAATGACGCAGAGCTGGGGGGACCCCAACTCAAACTCCTCAGAGCTGGAGAAGATCCACACCCAACCCCCCAGAAGTGCCCCCCCGAGCCGGGCAGCCCCCGCAGGCCCCGCACCGTGATGTCCTCCAGGGAGGAGTCGATGATCTCGTAGTTGTCGGGCAGGCAGTAGAACTTGAGCGTGTGCAGGTTGAGGAAGACGTGGTGGCTGAGCTGCACGCTGTGGATGTAGGCGTGGGACTTCAGCCCGCGGCCTGCAGGGACAGCACCGTCAGGGGGGGACACAGGGGGCACAGGGCAGCCATGGCCACGGGGAGGGGGCACAGGAAGGGTCCCCAGTGCACATACAAGGGAGCTGTGCCCACTGGAGCACCCCTGAGCTCCCCCAGTAACCACCCTGTCCCTCAGCGTCCCCACTGCGTCCCTCCCCAGGCATCCTCTTTGTACCCCTTGACAGCACCCCGTCCCCTGTCACCTTCCCGGGCACAATTCCTGTCCCTGGGTGTCCCCACAGCCCTGGGGTACCCCAGCAACACCCCTGGGTGTCCCCACAGCCCTGGGGTACCCCAGCAACACCCCTGTGTCCCCCTCATCACCACCCCTATCCCCCAGTGTCCCCTCACAACAGCACTGGGGTGTCCCCAGCGCCCCCCCAGCAGCACCCCAGCCCTTGTGTGTGTCCCTCAGGGCAGCACACAAGTCCTGGCTGTCCCCTGGGTGCCCCCCAGCAGCCCCTGGGTGCCCCCAGCAGCCCCAGGGGGTCTCACCCTGGAAGTACTTCCCGCAGACGAGGCAGGCGTAGACGTTGATGTGTGACAGGGAAATGGAGCAGAGCTTCTCAAAGTCGAAGTCCAGGACACTCCTGGGAGGAGGGGGCAGTGTCACAGGGCTGTGGGGGAGCTGGGGGGACCCCAGGGACAGGGGGACCCCGAAACACCCCCGCACCCACTTGTTGATGGTGTCCAGGTAGGGGCAGTGCCGGCTGCGCTGGTCCTCGGGGTCGAAGCGCCCGTAGCGCACTGGGGGGGGGAGAGTGTTAACAGGGGGGGGCACGAGGACCCCAAAAACACAAAGGTGAGCCCCCTCCAGCTCCCCCTCCATCACACCTCCCCGGGGCTCAGCCCCAGTGCCCCCCGGTGTCTGCAAACCCTGCCCAGAGCTGAGCTCAGGAGACCCAGGGCCAGTCCCGGTGCCTCCCCCAGCCCAGAACCCCCCCAGACACCCCACTCGTGTTCCAGAACCCCCCAGACACCCCACTCGTGTTCCGGAACCCCCCCAGACACCCCACTCGTGTTCCGGAACCGCCCCCCCAGACACCCCATTCCCCACCCCTCTCCTCCCGCTCCCCCCCCACACCCCAGAGTCCCCCATCAGCTCACAGGACACCCCAATTCCCCTGCACGCCCCCAGGCCCTCCCCCACTCCAGTTCCCCGCTCCCCATCCCGGTGTCCCGTTCCCCCTCACTCCCCCCGGTGCCCCGTGTCCCCTCAGCCCTCGGGGCCCAGCCGTTCCTCCCGATCCTCACCGGCGGGCTCGGGCTCAGGGTCGGAGTCTCCATCGGGCTCCCGCTCCCGCTTCACACGGACGGGCGCGGCGGGGGCGGCGGTGCCGGAGCCCCCCGAGACGCCGGTGCCGGTGCCCGGTTCCTTCTTGACTCGCGCGAGATCCACCGGCAGCGCCTCCGCCGCCTCCCGCCGCGCGCGCTCCCGCTCCGCGTCCCGCCGGCCCCGCGGCCGCTCGGCATCGGCGTCGCGGCGGCTGCGGGAGGAGCCCCGGGCGGAGGAGGCGGCGGAGGCCCCGCGGGGGTCCCGGGGGTCGCGGTCCCGCCTCCCGCGGCTCGACATGGCGGCTGCGCGGGCGATGTGCGCATGCGCGGCGCAGGGACCGGATCGAGCCGTCTCTATGACTCTGCGCATGCGCGGCGGCCGGGGCGGGAAGATGTGCTGCCGCGCTTGCGCACTGCGGCGCCCCCTGCCGGCCCGCGCGCCGGGCCCGCGGGGCTCTTAAAGGCGCCGCGTCCCGGTACCGACCCCCTCCCCCGGTACCGGGATGGAGGCGGCGTCGGCCACGACGACGGCCCCGGGCTGGCGGTGCCGGCCGGGGGGACGGCTGGACATGAGCCACGGCTTCGTGCGGCACATCCGCCGCAACCAGCTCGCCAGGTACCGGCACCGGCCCGGCCCCCCCGGGGACGCTCGTCCCCGGGCCGGTCTGGCCCCGGTGCTCCTCGGTTCCCCCCACCCCGTAACTGCGCTGCCCCGGCGGTAACGCGGCCCCTGGGGTGCCCAGGGACGCGTACGACCGCGCGGTGCGGCAGGCGCGGGGCCGAGCGCGGACGCGGCTGACCCCGGCCCCGGCGCGGCCCCGGCGGCCCGACCAGCAGGTGTACCGGCCCCACCGGGGCAGCGGTGAGCACGGCGCGGGGCGGCCCCGGCCGGGGAGGGGGGGTGCGGAAGGGGGGGGAAGCACCGGGAGCGGGGCGTGCGGGGGCTCCTGAGGGCGGCACCGGGGCTGGGGGGGGCCGGGGGGGGGGTGGGGAAGGGGCGACACCCCGGGGTGGGCCGGGACCGGGGGGTGCCCGGCGGCGGGGGGACAAAGGGGGGCACGGGGGGCAGCCGGGGGGCCGGCCCGGAGCCCCCCTGAGGGTGCAGGTGCCGCAGGCGGGCCCGGCGGCGAGGCCAGCGCGGGGCCTCCCCGCGACACCGGCGAGAGCCCCCCGGAGCCCGCCCGCGGGCCGCGCCTCTTCTGCCTCGAGTACGAGGGGGACGACGGGCAGGTGACGGCGGTCATCGTGCACCAGGTGCGGCTCCGGGAGCGCCGGGGCCGGGCGGAGGGCTGGGGGGACGGGGGCCGGGGCTGCGGGGGCTGCCCGGGGTGCGGGGGGTGCCGGGGGGACCGGGGCAGCCCCGGGGCCGGGGGTACCGCGGTCTCAGCTGCCGGGGGGTGCGGGTGGGGGAGTCCTGCGGGCCGGGGCACCGGTGGGTACCGGGGGCAGGGGCTCCGGGGGCGGGGATGCTGTCAGGGGGTGCCGTGCCGGGGCTCCGGGGGCGGGGGTGCCGTCGGTGGGTACCGGTGTCCGGTGGGTACCGGGGCCCGGTGGGTTCCGGGGGCGGGGGCTCGGGGGGCGGGGGTGCTGCCGGTGGATGCCGTGCCGGGGCTCCGGGGGGCTCCGTGCGGGGCCGTGCCGGGGCTCCCGGTGCCGGCCCGGCCCGGCCCGGTGTGTGACGCGGCGGGTGCCGGTGCCGCAGGGGGACAGCGCCGAGGAGGTGACCCGGCGGGTGTGCGCCCGGAGCCCGCTGGAGCCCCCCCTGCGCAGGGCCCTGTGCCAGCGGGTGCAGGACGAGCTCAGCAAGCGCCGGGGCACCGGCTGACGCTGCCACCGCCACCCCCCGGACACTGCCACCTCCACGGGACCGGCGCCACCTCCACGGGACCGGTGCCATCCCCCCGGGGACCGGTGCCATCCCCCCGGTGTCAATAAAGGTGCTGCGAGGCTCTGGTGTCTCTCACTGCTCGGGGAAATTGAGGCACGGGGGGGCGGGGGCAGTGCCCTTCTGGGTCCCCGGGTGTCACATCCCCAGGTGTCCCCTTCAGCAGCCCCGGCCAGGGTGGCTGCGTGCAGTGGCACTGGGTGCCAGGTCCCCCAGGTCCCTCCTCAGGTGCCATTGTGTCCCCAGGGTCCCCTCTGCATCCCCCACCTCGGTGGTGGGGCCACAGCCCCCTCCTGCCCCCGCCCAGGTTGGTGGCACCTCTGGCCAAGGCAGGGTCTGCCCAGGGTGGGTCCCAGGAGTGTTTGTTGTAGGGTCTCCCCAGGGTGGGTTTATTGTGGGGGGCCCTGAATCAGGGCCTTTTTTTATTGTAGGGTCACCCCACTGCTCTGTTTTTGTAGGGTCCCCCATCAGCAAGGCACAGAGGGATTGTTATTGTAGGGTCTACCCCAAGCAGATTCTGATGTTTATTTATTGTAAGGTCTCCCCAGAGAAGGTCCAGGATCTTTTCATAGGGTCTCCCTGGAGCGAGTCCTGCTGGTTTGTTTTTGTAGGGTCTCTCCAAACAGAAGTTAGAGTCTTTATTTCCCATAGGTTTTCCCCACAGGAGGTCCAGCATGCTTGTTATTGTAGGGTCTCCCCAGAGATCATCCTGGTCCTTTGTAGGGTCTCCCTAAAGAGCTGGTGCTTATTGTAGTGTTATCCTTGAGTGGGTCTTGCTGGGCTTTTATTTGGGGTCTCTTCAAAGCAGATCTTGGAGTTTATTTATTGTAGGGTCTCCTTGAAGGTCATCCCACTGATGCAGAGTCTCCCCAAGCCAGTCCTGGTGTTTATTTACCATGGGGCCCCCCCCACTGCTCTGTCCCGGGGTCCCAGCAGTTCTGGGGGGGTGCTCGGTCCCCCCCGTGGGGTGGGGACGGTGCTGGTGGCGGTGCTGGGGGACGGCCGTGCCAGGGCCAGCGCCAGGGCCAGCCCCAGGATGAAGAGGAGGAGGAGGCCGAGGCCGAGGGCCAGCAGGCGCCAGCGGCGGTGCCGCCTGCGCTGCCGCCGCGTCACCGTCTGCGTGGTGCGGGTGAAGGCTTCGCTCTGCGGGGACAGGAGGGGTGGGGGACAGTCCCCCAGGGGCTACAGAGCAGGGGGGGCACCCATAGGAACCCCCCCAGCCCCTCTATGGCCCCCGAGTCTCCCCTCCCCAGGGTGTCCCCAGCCCCTCTGTCCCCACAATGTCCCCCAGGGCTGGAGGTCACCCCAGGGCTCTCTGTCCCTCTCCATGTTGTCCCCACAGGGCTCGATGGCCCTCGAGCCAGTCCAGCCCTGAGATTCATGTCCCCGCGGTGTCCCCAGGGCTCTGTGTTCATCCCCCAGGGCTGCAGGTCCCTGCACTCCCCCCAGGCTGGATGTTCCTCCAACAGATCCTCCCTGGGGCTTCGTGCCTCTGCGGTGTCCCCTGGGCTCTGTGTCCCCAGACTGACATGTCCCTGTAACGCCCCAATGCCCCTGCTCCCGTCCCCGCCTGTCCCGGGCTGTCCCCGCGTGTCCCGAACTGTCCCCGCGGTCCCACCGCCTGTCGCAGGTCCTGGGCTCGGCTCTGCAGCTGCTCCAGGTGCCCCTCCCGCTCCAGCGCCCGCGCCACGTTCTGTCGCATCAGCTCGGCCACCTCCTCGGCCTCGCGCTGGCACCGCGCCAGCCCTGCCTGGGGACACGGGGGGACACCGTGGGGACACCGGGGATACGGGGCATGCGGCAAAGGGAGACCGTGGGGACAAAGGGACACGGGGATAGCAGGACCGTGGGGACGAGGAGATCCCACGGGGACAGGCAGGGACACCGAGGACATGGACGTGGTCAGGAAGGGGGACTGGGGGAGCGTGGGGAACCGCGGGGCTGTGGGGACCAGGGGACATGGGGATCGTGGGGACAACAGAGACACGGGGGCCCGTGGGGAAACTGCCCCCCTGGGGACAAAGGCTGGCCACGGGACAAGGGCACCGCGGGGACACCGGCGCTGCCGGGGGGACACGGGGACCGCGGGGACAGGAAAGCGCGGGGACGTGGGCACGGGGCCACCTGAGGATGGGGACCGGGGGGACACGCGTGAGCACCGCGGGATCAGAGCACACGCGGGGACACCGGGACCGCGGGGCGCGGCGGGGGACACGCGGGGCCGGAACAGGGACACGGAAAGTCCCCCTCGGGCCACCGCGGCCGGGCCCGGTCCCTCCCTTCGCTGAGGGAGAGCCCGGAGGGCGCGGAGCGGCACCGGCACCGGCACCGGGGGATCCCGAGCCCGGCGGGCCCCGCGCCTCCGAGCCCGGCCTGCCCCCTGGGAAAGCGAAAGCAAAAGCGACGGCAGCGGTGGCCCGGGACTCACCATGGTCCCGGTACCACGGGGCGGTGTCGGTGCCGCTACCGGTGCGCCCGTTCCCGTACCCGTCCCGCCTCGGGCCCCAGCGGCCGCCCCCGACGGGAGGGACCGGGACCGCCCCCTCCCACCCTCGAGTGGCCGCAGAGCCGGGACGCTCCGGCCGGGCCCTCCGGGACGGGGCTCCCTGGGACCCCCACTCAACCCTCCCCAGCCGCCGGGCCCCCCGGGCCCCCAGAGAGCCCCCTGTCCCTACCGCCCCCCGTGCCCCCCATGTCCCCGGGACCCCCGAACGCGTGTCCTGGGACTGCCCTGCCCCCGAGGAAAGCGGCCCCACAGCCCCCCAGGTGTCCTTATCCCCAAGTCCCTGCAGACTGGGGCCACACCAGGACCGCCGTGTCCAGGTCTCTGGGCCCCCCCCATGTCCCTGGCCCTCCCCCTTCTCCCCCCCACCGCCTCCACGGGTGGCAGTGCCACTACAGTGTCCTTTGTCCCTCGGTGCCTGGCACAGCCCCCGGCGCCCTGGCACGGCACCCTCCCCGCGCCTGTGTCCCCACACGTGTCACCCTGGGGTCCCCACACAGACACCCCCATCCCTGGGGCCTGGCCCCCACCGTGTCCTCCCACGTCCCCACGCACACTCCTGTGTCCCTGTGCCTGTCCCCTCTGTGTCCCCACGCCTGTGTCCCCCCGTGCCCATCTCAGCATGTCCATCTGTCCCCCCAGCACACACACACACACAAAAGTCTCGCTGGTTCTTCCCCCCAGCTGTATTTGGGTGTCTCTGTGGGGATGGGCTCTAGGTGGGGATGGTGCCAGTGGCCAGGAGGATGATGAGGATGAGGACAATGACGCCCACGAGGCCGAGGATGATGAGCAGCTTCACGTTCTTCCACCAGTAGCGCCGGGCCATCTTCTGGGACGTTGTGCGGAAGTGCTCTGACTGCAGGGACAGCGCTCAGGGACCTGGGGACATCCCTGCCACCCCAGGGACAGCCCCACACCCTGGGGACAGCCCCCACACCCTGGGGACTGCCCCCACACCCCAGGGACAGCCCCCACACCCTGGGGACTGCCCCCACACCCTGGGGACTGCCCACTTCCACTCAGGACATGCAGCTGCCACCCCAAAGATGGGGACCCCGTGCCACCCTGGAGAACCCAAATGCCATGCAAGGGACAGCCCGTGCCTCCTGGGAACACCTGTGTCACCTGGGGACCCCAACTGCTACCACGGGGACATCGGCTGAGACCCTGAGGACAGCCCTGCCACACTGGGAACCCCAATGGCCACCCTGGAGACAATCCTGCCCACCCTGGGGACACCAGCTGCAACCATGGAGACCCCCACGGACGTCCTAGGGACATCCCCTGCCACCCAAGGGTCCCATTCCATCCCACTGGGTACCTGCAGTCCCCTTAGGGACCCTCTTCTCCCTTGGGGATCCTGTGTTCCTTGACCTGGTTCCAGCCCCCACCCAGGGGACCCAGTGCCACCCCAGGAGCCCCGCACCACCCTGGGGGCTTTGGGGCCACCTCAGAGATACCGTGCCACCTTAGGGACCTCGGGTCACCTTCAGGGAGCTTTGTGCCCACCCTGGTGACCCCATGCTCCATGTGGGAACCCCGTGCCCACCCTGGGGACCCGTGCCCCCCTCACCGTGGCCTCCAGGTCCTGGCTCTTACTGTGCAGCTGCTCCAGGTTCTCCCCCCGTGCCAGGATCCGCTCCACGTTCTGTGTCATGATGGTGGTGACCCCCTGCACCTCCCGCTGCAGCGCCTGCACGCGCCCGGCGCCATCTGTCACGACATTGGCCGGGACCCCGCCCGGGACCCCCGCCTGCAGCACAGGGCAGAGGTCAGGGGGACACCTGCAGCACCCACCGTGTCTCCTGGACACTCCTACAACACCCCTGAACACCCCACAGCACCCTGCAGGCATCCCATGTCAGATACCCTGGGGCACCCCCAGCACCTTCAACGCACCCTGGGCACCCTACAGACACCCCAGGCACCCCAAGGGACCCCACCAAGCCCACCATGGGCACCCATGGGCGCCCCATCCACACCCCCTAGCCCATACCCACCCGACAGGCACCCCAGAGGTGCCCCCACAAGGCACCCCACGCCCACCCCAAGCACTGCACAGACACCTCCCCAGGCACCCTGTGGGTGTCCCGGACACCCCCCACATCCCACAGCACCGCCTGGCACCCGGCCCCCCCATACACACCCCGGATAGCCCAGAAGAACCCGGTGAGCACCCTACGGGCACCCCATGGCACGCTGGGCACTTCCTCAAGCACTCGCTGGGCACCCCAGACCCCCACACATGGGCTGGAGCCCCCCAAGGGACCCTCAAAGCACCCTACGGGCGCCCCTCACCCCCTGTGGACACCCCTTGGCACCCCACAGACACCCACGAACGCCCCGGCCGCTTCCCCACGGACACCCCCGGAGCCGCCGCACATCCCGGCGCCCCCGCACCCCTCCCCGCTGCCCCCCGCACCCCTCTCCGGTGCCCCCCGCACCACCCTCCGCTGCCCCCCGTGCCCCCTCCCCGGTGCCCCTGCCGCACCATGGTCCGCTCGGCCCCGCTCGGCTCCGCTCCCGCGGCAGCCCCGGACCCGCCCCGTCTGCCCGGGGCTTCCGGGAGCGGCGGCACCGCCGGGCGGGGGGCGGGCTGGGGGCGGGCCGGGGCTGCTGCGGGCTCTGGGCGGGGGGGTGCCGGCCTGGGGGCGGGCCGGGGGCGCGGCGGGCCGGGGTCACGATGGGCCGGGGTCACGGTGGGGCCGGGGTCACGATGGGCCGGGGTCACGGTGGGGCCGGGGTCAGGCGGGCCGGGGTCACGATGGGCCGGGGTCACGGTGGGCAGGGGTCACGGTGGGATCGGGGTCACGGCGGGGCCGGGGTCACGATGGGCCGGGGTCACGGTGGGGCCGGGGTCACGGTGGGCCGGGGTCACGGTGGGGCCGGGGTCACGGTGGGATCGGGGTCACGGTGGGCCGGGGTCACGGGGGTTGGGCTCTGGGGGCCGGGGGGGCCTGGAAGGGGCCGGGGGTCGCGGGGGCGGGGCCTGATGGGAGAAGGGGCGGGACTTGACGGGGTGTGGTCCAATATCTCCGCCCCCTCACATATGATTGGCTGTCGCGGCCGTCACGTGCGCTAGGGGGCGGGGCGGGGCGGGCCCGGGGCGATGGCGGCGGCGGCGGGGGCGGGTACGGAGCGCTCGGGGCGGGGGGCGCGGGACCCCCGGGACCCCGCTGACCCCTGACCTCTGACCCCCGGCAGGTCCGGCGCGGCGGAGGCGGCCGGAGCGGGGGGAGGCGGCGGGGTCTCCCCCGAACCCCTCCGGCTCCCCCAAGTCCCCCGGTGGCGGCCCCGGGCTGGCGCGGCGGCTGCTGGGCTTCGAGCTGCGGGACCTGCGGCGATGGCACCGCTTCGTCCGCCTGCTGCACCGCCCGCAGGACCCCGCGGCGCTCGGAGCCTTCCGCGCAGCCTTCGGTCAGCGGGGCCGCGGCTCCGGGGGCGCCGGAGGGGTTTCGAGGGGCAGGGAGAGCGGGCCGGGGCCACCGGTGGGACAGAAAGAGCAGGGGCCGGGGGAGACCGGGGGCTCTCAGCGTACCGGGAACCCGCGGGCTGGGAGGGTTCGGGACGATTCCGTGCGGGGAGAAGGAGATCGTGGGCTCGGGGAGGGAGGGGAGACAGAGGGGCTTCGGGAGGGGAAAGGGGGTAACAGAGGCAATGGGGGCTGAGGGCTGGAGGGGCTCTGGGAGAGCTCCTTGAGGACTCTGGGGGACAGGGAGGCTGTGGGGGCTCAGGGGATCCAGGCGTTTAGGGGGCACCGGGACTTTGGGAGGGCTTCAGGGCCTTGGGGAGAGGGGCTGAGATCCGGGGAATCTCCCAAATCCGAGGGGGCCCGGCAATGTCCAGCCGTGACACGTCAGCACCGGAGGAAAGGTTGGGCAATGGCCGGGGGGCGTGGAGGGGTCAGTGCCCGCCCGGCCAGCCAGGGCTCCCCGGGGCGGGGTGGGAGGAACACGGCTGCTGACCGAGGGACCCTGGGTCCCCCCTTCATCCCCCGCAGGACTCCTGATGGCCCTGGATGTGCCCCAGGAGCGGGGCCTGGGGCACCTGGACCAGCGGTACCTGGACGGGCTGGAGGTGTGTCGCTTCCCGCTGCTGCCCTTCCTGCAGCCCCTGCCCCTGGACTGGATGTACCTGCTCTACACCATCATGTTCCTGGGTACGGCCAGGGATGGGGCCAGGGAGGAAGGGGACAGGCAGGGGGTGGCACTGGGGCAGGAGTGGGGCTGCCGTGTGGGCAGGAATCACAGCTGGGGACTGGCACTGGGCTGGGAGCGGGCACTGGGACTGGAGGGGGAGATGAAGAGAGGCTGGGGACAGGCACCAGGAGGGGACAGGGGAGACACCAGGGGTCCTGTGCCCACAGGAGCCGTGGGCATCATGCTGGGCTGCTGCTACCGGCTGAGCTGCGTTGCGTTCCTGTGCCCGTACTGGTACCTGCTGCTGCTGGACAAAACCTCCTGGAACAACCACTCCTACCTCTACGGGCTGCTGGGCTTCCAGCTGGCACTGCTGGGCGCCGACCGCTACGGGTGGGCACCTGGGGGGGCTGCAGGGACCCCCAGAGCAAAGAGGGGGGGACACAGGGGGACGTGGGTGGCTCTGGGGATCCCAGGCTCTGGAGCTCTGCAAGGCAGCAGGGGCAGCAGGGTGGTGACATGGAGCTGCGTTTCCCATGGGGTGGCAGCTTTTGGGGCCCCTTGTGGCATCAGGGTCCCAGTGGGGTGACCCAGACCCCAAGGTCCCCATGGCACAGCTCCTCAGGCCCCCATGACATTGGGTCCCTGTGGGGTGGCACAAGTCCTGGCAGCCCCTGTGGCTCTGGTGTCTCTAGGGGGTGGTACCGGTGCTGGGGACCCCTGTGGCACTGGGGCACCTGTGGGTGGCAGAGGTTTTGGGGCCCCCTGGGGTGGCATAGGCCATGGTGTCCCCAGCAGGTGGCACAGGTCCTGGAGCCCCCGTGGTGCTGTGTCCCCAGGAGACATCCCTGTGGCACTGTGTACCCAGCTGGTGTCACCCCTGGCACTCTGTCGCCATTGTGCCCCATTGTGTCGGGCAGTGACACGTGTCCCCAGGGCCCTGGTGACAGTGGCCTTGTCCCCCCTGTGTCCCTGCAGCTCCGTGGACGGGCTCTTCCGTCCCCAGAAGCGGAACGCGCACGTCCCGCTGTGGAACTACGCCCTGCTGCGAGCCCAGGTGGGTGCTCCTGCCCCCGGAGCCCCCGGAGCCCCCGGAGCCCCCCAGGTCAGAGCCTCTGACCCTGCCCCCCCAGGTGTTCATCGTGTACTTCATCGCCGGGCTGAAGAAGCTGGACGCCGACTGGGTCGGGGGCTTCTCCATGGGGACCCTGGCCCGGCACTGGCTCTTTGCTCCCTTCAGGTCAGGGGGTGGGTGAGGGTGAGGAGGGGGACAGCAGAGTGCTGGGGACGGGGTGAGGCGGGTGAGGGGCAGTTTGGGGTGAGGATGAGGAGGGTGAATGGGGGTTGATGAGCGTGCAGTGGAATTGAGGGGTCCAAGCTGAGGATGAGGAGGGGGTGATGAGGAGGGAGTGATAGGAATGGGACACAGTGAGGAGGGTGAGGGGGATGATAGGGGAGGGGATGAGGATGAATGTGGGGCTGTGATGGGATTGTAAGTGGATGAGGAAGGTTGTGGGGTTGGAGGATAAGGTTAAGGAGGTCTGGTAGGGGGGATGGGATGAGGAAGAGTACAGAGGGTTGGGTAGGGGTTGAGGATGAGTCATGTGACAGACAGGAGGAGGAAGGTGAGGGAGATGATGGACGGGGCTGAGGAGGGGCAGGCTGAGGCTGAGCACAGCGCTGGGCTGAGGCCGATGCCAAGGAAGGCTCCGTGGCCAGGCTGGTGCTGTCTGAGGAGATGACCAGCCGGCTGGTGGTGCACGGGGGTGGGCTGGTGCTCGACCTCTCTGCTGGCTTCTTGCTCTTCTTCGACGCCACGCGGAGCCTGGCCCTCGTCTTCGTCACCTATTTCCACTGCATGAACTCCCAGCTTTTCAGCATCGGTGAGAGGGGACATGGCACCCCCAGAGCATCTCCAACCTGGGCATGGGACCCCTGGGTACCCCCAAACACCCCCAACCAGGGCAAGCTCCCCACTCCATGGCCCCCAAAACCCCTCACCCAATCCTTATCAGGGGGGCCCAGACACCCTAAAACATCGTGGCCCTGTGCAGGGACCCCCCCCCAATCCCAGACAGGGGCACCCCCCACCCCCGGGTGCAGAGGGGTTCCCTAAGTGTCCTCACCCCAGGCATGTTCTCCTACACCATGCTGGCCACCAACGGGCTCTTCTGCCGCCCCGAGTGGCCACGGGGGCTCCTGGCCCGTTGCCCCCCCTGGCTGCAGGGGTGGCTGCCCAGCACAAAGCCCCCCCAGCCCAGCCCCGACTGCCACTACGGGGGCCGAGGGGCACAGGGCAGCATCCGGCCTCGCCAGCACTTGGCCGCAGCCTTCACCATCCTCTACGTGCTGGAGCAGCTCTTCCTGCCCTACTCCCACTTCATCACCCAGGTGGGCATAAGGGAGAGGGACTGGGGAGATGGTTTGGGGACAAAGGGGTGCTCTGAGAAAAATAAGAAAGAGTTTGGGAGACACAGGGAGGGGATTGGGGGATGTGGAGGGCATTTGGGGACACACGTAGGGGGCAATTAATGGGGTGGGGGAGCATTTAGGGTGGTAAAAGGGGGCTGGTGATAGGTATGGGGGTCCCTGTCCCCTCCTTGTCCCCTGGGCTGGGGGCACCCCTGTGCTCTGTGACCTCCCAGTGTCTCCCCAGGGCTACAACAACTGGACCAATGGGCTGTACGGCTACTCCTGGGACATGATGGTCCACTCCCGCTTCCACCAGCACGTCAAAATCACCTACAGGGACGGGCTCACCGGGGAAGTGGGGTACCTGAAACCAGGGGTGAGTGAGCCCTGGGGCCACCTGAGGCTGCTGTGAGCGGGGCCCAGGGATGCAGAACGATGTGGGGGCTCTGATCAGTTTAGATAAATTCAGTGGTTTGAGCCAGCAACCCCCTGGGCCTCATTTCCCCAATCCCTCATTTTCTCACCACGCCTCAGTTTTCCCCTGGTGACCCTGCCACGGGCCTCAGTTTCCTTCATTCCTCATTTCCCCCTGTGCCTCCATTTCTCCCCATGCTTGCCCATCACCTCCCACTCACGGAACAACCCCCATGCGTCATTTTTCCCTCATCCTCATTTTCCCCCATCGCTCATCGTGGCCCCCGTGCCTCAGTTTCCCCGTGCCTCAGTTTCCCCGTGCCTCAGTTTCCCCGCTGTCCCCGCAGGCCTTCACGCAGAGCCGGCGCTGGCGGGACCACGCTGACATGCTCAAGCAGTACTCGGCCTGCCTGAGCCGCCTCCTGCCGCGCTACAACGTCAGCCAGCCCCAGATCTACTTCGACGTCTGGGTGTCCATCAACGAGCGCTTCCAGCAGAGGTGCCATGGGGGACGGGGGCCTTGGGGGGACAGGGGCCATGGGGGTCTGGGGTGGGACCTGTGGGCCCGCAGCTGTGGCTGCTGCTGCTGCTGGGGCTTTCAGCTGAGGTCAGGGAGGCCGTGGTTTGAGGGGACACAGGGACATGCTGGTGGCTTGTCCTCACAGGCTGGTGGACCCACAGCTGAACCCGCTGTGGACTCTGTGTGGTTCCCCGTGCTATGGGCACCATCGCTTCCAGCAGGGATTTGGGGGCACGCACAGCACTTGGGGGTGCTGCAGGGCCTTGACACCTTGTCCCCTCAGACTTGTGGACCCCCGGGTGGACCTGGTCCGTGCCCCATGGTCCCCATGGAGCCCCACGCCGTGGCTGCTCCCGCTCCTTGTGGATCTCTCTCCGTGGCGCCAGCGGCTGCAGGAGTTGGAAGCGCAGCTGGACGGACACACGGACGCTGTGTTCATCGCAGACTTCCCCGGTGCGGCCGGGGGCTCCTGGGGGTGGAGTACGGGGCTTACAGGGCGTGGAGAGGGGTCAGTGCTGGGTACAGGAACAGAGGGTCCCAGGGTTGGGTACGGGGCATGGGGGACTCCTGAGGTTGAGGGGGCATTTTGTGGTACAGGCGGGTCCCTGCAGTCAGTGGGAGGGGTGGAGCAGAGGATATGGGGGGCACCTGAGGGCTTGGAGAGATGTGGTGCAGGACACAGGGGGATCTCGGGGGTTTGGGCTGGGGGGACAGAGCCAGCTGTGTTCCAGGCCTGCACCTGGAGAACTTTGTCAGTGAAGACCTGGGGAACACAAGCCTGCGGGTGCTGCGGGGGCAGGTGCTGGTGGAGCTGGTGGAGCAGCAGCAGAACCACTCGCTGCAGGAGGGTGAGGGGATGCAGGTGAGGCTCGGAGGGACCCCGGGGGGCTTGGGGCTGTCTGGGGGTGCTGACACTCCTGCTCCCCCAGCTGCCAGCGGGGCAGTACCACAAGGTGCACACGGTGTCCCCCGAGCCCTCGTGCTACATGTACCTGTACGTGAACACCACGGCGCTGCAGCTGGAGCGGAACCTGACGCGGCTGCGGGAGCTGCGGGAGCGCGTGCGCAACGGCACCGGTGAGGGCGGGGAGGGGAGCCCCAAATGCCACGCACCCCATCCCTGGAGACCCCAGAACCCCTGACACCTCACACCTGGGAATCTCAAAATGTGTGACATCTTGCTTCCTGGGACCCCAAAATCCCCATCATCTCATCTTCTGGGTAGCACTGGGGGACCCCAAAAGCTCCATCACCTCAGCCCCTGGTGAGCTGAGGTGATCGTGGGAGACCCCAGTCACTGTCACTGGGTGGGGGGTACAGCAGGGGACCCAAATTCCAGTCGCTTCATTCTCTGATGAGCAATAGGATGGGAGGACAAGGACGCTCAGTCCCTGTCACTTGAGCGGGGAGATCATGGCAACACCCCCAGTTCCCATCACCAGAGTGTGGGGATCATGGGGACCCCAAAACCCCCATCACCCTCACATCCCCCAGAGCAATCCCCGCTGCCCCCCGAGCTGCGTCCCATCCTGGGGGAGCCGCCGCCCGCGGGGGTCCCGCTGGACCCGCTGGTGTCGCTGTTCCTGCGGCGGGAGCAGCGCGAGCAGCGGCGCGAGCGCGACTCCAGCCTGGCCCAGCGCCTGCGGCGCTTCCTCCGCAGGAAGTTCTTCCTCTTCCGCCGCAGGTCAGCCCCTTTGTCCCCTTTGTCCCCTCACCCCCGCCGCCCCCCGTGCCCCGTGCCCACCCCCCTGTCCCCGCAGTGCCCTGATGACGCTGATCGCGCTGCGGAACCTGGCGCTGGGCCGCCCGGCCCCGGAGCGCCTGGCACAGGAGGTGACTTTCGCCAACTGGCGCGGGGAGGAGGAGGCTTGGCCCGAGACCAACGGGGGGACCCAGAGGGGCCCTGAGCTCTGAACGCCCTGAATAAATGCCATTTTTAATCCAGAAATGCTCCCGTGCCTCAGTTTCCCCGTGCCCCAGATTCTCCCAGTAAACAGCCCCCCCACCCTGTACTGTACCCATTTCCCTCCATCCCGCTTTCCCTCCCACCCCTCAGCTCCCCCTGTGCCCCCACAGCTCCCCAGCCACGTTCCCTTCCTGGTTCATCCATCCAAGTCTCCCCTGTACCCCACTTCCCCCTCACACCTCGTTTTCCCCCATATCCCAATTGCAATATTGGTTTCCCCATGCTTCAGTATTTCCCCAAACCCCAACCTCCCCCATTCCTATTGCCCCAATACTCATTCCTGCCTTGTACTGCAGCTCCCCCATCTCAGTGCCTGAGTTTCCCCAGTACCTGTTCTCTCACACTTTCTTCCCTATCTACTTCCCCATATCCCTTGTACCCCAGTTTCTCCATCTCCCGGTGCCTCAGTTTCCAAAATCCTTCAGCTGCTCCCTGTGCCCGTTTCCCCCACACACTCAAGGTGGCTCCATCTAACCCATCACTTTTATTGAGATTCTTTTCTTTTTGAACTCATTTTTGGATTCAGTGGATCAAAACATTTGGACGAAACCTCCCGAAAATAGTAAAATCAGGAAAAAAAAAAAAAATAAATCCTCAAGGGCAGGAGAAAGCCCCCCCTGCCCCTCCCCAAGGCACTCTGGGGGCCGGAGCCCGGGCGGGCAGTAAACAAGCCGGCTTCTCTGTACCACACCGGCCACCAGCGCCACGCCCAGGGCACCCCCGGCGCTCCAACAAACCCAATCCTCCCCTGTCTCACCCCAAACTGCTGGGGCTGGGGAGAGGGCAGGGGGAGGGGAAGGGGGGGCTTTCAGGGATCAGGAGCTGCCGGCTGAGCGCGGGGACTTCTCTGTACTCACGCCCCCGCCTCGGCGCACAATAAATACACCAAACCTTCAAGTATCAAGCGCCAAATGCCCCCCCTTTCCCCTCAAAATCTGGACAAAACTGGGGGGTGGAGGGGTTGTGCAGCTGGGGAGTCACTTCAGCTTTTGGATTAAAACCCCAAAAAAACAAAAGAATGTAAAATGTTTTCCTCTGGTACCGAACCCTCGGGGGGGTTGGGGGTCAGTTTTAGCATGTCCCCCCCCCAAAATGTGCATTTTTGGAAAAAAAAGAAAAAAAGAGGTTAAAAATGAGGGTTAAGAACCAAACCCAGCACCAGCAAGGTCCCAAGGGTGTGGGGAGGTGGAATGGGAAGTGTCTTCCCCACCAGTGGGACTGGGGAAGCCAAAGTGAGTATCCTCCTTGTGGAATGAGGACCGTAGGGGGGACACACAGGGAGCAAGAATGAGGGGCTTGTGCGTCCCCCCTCTGGAGTAGGATGGTGGGGACAGTGGGAGCCAAAATGGGGGGTCCCCCTGCTGTAGTGGAATTTGGGGCCAAGGGGGGATGGGGAGTGATAAGATGGGGTATCCCCCCCCAGAGCAGGACTGCTGGGACCCAAAATGGGGTGGCCCTTGCCACAGTGGGACTGTGGGGGCATGGAGGAGGGTGAGAGGGCACTTGGGCCTTTTTTCTCCATTTCATAGCTTGGAGTGAAGATAGATTTGTTAATAACCATCCAGAGGGATTTGGGAGGACACGGGGGGGGCTCCAGGAGAGGCACGTGGTCCCCACACAACCAAAACGATGGTGAGAGACAATGGCGTGGCCAGGGAGCCTGGGGGGGGCGGGTGGGAGCTCTTTCCCCCAGAGCCCACGGGCTTCTCTGTAACCTACGCCCGCGGGAGTGGGGGGAAAAGCCCTAACAATGCTCTTTTCTCCTCAGTATTTTAGTTTTTTGGGCACTTCCCAAGGGAAACTGTCCCTACCAAAGTGGCCATAGGCTGCAGTCCTCTGATAGAGGGGCTTCTTCAGATCCAGATCCCTGGAATACACAATTCCCGACTCAGTGAGGCGGCCCTGGGCTCCTCTCTTCGCCCCTTCCCTGCCTGGCCGGGGGTTCCGCGGTGGCGCCTCCACCTCCTCCCCACCCCGCGGGGCAGTTGGAGCTTCCCCGGCCGCTCCCCCCGAACCGGCCGGGCGCTCCCGGCGCCGGGGAAGCTCCAAGCGCTCGGCTCCGGCGGGTACTCACCCCGTCCGCGCCCCGGGCGCGCCTTCTCCGTCCGGCCGAGCGGCTCCGCGCCGGGTCCAGGCGCCAGGCGGTCCCCGGGCTGCTCCGGGAGGGACCCCGCCCGCCCCGCCCCCCGGCACAGACCCCCGCGCCCATTACCTGACGATGACCCCAGGCCGCAGGTCAAAGTTCTTCTTGACGATCTCCAGCAGCTCCCGCTCGCTCTTCTGGGAGGTGCCATAGTGGAAGATGGAGATGGACAAGGGGTGGGAGACCCCAATGGCATAGGAGACCTGGGGGGGGGAGGCAGGGCTGTGGGTGAGACCGGAGCCCCAAGAGCCTGGGGAGAGGGACCCCAGCACCCACCGGGCCCAGCCTCAGCCCACAGCAGCACCCACCTGGACCAGCACCCTGCGGCACAGCCCAGCCTTCACCAGGGACTTGGCCACCCAGCGCGCGGCGTAGGCGGCCGAGCGATCCACCTTGGTGTAGTCCTTGCCCGAGAAGGCGCCGCCGCCGTGCGCGCCCCAGCCCCCGTAGGTGTCCACGATGATCTTGCGGCCTGTCAGCCCTGCGTCACCCTGTTGGGGACAGCAGCGTCACAACCCCGTCCACATTGTCACCATGCTACCACTGCCACCACCATACCGTGCTGTGACCACTGTCATGTTATCACTGCCACCATAACCGCAGCCTCTCTGCCACCTCTGTGCCACTCTCACCACCATGCTGCCACCACAAACCATCGTAACTGCCACCGTTGTGCCACCGTTACCACGTCAGCATTGTCACCAGCCCTCAGCACTGCACCACCACCGTGACATCACTGCCACCATCATGCCACCACAACTGTCATCACCACTACCGACCCACCACCAGTGTCACTGCTGCCCCCACAGTGCCCTCGGCTGCACCTGGGGCCCGCCGATGACGAAGCGGCCGCTGGGCTGCAGGTGGTAGATGGTGTCATCGTCCAGGTACTTGGGAGGCACCACGGCCTTGATGACCTTCTCCTTGAGCGCATCGCGCATCTCATCCAGACACACGTCCTCGTCGTGCTGCACTGAGATCACAATGGTGTGCACCCGGATGGGGATCACCGCCCCGCGGTCCTGCATGTACTGCACTGTCACCTGCCAGGGGACACCAGTCAGAGGCCAGGCGGGGGAACCAGGGGCTCCTGAGGGCTTTGTGGACCCCCGGGTGCCTCACCTGGGTCTTGGAGTCGGGGCGCAGCCAGGGCAGGGCTCCACTGCGGCGCAGCTCGGCCAGCTTGGCGTTGAGCTTGTGTGCCAGGACGATGGTGAGGGGCATGCACTCCTCCGTCTCGTCCGTGGCGTAGCCGAACATCAGCCCCTGCGGCACGGAGATAAGGGGGTCACGCCCAACCTTCGGGCACACCGCAGGGACCCCACGGCCCCGGGGCTCACCTGGTCACCGGCGCCAATGTCCTCCTCGCTGCGGTCCAGGTGCACGCCCTGGGCGATGTCGGGGGACTGCTGCTCCAGGGCCACCAGCACATTGCACGTCTTGTAGTCAAAGCCTGGGGAGACAAAGGGGGCTCTGGTGAGCCCAGCGCCAGCCCCGCGCTGTCCCCGAGGCAGCGGCCGCCCGGGACGCACCTTTGGAGGAGTCGTCGTAGCCGATGTGCCGGATGGTGTCCCGGACCACCCTCTGGTAGTCCACGTTGGCCCGGGAGGTGATCTCCCCCGCCAGCAGGATCATCCCGGTTTTGGCAACGGTCTCTGCGGAGACAAGGGTGACGTCAGCACCGTGTCACCTCTACGTCACCCAACTGCTGTCCCCCGGTGCCCTTACTCACCACACGCCACCTTGGCATCGGGGTCCTGCTTGAGGTGGGCATCCAGGACAGCATCACTGATCTGGTCACAGATTTTATCTGGGGACATGGAGAGCAGGAGGCGTCATGGTGGCGTGGGACAGCCCAACAAGGCACAGCCCTTCCTTCCGGAGCCTCCAGCACAGGGATCGGAGCCCCATAATCCAGGAGCCCCCTAGGGTGCACACAGCCCTTGCCTTGTCCCCAGGCTGGAATTCCAGGCATGTCCCAGTTAAGCTCCAGCTCTAACTAAGGCTGAGCCCTGTGGCACGACTGAGGGGATCAGAGCCGTATCCCAGCTTCCCAAATTCACAGCACGCCAGCTTCCAGCAGCTCTGCCTCCAGCCAAAGCTGCTCCAGCCACACCTCACTAGACAGCCAGCTCCCTCCTGCTCCCCGGGTGTTTTGTATCTGTGTGTGGGGGGGTGCAGGGCATCCTAAAGGCCACCCGTACTCCCAGGACTGCAGGTGTCCTTGGCAGCGACCTTCCGGGCGGGATCTGGGCGAGGACAAGGCAGCGCCCAGCTGGGGTGAGGGGAGGAACCCCCGGATGCTTTTTGGTGGGAAAGAGTGAGGAAATGGACCTCACAGCCTCCTCCCTCAGGCAGTCGGGGGAGCCCCAGAGCAGCTGTGGGTTGTGCCAACGGCTTGTGGGTGCTTGAGCCCGAAGGAGCAGAGCTGTGGGGGACTGTGGGGCCCGAGTGGGATCCAGAGCTGACGGGAACCCAGAAGGTGCTGGGTGTGCCCTGAGAGTGGGTGCCGGAGCGGCCAGAGCTGAGGGGGTTTGCCCAGGCAGCGGGCACTGGGCGTTGGCAGCTGCTGCCGAAGATTAATGGTCATGTGCCCCAAACCGGCGAGGACAAAGACCGGGAGAGACCGGCACCGGCAGGTATCGATATGGGTGTGCTCCAACCACCGCTCGGGAGAAGTGTAACCTCCCAGCTGCGGCAGGAGAGCGCGTCTGGGGAGACCCACGAGACATCACCAGCCTGGCGACATCGGCGGCACCGTCGGAGGGCGTGGGGTGGGCTGAGCAAGACACTGGGGCCGGGGGCGGGGGGTGTGTGCGGGGGTCGCCAGGCCTCTCTCACCCCCGGTATCGCAGGGAGGGAGCCCACGGCGGGGGTCCCGTGGGGTGCGGGGGCACCGGGAGCCGCTTAGTCACGGCTGAGTCACGGCGGCACCGGCCCCCCCCCCCCCCCCGCCCGCCCCACCGTCACCCCCGTGCCCGCCCCACGCGGGCAGCACGTGCGCGACGGGCCCGCAATGCGGCGAGCGCGCGCCCCCCTCACACTGCGCGCGCGCCCGCCCGCGTCACCGCCCCCCCCACGCCCCCGGCCCACCCTCATCGCCTCCGTCCTCATCCTCACTTCCTTCATCTTCATCCTCACCATCCTCCTCCTCCCCCCCACGCCGGGCCGCGCCTGCGCGATCGCCGCCCCGCCCAGCCCCGCTCGGCCCGCACCTGGGTGCCCCTCGCCAACGGATTCGGAGGTGAAGAGGAAGGTGCCCTCCTCGATGAACACCTCGTGGAAACCGTTCAGTTGCCCGTTCATGGCGGTGCGATGGGCGGCGACAGGCGGAAGGGGAAAGCACGAGAAGAACAAAATCAGATCACCGCAGCGATGGACTGAACGCGGCCCCTACCTCACCGCCTCTAGTTATAGCCTCCTCGCTCCGCCCCGCTGCTGCACCCAGCCAATGGCGAGCGTAATACGCGCCACGGGGGCGGGGGACGAGAACCACTGCAGTCGAGCAGGGGGAATACGTTACGTAACACGGAGTTCGGGCTACATCTCCAGGACAGCCCGTAGCAGCCCGCTGCTAGCCGAGCACTCACCGGAGTTAAACCGCCGACCAGGCTATTTTATCTGCCCCACAAGGCGCAAAGTTGCGGACGGGCACTGATGCCCACGCCGTACTCCCCCATGATGGCCGCATGGTGTCTCCCGCGCGGCCCGGCAGCTCGAGGCGCGCGGCGGTGTGCGCATGCGCATTCGATGTAGTCGCTGAGCGCATGCGCAATACAAGGCCCGCGGGCAGCGAGGACGGCCCCGCCCCCCCGCCGCCATCTTGCGCAGACCGGCGTCGCCATTGTGCGACCTCGGGCCCGCCGGGACCGACCCCCGGCACGGCCCCACCCTGGACCCTGCCCCCGGTGGCAATCGGTCCCGCGGCTAACCCCAGGCGCTGAGGCCCGGCGAGGCGGGTCTGAGCCCAGGCACAACCCTAATGGTGCCCTAGGCCGTTGGGGCCACTTGACGCCTGATGCAACCGGCGTCCGGTGTTGCCAGTGCAGGAGCCGCCCCTGCTCCGGCTCCCCCCGCCACCGCCTCCGGGTCCGGCTCAGAGCACCCCCGTATCCAGCTACTACACAGAGGGCTCGGTGGGAGCTTCGGCAGGACCCCTTTGGCCAGGACAGAGTGACCCCCAGGCCTGACAGACCCTTACAAGCACAGACAGACAGACAGACACCCCGGAGGGATGGAGATCGGCACCCACACAGCCAGACCTGACAAACAGCCAGACTCCCACCACCCATTTGCTGCGGGCCTCCTGACCACTGCTACCGCCAGCCCTCGGACAGACGGACACCCCGACGGGCGGGACAGACACAAACATTCCCGTGTCCAGGCCAGGACAGACGGACACCTCCACGCCTGGGACAGACACAAACATTCCCGTGTCCAGGCCAGGACAGACGGACACCTCCACGGGCGGGACAGACACAAACATTCCCGTGTCCAGGCCAGGACAGACGGACACCTCCACGCCTGGGACAGACCCGGCCATGTGCTCCCGGGAGGCGGGGCCTCGGAACAAGCTCCACCCACCCAACATTTGCATAGTGGGCGGTGCTTGTCCCTCCCCGTGTCTTTGCATAGGGGGGTGTTTGTACCGGGCACCCCAGGCCCCTCTGCCCGGTACCGGTACCGGCGGGTTCCGACCGCCCCCCGAAGCCCCCTCCTGCACCACCACCACTGGAAACGGTCTGGTTTTTTGTAAAAAATGGTTTATGGGTTCCATTTTTGTATAAAACATGGGGGCAGCCAAGCCACTCACCCACCCCCGGCTGCCACCCCACAGCCTGCGGTGTGTCCTACTCAGAATCTAAACCCATCCCAATGTTTCCTCTACAGTCAATCCGCTATGCTCTTCCTTTGAACTATTCCTTAAAAAAAAATTCCTCGTATCCCCGAGATGTTCCTGTGCCCAGGTACAGTACGATGACAGGGGGATCCGGTGCCACGCTCTCTCTATGCCGTCTTCTGCTGTCCCTTCTTTCCAATCAGGGACTTGTGGATGTGGGGAATGACACCTGCAGAGAGGAGGGGAGAAATCCCATCAAGCCATTTGCAGAATTCCCAAGAAACTCCGAAAAGTCCTCAATTCCCCATTTTGTGAAAACCCAGAGCCAATGTCGAGTGCGAATCCAGGAAAGCAGCGAGCCCACACATTCATGCCAACTGCCAAAGCCCCATTTGCTGTCCCGCATTTATTTCCCCTCGCTACCATCCCCGGGCAAGGATGGGGCCAGGGGAAGGACGCCTACCTCCACCAGCGATGGTGGCTTTGATCAGGGAGTCCAACTCCTCATCCCCGCGGATGGCCAGCTGCAGGTGCCGGGGCGTGATCCGCTTGACTTTGAGATCCTTGGAGGCGTTCCCAGCCAGCTCCAGCACCTGCGGGACACCAGGGGGAGGTGGGAATGCCAGAGAGGGCAGGGGGGCTGGGGCTGGGGAAGGGGGTCCTACCTCAGCGGTCAGGTACTCCAGGATGGCGGCGCTGTAGACGGCCGCCGTGGCCCCCACGCGCCCGTGGCTGGTGGTCCGAGTCTTCAGGTGCCTGTGGATGCGGCCCACTGGGAACTGGGGGGGCAATTAACAACCTCATTAACACCTGCAGCCCCCCCCCGCCCCCAGTGTGCGTATTTACACCCGACACTGCTGATTTAGGCTGTGGCTTCCAGGAGCAACTCTCCAAACAGAGGGCTTAATTAGCACTATCCAATTTACTTATTACTAATTAATATATAATACTAATATATGTTACAATAATACATTATATTATATAATATACTTTAATATATCTACTTTAATGTATATATAATATACATTATATATAATATATATAATATATTATATAATAATACAATATATTATGTATATTGGTATCAATTTTTTAAAGTGTAGTCATAGCTTGTATAGCATCAAATAACTGTATTTTAATTATTATAATTGTTAATTAGGAAATAGAAGTAATTAATCTCCCAATTAATCCTCCCATCCTCTCTGTCCCACCTGACGGCAAATCCCCTCTGCCAGCTCAGGTCTCCTCCTAAGCCTCCAAAAGCCCAAATGCTCAGCTCTGACCCCAGAGCAGAGGCCTTGGGGCCCCCCAGGTGCCCACACTCCGTTCCCTGTGCCGTACCTGCAGCCCGGCTCTCTGGGAGCGGGACACAGCCTTGGCCTTGGCCTTGCCGCTGTCCTTGCCCGCCTTGCCGCCAGCCTGGGGGAGAAAGGGGCCTGTTAATTAATCTAATTAATCTCCGAATCCAAACAATCTCGTTAATTCTAAGCCAGGGGGACCTGCTGCAGGATAATCTGGCAGCTCCCTGGCAACTCGGGACCTCTCAAACCACGTGCATTCAAGAGGATAAACAAGGGAGGGTTTCAGGGTGCAGCAGCTGTTCCTTCACCCAGGTGTCTTATTCCTGGTTCCAGTATTTTCCAGAAAATGCCAAATGGGGGGAAAAACAGCCCAAAATCCCATTGTTGGACAGTATTTGTCCAGCACTTCTGAGCCCAGTTTGTTTTCAGATTCAATTTCTCCACATACTGACCCTGGGCACTAGGCAGAATACTGATCCTGTACATGGGAATGTGACTCCTGTGGGATTCAGGGGTGACTCCCCTCCTTCCCCAGAGTGGGAAATCACCCAGGAGCCCCAGAAATTGTGGATTTAATGCAAATCATGGAAGGGGTGGAAATGCCAAAGCCAAGAGTTTGGGAGTTGCTGAGTAACAAGGAAGAGCTGAGCACCGGTTTGCTGGGCTCTCCCATCCGCTGCCAGGAAATCCATGGATTCCAGGGATACAGAAAGACCTCATGATGTCATTAATCACTAATGAGAGCTGTTCCTAATGAAGGTGAGGGCTGTGGATGATGCAGGAAGGCAGAGGGAGCTGCACCCTCCCAAAGAGAGACATCAGCAAACCAAGAATCTGCTCCAGGTAAAAAAAACAACAGGGACAACAATCCCCAAAACCAAGTTTTTCAGCCCAGAGAGAAAAGAAACAACAGCAGAGAGATACAGGAGCCTGAAAACACCCTGGATACTCACAATCCCTGTTTTTAAAGGATATATTGATCCCACAATCTGCATCCCCTCTAAAAATGAGGAATTTTGGCTGACGGTGAGGGACCTGAAAGGATCCAGAAACACCAAGGAAAGCAAGTGGAGCACATTAATCCTTAAAACAAGATGCTGGTTAACCTGGGAATGTCCAGGATCTGTGTCCCATCCCAGCCAGGTGGGAATAAACACAAGGTTCAGTTCAAATATTGGAAAAAAAAAATTAGTCACGAGGGGGCATTAATTAATCCCGAGGTGATTAAAATAAGCAGAGGGCACTGGGTTCTTCAGGGATGACTTGGAGAAACAGTGAAGCACCAGGAGTTAACTTTCATCAGAAGAAAACATCACTCCATAAAACAGCTAAACTCAAGGAGGGCCTTTTGGGGGGGGGAAGGAAGGAGGATTTGAGAGGTGGAAAGGGAGATTTATGGAAAGAAAGGGGGAGTCAAGGGGGATTTGTGGATATTTCCTTGCTCTAGGAATAAAATGCAGCGTTGGGAAAAGCACTGGCTGTTCCCACTGAGGGCTTTTATCAGCCAGCTGTGAACTTTCCCACCGGCCCATCAGGTTTTCCAGCTTGGAGCTGCCTGCTTGATACATCTTCACAAAGGGTCTGACTGAGAAGAGCAAGAAGGGTCTCGCTGTGGAAGTCCTGAGGTTGTCCTGATTTCCACCAGCCCTCCACAGGGTCTGCAGAGGGAACACGGGAAGCTCCCCCAGCCCCCCAATGGGACATCATCCCACTCGGGGCTGGGAGTGAGGGCTCCTGGACTCCCCGCTCCTGAGGAGGCAATCCCGAGGAATTCTCACCCTCTGGGCTGGGCTCCCAGGGACTCAGACAATCCTTGTGACATCTCCCTCCCTTCTCTCCACCAAAGCCCCTTGCTGGGAGCACATTCCTGTGCTAAATCCTCCCTGCGTCTGATCAGCTGGATCCTTCACGGCAGGCAAACTTTTTTTTTTTTTCTTTATTGCTTCAAACAGGATCAAACCCCTCCAAGCAGCAACTTCTTATCTCCTGCTGCACGTTCCCAGACATCCCTGAGCACAAGTTCTTGGCGGCAGCAGGAGTTGCATAATCCAACGGTGTTTTCATTAACGCTGCGGGATCGGGGCCCTCAGCACCAGCTCCGGAACCTCCACCAATCCCGGAGCCCCCCATGGAACACCTTCAAGCCCACCTGGGGATGCACAGAACCCCCCAAGTCCCCTGCAAATCCACAGAAATCCCTTGCGGATCCACAGAACCCCCTAAGCCCCCTGCAGATCCACAGAACCTCTCCTGCGGACGCACAGGATATTTCACAGAACTAGAGAACCCCCCGCGGCCCCACAGAACCACCCGAACCCCCCTACAAATCCATAGAAACCCCCAATGGAACCACAGAACCCTCCCGCGGTTCCATGGGGTCCCCAAGCCCCCCTGCGAATCCACGGAACCCCCTCAACGATCCTCAGAACAGCCCAAAGCATCCTACAGATCCACGGAACTGCTCCCAGATCCACAGAAGCTCCGTAATCCAGATCCCCCCGCCCGCCTTCGCTGACAGCTGCAGACCCGGCTCCCCTCATCGCCCCTCCGCGGCCAGAGGAACAGAGCACCGGGGAGAACGAACCCCCCTTTTCTTCCCCCACGGCCCAGGCCATTTCCCCGGGAAGCGGGCTGAGACGTATCCCGCGTAACCCCGGAGGAGGCGCCGGGCGGTTGACAGACCCCGCTCGGGCCCCTCGATTGACCTTTCCCCCAGGACAGCCTCTTCCTCCCGTCCAACCGCCCCGGAACCGGCACAAACTGAGACCGAGGAGGCAGCGGCCGATACGGCACCGCTCTGACAGCGCTGGAGAGCACCGGCGGGGCCGGATTTGGAGGGCAGGACAAACCCCCTCCCCAGGAGCCAGGCGGCAGCGGCCACGGGGCACCGGGGGAGCACCGGGCCGTACCCAAGGTCACGGACCGGGGCCCGTCCCCCTCCCCCCGCCCGGCCTGGGCTGACAGCGGCGCCCATTGGCAGCCCCACGGGGCCCAGCTCAGCCCGGCCGCGCTGTCCTGGCCGACCCCCGAATCCCGAGCCCTACTGCTGCCCCTGCCCTCACCATGATACCGCCGCCGCCGTCCGAACCCCAAAGCCGCCGCCGCGCCCGACCCGCCTCAGGAGCCGCCAGACAATGACCCGCCCGGGCGGGGGCGGCGGGCCGCGCCGCGTCGCCACCAATCGCATTCTCCCATACTAGTTTGAACATCCCGCGGTGCCCAATGGGCGAGCCGCTTCTTTCCCCGTCCATCACTGGCTCCGCCCCGCGGCTCGTTTAACGGCTGTGTTGCCTTTGCACACGGCACGCAGCGGGGTGAGGGCGGGGCGCGCTCGAGGCGGTGACGTCACCGCCCGGCGAATAGCAATAAAGAACTCCGCGGGGCGAGGCGGGGTTATGATGATGGACAGCTGGTGGGATCAATAGAAAGCGAGCGGTGTTTCCCGCCCATTTCATCGCTCCGCCCCGGGCCGTGTTTGTGTGAGGGAGCCGAGGGAGGGGGGCCGGGCCGTGAGGGGAGCGCGGGGGACGGCGTTTGGCGGGTCCGGGAGGGCCTCAGGCCCCGCCAGAGCGTCCCACTGGGCCCTGAGCCTGCTAAAGGGCTCCGCGGGGCCGGGGGCTTCGCTCCTGACGTGGTCCGGCCCTGCTCGGGGCTGAAAGAGGCCCCGGCGTGAGGGGAACCCGTTCGGGGACACCCAGGCCCGCCGGTGCCTCTGACCCTCCCTGTGTTTCTTTGGGGCAGTATAGAAATAACCCGGCCCTGCCCCGTAGGATGAGTGAGAATGGCAGCGGTAGTGAGGTAACGTGGACCCCGCAGTCCCCGGGCCAGGCTGGGTGCTGGGGCAGACCCTGAGAGGCTGCAGGAGCTGTCAGTGGTGACGGCAGGCGTCAGGTGTGGCCAGAAAGCCCAAAAATTCACGGCACTGTGGGGGGGAAAGGGCCCCTTTTCCGCACAAACGTGTCACAGTAGATAAAAACTCAACTTCTCATGACGGGCCCCTTTCACGGGGGAATCTGTGTGAGTAGCTGAGTTTGTCAATGGAATTGGGGATTCCCGAGCGAGGGTCGGTGACAGGGCAGTGGTTTTCCGGCGGCCGTGCCTCAGTTTCCCTCCAGCAGCGGGCGGGCTGGGGGGCCCCGCACAGTCCCCGCCGCGCTGCCGGGGGCTCAGGGCGTCCCACACCCACCCTGCTTCAGGCCGAGGGACTGCGGCACCTGTTCGGGTCCCCCGGGCTGTCCCCAGCTCCTCTGCACCGGGCAGGGGCGAGGTGCCCCGCGCCGCTCGCTGCAGCTGCCGGGCCGGCCCCCAGCCCCCCTCCCCGGTACGGGCTGGGAGGAGCAGGAGGGCGAGGAAGAGGAGGAGGGTGACGAAGGCATGTCATTGTCACTGCCCTCCACGGGGTGTCTGCCCTGCCCCGTCCGTTCCCCCCCAGCAGCGGTAGGGCCCGGGGCGCATCCCCCGCCCCCGGCTGCAGCTGTCGGGGAGGCTCAGGGTGCCCCCAGCCCCTCATCCCGCAGCTGCTCCCGGCACCCCGGGCAGCAACTGCCGCGGGCTGGGCCCCCCAGGCTCTATCCAGGGCCCCCCCAGCTGTCCCCGGGGCCTCTCCAGCTGTCCCCAGCTCCCCCGAGCCCCGGGTGCAGCCGGGGGGGGGCCGGAGCAGCTGCGGGTGGGATGGAGCCGGAGGAGCCGCTCCCCGCGGCCCCGGCGGTGTGCGGGCCGGGGGCTCGGGGGTGGCACCGGGCCCTGGTGGCGGTGACAGAAATGACGGTGACGGCGGCTCATGCGCGGACGGGTCCCCGCGTGTCCTCAGATGAGCCCGAGCCCGCAGGGAGCCGCAGCGCGGGGGGCGGGGGCTGCGGCACCGCCGGGGGGACACGGCGGAGACACGGCACGGAGCCCTGGGCACGGCACCGAGTGCCCAACACACACACACACACCTGCGGCACAGCCGTGTGACCGCACACACACCTGACACACAGCCCTGTGCCTGGCACACGGCCCTTGCACGCACAGCGGTGAACGCACCGGCCTGAGCCGTGCCACACGCACACACACCACGCCCGGGCCACGCCAAACCCTCCCGGCCTTACAGCCGCACACCGCAGGCAGCCATGTGGTGGCACGCACGCCCTTCACACACTTTACACACACACACCCACAGCAGGCAGCCATGTGATGGCACAAGTGCCTTATACGCACTTTACACACACCTTACAGACACACAGCAGGCAGCCGTGTGACGGCACCCACAGCTCACACACGCTTTACACACGCCCACGCACACCTTATACCCGTGCACACACCACCCTGAGCTGTGACACGACATGCCTAAGCCACGCCAAAGCTTCTCCCTCCCCACCGCGCTGGCGGTACCCCACCCCCCAATCCCTCGAGTCAGGCGATCCCCAGAACAAGGTGGCAGACCCCACCTTCCCTGTTTCTGCCCTCGACGCCTTCACGACATCCTGCCTGCCTCTGGAATGCCCCAGGGCGACCACCCCAGCCCTCACCCCAGCGCTGGCACCAGCTCCACCCTCCAGGGCCCCCCACGGCACCCCCCCAAAGGAGCAAGTCGGGCCCAGGCTGGTTTTCATTCACTTTTCCGCATACTTTATTTGTTACAAACATACAATTCTTTAAATATAGACTGTAAAACTCCATTTGCAAAAATCTGCTACGTCAGGAGTGCTCGGAGCAGGAGTTGGTTGCGTTGGCCTCGTCTGCGCTAGTGGTAACACCCAGGACCTGCCTCCGGCCCCTGGAGCCGCCCCGCCGGCCGCAGGGAAGGGACACGGGGGCCCCGGCCCCCCCGGCTGCCTAAAGTGCAGGTTTGCTTTAGTTTTTGTTTTTCTTTCATTAAAAAAATAACAGGAATAAAACTTTATTTTTTTTTTCTTCTCTTCTCTTTTCGGCAAAGGGACATCATGGTGAGCGCTCAGGGAGGGAGGCGGCGCTCCCGGGATCTGCTGCTCTGAGGAGGATCCGGTGCTCAGAGGAGGATCCAACATTCATAGGATCCCGTTCTCAGAGGATCCAGCTCTCCAAGGAGGATCTGCTGCTTGGAGGAGAACCCAGCTCAAAGAGGAGGGTCCAGTATTTGGAGGATCCAACTCTCAGAGGATCCACCTCTCAAGAGGATCCAACTTGGAGCAGGATCTGGCTCCCAGAGGAGGATCTAGCACTCAGAGAAGGATCTGGTGCTCAGAGGATCCAGCTCTTGGAGGATCCAGTTCTTGAAGGATCCAACTCTCGAAGGAGGATCGGGCACTCAGAGGATCAGCTTTTGGAAGATACAATTCTTGGAGGACCCAGCTGTCAAGAGAATCCAACTCTGGGAGTGCCTGGCTCTTGGAGGATCCAGTGCTCTCCCCACTGCTGCTGTCCCAGCCTCCTGGCTGGGCTGACCCGTGTGCTGGGGCCCAGCGAGCCCCCTGTGCCGACCCCGCTCTCAGCCCCCAGGGGCTCCAGGCCGTGCCTGCTCCTTCCCGGCCGTCCCGCCCAGACCTGGGCTCTCCTGCCCACAGCCAGCCCGGCCCTGCCTGCCTTGGCCCCGGTGCCGCTGGCTCTACCGGCTCCGCCAGCATCAGCAGGGAGATGCCACCCGTGGCCAGGCCTCGCCCTGCAGGAACATCTGGGAGCATCCACAGAGCCAGCTGGGATTTCCCACTGGGAATACCTGCTGAGCTCTGTGCTGCACCACCCTGCATACCCCCAGTGCTCCCTCAGCTGCTTTTTTTTTTTCATCTTTTCCAGGGTTTTTGTAATTTTTTCCCACTTTTTGCTTTTTTAGGAGAGACCAGTGAGGAGTCGGGTTGGTTTCGTCACTAACACGAGGAACCACCACTGGCACGGCCCCCTCAAACCATCCCCCACTGCCCCCAAATCACCTGGAAACAAGGCAGGAGAATCTGAATTTTCTTCCATATTTTTTAGGGCAAAAATAATTGAATCTGTTTGAACTTGCCCTGGAAGCACCACCCACTCCAGACCCAGCCATCTGGGGTATTTTCCACTGGGTTTTGTGGCACTGTACAGGATTTCCAATATTCTGTCTGTACAGCCATCACCGCGTCCTCCATCAGCCCCTCTGGGGCAGCAAAGCTGGAAGTACCAGGAATTTGGGATATTTTTCCCCCTATTTGTGGTTTAAAAATAATAATAATAAAAAAAAGCAGTTTGCCCATTTTCTACAGAATTCAACCCAAAACTGAACCGAATCTGAGCTATGTACACACAGCCATGTCTATACACACAGAGATGAGAAGGGGGGTCCGGGGAGATGCCGGCATTGTCCTGCTTTCCTGGGAAACCCCCAACGCCTCCTGGGGGGCTCCAAGAGAAAAAAAAAACCACCCCAAAACTGCCCCTTCCCCATGGCAGCTCCCCTTGCTCCAGCTGGCACCTCGAATCCCCTTTCCTGCCTGTTTTATCTCATTTTGGCTGGTTTTTTCTCTGCTGTCTTCCCCCGACGTGCTCTGCTCTTCCCACCCAAATGGAGCTGTGGGAGGTTGTGTCCATGGATCCAGCGCTTCTCTGGCCAGGAAAGGCTCCCTGAGCCAACGCCGGGAGCTTTTTTTGGGTTTATTACTGGATTTTGGTGGTTTTGCCTTGGTTGGGTTTTTTTTTGTTTGTTTTTTTTTTTTTTTTCTTTTCCTCTTCCATGTATTTCTAGCCAGCTCCCAGAGCCGGGCCAGGCTGGCAGTGATTCTGCCACTCTCCCAGAGTAGAAATGAGGCTAAATCACCGCAATTCAGCCAAAAGAAAGAAACCCAAA
Source organism: Phylloscopus trochilus trochilus (assembly GCA_016584745.2). Classification (NCBI taxonomy): domain Eukaryota; kingdom Metazoa; phylum Chordata; class Aves; order Passeriformes; family Phylloscopidae; genus Phylloscopus; species Phylloscopus trochilus. The sequence goes on along the minus strand of WQNJ02000045.1, from coordinate 1,235,821 downwards.
GGAATATATATATATTTTTATATATATATATATATATATATATCTCATCCTCTTCAAAAATAAAAGGAGAGGTCCCGCGGCTGGACACTGGTGAGTCCCACGGAGCTGGGAGCATTTTCCCCCCCCAAATCCGTCGTCGCCGTCGTGGTTTATGGTTTTGTTTTTTTCTCCGTGGCAAAGAACACAGGACCAGGAGGATGGGTGGATACAGCAGGAATTCACCAGAAAGAGCTGCCTGAGGGTACAAAATACAGTACGGACACATCGGCCATCGAGGAAAGACTATTGCTCCCATGTGAGTGAGGGCTCCGGGTCCTTTGCGACGGAGAAGGCTTAAAAATGGGGCAAACGGGAGGAATTGGCTTTAAAAATCCCTTTAAAAAGAGCGACGGCAGCGGGAGCAGCGGGAGCAGCGGGAGGGGCCGGGGGCTGGACGGACGGACGGATGGACAGCGGCGTCCCTGCGGCGTGGGGGGCTCCCGGGGGGCTGCGGCCGTTCCTGGCTTCCCAATAAATATGGAGAGAGGGAGATGCCGGATCCGTGGTAATAAATTAAGGAGGCAGCTGATTGGGCTCCCAAAAACGGATTAAAAGGGAAAAGGAAAAAAAAAAAAAAAATAATAAAAGGTCCTAGAAGTGGCGATACTGGAGGAGAAGAAGAGGCAAAACTTTGGAATGAGAGCGATGGGAGTTCAGAGTTATGGGACAACAGGATGAAAAACCGGAATTCTGAAAAGGGCAGGACTGAGCTGAGGGAATGAAAAAGAATTTAAAAAAAAAAAAAAAAAAAAGACTATTTGAGAGTGGAAAAATTTGTTTAATAGGAGGTGGCTGCAGGGACCAGGCAGTGCCAGGGCCAGGCCCAGGGGGGCAAAAAAAAAAAAAAGACAAAAGGAGGCAAAAAATAACAATAAACCTCCAAAATCCACCCCCAAGGTGCCGGGGCTGGGCGTGGCCACGCATTTGGGGCCGGAAAATCCAATTTGGGTGAAGCCAAGGGGCGGATTCCGGCGGGTCCTGGTGAAACGGGGCCGGAGGCGCCTTATTTGGAGAGAAGGGGAAGATGGTTCGCCCCGTCGAGTTTTTCCTTGTGCTTTGTGCCGGCGCCTCCCCCTTCCCGGCGGGAAACGGGCAGGGGGGGAAAAACGGTCAGAAATGGACAAAACCGAGGAAATCTTCCCGAATTATCAGGGACCCGCCAGCTCGAGGCTGCTTCCAGTTCGGGCGCTCGGAGTTTGCATCCCAAAAAAAAAAAAAAAAAACACCCCAAAAAACCAACAAACGTGGAAAGAGGAGAAAAAGAAAAAAAAAAAAAAAAAAAGGAAAGTGAAGGAAAAATCACAAGCCGAGGGAACGGCCGTTGGTCCAAGGTGCCTCCACTGCTCCCGCCCCCCCCGGCGCTGCCGCTGCCGCTCGGCTCCGGGGCCCTCGGGTGCTGGTTCTGATGGGGGGGCACCCGGAGGGGGCTGCGCTTGACCCCGCCGTCCCTCCCAAAGCAGCGAGTCCTGGGGCCGGGGTTCCCGTGGCGGGGGCAGGGGAGGGGGCGGGGGGGCGGCACGGTCGGGCCGGTTTCTCTCTCTCCGGTGGCGGCAGGAGGGGGGGGCTCGGGGAGCTCGGGGACCCCCGCGCCCCACCGCTGCTGTGGGGGGCTCGGGAACCCCTTTGTCCCGTAGCTGGGAGCGGGGACGCGGGGGTTTCGGGGTCCCCTTCACCCCGGCGCTGGGAGGGGTGTAGGGGGGCTCAGGGACCCCTTCGCCCCATCGCTGTTGGGGGGGGCTCGGGGACCCCTCTGCCCCGTCGCTGGGAAGGGGGATCGGGGACCCCTTCGCCCCAGGGCTCGGGGGGGGTGGTGGGGGGCCGGCGTCGGGGTCGAGGGCTGGGGGGATCGGCTCAGTCGTCGTCCACGTCGTCGCCGTCGGAGTCGTCACCGGCGCCGCTGCCGCTGCCGGGTCCCGGCGGGCCGGCGCGCCGGTCGTAGAGCTTGTCCCGCTGGCGCTCCTGGATGTCGCGCATCTCCTCGGCGTAGCGGCAGAAGGCGCCGCCGAACTTGGCCCAGGCCTTGTAGGGGACCGTGATGGCGTTGCGGTAGGACGGCTTCACCTCGCTGACCCGCAGGAACACCCCGTACTTGTTGCAGCCCACGTCGAAGAAGAAGCGCTTGGAGTCCACGGTGATGGACGTGCCCTCGGGCAGCTCCCCGTAGAGCCCCCCGCCGCCCGGGCCGCCGCCGCCGGGGCCGCCCAGCTCGTCCTCCTCGCCGCCGTAGTCGTCGATGAGCTTGGCCAGGGCGTCGCGGAACTCGATGAGGCCCTGGGCGGGCAAGGCGATGGTCTGGCCGCTCTGCAGCCCGGGGGGGCCTCCCGCGAACCCCCCCGGGCCGCCGGGGCCGCGGTTCACGGTCTGGCGGATGCGCAGGAAGCGCCCGCGCTGGTTTTCCTTCAGGTCCAGGTAGTACTTGCGGTTCTCCCGCACCAGGAACTCGCTCTTGAGGGCGCGGCGGGGCCCGGCGCCGTCCTCGCCCGGCGGCCCCGCGGCCTGGGCCAGCTGCTCGGGGCTGGACGGGCCCAGCTGCGCGTAGTGCTCGATGAAATCGCCCAGGTAGTCGCGGAACTCGGCGGCCACGGCCATGGAGAGCGTGAGGCGGCTCTTGGAGCCGCCCGCGCCCACCTCGGCGATCTTGAGGAAGCGGCCCTTGGCGTTCTGCTTCACGTCCAGGTAGAAGCGCTTGTTCTGGATGTCCAGCCGCTTGGACGCCAGCTCCTGCGTCTCCTGCTCGGGGCCGGCCGCGCTGCCGCCGCCGGGCCCGGCGGCCGGGCCGGCCCCCCCCGCCCCGCCGCGGGCGGTCCCGAACCCGCCGCCGCCACCGCGCTCGCTGCCGCTGTCCCCGTCCGCCATCTTGTCCGCCCGCCCCGCGCGCCGCCCGCTTCCGGCCCCGCTGCGACACCGCTGACGTCACCGCCGCACCGCCGCCGTCACGTGTGCCGAGGCCCCGCCCACCGCGTCCCCGCGCGCCCCCGGTGAAGCTCCGCCCCCCGGCAGGCCCCGCCCCTCATCCCCCTCCTCTCCAATTCCATCGATCCGGGTCCGGCCGCCAGCTGTCAGTCACCGTCGCCTCGCCTCCCATTGGTCTCTGGTTCAGGCCCCTCCCCGCAGCCCCTTCCCCTCCATTGAGCGCAGAGCTTTCCTGCCTGTCAGTCATGGCCACAACTGGTTCCTATTGGTCAATGAGGCGCAGGGCTCCGCCCCCTGCCCCACTGCCTCCTCCCTGTGCAACTGTTCCACTGCGGCAGAGCCCCACCCCCTGGCTGTCAGTCTGGGGCGCTGGCAGCTCCTATTGGTCCCTGAAGCCACGCCCCAAGCTCCTCCCTTCCCGGAGCTCTCCATTGAGTGCAGGTTCCCTCCCTTCCCTGCTGTCATTCACAGCCTCCCGCAGCCCCCATTGGTCCGTGAGGTCCAAAGCCCCACCCCCCAGCTGCCATTCACCGTTAGCACAGCCTTCATTGGCCAGGGAGGCTCAGAGCTCCACCCCTTCCAGCCAATGGCACATGACATCATGGCTGGCAATCATGACATCATCAGTGACATCATGGCTGGCAATCATGACATCATCGATGACATCATGACTAGTCGGTAGCACTGGCAACCTCCAGCTGCTCCCCGGCTCCCTCAGCAGGGCCTGGAGGGCAGAACCCCCCTCCCCCCTGCCCCAGTAGGGGATGACCGGCCCAAGGGGCGTCCTGGTGTCAGGGACGTGGCAGCCCCTCAAGGACACCCTGGGACCGTGCAGATCTCTGGGGATCTTATGGGAACCAACAGGGACCTCCAAGGATCTCCTCAGAACCTTCAGGGGCCTGGCAGGACTGGCCAGGAGGAGCTCCTGCCCCCGGAGGTGTCACACAGGGGACAGGCAAGCACATGTCCAAGTGGACCAGCAGGTCCCCACAGGGGGCTCTGGGGGGTAACTTTGTGTGTGGGGGGGGCTGTGATGTGTCCAGGAGGTTGTGGGACCAACCCAACCCCACTCAGGGCTCAGTGGGGCATCCCACAGCCTGGCCAAGGCAGCCCAAAGGGGACAAAGCAGCAACGGAACCCACCGTTGGCTTTCCCCCCACCCAGCTGCACCCTGGGGCCCCTAATCCCAGGGCAGAGGGACAGTGAAATGGGGTCCCCCCACCTCAAATACTGTTCCTAGGCCATGCCATCTCCCTCAGACCCCCAAGACCCCTCCCCACTCACGGTGACACCCCCATGGCCTGACCCCCCCGCCCCCCCAGCACAGACAAAGTCAGGCTCTCCACACAACCTCTTTATCTGGGGTGAATGAGGGGGGTTCAACAAGGCTCCAGGATCCCTGGGAGCAGATGGGGGAGGGTCCCAGAGCCCCCTCAGTGGGGCAGCTGGTGGGGGAGGGTCCCAGAGCCCCTCAGTGGGGCAGCTGGTGGGGGAGGGTCCCAGAGCCCCTCAGTGGGGCAGCTCGTGGGGGATCAGTTTGTAGTGGGCACCGCAGGAGGGGCAGCGCTGGGCCTCGCCCTTGTGCAGCCAGAACCAAACCACGTAGCTGTTGTCCTCCTCACCTGGGGGGACAGGGACAGCGTGGGACAGGGACAGAGCAGGACAGGGAGAGAGAGACAGGCGTGGGGGAGAGGAACAGGGGACAGTGCGGGACTGAGGGGATGGACGGGGGTGGACAAATGGACACGGGAAAGAACGGACACACAAACACCATGAACAGGCACGGGTGCCAGGATGGACACACGGCCAGGACAGACACGGGGATGGACACACGGCCAGGACAGACACGGGGATGGACACACAGACAGGACAGACACGGGGATGGACACACGGACAGGACAGACACGGGGATGGACACGCAGGCAGGATGAGGACAGACACACAGACAAGGGGATGGACGTAAGGACACGGGGGCAGGACAGACAGACGGGGTGGGGGGCACTCACAGACGCAGCCCACGATGCGCTTGTTGGTGATGGAGGGGACCAGGTTGGGGTCCTCCTTGGTGCCCGCGTAGCGCTTGGGCCGGAACATGTTGTAGGGATCCTGTGGGGGAGCGGGGACAGCCCCGGGCTGTGAGAACCCCAGAACCCCCCCCTGCCCCGCCAGCCCTCAGAGCGCCCCCGAGGGCAGCCCGGCCCCGAGAGCCCCAAACTGACCACCCCAAAGTGACCACCCCAGACTGACCATCCCAAACTGACCACCCCAAACTGACCACCCCAAACTGACCACCCCAAACTGACCACCCCAAAGTGACCACCCCAGGACCACCCCAAACTGACCAACCCAAACTGACCACCCCAGGACCACCCCAAACTGACCACTCCAAACTGACCACCCCAGGACCACCCCAAACTGACCACCCCAGGACCACCCCAAACTGACCACCCCAAACTGACCACCCCAGACTGACCACCCCCGAGACGCCCTGTGCCTGAGACTCCCCCAACTCTGATACCCCCAGACCCTCCCAAAAACTCCCCAGCCCTAGACCCTGCAACCCTCCAAGGACACCAAAACTCTGAGACAGCCCTTCCAGATCGCCCTCCCCAAACCCCCTGGGATCCCCAGATCTTCTCACCCCTTACCCCTCAGGCCCTCCCGAGGTCGCACTCACCAGACCCTTGTTCATGGCCTCCATCACCTTCCGCTCCATCCCGGTCGCCTGTTCCTCATCGCTGGCCAGGTTCCCTGCGGGGCGCCGTCACACCGGGGGTGCAGATAGCCCGCCCCGGTCCCTCCCCGGTCCCGCTCGTTCCTCCCCCGCTCCCCCTCCCGTTTCCCCGCTTCCCCGGTCCTCGCTCACCGGGCACGCCGAGCTGGCGGGCGGGCACGGCGCGAGCAGACGCCGCGGGCAGGAGCCGCAGGGCCGCGCTCACCCGCAGTAACCTTGAGGCCATGGCGGCGAGAGTAGCAGCACTTCCGGCACGGCCGGAAGCGGAAGTGACGTTTTGGCGGGCGGTGGGGCCGAACGATTCAGCCGCGCGCCACTGTCCGGAGCCCCGCCCCCGTGTGTGACCACGCCCACAACCGCAGAGCCCCGCCCCGTGTGTGACCACACCCCGTCGGTGACCACGCCCCTTATCTGGCCCCGCCCCCAGTGCGGGGGCGGGGGGGGCAGGGCTGAGGTTTGGGTGGGAGATGGGAGAGGGGACCCCCTGGGAACGGGGACACGGCTGGGGGGACAGGGACAGGGACAGGGACAGGGACAGGGACAGGGACAGGGACAGCCCCGGGGGCTCAGGGACACCCCCGGGGGACAGGAGCGCCCTGGGGAATGGCGGCACCCTGGGGGAACAGGGACAGCATCCCAGGGGCGATGGGAACAGCGCAGCCCCCAGGGGGACAAGGGACAATGTCCCCGGGGGCCATGGGGGTGAGACACCCTGGGACTGGGGGGGAGCCGGGGGTACCCTGGGGGTGACAGGGACACCCAGGGGGACAGGGATGGTGTCCCTGGGATCAGGAGGATGGGACAGCCCTGAGGGATGGGGACGATGGAAGCCCTGAGGGATGGGGACAGACACGGCACCGCGGGGGACAGGGGCGGTGTCCTGCGGGCCGTGGGGCTGCGACACCCCGAGGGACACGGCCAGGGACACTCTGCTGTCCCTGCAGAGCTGGGGACAAAGCCAGCCCGGGGCCCCGCGGGGTGACACCCCCCGGCCAGGGCACTGATGGCCATGGGGGGGGGACGCTCCTGGCAGGGACAGCCCCGGGGGGACGGGGGCAGCCCCCGGAGAACAGGGCCGATGTCCCCGGGACTTTGGGACACCCACGGAGGGGTGGGGACAGCTCTGGGGGAGCAGGGACAGCCCTCCCGCCTTCTCTGCCTCAGTTTCCCCTCCCCTCGCTGCTTACTCATCGCTATCGATCCCATCGATCCCACCGCCGGGGGGGGGAGGGACGGGGGGGGCCCAAAACAACCTTTTTTCCCCCCAATTTTCAGGCCCGCTCTGGTCGGACGCCCCCGGCTGTGAAGGCAGCACCCAGGGGTGCTGCGGGGAGGGGGGGGCGGCGCCCCCGCCCATCCAACCCCAAACTTTCCGTGGGAAACTGGAAATAAAAGGCGGGAAAGCAGCGGGGGGGGTGGGCGCGTGCCAAGGGAGGAGGAGGAGGAGGAGGGGGAGGGTGGGGGGTGCGGGGGGGGCAGCAGAGCCGGACCCGGGCGGAGGGAGCAGCACCCGCCCCGCGCTCCCGCTGCACCCAGCGCCCCGCAGGCTTCGGGGGGCCGGGGGGGGAGCCCCCAATCCCCCCCAGGGGCCATGGGCATCCAGGGCATGGAGCTGTGCGCCGTGGCCGTGGTCATCCTCCTCTTCATCGCCGTCCTCAAGCAGTTTGGCATCCTGGAGCCCATCTCTGTAGAAGGTACCCCCCCCCCGCCCTGCTCCTTAACCTTAATTAAGCCTAATGATTTAATTAAATTAATTCTCAGCCCCCCCATCCCGGGGTGTCCCTGTCCCTCCTCCCAGCCCTGAGTGACCTGTTGGCCTCTAACTGGTCCCGGCTGCTTTGGGGTTCCCCCTCAGGAGGCTTTGGGGTGAAAGTTGAGGGTTTGGGGCTGTGGGGGGCAGCGGGCAGGGCCCCCAAACCCCCCCCAGCCGTGCTCCAGCCTCCCCCGAGGGGCTGTGCTGCCAGCAGCCCCCCAAACCCCTGCCAGGGTGGGGACCCCAGGGATCTCCCCCTCCTCCCTGGGCTCCCTCACCCCTTTAACTCCCAGGAGCAGATAACGGGGACCCCCAGTGACCCCCGGACCTTCCCAAGGTGGGCCAAGAGGACTCTGGGCTAGTGCTGACCCCCAACAAGCCCCCCCAGGTGGGGTGCTGGGGGGTCTGGACTCCACAGTGACCCCCCCCAAAACCTCCTGGGGTGGGACACAGGGAGACCCAAGTCCTGAACCTCCCCTCAGAGGTCCCCCCCTCCCTCACTGCCCCCCAAAACCCCCTGAGATGGGACATCAGGGACCCCCAAGTCCCCTGAGACCCGTCACAGCAGCAGCTGGGGGATCACCCCCCTCTGACAGCGCCGGGGAGTTTGACAGGCTCCCAACCCCAGCCCAAAATTGCTGACACCCCCACCCTGTGCTGAGCGGCTCCACAGGGGCTTCCCGGGCTGAAATTATTAATGAGCCATCATTTATTAATTACCTTCTGCCGGGCCGGGCTGGAGCAGCGGTGGCCAAGAGGCGGCTTGGGAGTGTTCTGTGCCCTGGGAATGTTCTGTGCCTGGGGAAGGTGGGAACCCCTTGGGGTGCAACGCCCGTGGTGCTCCAGGCTCCTGAGGGGGACGTGGGCTGGCCCAGGCGGGGGGCAGCGGGTTTAGGGGGTGGGTTTGGGGGTGCAGGGGCTGTTTCTAGGGGGGATCCTTGCCCGGGGGGTCTCTCCTGGCAGACAGCAGCGATGCCGACGTGGAGCTCCCAACGATCCGGCACCAACCCGAGGGGCTGGAGCAGCTGCTGGCTCGGACCAAGTTCACCAAGACGGAGCTTCAGTCCCTCTACCGTGGCTTCAAGAACGTGAGTCTGGGGGTCCGCTGCCCCCACCCCCCCAAATCCACGGCTCCCCACTTTCCTCGGGGTCACGGGCGCTGCTCCCCTCCCCAGGAATGCCCCACTGGCCTGGTGGATGAGGAAACCTTCACGCTCATCTACTCGCGGTTCTTCCCTCAAGGCGGTGAGTCGGGAGCGCCCAGGCCCGGCGGGAGGGTCCGGGGGGGTCCCTCTGAGCCCAGTCCCGGGGGCATCACCGTCCCCCTTCCCCCACAGACGCCAGCTCCTACGCCCACTTCTTGTTCGACGCCTTCGACGCCGACCGCAACGGGGCTCTGTGCTTCCAGGTGGGAATTCCTGCTGGGAACGGCGGTGCCAGCGCCGTGATTCATCAGATCTTCCCCCTCCTCCTCCTCCTCCTCCTCCTCCTCTTCCCCCTCCCAGGCCGTGGCCAAACTCTCCCTGGCGGGTGCCGGGCGCGCCGGGCGCTGCGGCAGTTGGGGGTAAAAATAACCCCAAGGATCAATAGGGACTGAAATCCCTCGGGCGGCCCGGGATCGATGTGGCAGCAGGAGGGAGGGGCAGGGGCTGGGGGTCCCTCCCTGCTGCCTGAGGGTCCCTCCCTGCTGACGGCCACCCCCCCATGGGCAGGATTTCGTGGTGGGACTCTCGGTGCTGCTGCGGGGGACGGAGCAGCAGAAGCTGAAGTGGACGTTTGACCTCTACGACGTGAATAAGGACGGCTGCGTCACCAAGGAGGTGACAGTGGGGAAGGCTTGGGGGGCTGGTGGGGTGGGGACACCCCAGACGGGGTCCTGCCAGCGCCCTGTGTCCCCCAGGACATGCTGGAGATCATGAAATCCATCTATGCCATGATGGGTCGCTGCACCGAGCCCGCCCTGGGGGCCAGCGCGCCGGCCCAGCACGTGGAGCTCTTCTTCCAGGTGAGACTGTCCCCACTGTCACCTCCTGGGGCCACTCTGTGGCCAGGGCTGGCCCCGCTGAGCCCTGGCCGCTCCCTTGCAGAAGATGGACAGGAACAGGGACGGCGTGGTGACCTTCGAGGAGTTCCTGGCCACCTGCCAGGAGGTGAGGGGCTCTGAGGGGCACCGTCCTCCTCCTCCTCCTGCTTCTGTCCCAAAAATGACAGGCTGGGGACAGCAGGACAAAGGGGTCACCCCGGGAGGGATGGGAGTGGGACGGGAGGGGTCGGAGCTGGGAGAGGGATCTGGGGCAGGCAGCAGGATTGTGATGGGAAGGGTGGGATGCAGGGAGCAGGGGGTGGGGACAGGAGGAGGGGAAGAAGAGGGAGGTGGCAGAAGGGTGACAAGGAGGGAGCAGGGAGGAGGGGGACACGGGGTCTCTGCTCTCTCCTTCCCAGGACAAGGACATCATGAGCTCTATGCAGATCTTCCACAACGTGCTCTAGACCCCTGTCCCGCCCTGGAGATTTTCTACTGTTTCAGACAAAATTGCAGTTGGAAGTCAGGAGAAATCCAGCACGTGGCTGGATGCCGGAGATGGGGCAGGACAAGGAGCCGTGTCCAGCAGAGCCCCCGGGCACGGAGCTGCCGCCTGCCAGACAGACCCACTTTGTCTGCTGTCCCCTGACACCGAGCCACCCCTCCCTTGGCGGTGCAGGGCCCTGACACAGCACGAACCCGACCCCAGGGCCCCCCGGGACATGGGGACTGCCTGGGGCGTCAGGACCCTCAGAGATGGGACCCCCAGGGCAGGGACCCCCCGGGATGTGGGGGCCCTCTGGGTGGGGGTCTCCATATTGCAACCACGGAATGGAGCCCCCAAACACCAACCCAAAGCACACAGTCCCTCCTCCCCCCAACACTCAGGGGACGCACCATGAAACACCCTCTCCCAAGAGCATGGAGAGGGGCGGGTTTTATAAATAAACCAAATGGTGACGATTTAGGGGTGAAATGGAGTTACCAGGGATGTGAGAGACGCGCAGTGTCCCGCTCCCTGTCCGGGCTCTGTCCCTGCCTGTGTCCCAGTCCCCGCTCGCAGTCCCTGTTCTGCTCCCACTCCTATTCCCGGTGCCTCCTCCTGTCCCCGGTTCGGCCGGCAGCCCCCGCTCCCGCGCCTGCCCCGCTCCCGCGCCTGCCCCGCTCCCGCTCCCGCGCCTGCCCCGCTCCCGCTCCCGGTCCCGTCCCCGTCTGCCGGTGCCAGTCCCGGTCCCGGGCCACGCCCCTCAGCCCTCTCCTCTCATTGGCTCTCGCTGGATGTTTGGCCCCACCCTCCGCGCGCTCCCATTGGACAGCCCGAAGGGGGCGGGGTCTCGGCGCGGCGACCTTCAGGCCGGTGGGGTGACGTCATGTGACACGTGACGTGGGTGGTGCCGGGCCCGCAGCGCCCCCTAGCGGAGCGGGGGAACAGACGTGTGTGAGACCCCCGGGACCCCGGGGCGGGGGGAGGGTCCCTGGGAACGGGGAATCGCCTGGCTCGGGGCCGTGTGGGACTGAGGGGGACATCCCTGGGATCGAGGGCATTCCCAGCATCGGGGCTGTGTGGGATAAACGTGGGGATCCCCGGGCTCGGAGCTGTGCGCGCTCAGGATGGCATCCCCTCGGGCTGGGGGGATTCTGGGGATCGCGACCCTCGGGGCTTGGGGGGAGCTGCCCTCCAACACTGGGGTTGCGTGGGATCCCCCGGGCTCGGGGCTAGGTGGGATCGAGCGGAGGGACCCCGGGGGTTCACCCCGAGGCGAGGGGGATCCGCTGTCCCGGGTGCCCCCCGGCGGGATCCCGAGCTCCGGTGCCGCAGGGGATGCGCTCGGCGCTGCGGCTGGTGCGGTTCCGGGGGGCCGCGGGCGGGGGGCCCCGCCTGGGGCTGGAGGAGGCGCCCGGGGGGGACCTGGTGGATCTGAGCGCGGCGGAGCCGGAGCTGCCCCGGTCGATGCGGGAATTCCTGGAGCTCGGCCCCCGCGGGCTGGAGCTCGCCCAGAGGTGGGTGAGGCCAAGGCGGGGTCCCAAAGGTGGGTGAGCCCCCAGGGTGGGTGCTGCAAAGGCCGGCTCCCCGCCAGCGGGGGGTCCTCCAAAAAGAGAGGGAACCCCCAGGGGAGGGTATCTTCATGGGAACCCACAGGAGTGGCCACCCCCCAAATCTGCATGCTGCTTTGGATGACCCCAAAGTGGGTTATCCCCAACAGCTGGGCCCCCGAAAGGGTGGGCACCCCAACTCGTGGGTAACCCCCAATGCTGGGTGACCTCCAAGAGTGACTGACCCCAGCAAGTGGGTCCCCTCAACTGTGGACATCCCCAAAAGGACAGTCCCTTCTGAATGACCCCCAAAAGTGTGTCCCCTGAGAAAGGGGTCCCCAAATGGTGGGTGACCCCGAGGGTGGGTCTGTCCCCGCAGAGCGCTGGAGTCGGGGCAGCACCGGGTGCTGCGGGGAACCGTGCAGCTGCTGGCCCCCGTGGGGGACCCCCAGAAGGTGATCTGCGTGGGCCTCAACTACCACGACCACTGCCAGGAGCAGGGCGCCAAGGTCCCCAAGGAGCCCCTCATCTTCAGCAAGTTCCCCAGCAGCATCACCGGGCCCTTCGATGACATCGTGCACCCCCAGGAGACCAGCGTGGGTACCCCAGCACCCACCCCCCACAGCCCCCCGGGGGATCCCCTCCCAGCTCCCCCCTTCTGTCCCCACAGGAGCTGGACTGGGAGGTGGAGCTGGCTGCTGTCATTGGGAAAAGGGGGCGACACATCGAGGTACCGCCTGTCCAGAGCGCCCCTGCCCCGCTCTGGGGGCTCTGGGATGTCCCATGCCAGCGGGTCCCCGCTGTCCCCAGGAGGCAGTGGCCCTGCAGCACGTGCTGGGCTTCACCGTGGCCAACGACGTCAGCGCCCGGGACTGGCAGATGCGGCGCAACGGGCGGCAGTGGCTGCTGGGGAAAACCTTCGACACCTTCTGTCCCCTGGGGCCCGCCATCGTCACCAGGGAGGCCGTGGCAGGTGGGACAGGGACGGAGTGAGCACAGGACAGGGATGGGACAAGAGCAGGACGGTGGTGGGATGGGGACAGGACAGTGATGGGATGAGAACGTGACAGGGACGAGATGGGGATGGGTTGGTGACTCTTTCTCAGCTGCCATCACAGCCCTGTGTTCCCCATTCCCCTGTGTTTTTTCCCCAAGGTGGGGGCGTGGTGGCACTGTGCCCATGTCCCCCCCATGTCACCTCCCACAGATGTCCACAACCTGTGGATCCGCTGCAGCGTCAACGGGCGCCGGATGCAGGACAGCAACACCCGCCACCTCATCTTTGGGGTGCCCGCCCTCGTGGCCTGGGTGTCCCGGTAGGAATGGGGGGGCCTGGGGACCCCCAAAGCCCAGAGGGCCACGGGTGACACCTCACGTGCCCCCAGGTTCGTGACACTGGTCCCAGGGGACATCCTGCTGACAGGGACCCCCGCGGGAGTGGGCGTCTTTCGGAACCCGCCTGTGTTCCTCAAGGTGAGGGGAAAGGGGGGCTCAGGTGGGTCTGGGGCGTGAGGGGGGACACGGTGGCCCCCACTGGGGACAGCTGCCACCATGTCCCCCCCTGCAGCGCGGTGACGAGGTGCAGTGTGAGATTGAGGAGCTGGGCACCATTTGCAACCGGGTGGTCTGATGGTGGAGGGACGGCCCAGATCCCACCTCCCCCCAGGGGGGCAATAAACTCTCCAGCCACTGGGTCACTGTGCCCCGTTTATGGGTCTGGGAGGCTACAGCTGGGTGAACTGGTGGATGAAGGCTCCCAGCTTCTCCCGGTTGGAAGCAGACTGGAAAGGCTGGGAGAGCTGCAGAAGGGGTCCACTGGGGGTCTGCAGCAAATCCAGCACCTGGGGGGGCACAGGGAGGTCAGGAGGGGAGAAAGGGAGCAGCAAAATGTCGGGAGGGTGGGGGACCTGTGCTTACCCCCATGTCCTTGAAACTCTGCAGGGAGCTGAGGGCCAGGCTCCTGTCGGGATACCCTGTGGGGAGAGAGATCCCGAAGGAACCCCCAAATGCCACCTCTCAAGACCCCTTAGCCTGGCTCAGGGGTCACTGACCCCTAAAACCAAGACCCCCACCCCTTGACTCACCATCCTCATCCTCGGCCAGGAATTCCAGCAGGGCCTCCACATAGTCTGCCTCTGCAACGGGGCAGGGCATCAGACCCCACTTCCTGGGGGCTGCAGCCACGCCTCAGTGCTCCCAGGGAGTCCCAAGGGGTTCCCTGCTTTGGGGGGTCCTACCGGGCTGGGGCCAGGGGGGTCTCTCCAGGAACTGCACGGCCCGGCCGTAGGTGTGCAGGACGGGGCTCAGCAGGCGGCAGAGGAAGAGCAGGAATCCAGGGAAGCCCTGGGGCTCGCTCAGCTGGGGGGGAAACACAGCCAGATGTGGGGGAAACCAGCCTCACCCCAGCCCAGGGGGGGATACACAGCCAGATGTGGGGGAAACCAGCCTCACCCCAGCCCAGGGGGCAGTGGGGGAAGCCCTCAGTACCTTGTAGCATTGCTTGGGGACGCCCTGCTCGCTGTCGCTGTCGCTGTCATCAGAGAAGGAGCCCAAGGAGCGGCCCCGCAGGAAGGGCCGGGGGGCCACGTCACAAGCGCCGCGCTCACTCTCTGCCTGTGGGGGCAGCAGGGTGTCACCTCACCTCAAAGCCACCCTGTCCCTGTGCCCCAGCAGAGTCCCTGGGGTGTCACCCACCTCCTCCTCCTCCAGCAGCCCCCCAAGGATGAGCTTGTCCAGGATGTCCAGGCTGTGGCACTCCGTAGGCTGGCAGGGCTGGGGACACAGGAAAAAGGGTGACAGGCCACCCATGGAGCCCCAGAAGTGTTGGGGATGAGAGGCCCTCCTGTGTCCCCACCTGGAGGCCCAGCAGGGTCGGGGGCAGCAGCTGCAGCAGCTCCAGGATCTTGCGGAGCAGCTCGTCCCGGCTCAGCACCATCCTGCTGAGGCTGGAGGGGGGGCCCAGGATCGGCAGCACCTCCAGCAGCAGGGCACGGATGGCACAGGCTGATGGGACACCAGTCCTAGAGTCACCAAATACTCCAGCATCCCCGATCCCCAGTGTCCCCAAGCCCCCCCGTGTCCCTGACCTCTGCCATCCCCAGTTCCCTGGTGAATACCACTCCCCAGGGTCAATACTCCCCTGCATCCCCAATCTCCCCGGTGCTGCTCACCCTGGTGACCCTGAATCCCCTGATCAGTGTCACTGATCCCCCTGGCATCACCGATCCCTGGTGTGCCACATCCCAGTGCCGCTGACCCCCACAATACAAACACTACCCCTGGTGCTCTCCAAACCGCAGCCATCGCCCATTCCCGGTGTCACCGATCCCCGCGGTGCCTCTGCGCCCTGGTGTCACCGATTCCCACGGCTCCCCGGTGCCCCCGCTGTCCCCACTCACCGCCCACCGCCTCCCCGGCCAGGTGGTGCCGGACGCCCCCCGCCAGCCGCCCCAGGCGCGCCCGGGCCGAGCCCCCCGGAGCCGCCCGGGAGGGGCCCGGGGAGCGCGGGGCTCGGGGCGGCTGCAGCTGCCGCAGGCTGTGCCCCACCAGCGCCCGCAGCTGCCCCGAGAAGCCCACGGCCCGGCCCCGCAGCAGCAGCTGCTCCAGCAGCGCCGAGAAATCCCACATCAGCTGCGGCAGCAGCACGACCTGCGGGAACAGAAGGGGATTGTGCTGGGAGCGCTGCTCTCAGGGAAAGGGGGCGATTCCAACGGGGAATGCTGCTCGGAGGAGCCGAGGGGGAGCCCCATCAGGACTGCTACTCCCTGCTCAAGGAGGGTGGAATGCTGCTCCCAGGGGAAAGGAGGGTGATCCCCACTGGGCATTGCTGCCTTGTGGGGAGGGAGCAAAGGGAAAGATGGAAACCTCATCCCACCTCCTGGTGCCTGTGGAGCAGCAGCGCCGCGGTGATTCCCACAGCCGTGATGGCAGAGCAGGCACTGGAATCTGCAGCGAGGGGGAGGGATTGGTTATCTGGGGGGATCAACCTCCACCCCATTCCTGAGCCAGGGAATGCCATCCCAAGGGAGGCAGGGACCCCCCCTCACCACTCAGTGCGTGCAGCCCCAGTGCCGTCACCAAAATCTCCTCTTCAGTCCCCAAACTGGGACTGGAAGTCCCCACATTCCCAACATCCAGCGGGCTGGGGAAGTCAGGATGAGAGGGGTGAGGAGAGAAGCCAAGAGAGCAGAGATCCAAGGGGAGACACTGCCCAGGGCTGGGCTCCTCACCGCCTGCCCAGGATGGAGGGAAGCAGCAGCTGCTCTGCACGATTCCCTGTGAGGACTGGCCCGACGAGGTTGTTCTCCACAAATTCCTGGGAATGAGGATGAAGGTGCCTATGGGTGCTCACAGCCCTCAGCACCATGAGCTGATCCCTGGATCCCCAGGGCTGGGAGGAGCACAGATTTCCCCAGGATGGATTCACTCAATGCCCCCCCAGACACCTCAAACCCCACCAACATCCCAGGAACAGCCTCCCAGTGCTGGGAGGGATCCCGGGGACCCGCAGCTGCCGTACCCGTAAGGAGAAGGGCTGAGAGAAATCCACCTGGGCACAGCCACGGTGCCAGCACAGGGCCTGGAACGCTGCCCGCAGGCACGTGCCGATGCCAAGGGGCTGCCAAGAGACGGCACCGAGGGGTTAATGGCAGAGCTGGGGGGATGCCACTCCCTAGGGATGCTCCCAGAGATCTGGGGTGATGCTTCTCCCTGGGGATCTTAGCAGAGATTTAGGGGAACAGTGCTTCCTAGGGGTTTTGGGGAACCCTGAGCCCCAGGGACAGTGCCAGTGACTCGGGGGTGATGCCCCTGAGCCCCTCTCACCTCTCCATCCTGCTGCACCCTGCCAGGAGCCACATCATAGGCGATTCCCACGGGGACCACCAGGATGTCGGGCACGGCTCCGTCCCGCAGCGCCCGCAGCACACGGAGCAGCCAGCGCCGGGCAGGGGCTGCCAGCTGCAGGGAGGCCGAGGGCTCCTCCAGGAACAGGATGAGGGGCTGGCGGCTCTGCAGCACCTCCTGGATGTACTGGGGAAAAGACTGGGAGTACTGGGGGCTGCCAGCACCTCCCCAAGCGCTCCAGAGAGACTTCTCAGTCCATGCTGCACCTACCGCATCCAGCACAGCCCCTGGGAGCCCCTCAGCCTGGTCACTCGATGTCTGCGCCATTCCTGAAGGCAGGAAAATCCCTCCCAGGCGCTGCAGCAGGGACCTGGCGAGGGAAGGACACCGTGGGCAGCAGCTGGATCCCCCTGGATCCCCCTGGATCCCCTGGGAACATCCCCCAGCGCCGCCTTACCGGAGGCAAGGGCCGGGCCAGGCGCCCACCGTCACCCTGGGCAGCCCAATGCCCTGGGAGAGGAGGATGAAGGACAGGAGCAGCCCGTCCACCCGCGACTGGTGGCTGCACAGGAACACCAGCGGCACCTGGGGCTGCAGGCAAGGCGTGCTGGGGTCACCTCCCAACCTTGCAAGGGCTGAGAGTGCCCGGCCAGGCCCCGGCTGGGCTCCCTACCGTCCTGGCAGCTCGCAGCAGCATCTCCAGCTGCCCACGGTGCAGCTGCACGCTCAGGAACAGACGGGTCAGGAGCTTGGGGAGCAGCCAGTGGCACAGCCTGAGGGAAAACTGGGAATGAGAAACTTTGCATTTGTTCAGGTGAAAATTCCCAAGCTGGGGGGATCAGAGAATTCCTTCAAGGTTCGTCCCATTCTCTCCCTGCTCAAAATTCTGTTACCCCACAGGAAAGGTTGCCCATGGTGAGACATCCTCCTTTCCTCTGGCAGCCAGAGCTGCCACTGGGAATCCTGCATTCCCTCCACCTCCCTGTCCTGCCTTGGGATCCCCAAATGCTCTTGTTTTCCTAGGGGAATACCTTCCCTTTAACGGCTCAAAAGTACTCTTTATTCCCACGGGGTCAGAGAAGCAATGCAGCCCCAGATTCCCAGTTGTCAGTGTGGGATGGGAAAGGGAAAAGGGAAAAGGAAAGGGAAAGTTTTCTTTGTTTCCCTCCTTCCTGCAGGGTTTGGATTTTGCCACTCCAGCTCCTCAGAAGGAACTGGGGGAACGGCCCAGGAGCTATAGAGGACCCCAAGGGCAGCCAGCCAAAGGATCCTAAAGGATCCCAAAATATCCCCCAAAGTGTGCCAGCACATCTCCCAAAAGGATCCCAGAAAACCACCCAAGGGATCCATGTGCATCCCCCCAGAATATCTCCAGAAGTATCTGCATCCATCCCTCAGAGAAGCCCAGAACATTTCCCCAAAGGACTGGCACCTCAGCAGCAGTGGGGAGAGCGGGGCCTGGATTTCCCCCAGGATCCGACAGATCTGCTCCCTGCAGCGCCGCCAGGATCCCTCATCCCCTCCAGACCTGGGCTCCTGGCCCAAGGCAGCATCCTGCACCCTGGGGAGAGGATGGCAGCAGGGAGCACCCAGCACCCACCTGCTGGGCTCCAGAGAGCCTCGCTGGATTCCAGGATCACCCCCACCTGGGATCCAGGGCCCAAACAGGATCCCCAGGGTGGGGGGCCAGCCCCTCCTGGCTGAGGGTGATCCTGGGACGGCCCCAGCAGCTCCCACCCACCTCCTGCTGCTGCAGATCCGCACCAGGAGCTCCCCAGGGCTCTCTGCTGGAATTTTCCATTCCCAGGCTGCGAGGAATCCACAGACCCTCCTGACCAGCCAGCCTCGGAACCTGGAGGGGACACACAGTGACATCCTGGGGTTGGAATGGTTTCCCACCAGGAGCAGAGCCCCCCAGGCTGCCTCCCTGCCACATTCAGGACATTTCTCCGCATTTCACAGCTGGAAATGTTGAAGCACTGGTGAATTGATGCTTCAGGCTGCCCAGCAGGAAGGAAACCTGGGATTCAAACCTGGCGTTCCCAAATGACAGAAATTTCCCAATTTATCCCCAAATCTGCACTGAGGGCAAGGTGGGAGGGAGCTCTGGGACATCCCAGAGCGTGCAGGAAGGGCTGGAACAGGGGAACTGCATTCCCTGTGATGCCAATGGATTCTTCCAAGTGTTTTGAAGCTGAAGCTGGGAACATTTGGAACTGAATGGAGGATAATGATCTGACTTGGGAAGAAAAAAAACCAAGAAATGGATAATCCAGGGATTGCTCCCTAAAGGGGAATGGAACTAAAGCAACTTAGCACCTCAAAAATGAAAATAGCTGGAAATGGCGCTGTGGCAGCTCCTGCCCAGAGGAAGAGGGAGGATAACCACAATTCTGCCTTTCCTGGAATATTTCCTTCTAGGAGGAAGTGGCTGTTTTCCCTTTTCCCTGCGAGCCAGAGAGAACGACCCTCCACCTCCACGTTCTTCCCACCAGGACTCCAGTTTTTGCTCAGACAAATAAAGGCATGAGCCCCATCCTCAGTTCCAGGACTGAAGCACAGCCCAAGCCCTCGGAAGCGCCACTTCCAGCCTCCCAGAGCTGATCAATGAACTCAGTTTGGGATAACGAGGAACCAGGGAGGATGGAGAGGGATTCCCACAGGAATTTTGGTGAAATGTGGGGGGGGGAAAGGGGCTTTGCAGGTGTTTTCTGCCCAGAGCTCATCCGTCCTCACCGCGTGTCCGTCTCCCTGACACGGCTGACGTCGCGGAAGCCGAGAGCGGTGAGATCCTCGGGATAGAATCCATCCTGGCAGGGAAAGAAGGGATCAATCCCTGCCAGCCGGGATCCTTGGCGTCCCAGGATCCCAAACCCTCCTACCCAGCTCCTGGGGGTGCAGGTCTGGCAGCAGCGCCCCGAGACCGGGCGGTGGTATTTGCCCAGGAACGGGATGAAAACGTCCAGCTTCGGGCCCGGGGGGCTGATCCACGTTTGAACCTGAGGGAGGAAAGGAAAACGGGAAGGGGTATCTGGGAATGCCAAATGTGGGTGGATACTCCCCAAAACCTGCTTGTGATGTGGGGGGTTTTCAATAATGGCAGGGAATAAAGGAATTTTAGCTGGCACAAGGTGATGGCACATTTTGGTTGGTGACTGTGTGGACCTGGATCAACCTGGATGCAGAGGAATCAGCCTGGTTCTGGGGGATCAGCACCCTGGCAGGATCAGGCACTGGGTTTTCTCTCCCTCAAAGACACAGATCCAGTGGGATTAACCCAGATCCAGTGGGCCTGAGGGGGCTCGGTGGGATCTGGGCCTCATCAGCCCTTTCCACCCCCACCTCCAGAGCCAGGGGGTCCCCTGAGACGCTGGGATTCCAATTCTTTGGCCCCCAGATTGGGATCCCCCCTCCCTTTCTGAGAGCTGGGGTTAACAAATTTTATTTCCTAAAAAAAAGAATGGGGGGGGGAAAGCAAATTTGGTTTAAAATGTAGCTTTTAAAATGGGGTTTAAAATGTAGGGGGAGAGGAAAAGAAGGGGGGAAATGCAGGGATTTGGAGGGGATTGTGTGCTGATGGCACAGAGGGTCCCTGTGGTGTCACATACCCTGGGGGGTGTCATGGCTAGGGGTCACCCTCAAACTGGGGAGAACTGGTGCTCGAGGGTCCTGAGAAAAATCCTGGAGACACAAAGAGGTGGAAAAGGGGATTTGGGGAGATTTGGGACAAACAGAACAGAGGCAGGGAAAGGGACCCCACATGTGCCCCACAGAGCCCGGAGGGAGCTGGGGAGGGGCAGTAACAGCCCCAGCTCTATGGAATTGGGGGGTAACACCCCAGAGGGAATTTGGGGCGGGGGGAAGCACAGCCCACCCGGAGCCCTGGCGCTCCGCATCCCCCACAGGGTGTGAGGGGATAACACCGCACAGGCCCGGCCGGCCCGCCAGGCCCGGGGGCTGCGGGCATCGCCCCCGCACGGGCCCCGCAGCCCCCACGGAGCCTTCGGGCCACCCCCGGCCCGGCCCGACCCCCCTGGGCCCCGGGGGGCTCAGCCCCACCGCCCCTGCGGAGTCCCGGGGGTCACGGCCCCCTCAGCCCCCTCAGCCCCCGGCCCCGCTCACCGCAGGCCCCGCTCCGGCCCGGCCCGGCCCGGCCCGACGCCGCTCCGCCCCCGGGCAGCCCGGCCGGAACCGGGCCCGGCGGAACCGGCACAGACCCCGGCCCGAGACAGACCCCGGCGGAACCGGGACAGACCCCGGCCCGGCGGAACCGGGACAGACCCTGGCCCGGCACAGACCCCGGCGGAACCGGGACAGACCCCAGCCCGGCACAGACCCCGGCCCGGGACGGACCCCGGCCCCACAGCCAGCTGGGCATCCCCGTCACCCCGCGGCCCTGACACCGCTGGGGACATCAGCCGCAGCCGCAGCCCTCAGCCCCATCGCCCCCGCTCCATCGCCCCCGCTCCATCGCCCCCGCTCCGCCCGGCTCGGGGGCGGCAGCGGCCCGGGAACACCGAACAGGCCCCGATTCACCTGCAGGGGCAGGGGCCGTGCACTGCAGGGGCACCGCTGGGAGCGGGACCTGGGAGCTGGGATAGGGGAGGGGAATGCCAGGGGGAAAGGGGGGAAACGAGCAAAGACAAGACAAAAAAAAACCAAAAAAACCCCCAAAAACAAACAAAAAAAAAAAAAAGCCCAAAAAAACAAACCCAAAACCAACCAACCAACCAAAAAAAAAAAAAACCAAAAAAACCCCAAACCAAACCCCCCCACCCTCCCCAAAAAAAAAAACCCACACAAAACCAAACCAAAACAACAGCAAAAACAGCCATGACAGAGAAAGGAGGGGACAAAGGAAAAGACAAAGGCAAAAAAAAACCCCACTCCAGGCTCCTTTTAATCCGTTTATTTTTTTTCCACCCAGGAGCATTCCTAGCCCCCAGGAATCATTTCCCTCTCAGGGGGGCTGGGGCCAAAATGCTCCATTCTCCCCCCAGCTCCCACTTCTCTCATCCAAATCCCTCATTGCTCTCCAGATTTGGGCTTTGGGGGCTGCTTTTCCCCATTTTTAGAGGACATTCCCAAGCACTGGCCCTGAGCTGCTCCCAGAGGGAATAACCCTTCCTCTCCTCCGTGGAGCTCTCAACCCTCATTTCTCTTCTCCACAGCACCTTTTGCACCCCAAAGTGGACTCTGGGCACCCCCACTTTGCCTTTCCTTCCCCCCAGTGGCAAATCCCAAACTCTCTTTTCCAGCAGACCCCTCATCTCCTCCCTTTAATAACTGTTCTTGGCTGCCACAGTGACCCTGGGGGCTCTGCCCCAGCCCAGAGGGGGGGTCACCCATTCCAGGCAGGGCTGGGATGGGATCCAGGCACCCAGCACCACCTTCCAGCTCCACGTGGGGAGGGTAAGGACCCAGGTGGGACCCTGGATTTGGGATGGAGAGAGGGACTATCCCAGTGCCAGGCTGGGTGGCTCAGGGAATCCCCTGCTCCACCACCTCTTCATCCTTTGCTTCCAGAGAGTTCTACCTGGAGCAGGCAAAACCCCAGCTCCGTGACTTCTCCCAGCCCTTCCTGAGCCCCCAAAGCAGGGGGAACACCGGTGTGCCTCCCTCCAGGAGCTGATCCACCAGCAGAATTCCCTAGGCAGCGTCCCACTCCGTGCCAGGTAAGTCAGGAATCTCCCTCCGGCTCCACTCCAGGGTCACAAATGCTGGTGAAATGGATCTGGGAGGAGGGAGAGGAGGGAGGCCGAAGGCCATGGCTCAGGTAGGCTTCCAGGGATTTCAGCAGCTGCTTTGGCTTCTTTTTGGTGGATAATTCCAGCTCTGGAAAGGTCAGAGGGGGAAAAGGTTGAGGGGAGCAGGATCTGGATGGTGTCAAGGGTCCAACACATCCAGTGTCCCAACATTTTCACTTGGGAAAGGGCATGCTCCTGCTTTCCTTGGGATGAGGAAGCACAGGAAGCTCAATGCCAGCCTGAGCACCCTGAGACTGGAATACAGGGAAGATGAGGTGAAGCTGGAGCTCAGCAATGCCAGCTGGATCCTGATTCCTAAGGGACTGACAGAAATCCTCTCTGGAATAATTCACGGACAGGGGTTAAGCTATGGCTCCCTGTGAGCCTGGGGAGCATCACCCACCTCGAGCCACCCAGTCACAGCATCCCTTTGGGCTGCTAAATGTGAGGAAAAACAGCCCTTGAAGCACTAGGATTGGGGGAAATTGTGGGAAAAGCTGAGTGTGAGAATTAAACTGGGAATGTTTGGACTTCTTGGGCATGACAGCCCTTGGCATTGGGCTGGGACGTGTGGAGAACACAGCAGGGAGTGTCCTGAGGTCGCTGCACTGAGGTTGTGCCCCCAAGGCAAGCCAGGAAAGGAGAAGCAGAGAGGACAAACCCTTGAGGAAGAAGCCAGCGTCGGCGATGGTGCCGTGCTGCTGCCTCCAGAGGCGGGAGAGGCGCAGGAAGGCGGCGGCGTAGAGCTCGTTCAGCACGGCGATCACCGCCTGCCGCCGGTTGCACTCCCTGGGGAGGGCAGGGACAGAGGGAGGGAGCTCAGCCCCTCCTGGGAAGGGGTGCAGCTTGAGACCCAAACCAATCCCCTCCTGAGACCCCAAACCAATCCCCCCTTGAGACCCCAAACCAACCCCCCCTTGAGACCCCAAACCAACCCCCCCCTTGAGACCCCAAACCAATCCCCTCCTTGAGACCCCAAACCAACCCCCCTTTGAGACCTCAAACCAATCCCCCCTTGAGACCCCAAACCAACCCCCCCTTGAGATCCCAAACCAACCCCCCCTTGAGACCCCAAACCAATCCCCCCCTTGAGACCCCAAAACCAATCCCCCCCTTTGAGACCCCAAACCAATCCCCCCCTTGAGACCCCAAACCCAATCCCCTCCTTGAGACCCCAAAACCAATCCCCCCCTTGAGACCCCAAACCAATCCCCTCCTTGAGACCCCAAACCAATCCCCCCTTTGAGACCCCAAAACCAATCCCCCCCTTGAGACCCCAAACCCAATCCCCTCCTTGAGACCCCAAACCAATCCCCCCCTTGAGACCCCAAACCAATCCCCCCCTTGAGACCCCAAACCAACCCCCCTCACCGGGAGAGCCGCTCCTCCTGCAGCGCCTGGATGACGATCCGGGTGATGTTCACTGACATGATGCAGAAGGGAAAATTCTGGAAAACAAGCAGGATTCCAGCACGATGGGAGCTCAGCTGGAAGACCCTCCTCCCTCCCCCCTCTGGCACCTCCAGCCCTTCGACACCACATCCACGCATCCACAAATCCATGGGATGGATCCATGGGATCCACACATTGGGATAGCAGCCCTACAAATCCAGGCTTGGATGGATGCTGGGGGTTTAGCTGACCTTGTACCCACACTGAAACCCAGACTAGAATGTAGAATTTAGTAGGACAAGCTCCACTCACTCCCATTTTCCCGCTGCCCAACTCTGCAGCCTGTTCATCCCGCTCCAAGCCAGTATCAAATCTCTAACATCACATTCCCAGCATAAATACAGCGCTTGGAGCTCTGCTGCAGCCTGGGTCAGGGCTCTTGGGCACCACCTTCTTCCCCTCACAAGCACGAGGTGGCTCACCATCCCAAAAAAACTCAGAAGAGAAGGGTTCTGTTCCTCCCTTTCCCAAAGCACTGGGAATTCCAAGGGAGACCCCCTGGCAGGGAGGAGGGGGAAGGTCATGCCTGGGTTTCATGCTGGGAGAGCTGGAAAATCTCCCGTGCCAGTGGCAGCGTCCGAGAATCCAGGACAAAGAACAGGATCTGCATCAGGCCCAGCATTCCCGTCCCACGCAGGTCAGTCCCGGGATCCACACCTGGGAAGGGGAGCCACAGCACAGAGTCACTCCCTGTCACCTTCCCACTTCCATGGGCTGGTTATTCCCTGCATCCCTTGTCACTGCGCTTCCAGAGACCAAGAATCCCGGGGATTCCCATTCCTAAGGGAAAGCTTTCAGGCAAGTTCCCTCATGGGGCTATTGCCCTGCTCATCTGGGCATTCACCAGCCCCTGCTCCACCCCACCACTTCCATTCCCACACTTGTCCAGGAATTATCAGCTTTTTTATGAATATGGTACTGGGATAACACAGCCAACCAGTCCAGATGTTGTACTGGGGTCAATTTGGTTTAATCCTTCCATGGTAAAGGGGTTGAGAGTGCCCTTGGGAATTTTGCAGAGCTATGGAGAGGGAGGATTGGGGTGATCAAGACCTGGAATCAGTTTTAGGGTCCAAGAAGGACATTCAGGTGCTGGAGCATGTCCAGGGGAGGCCAGTGGAGCTGGGTCTGGAGCACAGGGAGTGGCTCAGGGAGCTGGGATAGAACGGAGTTGCTCCAGGGAAGGTTTGAATGGATTTTGGGAATGGGCCTGGGGGTCTCCCCAGGGAGGGGCTGCTCCCTCTCCTACCCTGGAAGCCCAGCTCCTCCCAGTGCGCTCCGTAGCGCGGGCAGCCCAGCCTGGAGCGCGTCAGCTGCTGGTAGATGGTCTGCAGGATCCGCATGTGCACCCCCTCCGAGTCATCCAGGGCACCTGCAGGCAGGCAGCAACACCCAGCTGGCTGAAAGGACTCTTGGGGGTCTAAAAAACATTCCCCAGTGCCCCAAGAACACCCCGTGGTCCCCAAAAACATTCCTTGGCACCTAAAAAGACAACCTCACACCCTCCAAAAAAAACCCCGGCACTGAAAACCCTCAGCAGCCAAACCCATGCCCCACGGCATCCTAAAAATCTCTCCAGTTTCTCAAAAACACCCCTCAGCAACCAAAAGATGCCTCTTGGTGGTCAAAAGACCCCAAACTTTTTACCCCTCAACACTGTGAAAAAACCCACAGTGCCCAGAAAACGTCCTTCAATAGCCAACACCAAACCAACACCCTCCAAAAATGCCCTCACAGCACCTAAAAACCACAGCTTGGCACCTTAAAACCCCCTGTGGTGCCCAGAAAAGGCCACAGGCCCAGGGTTTCCATGTGTGTGCCACCCCCTCATGCCAAGGGATGGGCTGATTGACATCCCATTTGCCCCTGGGCTGTGGAGCCAGAGGGCTCCCACCCGGAGCTGTGCCTGCAGGGAGCAGGGCTGAGATCCAGCAGGGCACAAAGGGACCTGGGGGCCACTCACACTGTGCCATGGCCAGCGCCAGCTCCTGCTCTCCCCGGAGCTGCGGCCGCAGCCGGGGCGGGCCGCAGAGGCAGTGCAGCAGGGCAGCCAGCATCCCCTGCTGCCTCCTGGCCCGGACCTTCCCCTGCAGGAGAAACAGCCCAAACCCATCAGGGGACATGGCCAGAGGTGGGGGGAGAGGGCTGGTGCCCCCCAGTCCTACTTCTACACTCCCAGCAAGGAGGGGGAGCTGGAGCCCAGCCCTACCCGGCTCTCGGAGAGCTCGGTGCTCTGGAAGTGCTGCAGCGCCTCAGTGAAGGAGATGGGAGGGAGGGGCGTGCCTGAGGTGCCCCTCAACCCTGCAGGGAGGGAGGGAGGGAGTGGGTGAGACCCCCACTGATCCCTGACTCTCCCCCTGCCCCGATCATCCCTGATTCCAGGTGAATGAAGCTGTGGGGAACCAGGGGAAAATGGAACCTCCCACCCCCTCCCTCCCCTCCACCCCAAATAACACCCCGAAGCTTCTCCCCAGCCCGTCCTGCCCTCCAGGATGCAGCTCCTTTCCCCCTTCCTGGACATTTCCAGCTGCCAGGCCCGTTAGTCCCAGTACCTGACTGGATCTCTTCCAGAGCCTCCCACTCCTCCTGGGCCTGGCGCTGCTCCTCGCTGATCCCTGCCCCAGGGAAGGGATACAGGAGTCAGCTCTGGGTGGCAGACGTGGAGTGGGGTTTTCCTCCCTTCCCCCAACACTGCTCAGTACACCCTAGGGCTGTAGTTCTTCTTTTGCAAGGAAAATCCCAGCCGGAGCCACCCGGGGCACCACAAGGTTTCTCTTGGGTGAGTTTGAGACCAGAGGGATTTGACACACCCTCCCCCTGGGTGTGTCCCTGGGGTCCCTCCCAGCCCTGCAGGGGCTTTCCCCTCAGGAAACACCACGATTGATCCAAGGGAAGCAGGAAGAGCTCACCAGGGTCTGGGGGCTGCCCCGCTCCAAGCACCTGCAGGACATCCTCCTGCCCCAGAGCTGGAACCTGAGGGGACAGAGGGAACACAGTGTCACTCCCTGCGACAGACCCCGAACACCAACCGGCCCCGAATTCCAAGCTTTTCCCCAAGAGAGCAGTCCCTGTGCCCCGCGGGAAGGTGGCTCAGGCCCCTTCGGGGGCGTCTGTACCCTCAAGATGATTTTATGTGGTTGTAACGGTAAAAATGGAGCAATGCGGGGAAGTGGGGGGCTGGGACCCCTGAGGCGGGGGCTCCGCGGGTGTCGGCCGGGGGGGCCAGGCACGGGCGGGGACTTGCCAGGGGTACAACGGGCTGCGCCTCCTCCGGCTGCTGCTCCGGCCGCTCCGAGCCCCCGCCGCCGCTCATGGCCTGCGGGAGACGAGGGGATCAGGGGGTGGGAACGGGGATGTCCCGGCAACTGAGACCCCCAGAACCACCCCGGGCCCTCAGGAACCCCTCCGGGCCACTCAGGGTCCCCTGTCGCTGAAAAACCCTCAGCACCCCAACCCCTCAGGAGCTCTTCCCAGGCCTCCTTCAGCCCCTCAGGAACCCCTCCACCCGCACAGGGTCCCCCTGGTCCCTCAGCAGCCCCCCAACCCCTCAGGAGCCTCCTGCTGCCCTCAGCGCCCCCCAGCCCCTCAGTGTCTCCAACCCCCTCAGGAGCCTCCTGCTGTCCTCAGCGCCCCCCAGCCCCTCAGTGCCCCCCAAGCCCCCAGGAGCCTCCTGCTGCCCTCAGCGCCCCCCAGCCTCTCAGTGCCCCCCAAGGCCCCAGGAGCCTCCTGCTGCCTTCAGCGCCCCCCAGCCCCTCAGTGCCCCCCAAGCCCCCAGGAGCCTCCTGCTGCCCTCAGCGCCCCCCAGCCCCTCAGTGCCCCCCAACCCCTCAGGAGCCTCCTGCTGCCCTCAGCGCCCCCCAGCCCCTCAGTGCCCCCCAAGCCCCCAGGAGCCCGTTGCAGCGGCCGCTCAGCCCCTCAGCGCTCTCTGACCCCGCGGGTTCCCTCAGCCGGAGCCCGTTGCACTGCCCGGGTGCCGCCGCGCTGCACGCCGGGAGCTGTAGTCCGCACCGCTACCCTCTAGGGAAGGGGCGCTGGGACTACAGCTCCCGGCGTGCAGCACGCCATACGGAGACGGCGGCGCGCGAAGGTCAGCAGGCGGAGGCGGAGGCGGAGCGCAGGGGGCGGGGCCGAGGCCGGGCGGGACGGGCCCGAGCGGCGGAGCTGGGACGGGGGCGGTGCCCGCGGCGGGACCCGGGGCTACCGGGGTCTGCAGCGGGACGGTCGGTCCCAGCGCCCAGGGTCAGTTCCCAGCTGCCAGCGCCCAGGGTCAGTTCCCAGTCCCACTACCAGTTGTCAGTCCCAGCTCCCAGTATGCCAGTCCCAGCTCCTGTTATCCCAGTGCCAACTGCCGGTGTCGCCAGCCCCCAGTGCCTGCTCCTGGTGCCCAGAGCCAGCTCTCACTGCCCAGTGTCAGTCACACTGCCCAGTCTCACTCCCGGTGTCCAGGACCAGCTCCCCGTGCCCATGCCCGCTTCCTGTTTCCTGTTTCCCGCTCGCCGTGCCCGGTGCCAGCCCCCGCTCCCCCGCCCCTCCCCGCGGCCCCCCCGCCCAGTGCCGGAGCCGCCCCCCCGTCCCCGCTGTTCCCGTTCGTGCCGTGCTCGCCGGCCCCGCCGCTGTTCCCGGCTCCGCGGGGCAGAGCGGCACTTCCACAGCCGGACGGTGCGGCACCATGTGGCTGCAGGCGCTGCTCTTCCTCGCCCCCCTCCTCCTCCTCCTCTTCCTCCTCCTCGTCCTCCTCCCGCTCCTCTCCTTCCTCCTCCCGCGGGTCCCGGGCAGCCGCAACCCCTTCGCCACCGACAGCCGCCGCCCGCCGGCCCCGCTGGTCACCGACAAGGCTGTGCGCAGGACGGTGGTCAAGACAGGTACGGGACCCCCGGGACACCGAGCCCCTCGGCGGGATTGAACCCGAGGCTGGCATCAACAGCCCGGGGTGTCACCGCCCCCCGGGACAGCGCTGCCCCAGGGTGGGATTAACCTGCCGGGGTGTCCTTAACCCCCGGGCTGGCATCACCCCCGCGCTGGCATCACCCCCGGTGCCATGGACCCCCGGTCAGGATGGACCCCCGGTCAGGATGGACCCCCCCAGAGGGTGGCATCAGCCCCCCAGGGCAGCATCTCCCCCTGCAGCAGCATTCACCAACCCCCGGGGTGGCACTGTCCCCTCCGCAGTGTCACCCCCGCGGTGCCACCTGCTCACCGCGGTTCCGGGGGTCCCCGATGCTGTGCGGTGTCCCCCCGCAGTGACGCCCGGCTTTCCCCGCAGTGTTCTCGGCGGAGAAGGTGCCCCAGGGGCTGGATGCCATCGTGGTGGGCAGCGGCATCGGGGGGCTGGCGGCGGCGGCGCTGCTGGCCAAGGCCGGCTGGCGGGTGCTGGTGCTGGAGCAGCACGGCAAGCTGGGGGGCTGCTGCCACACCTTCACCGAGAAGGGCTTCGAGTTCGACACCGGTGCGCTCCGGGGCCCCCAAACCCCCGGGATCCAAGGGAGGGGCGTGGGAGACCCTGCGGGTGGGGATCGCAGCCCTTGGGGCGAGGACCAGCTCACACCGAGGAGCAGGGCTCCCCAGCACACACCTCCCGGCAGACAAACGATTTTCCTGCTCTTCACCCCAAAATCCTCTGAGTGTAGGACACCCAAGCCCTCAGATTCCCCATACCCCACCCCTGTGCACCCCTCGCACGGGGGGTGTCACCTCAGGGCACATCCATCGTGCCAGCAGACTTCTTGTGACAAGACAAAGTCCGGCTCTGTGTGTCCCCAGATCTCCAGGATTAATTATTTACAGCGGAGAGGAATAGCAGAGTGTGACAAAATTCCAAAAACCCCTGTGGTCAGTGCTGTTCACCCCAGCTGGGGGGCGGGTGTATCCCAGATTTTCCCTTTCCCTTCCACATGGAGCCGATGGGGTGGGGGTGGATAAATCAGAGGTGGGTTTGGTGCATCCTGGGGTGGAAAAATAGAAGGAAAATATGATGAAAACAAAGGAAAAAAAGAGGAAAAGAAAGCGAACGTCTCTTTTAGGAATCCACTACGTGGGGCAGATGCAGGAGGGCTCTCTGATGCGGTTCCTGCTGGACCAGCTGACGGATGGGCAGCTGCAGTGGGCCCCACTCCCGGCCACCTACGACGCCGTGGTTTTGGGGGACCCCCAGGCTGGTGGCAAGACCTTCCACATCCATTCTGGGAAGAGGGAATATTTCCAGAGGCTGAAGGAGCAGTTCCCCGGGGAGGCAGCGGCCGTCGATGAGTTCCGGCGGTTGGTGAAGGTAGAGGAGGATCTGGCTGGGGTGAAACCAGGGGATTTGGGATCTGGGGGGTCACACAGGGAGGGGAACCCCCCCTGGCACCTGGATGGATGCTGGGCGCTCCCAGGGAATAATGGCATCACCCCAAAAGCATTGGGGAACAGGCAAAATCGCCCCTTCCTGCCTCAAAAATCACAAATGTTTTTGGGGAGATTTCTTTAAGGAGGAAGTTCCTTAAGGAGTTGGGGCGGATTTCTTTAAGGAAGTTTTTTTGAAGAGCAGGGGTTTTTTTAGGGAGCTTTTTGGCAGAGTTTTTTGGGAGGACCTTTTCAGAGGAGCTTCGGTGGGGAAGCGTTTTTTTGGGGAAGCTTTTCTTAAGAGAGGTTTTTGAGGGAAGCTTTTTGAGGGAGCCAGTGCCCCCCTTGCCCATGGCTCCCCAGGATGCCTAGCAGTGAATTTAGGGGGAAAAAAAACTGCTTTGGATCATCTTGGGGCGTGTGTGAGCTCCTGGGTGTGTGCAGTGAGCCCAGGCTCTCCCCACAGAGCACCGGCCGTGGCGTTGTGCTGCTGGGCATCCTGAAGATGCTCCCGTGGTTCCTGGCCACGCTCCTGGTCCGCTCCAGGCTGCTCCCACGCCTCTGCTCCTTCTCCTGCTTGGCCTCACGCAGCCTCAAGGAGGTGGTGGATGGTCTGACCCCCAACCCAGAGCTCCGGGCTGTCCTCAGCTACCTCTTCCCCACTTATGGTAGGTGACCAGGAGGCCCTGGGGTGATGTTAAACACTTTAGGAACAGAAAAAAAGGTAAGAACCCCCTTTTTACATGCTTCTGGAAGGTTTGCAGGAGTGCTGTGGTGGGTGCTTCACCAGCATCCTTGTCCCCAAGTCACTGCCAGGTGACATGGCCCCGTTGCTCACCTCCCCGTCGTTCCCTCTGCGTTCCTCATGGGGTGGCACCAAACCTGTGCAAGGGAACGTCCCTGAGCTTCCCCCTTCCCTCCATCCCATCGCCTGGGCTTTGCTCACAGCCCCCCGTGACCTGCTCAGCTTGGTGACCGTGGGCTTGGCCGTGGGGACACCCACACCCAACGTCCTCCCTGCTCCTCCAGGTTCCTCAGTGTTGTGCCCAGGGTGTTCCTCATCCTAAAGCATTGAGGGTAAGCTCCAAACCCACGATTTGCCCGAACCCACCTCGGCTGCCCCTTTCCCCAGGTGTGCAGCCCTCCAAGGCCAGCTTCTCCATGCACAGCATCCTGGTCAACCACTTCCTCCACGGCGCCTGGTACCCCCAGGGTGGGGCCGGGGAAATCGCCTTCCACACCATCCCCGTCATCCGCCAGGCCGGAGGCAACGTCTTTGGGAAGGCCCCGGTGCAGAGGATCCTGCTGGACCCCCAGGGCAGAGCCTGCGGTGAGCCCCAGCCTGGCACGGCGCTGCTCCCCCTAAAATGGGGCTCCTTTCACCAGCACCTCGTTCTCCCCTCTCTGGATTTCTCCCTCCCAGGTGTGAGTGTGAAGAAAGGCCAAGACCTGGTGGATATCTTTGCTCCCGTGGTCATTTCGGACGCCGGGATCTTCAACACCTACGAGCGGCTGCTGCCGGCGGCGGCGCGGGCTCTGCCGGGTGAGGAGAGCACCAGGGGGTGACCAGGGGTGATCCTGGGCAGGATCCAGCGCTGGGCTCCACAGGGTTGTGGTGTTAATCCCATCCTGAGCCTCCTCAGAGAGTGGATTCATCAATTAATGTCAGCAAACCCTCTGTGGCTCCTGTGCCACAGCCCCCAAAACCCAGCCCTGGCCACTCCTTTCTCCAGGGGGGGTTTGTTAAGCTTTAATTAATCAGCCTAAATTGGCTGGAGTTTGCAAAGTCCTGTGAGGGGTGGCCAGGGCACCCTGGTGCGAGGATTCCTTAAAGAACACAGTGCAGGGCCCCGAGATTTGTAGAAGTTGATGGAATACCCACTTAAAGTTGGTTTGCCAGAAAATCTTCTGGAAGGGGCGAAGGGGAGTGGTTGGGGGGAAGGGGACAGAGGTGCTTGTGAAGGGGCACGATGAGGTGGGTGACAGCTGGGTGGAAGGGTCACAGCTGGGTGGAAGGGTCACAGCTGGGTGGAATGGGGATGGTTGTGTGGGTGGGAAGGCTCAGGGTTTGCTGGGAAAGGACCAGGATTGGAGAAAGCACTTCTTTGTAGCTGAGGATCCCAGAAAATCCTGATTTCCCCCAGGACAGGCTAATTCCCCTTCTTCCCTCCACCCTGCAGAGATCCAGTCCCAGCTGCGCATGGTGACCCATGGGGAGGGCGGTTTCACCGTCTTCGTTGGCCTCAGCGGCTCCAGGGAAGAGCTGGGGCTGGAGCCCATCAACTACTTCATGTACCCAGGGAGCGACCTGGATGGAATGTAGGTTTGGCTTCACCTTGGCTGTGCTTCACTGAGCGTGAGGAGAGGAATTCCTGGGCAGTGACACAGAAAACGGGGATTTGGCCGTGGGGAGAGTTCAGGGGAAGGTGTGCCCTGAGCCCCGGCTCTCCCCGTCCCCCTCACGCAGGATGAAGCGCTACCTGGCTTCCTCCAGAGAAGAGGCTGCCAACAACATCCCTTTCCTCTTTGTCACCTCACCGTCAGCCAAGGACCCCACCTGGGAAACGAGGCACCCAGGTAAGGCTGACATCCGGCCACAAGTGCTTGTGAGGGGCTTCAGAACTCTTGTTGAGGTTTGGTGATCCCAAACGAGGAGTTTCTCCTCAGCTGTCCATGATCAAAGCTGTGAGCACAGGGATCATGGGATGCAGTCTTTGTGTCCTCCTTTGGATGGAGGACGTGGAACCCCAGAGATCTGGGGACATCTCCCTGTTTGGATGGGGAGGGTTTGGGGCAGCAACAGGGTGGGATGAGGGTGGGCAGAGAAACAAGCACCCCAGCCTTGTCCTCCTGCAGGTAAATCCACTCTGGCCATCGTCACCTTCGCCAGGTACGAGTGGTTCGAGGAGTGGAAGGACAGGCAGGTCCACAAGCGGGGGGATGACTATGAGGACCTGAAGAAGACTTTTGTGGATGCCATCATGCAGACTGTCTTCAAGCTCTATCCTCGCATTGAGGGCCGGGTGAGGAGACACGGGGTTCAGGGCTCCTAAACTCAGCCTTCAGGGCTCCTCCAGCTCCCCTCTGGGCTGGGTTCAGGGCTCCTAAACTCAGCCTTCAGGGCTCCTCCAGCTCCCCTCCGGGCTGCTTCTGCCTACCCCATCACCATGGAATCATGGAACAGTTTGGCTTTGAGAAGACCTTAAAGCTCATCCAGTTCCACCCCATCATGAGGAGGGACACCTTGCACTAGGCCAGGTTGCTCCAAGCCCCATCCAACCTGGGCAGACCTGGATGACCATCCCAGGCTGATCGTCCAGAACCATCCTGGGACGAATCCTGGCCAGAACCAGCACCCCAGGGTCTGCGAGGAACCTCCTCCCACAGCCAGGTTCCTGCAGCAGCCCCCCCATCCTGCTGCCCCTGCAGAGCCCTGTCCCTGTCCCCCTGCAGGTGGAGTACCTCTCAGGTGGGACGCCCCTCACCAACCAGCACTACATCGCCAGTCCCCAGGGCGAGTTCTACGGCGCCGAGCACGGCATCCCCCGCCTGCAGGCCGAGGCCATCGCTGCCCTGCGGGCTGAGACAGCCGTGCCCAACCTCTACCTGACAGGTGACAAGGCCACAGTGCCCTCGGATGGGGGCAGCTCTGAGGGGGTGGGGTGTGGGGAGGGAGAACCTGCAATCCTGAATTGGAGAGGAGGCAAGAGCAGCTGTGGGGCAGTGGAATAACGCCTGGAAAAGCAGAGTTCCCTGGTCCCAAGGGGAGGAGGAAAGGGCTGTGCTCCTCCAGCTCTGGGATGTTGTCTCCTTGCCCAATGCAGGATGGGGCAGGATGAGTCCCTTCTCCTGCTGGGGACGAGGGAAGGTCAGACAGGGAGAGGGATGTGGGTTCAGGTCCCAAGGACGGCCTGGGGGCGGCTGGGAGGTGGGGAAGGTGATTCCCAAACAACCCCTGGTGGGTGGCTGGGATGGAATGGGGGGTGAGGGCCGCTCACAGGGGCCCCACGTCTGCTGCTCCCTCCTTTCAGGGCAGGATTTGTGCCTGGGGGGGTTCATGGGAGCCCTGCAAGGAGCCATCGTCTGCGCCAGCACCGTCCTCAAGCGCAACCTCTACGTGGACGTGGCCTGGCTGAAGCGGCGCTTGCAGGCCACCAGCTCCAAGAAGGGGGACTGAAGGCTGCCATCCCCCACCAGGGACCCCTGCTCCCCACCACAGCACCCCCACCTCACTCTCAGCTGTCACACACCTGTAGCAGATCCGTCTCTGTGCTAAGCCAAGGGGTTTCAGTCCAGGAGGACGCCGTTCCCATTCCCAGATTGTGTTGGACCTCACCCCCACCAAAATAACACATCCCCTCCCACCATCGTGTCCAGTGCTGGTCCCTGGCCATGAAGGGAGGCCCCAAGAGCTGTCCTGGCCAGGAGAGAAGTCAAGATAACCCCAAAACAGGTGGCCCCAGCAGGTCCCAGCGTGGCCCAGCAGCTCCCACAGCACCCGTGGCTGCTTGATCCCATCAGGATCACTGAGCTGCCCCTGCAGCCCCAGCAAAATCCCACCTCCCCCTGCAGCCCCCAGCAAAATCCCACCTCCACCTGCAGCCCCCAGCAAAATCCCACCTCCCCCTGCAGCCCCAGGGCTGTCCCAAGAGCAGCAGGGCTCACAGGCTGCCCAGTGCTTCCAGAGTCATTCCTGGGAGCAGCAGGGCCCCAGCCCCCCAGTATTCCCAATATTTGGGTGCTGCTCTCCCCCCCCTGCCCTGAGGCAGCACAAGCACACGCTCCTTCAGCAGCAACAAAGTTCTTCTGTAAAGGCTTGGGAACAGGATCAAAGTCCTCTCCAGATGGGAAGGGAAGCATGTGAGACTGGAAGTAATAAAATAGTGATCACGATCCTGGGATTTGCCTCATGATGGGTCAGGGGGCCAGGGGTTGTGAGGGAGAAAAGGGAAAGCAGAATGGGAAGTGGAACAGCCCCATCGTTGTGAACGTGTTGCAGGGGGTTTGTCCTGCACCAGGCAAGTTTTGGGGAGGAATAATGACAGAACAGCCATAAATTGGGAACCCCAGTGAGGAAAACCAGCTGGGCAATGTGGATTTACCTCCCACCTCCCTGGAGCTGAGAGCCATGGGAAGGAGGAATTCCCTGTGAGCATGGTGAGTCCTTCATGAGCATCAGGGCACCTTGGGCTGTGGCTCAAAGCCCACGGAACTGACAGATTTTCCAGATTTGATCACAGGAGAAGTGCCCAGTGCTCACCATAATCCCCTGAAACATCTTAGTCCAGGTAAAGCAGCTGCTGGATGAGAATTTCCCCATTTTTTGCAAGGTTTGAGCAGAATTGGGCTGGCACAGCACAGTTTTGAACTGCTGCCAGTATAAATCTTTTTTAATTGTGGGGGTTTTGTCCCTCCTTGATCCCTCCCTCACTCCCCAGCTTCCCACCACAGCCCTCCATCCCAATTCTTTTATGCTTCATGCCTCATTTTTGATGCTTTCATCAATCTTGAAGTCTCCTTGCTCACTGCAGCCCTCGCTGCAGGCTCCCACCATCCCTCCCAGTGTCTCTCCTTCAGGGTACAGCTTCAGGTATCAGCAGTGTCCCCATTTCTCCCAGTGATTTGTACCCTCGGGACTCCTGGGGCTGAAATCACACTGTGCCATGACACAGGACATCACTGGGAGCAGAGACTCCTCCCAGACACCAACTGGATGTAGATGAATTCATAAAAGTTTACTTGAAATCCCATCACAGTGACGTTTGGGGACAGCAGCCCCTCAGGACAGGGCTGGGGGAAGCCCAAC
Source organism: Phylloscopus trochilus trochilus (assembly GCA_016584745.2). Taxonomy (NCBI): domain Eukaryota; kingdom Metazoa; phylum Chordata; class Aves; order Passeriformes; family Phylloscopidae; genus Phylloscopus; species Phylloscopus trochilus. The sequence goes on along the minus strand of WQNJ02000045.1, from coordinate 1,200,154 downwards.
TGTGAGCTGCTAATGGAGTAGGGGACAAATAAAGCCCAGAGCCAGCTCCTAAGCAGGGAGCAGTGTGAGAGAGCAGGGAATGGTGTGACCGTGCTGGAAAGGAGCCCTGGAAAGAGGCTTGAAGGCTGATCTGGCAAAGAGGATTAGAACACTG